>OV725080.1:82560679-83760679 GCA_928085145.1 Nezara viridula | reverse complement strand
TAACGTACCAATAAAACATTTTTAACTAAAAATTAAATTAGAGGAAGGATTAAAAATTAAATGTAAATCATTTTTTTAATAAAACAAAATAATTAAACCATAATGCTATCAACAAAATATGAAAAAAAATGTATGTATTATGGTCAAAAAGATAATAAGAAATACTTTTTATAAACTAAAATATCAAAGTAATAAAAAAAATACAATTAGCTACAAAATAAATCCATCAATCGGTAATTGTACATAAAAAGGTAATTGTCCTATCCCATTAATGAACGACTTTGTACTCTTCGTGTCAAAGGAGTGTTTTATAATTACAGCCTTATCAGCTGTCATGCACCAACCGAAGTATCAAGTGAAGATGAGAAGGGAAATTTTTACCACGTATTGGAAAGAGCTTATGATGTATGCCCTAGGAGTGACTTAAAGATCCGGTTGCTGGATATTAATGCTAAACTCGGGAAGGAAGAAATATACATACCAACCATTGGCCTCCACAGTATCCATGAAGAGTACAATGACAATGGGAAAAGAGTTGTAAATTTTTCTGTATCTCGAAATATGATTATAGGAAGCACAATATTCCCGGGACTACGAATCCATAAAGCCACATGAAAACCACCTGATGGAAGCACATTCAATCAGATAGACCTTCTGCTAATTAGTGCGCGACCTAGATCTAATCTATTAAGCAATAGAGTATATAGAGGCGCAAACGTAGATTCTGACCATTATTTGATCATTGCTCAGATTATGGCGAGAATCTCTAGTGCAAAGATATGCAAATCAGCTGTACAAAAGAAGTGGAATATAATTAAACTGAAAGAAGTTGATACACTCACTTCCTTTCAAAAACGACTAGATAAAAGAATGACTGATTAACTACGCATGGTCAATTTGAATAATATTCAGGATACCATATTTAAATATGGTGGCGGAGAGCTACATAAGCTCATTTATGATCTGATATTCTCCATCTGGACACAGGAAAGAATGCCTCTTCAATGGAAATATGCGGTCACATGTCCTGTACACAAGAAAGGAGAACAATTGGATTGTGCCAACTACCGAGCGATTTTGTTACTGCAGTGCGCATATAAGATACTCTCTAACATCCTCTAAAACAGATTAGCCCCATTCGCCAATTGTCAAATTGGAAAATATCAAGCTGGTTTATGGAGGGAAGTTCAACTATTGATCAAATATTCACTCTCCAAATGATTCTAGAAAGAAGTCATGAGTATAAAATTCCAACTCATCATCTGTTTATTGACTTCAAGGGCGCCTACGATACCATAAGAAGACACAAGTTGTATAAAGCAATGAGGGAACTAAACATCCCCTCTAAACTAATTTGTCTAGTAAAAATGACAATGCAGGAAGTGCAGTGTATGAGTACGCATTCATTCAGAATGCTCCTTGGAGTTTCGTAACAATAAAGGACTGAGACAAGGAGATGTTGAGAAGTCACTTGAAATAAAAAATAAAGCGGAGAATATTAGATGCCAACCATTGCTATTTTGGGCCTACTTAAGCACATGAGAAGCTCACTACTCAGTAGACGTACGAAGCTGCAGCTCTATAAAACGCTCCTCCGGCCAGTTTTTACCTACGGTAGTCAAGTTGTCAAGGTCGAGTTGGGCAGGACACATAGATCGGATGGAGAGTTTTGAATTCCCGATAAGAGTGCTTGATGAGCCATTAAACTATACGAAGAGAGCTGGCAGACCGAAATTGAGATTGGCAGATGGTGTGGCAGGTGATTCTAGAGACCTGTTGGAAATCAGAAACTGGAAAGTGGCCGCTCAGGAAAAAGAAATTTGGCAGAAGTTCATGGAGAAGGCCAGAACCCACTGAAGGTTGTTGAGCCATTAAGATAGATAGATAGATAGACATAAAAAGGAAAACTAATTGAGAACATTGAAAAATAAAATATAAATAACAATAACACATAAGAAACAATAATTATGTTAATGTATTAAATATGTATATGTTAATGATTAAAGCCATCATGTGTTACTTAAAAAAAATTAATAGAAATTTACAATCAGTTATAAAAGAAAATGATTATATTAAAAAAGCAATTGATAACACAAACAAAATAATTTGAAATACTTTTATAGTAACGAAAAGATATTTCTGCATCAACAGATGTAAGCAATAAATACAAATATATGTGCACATAAAATTAATGGTTTATTGGAACACTCAAAATTGGAACAAAATTTATTTTGTAGGAAAATAAACTTTTCCACAAGTTTTAAAAACTGCTACATCTTTGGTATTTATATTAAGGGTAGATCCAATATCAAATGTCAAATAAAATTATGAAGTTTCTATTGGCATTTCAAATACAAATAAATATTAATTTAGTAAAGAAAGTAAAAAGCAAACTGAAATTGAAACTCAATGTGGTGTTTAAAATTTTAAAAATGAATATGAAAAACTAGAAAATAAAAAAATTCCAGTTCTAAGAATACAACCTGAAGATTGAATTATTTTATTGATTTTTGATGGAAAATGAATAAATGAAATATTGAATTTTATCTTCTATGTCACATTTTATTATTTATTTTTTCTTATACTTAATTGAAATATTCAAAATATGAGATATAAAATTTGACTTATTGCATCTGACTTGTAAAAATATTTGATCAGCAGTTTAAAAACTGCATGCATATAAAATATGCAATTCCATAAAAATCTGGACTCTGGTAATAACAATATGTTATTACTTCCTAGATTTAGGTCATTTACCTGGCAGTTCTTTCTGTTGCAGAAGTACGGTTACTTAAGTAGCAGTATGTGCTCAAATGGAGTAGCTGCCATCCACCACCCAGTCCAGCAAACAAGGACTCGAGAACAGCAGTCAGCATTGGTGTCATATGCCAAATATATGCTGATATGAGTGATACACCAGCTGCAATAGTTAGACCAGATATACTAAGAGCAAGAAGTGGAAATGCAAGCCCTGTCCAGTCTCGCCAAGCACCTGCCACCACCATCACGAATGGCGGTATAGCTTCTCGCAACACACTTCTTAGAGTGATCACATCTAAAAAAATAAGATAAATTTAAAAATGGCATAAGATCTTAAATAAATTATTTATACATCATACATTCTCAAAATATTTTGTAGCACCTTTGTTGAGCTAAAAAATGTTCATGACATTCTTGTGAGACTGAAGAAAAAATGTTCATACACCCATCCTTAATACAATAAAATATTTATCCATTTTAGGTGCAATATATATACCAAATAAAATGTTTGCCATACATAATCTTAAGTTTGATTAATTTAAATTTTATTTTATTGTTAACAACTAAAAAGTTATGTCTTTTTAAAATATCTATTGCCCAAATTGAAACTTTTGATTTTGAAAAATTGAATACTGAAATAAAATATTATTACCGCTACATTTATGGCATTTATATTTTTTGTATTAAATTCATATTATAATTTATCACTTGTTTTCTACTTATGCTGATGTAGAATGCTTCCAATATTTCCACACTATTTTTATCATATTTTCCATCCTCAATTATTTCTAAGTTATTGAAACCTTATGGGTGATTTTATGTTATGCTGTATTATTAAATTGGTTGAATTTTCATTTTTAGTGTTTTTACCAATAACATAAATTTGTCATTTTTACTTTCACTTATGTATATATGTAATATATAGTAAGGGTAAGTATTGCAGTTTTCAACAGAAATACATGTTTTAAGGTCCCCTGAGTCCAAATAACCAAGTGTCGCAAAATGGTCTGTGTTTGTGTGTGTGTTAACAGTCTAGCTCATAAACAAAAAGTAGTACGAAACTGATATTAAGTATTTAAGGTTCGTATATGAGCCAGATGTGACAGTAACTTTTTGGTTAAAATCGTTTAACCGGAAGTGCCACTTTATATGAACTCTGAAACACATTTTTACAATTTTCTCAAAAACGGCTCTAACGATTTTGATTAAACCCGGTGTATCATTGTATAATTAAGTGGTCTTTAATATCATTTAGGTCTTATCCCCATTGATGTCACTTTACAGGGCTTAAATGCCCATTGTTCATATATGTCTTCCTCTAAAGTACCTTTAATATGGTTTATTTTAAAAAGTCAATCATTTCGCATTATTCAGAGTTACAAAAAAATGCTACATACAACTTTTGAAAAAATTTTATAAGTTAGTAAAGGAGAAAAAAAATAAAAATGCAGAAAAACCTGCATTGCTATAGACTGTAGCAGCTAAACAAATGTACCGATTTCAATGAAACTTTGATAGCCATTTTCTCGACACCCTTTAAATTTATGTATATAACATACTTACACAACATACAAAACGAAAAGAAGCTGGAAAAAAGTTGTGAGGGATGATAAAATTAAATTATGAATAACTCAAAAAGTATACACTTTTTTGTGGATATTGTATATGGTTTTTTAAAAGTTTATGGAATTTCCTAAAAAAAACAAAAAAAAATGTGTTAAAATCGGACAATTAGGAGGAAAGATATGGTCTCTAGTTTTTTTCCTGAAGAGGCGAAAATTTGTATAAATTTAAAATATACTTTTTTAATTGTTGAGACTAAAATAACTTTTTTTCTACAGATATTTAATAAAGTATCTTACCTCAGAACATCTTTCATAAGAAATAAGTACCTAAATTTATACCTTTATTCTCAGTTCTATATTTCAACACTACAATCACCTCTGGAATCAACATACTCACTGTCTGCATAAATAACTTTTTCAACTAAAAATATCACTAAATTGACATTACTCAAAAATGTTGAAATTGGAGTTAGTCATTCTGTGGTTTATAAAAGCAAAGAAAATTGTGTGGTTTATAAAAGCAGATGGAGTGACTAGATTTCTATTGCCTACTGTCAATATATTAAATAGACATTTTTTAATTATAATGGTCTTAATGTCTTGTTATCTGTAAGCTTTAAGCTTTAGCTCCGTTTAAAATGCACTTAAAATTTTATAATTGCCAGAAAATAATTTCTATTCAAAGTAGAGCGGCAAGTGAAAGTTGTGTGTTGCGCACACCAGATTTTTTATAATATTTTGTTTATTTATGACATGTGTTAAGAATAATTTATGGACCTATATGAGAGAATGGCACCTCAAGAATGAAACGCAGCCGAGAACTGTATGAAAAGTCTAGAGATGTCTCAACAGCTTAAAAACACAATTTTAAAAAATCTGATTCATTTATTTCCATACATTGTACCACCACATTACATTATTTTAACACTAAAATAACATAGAATATAAAAATAATTTTTATAATATCTATATTTTAATACCTTATTTTATTGTAACACTTTAGCCTTCTTTTTAAATATATATGCAACTTTCAAACAATATTGCTGTCATAAAAACCTGATTAAAAAATAGTTATTTTAAGATATTGAGATTAGGTTGATGAACGCATCCTATGAATATTTGAAAAAAAAAATTCATTGACATATTGATGGTATACTAAGAGAGAACAAGAGATCAAAAAGGCTTAGAAATACTGAACTGAACTCTTTATTAAAGGAAAGACATGTTGGTAAAATGAAAGAGCTTGCCAGGCATCAATGGATGGGTCATGTGGCCAGGATGGATGTCCATGAGATTTCAAAGAAACTCCTTGATGAGGTACTGCTTGGAACATGACTAAGAGGATGCTCCAAATTGCGATGGGCTGATGATGTACTTCATCAAATGAATAAGTGAAAGCTACTTGAGGAGGCCAATGATAGGTTACATGGCCAATGGACGATAAGAACAGAGTAATTTAAAACTTGTTTACTCATTTTAATGAACTGAATGAATAAATAAATAAATTTAGCCCAAATATTAACTAAATATTAAATTATGGTTTAAGAATAATTGGTGAGTACATTTAAAATAACTTGGCAGGTGAATAAGGATTCAAAAAGACCTGGACTGACTTCATCCATAACTTCATTCAAATAATAATTTGTATGACTATTTTTTGAGGTTATACTGAATAAGGTTTTCAGCAAAAAGGGCAGATGGTCTTATGAGTCATTATTGCAGCTACAGCCTCAACTGATATTTGACAAAGGTGACATCAATATTGTTTAAAATTGGTCAATTTTATTTATTTGTTAATGGCCAAAGAGTTACATTAAAAGAAAGATACTGCGAGAAATGTATTGCAAATAAAATTAATGGGTACTCATGTTTTTACTACAAATCAAGGTTGAAAAAAAAAAAAAATTGGTAGCTGAGATACATGATTTGTAATTTTAAAAAAATATATATTTTGACTGACCTATTTAGCTCAGATCACTCACAGAAACAAATATGGACCAAAAATGATAATGAATTATGAAAAAATGTCATTTTTGCAGTTTAGAGAGGGCAGTATTTCAGCCCGATTTTTCTTCAGCAAGTTATTAGCCATAAATCTGATTCTAATACATATGTATACCATTTTTGTGATAAATGGTATACCTTTCTATAAATTAAATAATAAAAATTTAATGATTTTCCTAAAACTAGGTATTCCTACTGAAACATCTATGGGACATTCTCTCTTTCTCTCAATAAGTTGAAAACTTACTTCAAACATTAGCATGAAAATTGCGGTAAAACATTTTATTTGAGGGATTCTTATATTGGAATATAACTCTTAGCTGCACCTACTATGAAGAGCTAGTAGTACATGTCGTTGAGGATTTGACTGCACCTTTCTCCATCATACAGCTCTCAATTTTCTCATCTGCTTCTGCGGCTTTCTCTCTAAGATCTATGTGTGTCAGTAGTATGGCCATTGATAATCAAGAAATCTTCGCCCTCTCCTGCTATAACCATGAACTGAAAATCAGAGTCCTTTCTGATAGCTATCCTGATATGCTGTCATCTTCTACAGTGTGGAATGATTTTGGCAAAAAAAATGGTATGTCGAGTGCTACCACATCATTCTCCTATGGAATTCTTTCCTTTATTCTGAAGGTTCATTTCGTTCTTTTCGTTGCTTTCAGTATGTTTAATTTCAAGCTTTTTTCAACTGTGATTGCAGAATTTATTTTTTCTGGCGGTTTTCTGCTATAGTTCAATGAACTCTTTTGCTATGATTTTTCCACATATCTAATACTGCTCTGAAATAAAATTTCTCATTGAAAGCTCTTGTTTTTCTTGTCACATTTGTGTCTCCACGTTTAACATCTACTTTGATCAATTTAGGATTGTTATAACAATTCTGACATGCAATATGTACATAAATATCAGTCAAACGTTTCAATAGATGTTCATTATACTTATTTTCAATCCAGCACTAGACGCATGTAGGTTTTGAACTCCATTTTCTTTCAACACTATTTCACCCTCATTTAAACTCTCACCATTTATAAAACATTTAGAACTCGCAGAAGATCCCGGCTCCAACATAATGAGAATTTCGTGACTCAACGCCACAAATAACTTAAATTAAACGATATTAACGAGTAAATCAGCGGTTTTTTTTTTAAATCAGGCTTTGGTTTCAATTGAGTCGAGGAGAGTTTTGAAAGGTGCGATAAGCCCTTTTTTTTCTGCTGCCCACTGGTTTACCAGGAAGAAGATAGGATGCAATAAATGGCTCAGGTCATTCTAGCTCACTTATTTTATCAATGACTTAATAATAATAGATTTACATGAATCAACATTGGGTTCCTAAGGACGCGGTGGTCGAGTGAGTTAAGGCGAGTTTAAATCCCGTCGCGGGATTAAATAACAAAAAATAGACAAAATATTAATGATTGATAATAAATAAATAATTGCAGTCCCTACTCGATTGCTTAGACCAACAGGCGCGGGTTCGATTCCCGTATGGGGACGGTAACGTGTCCCCACCCTGAGAATCACACTAAGGTAAGACCGACCTCTGTGTCTAATAACCATAGCTCCTTTTGTCCTCCATATTTGGGAATTTTGGGCATAGGACTAATAACCCTATCGCGTAAAAAACAACAGGATATAGAACGTGTATGCAAAACGGTTGCCAAACATTCTGATGAACATGGAGTGATTGTGATCGCGTCCGGTTATTGTAAACCACGTTCTCCCTGGATATCATCTACATAAGAGAACCAAACGATTACAGCTTATTATCGCCTAGAACAGCCCCAATGTTGCGAAAAGACTAATGGCGGATGTCAAGAGAGTCAAAAAGAGGTTTAAAAAAAAATGGAATTCTATCTCTCATTATTATCGTCATTCATATGTATCATACTCTATAAAAATATTAAATTAAATAAATGTTTACTTCACTAACTCTTCGAACACAGGTCATTGAAGATATAAACATGAAAATTAGCTTAACGTTTTCAAGTTTGGAAAATATCATTTTCAATTTTTCGTATGCACTTGATGTAATTATTTGTTAAATAAATTTTGTATTTCAATTTCAGTCATCTGATTGTGAGCAGTATTATTAGTACTGAAAATATAGCAGTATTTGGGTAATTTAAAAGTGACCCGAGAAGGGCCGAGGTCGAAAACTTGGATTTTACATCTCAGTCATATCCCATACAAGAAATCTACCCTGAATTGGTGCAACTTAGACGCCCTTTTCATGAAAAGGTTACTGGGCTATAGAAATGGTTGGACAATTTTAGATTTGCCATTCTCGCAGCAACGTCCTTATATTCCTATTTTATTAAATATTTTTTCTTTATTCACTTTTCTTCATAATAAAATAATTGCATACGTATGTATATATAATTCTTATTTTAAAATATAATATAACCCCTTCAATTATTATCTATACCTATGTGTTAATGTATGTTTTATGTGTTGTTTTTTTTAAATATTAGTTTTTATTTATTTATTTTGTTGAAATATTCATTAACTTTCAGAGTTTCTATTTTTACATTCCTCATATTTTTTTAACATATTTGGAAAATATTATTAGATATATGTACATATTCATCTTTTTATTCTACGTGAAAATCCGGTCGCTTATGAAAATGATGGGAAAAAGAAAAAAAAAACTAATATCGCAACAACTCGTGTGGCGGTGATCAGGTCCATTCGCCAGATTTCCTCTCTTAATTAATTGTTTAATTAAACGTGCCAACTTTATGAGGGCTGTGTGTACCCCAAAGTGTCTCCTGATTCCAGGATCGATCCATGGCTGATGTAACAGAATAAATAATAGAGTGTATAAAAAAAAAAAAAATGAGCGTTTTTGAACCAAATATTTGTATTATTATTTCTTTGATATAAAATAAAATTAATATAATCAATTTTTATCTGCCGTCATTAGCCATCTGCTAACCAATTGCTCGATCCTACACTGAAACCATTATTTGGGATGGCGAAGAGTCAAAAACTCTTGGACCGCAATTTCAACTTCCGCAAAATTATCAAATTATTTCCCTTGAAGAAAATGGGCCATGGATCTACATAAGTAGTAATTCGATGGTGCGAGGTCTGGACTATATTGTGGATGAGGCAGAAGTTTGAGCCCATGAACTTTTCTTAGGTTCGACGGAAAGTGTGAGGATAAGCATTATCTAGTTGGAATAAAATTACTTATCGGTTGATCAAAGCAGGATAACGCTCTGACAACTGTATGTACAATCTTTCCAGTTGTTCGCAGTAGAATTCAGAATTCATAGAGTATCCATCAGGAACAAATTTGTGATGAATAACTTCTTCAAAATTAAAAAAAACGCAAAGGATGGATTTTTTGTTTTCAAATTGCCCCCTTGCAGCAATCGGAAAAGGAGTTTGACCCCTTTTGCTAACGGGTGTTCGGATTTCGCCATTAAATCCAATTTTCATTACAGGTGACAATCTTCCGATAAAATCTCATATCAGAAGGGTTTCTCAATAAATTTTCACAAAGTTCTATCCTCTTGGCCGATTGCTGAGGAGTGAGTTCGTGAGGGACCAGCCTACTGGTCTTTTTCACTTCTCCATGGAGAGTTGATGGTATCTTTCGACACACCACACTCCCTGGCAAGTTCGTGAGTACTTGTGGACGGATTTGACTCAACAGCTTCCTGTAGAACCTCATCAATACCCAATAATGGCCGCCCGGATACCTTCTTCCTTTCCAACGTCGTATCTCCACTGCTAAATTTTTCAAACCAACACCACTGAGTGCGTTGGTCAAGGACACTTTCCTCTTTATATTTACTAATTTCACGAGTTGCTTCAGTGGTTGTGTTTTTTTTTTTTTCAGTAATGCTTTAAAATTACCAGAATTTCGTAGGACACTGTCATGTTTCTTTTGGCTTTTTGTTTAAGAAGTCGAATGGGATTTACCAAGCTTGGGGAATGTTCTAAAGGAATTATTAAGTATTAAATAGAATTTAAATATTTATAATCCTTTTAAATCTTGATTTTGATAAAACGAACATTTTTTTCTTATACATATTAATTATCTGCCACTGCTCCAAACTCCGAAACTGCCACTGAGCGTCTTTCACTGAACTATTGAATACTCTAATACGGAACGATACTTAAGTAAATATTATCGACTTCCTTAGAATTAATAAATATATATATTCTAAATTCTATAATTTTGTTCACCCGAAAACAAAAATATTTAGTGTCAAATCATTTTTTTTTTTAATGCGCACATTTGATAACTTCATAAAATGTGAAATGCTTGTTACTTTTTCTGATTAAAACGTTCAGGGCTCATGTGTACTTGGAATTTACATACTCTAAAATATTTGAATTGAATACGTAATTTTTTTACAAGAAGTTTCGACTAAAGAAAGGAGTTTAATTGTCGTTTCAAATGTGGCCTTTGAAGAGGAAAAATTTTATCTTTTAATCATGAACGTTACACGACTCAGCTTTTGATTTTTTATGATAAGGCCTAAAATTCACTTGACGTAAAAATTAATTAGTGAGATCTCTCAAAGGATGAGGTAGATCTTTTTACTCACTATTACTTTTTTTTTTGCATCGAATTATATTTATCCAAGATTGCGTTAAAGCAGGTAAGTTAATGATTTTTGTAAAGTTCGTTAAAAAGTGAGGCAAGTTTAGAAGGAGATGAGTTCTGTTATCATTTATCTAATACAAAGGAAGAACACGAGACATATTTTATATCTCTCGGTGCCAAGAAACTATTAAATAATAGTAGCTAGTTTTAATTAATACAATATGTCTTTTAAGTAGAGGGGAATATTTAAATGGGTGAAGACATACCTCAAGAGCTACAAAAAGGTTATATAAACAATGGTCCGACTTTCCAGAGAAAATTGTGAAATTTAGGTTTTATATTTTTTTTAAGTAAGTAACGTTTTTTGATAAATATGAAGCCATAACTAAAACAATATCTAATTTATGTAATTAATAATTGATTCAAAGTAAACTGGACAAAATTTACTTCGAACGAAGATGGATTTTGTCATTGCTAAAATCATTTAAAGATGACTTTTGAGAGGATTAACTAAGTTAATTTCTGTTTAAAAAAAAACAACATGAATTATCCGCAATTTTTTTCATCCACCAACTATACTACAGGCACACCACTTTCAGAAAAGCTCCCGTGTTTAAAAAATTCATATTAACTATGTTGAGATTTATTACGAATTAAGTTGAGATTCATCTGAAGTTGTGTAAAGAAATAAGCTGATTTGATATCCTGTCAGTAAACATTTTTTAAATTAAAAATGACTATAATAAGTTACTGCAAATTTTTATTTTTTATTTTTCCATGGCTTGGGATGTATTATAATAAACATAACTGAATAAATACACATTTTATTTCCAAAAAATGAAAAATAATGATTTTTCAAATTTTCATCATCTAAAATGATAATATACTGTTTTTTACCAAGATATCTATTACAGAAATTGATTCATATTCATAAGTGGCCAAATAAATGTTTCCAATCCTAATATTTACATTTGATGTAAAGAAATCGACTGATATCTTAATTATTTTCATGAAAACGTAAATACTTTAAGGACACCTATTTACTTTAATTAATTAATTTAATTATTATTTAATTAAATTTTTTTTTAGTTATCGCTTCTTCATAAAAAAACACGAAAATTAAATTTCCTACTTTTCTAAGTAAAGTTGGATCATTATTTATATAAACTTTTTCTAGTTCTAGAGGTCTGTAATCACTCCTATGAAAAATGTCTTCTACTCTGAGGACACCCTATATTTAAAATTTTATTTTATTGTGTGAGAGCAAGTGTCAAGGCCGCTACTGCAGTTTAGTTTTAAGTTCGCTCTGTGATTATTACTTTGCTATGTGCTTATTAGTCAAAACTCTGTGTTAATAATTGATTAACAGTGACATTATAAACAGTTGAACATTTTTAAGTTCACGGATAAAGAGGTGAGTTACAATTTATTAACAATGAAGTGATAAATTAGTGCTCGTTTGAATAGCCCATGTGGCTGTTAATTCCCTTGCCGTTCTTATCTTATTTACGTTAAGTTCCCGGCCAAGGTTTGTATACTAGCTCGTTTCCGTCAGCTGATCTCAGTTCGAAACCAAAGACTTGTAGAACTCCTTTTTTTTCTTTCTTTTTTTTTTTTTTTAAAGGATAAAGTCCTAATGAATTTTATATATGGCTTATTATTGTTTAAGGACATTATGCTACAAAAAAAAATCAGGCTCTACTAAAAATAACTCCACAATAAAATCGTGTTATTTGTTATGTTTATTTTCTAGGGATAAAATTATAAAATAAGTTATTGTATTTAATCAGGAAAGCCCAGAGGAATGAGGCATGAAGCAAAAAGTGCCATCAGAATTTTTAGTGAGACGCATTTTTACAGGATTATGAATTTTCGATGGAGCACATTTTGTGGATAATGGATGTTTTGAGGGAATTACAATTTCAGAGAATCTTTTCCTGGTGTCCAGAGACTTTTAGCTGGGCATAATTTCCTCGCTATCTCCCTCGGCCCGGGAAAAACCTCGTGTAGCCTAAAATGCAAAGCAGAAGAGACAAAAAAAAAAATTGAGCGAATTTCCAAAGGAGTGAATATATATGAAAAACTATAAGTTTTATATAGTTACTTTCACTTGCACCACTTTTAAGATGAGGAAAGAAGGAATGCAATACAATTTCATAGAAGGGCCCTTGGAGGGGGGAAGGGGAGATAAGAAATAGTGTCTTAGTTATGAAAAATATATCTAAAGATTTGGTAATATAATATAGGAATTATATTGGTATATAATTAATTATATTGGTAATATAATGCAGTGCCGGCCTCAGACATTCGGCGCCTCGGGGCAATGGCGTCATCTACTCCCCCCTCTCCTCATAAAATAATAAAATTTATTTAAGCTGTTTAGTATTTGAATTTTATGCCATTCAACATTTCTCTAATACAGTTTCTTTATTTATTAATATACTAACGGTTATTATTTTAATACATTTTTAATTTTTTTTTTAATTTTTAACAATTGGCGAGCGCCCCTGAAGATGCCCCGATGCGTTGCGATTGCTCCACTTTAAGGCCGGCACTGGTAACATTGTTAAATTGAAAAACATCTGTTTATAAATCAATTTTTGTTAATTAATTTCACTTAAGTATCAAAACTGCGGAAAGAGACTTGCTTGTATTCTATTCTAATGTTTCAGGTATGTTTTGTACTCTTCTCTACTAATGTTATACCTCCGTTTATCTATATATATATATATAGATATCGGATGTATATATATATATATATACATCCGATATAGATCGGATGAATGGTTTAGTAATGCATAGAGTACAAACAGACAGACATACATTCATTTATATATATATAAATGAATGTATGTCTGTCTGTTTGTCCTTTATGCATTACTAAACCACTCATCCGATCGTAATGAAACTTGAATGAACTTTGAATCGTAATGAAGGGAAGTTGTTCCGTACACTCCTGCGAAGGTTTCTGGCATAGTACTTCTGTATTAGGAGATAATTCTATATATGTAAACAAAATTAAAATGTAAACGTTCTTTGTTCAAAGCCGCAAAAAATGTGTCGCTATACACTGTAGCGCCACAGCGGCTTTGACGATTTTAACGAAACTTGGCTAAAGTCTTCCCCTTGAAATCCTTCTAATTTATGTGTATAATATACTTCCCGAAAACAAGCAGAAAAAATGATACAATGAATTTAATATTTTATTGTCGATAACTAAAAAGGTACACAATTGATTCGATACGATTCGTTGCAGAGTTATAGAGTTTTAAACATTTACTGCTTTATCTTGAGAAAAGACCATTTCCTTTTTCTGTTATTTATAAATCGAAAATTTTATAATTACTACAGTAATTTAAATTATCATTTGAAGAAATGATATGATTCTTCTTATGTAGGTCAATACTATTATACGCTCTTTATATTCATTTTTTATTTTCCTCCTAATGTATTCTGGAAGTAGTATGATACATTTCAAATATTTGATTTGCTATTATTTAACTCTTGAGTAATACTTATCACTATTTATGTTCCTTTTAGAAATTAGTTTTTTATTGATTTCAGTTTATTTTATTTTTTAATAGATTATTTTCTCTAACATTATGTTGAAATAAGGTTTTGCCGTTTACCGTAGAATTCCTTTCATTAGTATGGTTTATTTTTCCACTACGATTTTTGCAACTCTATATTTAGTCAAGTTGTTATTAAGAAGAAGTAAGATCAGCTATCTTAGGAGGGGTATGCGAAATCTTTTGAGGAAGGTGGAAGGTAGTTCTAATGCACACGAAATGAACGCTATTATAAATGGGATGTTGCAATTTCAATGCATTGCCCCTCTTGATATTTGAAAATCTTTAAAATTGAAACAGTATCGCAAAATATTGTGAACCGCATGTGTTGCTTTTGCATCCAACTGATAAAGCGTTTTTAATAAATTTGTATAGTTTCACCTTATATATTTTATAATAGTAGATATATTAAACCAGGCGCGTATTTAAATGCAACGTTAAGCCAAAATATCAAGGCAATGGGTGAAGAACTTTCTGAGACTTAAGAGATAAAGTCAATTTTAGTTTTATAAGTTTAACTGAGACTGTTTCTGATGATTATGAATGACGGCGTCTTCACTCAGATGATTACAAATGTTCAAATTGAATCATGAAAAAAAAAATCGTTAGAATTAGTTTAAATTTACAGAAAGCCATTTTACAGAAAAATTTGTTTCCCAACTTTTTAAAAATGACAGATGTCCTTTGGTATTATTCTACTCATATGTGCTTTCTATTTTCTTTCTTTTCCATTTTGCAAGGCTAAGCCACAGCATCGCGTGGCCGGGTAAAGCTAATTAATAATAAACTAATGTTTTAGCAATCGTCATCTTTCATCAGAATTACAAATATAATACAGGTCACTTTCCGTAGTTTTGATAGTTAAGTGATATAATTAAATACAAATTGATTTACAAACAGATTTTTTTCAATTTAACAATGTAACTCTATATTATATTTCCAAACTAAATTATTAATATAATCATCATTAACGAATCGGAGTTAGTTTACAAACTATTTTTTTATTTTAGAAATGTCATATAAAATATAGACTTGAGGCAAATTTTTACCTGATGCTTCCGATCTCAAGGTGTCGTTCTTGCAGTATGTGACCAGTAAGGGTTCTTCGTCGGGGAAACATGTCTTCTGCTCGAGGAGCTTCTGGGCACCAAGCGTGTAGACACTGTAGGCGAAATAATAGAATAGGCTTGCAGGTTCGACAGTCAAGGATTGGTAGAAAATCGCTATGAAGTTGGAAATTTGGCGGAGTCCATTCTTTATCCCCATGTCGTGCACCCTCTGGATTCTCCTGGTTGACTGTCAAAGTTCAAGAAGAAGGAGTAACAGTTTATTTGACAATTATCTTATCTTGAGGAGGAAATAGATTTCGAAAAAGAAATGATTATGAAATCCTTAGTATTGGTCAGAAACTACTAGGGGTACTTGAGATGTTAACAAGATATATTAATTACAGATATCCAATTAATATTATCTACATCCATCAATATATTGTATTTTTTTAAGAATCACTTCAAAATTTTGGAATAAATAAAAAATTAGTACCTCAATGACGCACAAATATTTTGCCCTAAACGTGACACCTGTACTTTGAATTTTCAAATTATATAAGTAAATTTAACTGTTTGATTTTTTAACAGCGTTTTCTCAAACTTTTAACTACAATTTTTTTTTTTACTCCTTTTATTTTTTAAGTGCATTATGTATTTTTTTAAATAATACACAGGTATCTTTTATAATACAACCATATCTTGATAACTGCTATCCGCAACTTCTCTGAAAAATATTTTATTTTTATTTACCTTGATGAGAGGCCAAGTTTATGGTAAGGATAATTATAATTCATTTAAAAATTTGTATTATTAAGTTTTTTTGTTTTGTGTTTTACAGAATTTAATTATCTTTCAAATCATATACGGACTTAAAATCGTTTAGGAGCCTGAATAGTTTTTCAATTATTCATAGGCAATTTTTATACTCAAGTTTTTATTATATTTTTTTCTGACCATTTAAACATTGATTTTTTTCAAACTCAGTTTTATTTCATCTGCAGCATAAGAGAGATCAGCATAAAATATTTCAGCTTCATAGGCGTAGGTATATTTGTGATAACGTGGCGGCCAATAATTTAGGGATTAATTTCAAGATACACTTTTTCTTAAAAAATATCCGTCAAATTGGTTTGATATTTCTTCTAAGTTATTTAGAAGTCGATTATAGTTCAATAGAGACGTTTTGATATATAATATTATGTAATGATTATAAGATGAATATAATTTTCCAGGAGTCGTAAAACTTTAGAGTTATTGATGAACAATTGTTATTTTTTATTTTTAGAAATATTTTTTTTTATGATTCATTCCAGTCAACATTCATAGTACCTATCCAGAAATTGAGAATATATATATATATATATATATATATATATATATATATATATATATATATATATATATATATATACATATATTATATATATTGGTATTAAGATCTTTATTTAAACAATGATATTTATAAGTAGTAAGTTGGATGATTTTTCACTCAAGAATATGACACGAAACCCAAGAGTGGTAGTATCGCAATAGAAAATGACTAAGAAATTGGTTGGCATTATTTTCTTCCATTTTCCGGAATACCAAGCTCGTCTCATCATAAAATTCAAGAGTGGAAAATTGTTTTGAATCTTTATCAAAAGTATTTTTATGTCTGACTTTATATCTTACATCAGATTGTGATTTATTGTTAAATTATTATTGCTTCCTCACTACCGAAGGTAGAGAAGCATTGTATTCGTGCGAGAGATTAAAAACAATTTTGTGCTCAGAATCGAAAATTCCCACTTGCGTTTTACGTTTCAGACATCAAGATCAAATTTGGTTCGGTGTCTGTCTGTAGTCAAATCGACGTAACGGGCACATCACCTACAACAGTCCATCCAATTTTCAGGAATTGTGCGGATTTGTGTCTATATGGTCCCATATCAAATTTATTAAATTCTAACCAGCACTTCCGGTTACGCGAAAACGCATTTTTGTAGATATGCCAATATTTCAGAAATGGCTCCTTCGATTTGGCTCAAAATTGAATAAAAGGTTATTTAAAAATGTATTTATAAAAAAATAATGTAGGTTCAATTTTATCGAATTCTGTCAGTTCCTTTCTCTTATATATGCGCAAACGTGTTTCCCTTGATAAGTCTATATCTCTAAAACCGCAAGTTCGATTTGGCTCAAATTTTGAGGGAATTTAGGGATTAGTAAACGTAAAATGAAATAGGCATCAATTTTATAAAATTCTATCTACTACTCCAAAAAAAGATACTGCCGCTTTCAGATCAGGAAATGTATTGTTCGATATGACCTTAATTTGAAAACGGCGCATTCGATTTGACCCAAACTTGGTGAAAATTTAGAGAACAGTATAGAAATTACTTAGTATCAATTTCATTGAATTCCATTTAATAAGTAAAATTAACATAAATAATTGTTAACAACATAATGGCTGCGAAATGTTGGAGCCACTGATCGTATGTAGTGGGAGTTAGGTTATTACAATATTGTTATGGGATTATAAAATTTTAGGTTTTATTAAAAAAAATAATAATCCAAACGTTACTGGTATTACACCTACCGCCGTTACTTAGATTTTCTGTAATTTTCAATACATTTAAAGTAATTTATACTCTAAGTTTTTAGAAAAACAACGTCTTATTTGTCCTGTGTTTATTTCCATTGAAGTTTAATCAGTTCATCTTGATTTCGGTTTCCCCCTTAAATATCGAAGTTATGTGAACTCCACCAATATTTTTATATTTTCTTTCTTAAAGCGTTTTGTTCTGACTGAAGGAAAGTATTGGTCACGTTAACTCCGAACAAACAAGTTGAATTTTTTTTTTTTATAAATTTTCTAGATTCATCCATTTTACGAGTGAAAAAAAAAATTTTTTTGTTTTTTTAATTAAGGATAATCAAACAAAGGAATCTTCAAATAACGGCACTCTTTTGCATTTTAATATTAGCTGCTAAACGAAATTCGTGGATATCAAACCCGCGATTGTTGAAGGGTAACTAACTTATTCTATTTCCTAATCAGTTTCTCCCATAGATTTTATTCTCATACGAAAAATTGTATATCTTGTAATATTTTAACTTTTTAGCCATTGAAAACGGTGTGGAAGCTATACTGACATTACTTGGCAGACCTTACTTGACATTTTTCTCTGATTTATGGAATTTCCAAGCAAGTATTCTCTTGGGAAATAACAACTGAAACAAAGTGGCTGCAACTTAAAGGGAACAATTTGTAATAACTTTATAGCAATGGATGGGCAATGCCTCTTAGAGATATTTCCGTTCGGTAGCTAAGTATTGGGTTGGCAAGTAAGTCCTTTCGGTTTTTCAGGGTGTATTAAAACTCAATGTATTATAAATGTAAAATTTATTTTAATCTACAATATATTGACCATTATGATTTTTTTTCATTTTTCCACTAACTGCATAATGCCATGCTCATACGATGTCTGAAGTTTATTGTTAAAAAACTGATGCAAGTGGTTTTTGATGTCCCTACCTTTTGGAATATCTTTGAGACCAAAATAAGTGGTAGTAATTTCGCGCTAGGTCTGGTGAATAGGGTGCGGCAAAAGGTCCCATCCAAGGCAAGTGACCATTTTATTGTGAGTGACCAATGAGGTGTGGGGCTTAGTGTTGTCTTGGTGGAACACGATACCCTTCCGATTTGCCGGTTCTGGGCGTTTATTTTTAATTAATTGATCCAATTTTGTTAATTGTAAGCAGTATAGAGTTGAATCAATTGTTTATCCTGATGGCAGTAGCTCATATAAAACAACACCCTTAAAATCGCACCATATGGAAAGCATTATCTGACATTCTTCTAGGAGCCTCAGTAATAGGTCTCCAAGATATTCTACGGACTACATAATCGTAAAATATATATTTTTCAGCTCCTGTTACCAACAGTTTCAAAAATGGGTCGTTTTGTTGCCTTTTTTTATTGAAAGTCAGTGAATCACAAACAGAAATGCGTGTTGCCAAGTTGACTTCGGTTAGAGAGTGAGGGACCCAAACATTAAGCCTGGAAACATTGCCGAGCTTGTGCAGTCTGCTCCACGATAGCTTCTCACATCTTGTATTGAGCTCTAATGTCTCTTGTCTACCAGCACGTGGTCAATTTGGTTTTTCGCTCCTTTAGAGCTAACCCAGGTGTGGTGGATATTCTTGTGTAGAAACATTGTACTGCTGACGACTAGACCTTTAGCAGCTGCCAGACTGTTATAGCTCACTCCATTGTAATTGCTATTTTCGTAAAGACTTTGACCTCCGATAATGGGCTTGAATTGGAGTTGGCGTCCTATCTTTGGTTTAAAGTCACCTATGACTAATTTTATGTCATGGCTATGAGCTTGAGCCACAATATTAGCCCTATGTTCAACCCCCAACCTGGAAGACGCGGAGCTATGGTATAAGACGCAGAGGTCGCTCGCACACCTCCTCGCTGTGAATCTCGGGTTGAAGACGTTACCGACCTCAAGTGGGAATCGAATCCGCGCCGTAGTGGTCCAAGTAATCGAGTAGTGCTTGTAATTTTTATATATTTGTATTAATTTTTATATTTATTATTAATTATCTTTTTTTTTTTGTATTATTTCTTTTTTGAAATAATACAACAAAGTATGCCGATAATGAATGATATTTTTTTACATATTCACAATGCAATAGCAAACACTATACTAATCTAGTTTCAACAAGAGTTAACTGATATAGTTGTTGCCATATTACAAAGAGGATAAACAATCCATCTATTGGGATTGATTCATCAGATAAGAAGTGTATCATAGTGACATAAAAATAAACAGAAATACTGAAAGGACTTATTTGCCAACCTAATATATTTAAAAGAAAAATTTATTTCTTACTTTTCTATTTTTTTATTTAAGAACATTTACAGAAGTTTAAAAACTAATTTGGAGATGTTTCAAAACAGCACTTGCCATAAAATTGTTGTGGCAATGATTTGTTATTTATGATTAAAGTTGCTGGGTTGTCTATTCGAACTTTTTTGAATTTGTATTCTTTTTCTTTGTGTATAAAGTCCACAGCTTCGTACTGGGGCTCGGGAATGGCTACGTTATCGCCAATTTTGAAAAAATTGAGACAGGAGTTTGAATTGAACACGGTAACAACAATTTCATCTCCCTTAGCATCAACCATACCAAACGTCACTGGGAACGAACTATCTACATCTATTATCCAAAGTACCTTTCCATAGATAACAGAACCCTTGTTCTCGCCGTCTTTTAGGTCCTCGATTTTACTCATTACATAACCAGCTTTAACAGAGTACCGTCTCAAATGGTTATCTAGGTCCTTCAACATTGTATTATATCTTTTAGTCTGCAATTTTCCTTTGTGTCCGATGCTGCTCTTTATCTTTTCCAAGTACAGAATCAAACTATCGTACGTCTTAGAAGGCAGATCCCAGACTGAACCACTTCCTGAACACTTTGACAGATATTCTACAGCACCAGAATAATTTTCCAAATGCTTATAAGCTACGGCCTTATTGAAGAAGACGTCGGTTTTGTCAATATTATCCAGATTCCTTTCAGCTTGACCGTAACAAGCGATCGCCTGAAGAATATGTTGCCTTTGCAATGGAGAGTTGAAAAATACTGCCAAATATGAGTTGCCCAGAGTACTCCAGGACTCTCCGTCTTTCAGGTCAAGATTCAGTGCTTTTTTGGCTTGGCAGAGGGCTTTATTGAGAGCATTCATCTTATCATTCGTTTCCAATTTGAGACATTGTTTCCTCATCACCACAGACATATTCCGCAAAGAAACCTTGTTCACAGACTTCTGCAGAGCACTCTCGAAGCACTGTTTGGCCAATTCGACTTCCATGATGCTCCAGTAACATTCGCCAAGTTCATTCCAAGCGTCTACAAAGTCTGGGTCTATCGCAGTCGCCTTTTTAAGAACATCTATGCCATTTTGTATATAATTAGGACTGCAATTGTACATGGCTCCCCACAGGTACCAATACATCGCTTCTTTTTTAATAGAAGTTCCTGCGTTTTGGAATGCTTTTTCACCATCTACGATCATCATGTCAATTTTCTCTGCTTTGAAAACCTTTGATTCGTGGTCATTAGCGGGGTGATATTTCTCATAAACCATGATATCCTTGACTATTGAAGAAAGTTTATCAATTTCCGTCTTAGCACCTGCCATCACCGTAAATATTTAGCACATGCCTAAGTATGGTTACTTTATCGGGAAGGTTATAAAATGAAGTGTATCACTGACCTTAGCTTATAATTTGAAATATATTTTCAATTGGGCTAAAGTTTACTACATTTTAAATTTACTTTTATTAGATTGTTGTTGATTAAAATGTTTTGAATTATAATTAGTAATTTAAAAAAAATAAATGCTCTCTAAGAATCAATAGTTCTATTAATTATAGTGACCTAGTTGAACAAAGTGGTTCATCTTTGATTTCATATGTACCATATGGAATGAAAAGAACTAGAGAAAACTGGTTAACATGATAAAATATATTGAAGATCTGTTATAAAAATAAATAAAGATATAAAATATTTTTAAAAAAAAGTAATAGCAAATGTTTGTTGTTATACTTTTGTTAATTTGAATTTAACGTTACTTGTGTACTCCAACTAGCTCCAGAATCAATTTGGCTACTCATTTTTGGCAGTATTTTTCAACTCACGATTGTTAAAGGTAATATAATATTCAGGCGATCACTTGTTACAGTCCAGCTGAAAGAAATCTTGGTAATACTGACAAAACCGACTTCTTCTTCAATAAGGACGTCGATTACCATGATATAATCATATTAAATATTATTCTCGTGCTTATAACAGACTTAATAATGAAGTCAAGCGACAGATTGCAAACTTCAAACGAACAACCTATGACAACTACATTAGAAATCTTCCAACCGTCGATGGAAGCTTGTTGATACATACCAAAAACCTTACTAAGTATCTTGAAGTGTCAGCACCCCTTCGAAGAGAAGATGATTCCTGGGCCGTGACAGACGGAGAAAAATCGGAACTATTTGCCGAATACCTTTCTTCTGTTTTTATACCACATACAGACTTCGTAAATATTGAGCACGATAACAATGTACTAAAAACTTGAGACATGCCCCTACAGCTAACTTTACCTCCTATTTCCTTTACATCTTCCCAGATTGCTGAAAAAATCAAAAAGTTGCCTAAAAGAAAAGCTCTTGG
Source organism: Nezara viridula (assembly GCA_928085145.1). Lineage (NCBI taxonomy): Eukaryota > Metazoa > Arthropoda > Insecta > Hemiptera > Pentatomidae > Nezara > Nezara viridula. The sequence continues at coordinate 83,737,936 of OV725080.1, read as the reverse complement.
ACATAACCTGATTAACGCTGAAGTGCTCCAACAAATGCCTAGGAAAGCTCTAGAGCTTTTAACAATTATTTACAATGCGATACTGAGGACAACTAAATTTCCCCTACAATCCAAATACTCACACATAACAATGATCCACAAGCCTAACAAGGACAAAAAATCACCTTCCTCATACAGCCCAATCAGCTTATTTCCTATCTATTCCAAAATTTTCGAAAGCTTACTGTACAAAAGACTAGTTGATACTGTACTAACAAACACATAAATAATACCTGACCATCAATTTGGATTTAGGGCACAATACTCAACTATCCACCAACTACATAGAGTTACGTACTACATATCTACAGCACTAGAGCAGAAATTATATACGACTGGCATATTTCTGGATGTTGCTCAAGCGTTTAACGGAGTTTGGCAACAGGATCTTCTCTTTAAACTTAAGACAATACTTCCACCTACCTATTATCTAATTCTACAATCCCTTCAGACACGGGCCAGAATTATCTTCTATCAGGTATAACTCAGGAGGAGTACTCCAAGGTTCAGTACTCGCCCCACTACTATATATCACATACACCCCACTATACACTATATACCCATAACACACCTTGTAGTACCAACATTTTAACATCGACATATGCAGACGACATAGCAATTTTAGCAAGACAAAAAATTCCTACATACGCTTCAGAGACCCTTCAACAGTATTTAACAAGATTACATGACTGGTTCAAACTTTGGAAAATCCGACTAAATCAAGACAAATGACAGCACATCACATTTACCCTTCGACGTGAAACATGCCCTCCAGTTTTCCTTGACAATACACAGATACCACAGACAGACACCGTTCACTATCTTGAACTGACATTTAACTCAAAATTCTGAACTCACTTGTTTCTAAACATTCAAAACTAAAACTTAGAAAGAAATGAAACACATACAATTACTTACTAAAACCTATTTGGAGTTGCGCAACACAAATATTTGGAACAGCTAAAAAGACTCACATAAACAAACTTCAAATCTTTCAAGGAAAAAATATTCAGAACAATCACAAAAGCACCTTGGTACGTTGTAACTTACGTAGTATGTAAGGTTATGTTGTACATAACCTTACATGCCGACTGTTAACGAACTCATTACAAACGATTCCACGACAGATTACAAGGACATCCTAACACACTTATCAATGACATGGCCAATACGCAAATGCCAGGTAACATCCGTGAGGGCCGAAGAGGAGCTGGATGAGGGACCTCCTCGCCAGATGTAGATATCACTCCAGGAGGAGGTGCAGCTGGGTGTTGCTCTCTCTCATGCCATTATGTGTTTTTCCACTATCATCACATTCACTAGTTGTCATTACCATTATGACAGGTACGAATAAAAAAATAAAAGTTAAAAAAATATATATATTATTCTGATGATCTAAAATATCTTTAAAATTTGTTTAAGAAGTAATTCGTCCTGGGATCTCCTTTCTACGACGTACGATAGTCAGATTCTGTACTTGGCAAACTATTCTTTAAGAAAATTGTAAATAGTATGGGGTTTCCAGTACAATTTCTGACTATGATAAGTTCATACACGATTAAAACAGATAAAATTAATTATTTTTGTCAAAATATGAATAAATAAATAAAAATGAGAGAAAAATATTGATGTTCAAAACCTGTACACCCCATTCCCCTGCCTTCAAAGAGGCTTGAACTGATGGGAAGCATATTTATTACAATCAAGTAGCTACTTTTCTCTCCTTATTTTTATTTACTTTACATTTTAGTTTTTGGACCACTATGTATTACTGTTTTATCCACTAATATTACAGATGTAACATTTTTTTTTCCAAACAAACTTGCCGGCAAAAATCCTCGTAATGACCACTTCCCGGACGAGCTGGGTGATGATTCATGTACTAAAGATAGGCTAATTGAAGAGCTAGTGGTTCTTATAAAGACTTCCCTTTGCTAGTCTTGTCTACTAAAGACCGACAGGCAGCACGAAAAATGTTATATAATATACAAGAATACATTTTTTTTAATTCTTATCAATATCCTCCTTCATTTTATGCAGTCGAAAGATCACCTTGTAATCTTCATTCCTTTTATTGCACTAAAGTGTAAAAAACAAGTAACAAAAAAAAGCTGACCTCAAATAATTTATTATATTATTAAGCTGTATAGAGAGTAAGGTTTTTAACTGATTATCGTTGGTATTGTCAAAAATTTTATTTTGAACCCATATCGTCTGAAGTTTCAGATGCACTGAATGATGGTCTTAATTATAACCATGCACTTTTTTCACCTTGTATGGTGCAAATTTGAAAGTGCAACGAATCCAGGCCTCAAACGAGAAGCGTTGAGAATGGGACTAGCGCTCCTACTGCTTAAAAAACTTCTCATAAGATTTTAGATATTTAATCGAACAGAACATACGAAACTTTATTTCATCAGAAGGATCTTCGGTTGAGACAAGGATCTTAATTTGAGATGATTGGCCTGCCGTTTTCCTCAAAATGTCCCCTTCTCATTTTCATTTTCGACTCTTTATTTTCAAACTGATCGGAACTGGATTGGTGTCGTACCGTAATTCTTCATTTGATACGGGTTCTAGAGACCAAATTCCAAATATTATATGTAGACATCGGTTCGCTGCACCAAAGCCGTACCGAATCTACATTCGGGCAAATTTTCTTTCTTTTAGACAGAGTGGTTTCTGATATAGTTCCACAAAAGCAGGGTTGACCTTCTTCATGCGGCTTTTTGAGCAACCTTCCTTGTGCACTTCTCAGGTAGACAAAGGAGTCAACCTTGCCGACGGCGTCTTCCATAAGGATAAGTAAATGACCGTTAAACGTGTTCGGTTAATAGTAAATTATATTGAGGATATGAAAACGATACAAATCATCACAATAGCAAATGCAGATTAATGCTGCCAATTATCATTTGAAATGTATGTTTCTTGACCTTAAGGTATTCATTGGAGGTAGTGGATTCAGCTTCATCCTGATTTATCCCTTTACTAACTTAAAGTTCTAATTTTCTTAGCATCTGGATGTAGCAGAAAGAGGTTATCCATGACACAATTCCCGCACCGATATAATCCACTAATTTATTGTACCAAAAAAGATTTCAGTTGAGCATATGAAGCTGTTGCTATACTCACTGAAATCTCTCATTAAAATGCCGAAGCGGCTTCCATGTAGTTCTCATATTGTGTCTAATTATAGTGCTAAATAAAAAGTGAGTTGTACCGCAGTCATATTCGTTATTCGATATAAGTTTTAATTATGTCAAGTAATGAGTCCCTAAAATAGATAGCAATAATGTATTTCCGAGAAAAAAAAATTAGTTTGCTAAATGACTCATAGATGATCTATGATCCACCCTAACCAGCTTGTTCCCATGATATGTGATATTGATGGATCATTTTCCTGGTTTTCCTTAATGCTGATAAGAAAAAAAAATCTATCATTAAATAGAAAAACACTTTTTAAGATTAATGAGCAAATATTTAATTAACAAAATTAATTAGTTGGCTCGAGAAACAATCGGAGTTTCAGGGGCATTGTCTTATTGCTCTCAGATTAAGAATGTCTGGTGTGGCCACTTATAGGACTTTCCTTACCACTTTGGCTCCAATGTCCAATAAAGAATTGTTTGTGTTATCAAAACATATGAACTCAGTCATTTGTCATCAATTTGGTGACCAAGTTCTGTGGCATTATGATAGATGAAATCCGTGTTCCTGTGATTCAACCTCTACATCAAATAACATTTAACTTTCAACACGAACAGTTTAGTTAGAGAATGGTTTATTTGGATAGATCGCTTAATATCACCACACTATGAAACATTAGGCTTACAGAAAGATGCTACAAAGACATAGCAATCTAATCATACAAATAATATAGAGGAATAGAAAAAAGGACCTAGAACAAAAACGTGAGAAATAAGTCTCATTGGAAATGAAGACATACAATAGTGATGGCCCCGGTACTTTAGGAGTCAGCTTAGTAAAATAAAATACCTTTCAACTAAACAGAAATGAAGTTGATAGACTGCTATATATGAATGCATAGTCAAATTCTTATCCTGATGAGATTGAGACTATGGCTGAAATAAAAAATTAAAAAACGCCAAGATTTGCCCATATCCCAGCACAGCTCCTTAAATACAGTCAAATATGATATTTTTAACAGAAGCGTTAGGGTTGTTATGCCTGTCTGTACGTATTCGACAGTATTGCTAACGAATTGCGAGGCATTAATGCTTGTAGAGGCCTTCATTACTTTTTAACAAACAAAAGTAACTATTTTTATCTAATATCTTTGAATAATTGTTGTTATATACGTACAGATAGAGTAATGAATGTTTTCCCCTCGTTATAACTTAAACATTAGTTGTTGATCAGCAGTTACTTTGTACATAGATAATATCATATTATTGAGGCGACTGTGATTGTGACTGTTTTTGCAAAGGAGTATGTTGGGAACGGTTGTGACATATTTTTTTAGGTAAGGTTGTGGCTCAACTAATTTTTTTAATTTTTTTTATTGCATTTAGACACCCACAAAAAGCTCGAGAAAGACCGAAAGTTGACTCTGCCATAAATGTTTACCCCTTATTACTTATAAGCGATTAAATTGGTCTGTAATGTTAAATAATAACAATAAATAAATAAATAACAATAAAAATGATTTTAGACTATTTTGTTTTGTTTTTAACCCGCGACTGCCGATCCCAAGCACTGTCTCAACTGTCCTTGGGGTAGAATAGGCTGTGACATTTTCTAATTTGCTTTTATGTGAAAAATATTGTACTTACGGAGAAAATTATAGTATTTATACTTAGTCAAGTGTATACTTTACTATAAAAAACAATTTTCTTCTATCGGATTGGTATGGTGTCGAAATTGAGAACGATTAAATTAGATTATCATAACTGTAACACAGTCTCCTATAAAGTAGGGAAATCTCCAATTCACAAGAGTGGTCAGACTGAGTTAATAATTATTGGGGTATCATTCTATTACCATTTGTATATAACATATAAATTTTAAAGTTTTCGAATGTGTAGAAAGAGATCTTAGAACGTATCAGGCTGGCATAAGAATAGTATAAATAATCAACCTCCGGCCATATCTGTTCACTCAATATGATACTTGAAAAGATAATTTGAATATAAACTGATCAAAAACCAGTTATTCATCAATTTCAAGTAAATCTGTGGCAGGAATGAGCTCTGTAACGTAACCTCGGTATTCCACCTAACTAAATTGATGATGGACGTGACTAAATTCATGGCTCCGCTTGACTGAGAGCTGACAGAGAAGTTTGATCCCAATACAGGAGTAAGAAACTTATGCCTAAGCTTATTTCTTGCTTAGATTTGCTGAAGAGAATGTTTCCTAAAAAAACAAAGACATAGACTACTGATACAATATTCAACAAGAATGTTCAATAATCTGTGTGATGTAATCAGTATAATTGTGAACATTTTTTGGCCCAATCAAGAAAGAATAGATCGAAGGAGTATGACTGCATGAATATAATATAAGCAATTACGCAACTACGCCCTCTTTTGATCACAACAATCTTAAAAATAATAGAATTCACTGGAACTGATGTCTTATCACGTTGAAGTGATTACACGATGCCGATTTTCCTTAACATTGGTAAACAAAACCGTAAAATTAAAATAGAAAAACACTCAATAACATTAAATGGCCCTCTACTTTGAACTACCAATTATATACCCATTCCGAAGTCTTTATTATTACTTCACTGTCTTCTTTTCAATTTCTGAAATTGTCTCTATTTTCCATGGATCGAAGAAAAAGAACATACTAATCGGTGGACTACAGGGTTTCGCTCTTTTATATATATATATATATATATATATATATATATATATATATATATAAGATAAAGACCGGAGACTGGCGATATCAGCCTTAATACCATCTTGTAATGTAAATAAACATAGCAATTGTATATAAGGCAGATTATTGGACGAATAAAGCAGTGTTTATTCAGAAGCCGTGAGTATTGTTTCTCGTTCCTCTTTCCTTCTTTTTTTTTATTTTTAAAGCCCGGAGACGCTTAACTGGTGCCGAAACCCGGGAGAACGTCAGGAGAACACGGAAGTAAAATTTTTTTTTGTCTGTCTTTATTTTAATTTTTTTTTTCTCTTCTCCTAGTCATAAGGAAAAGACGAGATGCCGACAGAGGGCATAATTCGACCAGGAGTGTTGAACGCACCTGAAATGCCGCAACCTCAGGAAATGCCGATAGCGCAGATTCCTCAGATCGCCCCTCAGGTTCCGCAGATTCCGCAGATACCTCAGATACCTCAAGTACCGCAGATACAAGAGATCCCTCCCTTACCTAGGGACACATTGGCAGAGGCGCATGCCAATGCATTGGAGTGGATGAAGATAAGGGCAGCAACCACGCAGGATCTACGGAGAGCAATCGCAGACCTGGAGCGATTCGGGGGCGAGGTAGGTGAACTTAATCACTTCCTGAAAGGCGGAGACCGCCTCATATCAAGAATCGAAGCAAAGGTGGCGGAGGACCTCGTGAACCTGGGAGACGCAGAAGCACTGAAGGCAGCTCTCGTGTGCCGAGTGAGGAGGAACATCCTCAACCAAATCCAAGCGGACGAGGAGACACCATGGCCAGTGATTAAGGAGCGTTTGAAGAAGGCTTTCGGAGGGGGCCGATGGACGCCAGAAGAAGATATCTTCCAAATGTTTAGGGAGTGTCGGTCCCAACGCCAAACAAGAGGACAGTATGCGGGGGTACTAGTGGCGAAGTACAACCGCATAACTGAGAAAATGCGTGAAACCATGAGTGTGGGAGAGGTCGAGGCTAGGATGGAATTCCTTTCGACAATACTCAAGGTTCAGTTAGCTAAGGAGACTGGGAGAAGGGACGGACTGCCTAGAGAGCGATCGTTCCTCGAGTGTGCCCAAGAAATGATAGATCTGAGTGCAAGAGAGGAAGAGACGCGGATGGAAGTAGAAGAACCAGGGTGGACCCGAGTGAGTGACAGACGACACCGGACAGCCCAGATAGGGTGGAGGAAGAGGGAAATGAAACACCCGAACGGAGAAAAAGCCACGACGGGCGAGAGAAGATCCGGACAGTCCAGGCCTAGGAATGGACCCCGGAGGGAAGACCGAAAATGTCACGGGTGCGGGAAACCGGGACATTTGGTAGCACAATGTCCGCGCACTAGATGTTTCGAGTGCGGGACTGAAGGGCATATTGCCAGACAGTGCCCGTACATGTTTCGCAGGAGGGAGAGACCTCTAGACGAGCCAATGGAGGTGAACGCTCAAAAGTTGAAAAAACGAGCTAGGATGCAGCAGAGAGACGGATCTTCGGAAGAGGCAACCGAGGAGTCGGGGACGTCGGGAACGGAGACTGACGAGCCAGCCAGCAGTGGAGGCGAAGGAGGCAGGAGCAGCCAACGGAGCGAGCAACGACGAGCGACGGCGGTAAGGAGGAAGCGAGGTGGCATCTGAGAAGGGTGTCAGCAGAGAGGCGACCGCACAGCAACCTGCAACAATATTAGAGGTAAGCCATGCTGGTTGCCGATTATTGAAGTAGATGGGGGAGTGAAGTGTCTCGTGGACACAGGGAGCTCGAGTACTATCTTGACTCGGGGAGCGTTGGGGAGAGTGTGCGGGAGCGAGAGGGTACTCCGGATACAAAACTGTGGCTGCCAGCTAATCACTCTGGGTGGTCCCTGTAAAGTAGAAGGGGAAGCGTCGATTACGCTTGACCGGTGGGCAGGGAAAAAGGGGGAGCTAAGGGTGCATGTGGTAGAGAGCATGGCGCGGGAGTACCAAGTCATAATAGGGTGTGATCTGTTAGGACAGGTAGGGGTAAGCATTAGAAACCGTAGAGGAGCTTGGAGTATCAGGCTGGGAAAGAGGAAATTCGGATGTATAGGGGTCGCGAGAGAAAGAAGGGTGCGGATAGGAGCGGTGAACAGGGTGGAGGACTGGAGGAAGGCGTTACAAGCGGAGTTCGTAGATATTTTCTTCAGGGAGGGCGAGGTATTGGGGGTAACAGGGAAGACGGTACACGAAGTTCCACTGAAGCAAGATAGGGTGACCTACGTAAAGGAAAGGAGATACCCGCAGGCGATGAGGCAGCATATTCGGGAGGAATTGGAAAGCCTGAAAGAGCAAGGGATCATAGTCGATAGCACCTCGCCATTTAATAGTCCCCTGTGGGCAGTGAAAAAGAAGGCAGCGCCAGGGGATAATAAGGAAAAATACAGAGTGGTAGTGGACTATCGTAGGTTGAACGACAACACGGTAGACGAAAAGTACCCGATCCCTAGATTCGAAGATATACTTGATAGGTTGAGTGGGGCCGTGGTGTTTAGCACGTTGGACCTCAAGGCGGGATACCACCAAATACGGATGCACCCGAAGGACCAACATAAGACGGCGTTTACATTCGAAAGGGGGCATTACGAATTCACCAGAATGCCGTTTGGTCTGAAGAATGCGCCCATAACGTTTCAACGCCTGATGGACGAATTTCTGAGGGGGATCGACGACTCCGTATGTCAAGTATATATGGACGACCTGCTGATTTTTAGCAGAACGGAAGCCGAACACGTGGGGCATTTGAGGTCGGTATTCGAAAGGCTGCGACAATTCGGGCTGAAACTGTCAAGTGAGAAGTCCCTGTTGGGACAAACGCGAATCAATTTTTTAGGCCACACTATTTCTAGCGAGGGGGTCAGACCGGATGCGGCAAAGGTGGAGGCTATCACACGAATGGCGGTGCCACGGGACGTTAAAGGGATTCGTAGGCTTCTCGGGACGCTGAATTATTATAGAAGATTCGTACCTGAGATGGCAGAATACTTGGTACCTATCAATAACTTGCTGAAGAAAGGCGCGAGGATCGTGGTGACACCGGAAATGGAAAATAATATTCGGAAATGCATGGATAGGTTGCAGGCAGAACCCGTATTGGCGTTCCCGGATTTTGAGAAGCAGTTCAATGTCACCACCGATGCGAGCGAATACGCGTTGGGGGCCGTTTTATCTCAGGGCAGAAGTGAGGGTGAACGTCCGATAGCATACGCGAGCCGACGACTTACGAGCGCGGAATCACGGTACAGCGCGTTAGAGAGGGAGCTACTCGCGATAGTGTGGGCCATCGACCATTTCAGGCCGTATATATTTGGGAGGAAGTTTCGAGTCCACACCGATCACAAACCCCTTCAGTGGGTAGGAAAACTTAAGGAAACCTCTGCGAGGGTCACGAGATGGAAAGAATTCCTTAGTCAGTACAACATGGAGGTGGTGTATAAGCCGGGAAAGGAAAACGTGGTGGCAGACTGGCTCTCTAGGGCCATCATGATCAACGCGGTAGAAGAGGACGGAGGAGGTCCATCGCGGGACGTGCGCCAATTCTTGAGGGAATGGACTCCTGAGGGTGAAGGGGCAGATGATACCGTCAGTATAGAGGACAGGGAGGGGTCCCCGGAAGAAGATAGCTCAGCGGAGGAAAGACCAGAGGCGATGGAGGAAATAGACGAAATCATCAACGACAAGCATAGACAGGTAATCTGGAAAACCAGGACAACAGGGATCATGAAAATAGATTACCGAAGATACGGGAAAAGTAGGATTCGCGTCATTTGGTCGCAACCCGGGGTGAGCGAGGAGCAAATCCGTACGGCACTGAAGGACGCCACGGAGCCGGGAAAGACACACCATCTCTATGTTGGGAACAACACGGTATGGGAGAAAATAAAGCGGATGTGGAGATCCGAGCGGATAGGCATGGATAGAACGATCATCCGGTGCAAGTATGCAGTGGAAACCGTACAGGATGAGGAGCAGCAACAAGCAATTACATTGGCATACCACCAGGGGAAGACCAACCACCGAGGCGTCAACGAGACGTTGCAGGCATTACGGCGAAAGTATTTCTGGTGGGGAATGAAAAAATCTATCCAAGGAATCATCGGGAAATGCGAGGTATGTATGCGCACAAAGTATGATCGACACCCCCCCAGAGGAGTTCAGGAAGAGACACCTACAGGGAATATGCCGCTACAAGACCTCCAGATCGATACATTCACCTGGAAAGGGTTCAAGTGGGTCACGGTCATCGACACCTTTAGTAAAGTAGCTATGGCACATCAGGTCATGGACAAGTCTGCCAATGCAGTTGCGGAAGCCCTACAAATCTGGATACAGTTTTACGGAGTTCCCGAGAGGATCACATCAGACGGTGGTAGAGAATTCGACAATACCGCGATTAGGGAGGAGGTGAAAAGGTTAGAGGTTGTGTGGCATTATAACACACCGGGACACCCTAAGAGTAGAGGAGGAATCGAACGCTTGCACAGCACGTTGAGTGACCACATCCGTGTATATCAGGGAGAGAAAGGGTTGGAGCCGGATGTTGCGATGAAGAAAGCCGTAACAGCTTACAACCATTCGATCCACTCCGTAACGGGGTTTTCACCTGTGGAAATACTATTCGGGATGCGCAGGCCAAGGAGAGATTGGGGGGAAACAACGACCAATGAACATCTCGTAGAGCAAATCCAGAATACTAGGGTAGAGGTAGGAAAGACGTGGGGGAAGGTAGCGGGGAGAATTCAGCGGGAAAAGGAGAAGCGGGTAGCGCGGCAGAATGTGCAGGTACGTGACCGAATGGGAGAATTAAAAATCGGAACAATAGTGTATCGTAGAATTGGAACCAACAGAGGGAAACAATTGTTACGGTACGAGGGCCCATTCAGAGTGATTGCTATTAGGGAGCATAATCTGGTAACCATTGAAAGCATTAACGAACCTAAGAAGAGGAGAACTGTTCATATTGAACAATTGAAGCTCCCAATGTTAGAACCGGTACAGAAACCAATTGATTCGTAGTACCCTTATCGCGTATTATAAAAAAAAATATGTTTTTTTTATTATTATTACTGTTGATGATGTCATTTTTTTTTATTATTTTTGTTGTTCTTGTAAATAAAGATATGGCAGCATAATAGAGGTGATTGTAATTTTTATAGGATTAAGAGCTCTGTTCCATTGTTAATAAGACGTTGTGTGTTTACTTTCTGTGGTTTATTTCTTTTTATTTATTTCTCGTTCCAGCGGAGTGGAAGTGAGGTTTGGTGTACTTTAAGTTTATACTGGTACAAATAATTGTAAAGGGTTAAGGCTGATACCGGTGGCTCCGATCTGGGAATTTATAAGTTTCCGAAAATCCTATTCGTAAACTGGTGGGGGGGAGATAAAGACCGGAGACTGGCGATATCAGCCTTAATACCATCTTGTAATGTAAATAAACATAGCAATTGTATATAAGGCAGATTATTGGACGAATAAAGCAGTGTTTATTCAGAAGCCGTGAGTATTGTTTCTCGTTCCTCTTTCCTTCTTTTTTTTTATTTTTAAAGCCCGGAGACGCTTAACTTATATATATATATATATTTTTTTTTTTTTTTTTTTTTTTTTTTTTTTTTTACTTTAAATATTTATTTGCGCCTGTCAACTTATATCGACAATCAGCAAATGTGCTGAAATACGAGAGATAACGACTTGACAGGGATGGGGAAGGACGGTATTCAGCAGCACTTGTTCCCTTACTCGTTTCAATTAGTTAAGTTGTCTAACTAAGGATATCTCTCATCCAACGCCTTTTTAGTCTCCACCTCATATTCAGGGGTATGTTGCCATGATTCTTATTAATTTTTTGTAATTTCACTTTAAATTTGTATAAAACTGTCGGTAGTCGGTCGTCATGTGTTGGTAGATTGTTGGAAGATGGATGTCAATATGTAGAGTTTTGTTTGGCACGTTTGTTGTCACACATCAACATGTGCTTTTGTTATGAATCTTAATGATTAGAATTGAAAGGTGGTAGAGTGTTCAGTAGCAATTTTTTTTATTTAAACAGTTTCTTTTATTAAATAGATACAGTAATCTGTTTCACCCCAGAGTAAACAGATGCAAGGATTAATTTCCATTAGGAAGGGGCAGGTTCTTATAATTAGCGCTTAACTCATCGATAGCATCGAGTAGAACCCTAACCTGAGCGAAACGAAGCCAGCGGGAGTTTAGGAACTTACCCAACCAAGCCTTCTCACTTTTAGGTTAGTAGGTGGTTACAGCGATACCGACGGGAAATAAGGTAAACACTGAATCTTTTTAATTTAAACAGCTTTCGGAAACAGATAAAGAAACTGTTTAATTTAAACAGGTTTCTGTATCTGTTTCAATAAACAGCTTCCTGCAACAGATCTGAAACAGATAGTTACAGTCCTCCAAAACAGATACAACTCCCTGCAACAGCTCTAATGTACTTTTGTGTATTTTGAAAACTGTTTCAATGAAACACTCAACATTGCACAAGCTAAAAAGATTTTATTTTGTATGTATGTATAAGGATAATTATTTTGAAAGAAAGAAAGAAACTACCTACCTATATGAAATAGTGTTTAAGTGATTCTTTATGTCCTATTAAATGTAATTAGACGAACAATAATATATTTAGAGATAACTGTTTTCATAAAATATGGTTATATTGTACCATTTTGAGGAGGCTTCAGCCCGAAGGCCCTCCCGTAGATCCGCCTGTGCCACCAAAGCAAAAAAGCTAAGTGCATACCTCTTCAGTACAAACCCAAGACGACTTTAAAATGAGCTTCTTGCTTATCTCCTCTGCCCCTCAACGTAGATCAATAGACTAACATTTTACTTTCTTATCTATCATAGCAACTCTACACACCCATTTTTATTGCCTTACTCACATTATCCTGTGAAGTATCATAAATTCTATATTTGAATCTTACTTCTGAGAGTGTACAATAAGTTACTATAGTAAATCCTCAGACTGTGTTTTTTCGTCTAAAGATCAGGCGAGCAGAATGCGATGTAGCGATCTTATTTATTTACACTTAACCTTGCTTTACGACAATACAGATTTTGGCGAGAATATATCTATCTTATAAATGATATATTCATTAAGCTACCTCTGTCATTTAGACGTTTTCAGTGGTCCAACTCTAAGAATTTCTTGAGGAAACCAAGGTTGAAGTGTTCTGGGCCAACCGTCCCAACATCAAATACAGTGCAGTTCATTAGTACGTGTTCTGAAGTTTCCGGAACGCTGCAACTGGAATATAGGGAGTCGACGTACTTGCCAAACTGTGCAGTTTAGCCATAAAGCCCCCAGCTCCTGTTAGGAATTGCGAAACCCACTCCATCAGAATTAAGTAAACCCCTCAAAAACCAAGTTAAAGACACATGGCAGTCCATGTGGAATGAGAGCCCACCGAGTAAAGTAAAAATGATAAAAAGAGATGTAGATCCCTTGGGTACCTTCAGTCGCAAATGTCGTAGACAGGAAATACTGACTCGACTGAGAATAGGACACACAACACTCTCACTCCAACCTCGTGATAAAGGAAGTGCGATAGTATCAATATTGCAATAGCATCATAACAATATACAATATTTTTCAGGAATTCCCATATTTTACCTCACATCTAAATAGTGTTGGATCAAAACCCGAATTAGCAATAATCCATGAAGAAGACAACTAAACCATCTCAAATTTCTAAAAACCGAAAATATGTTTCAAAAATAAATATAACACGAGTAATAGGTATATACATATACATATATATATATATACTTATATATATATATATATATATATATATATATATATATATATATATATATATATATATATATATATACATCTTATAGTTATAAGTTTAAACTAATCCTTTGAAAATATGCTGAGGGCAGAAAACGTTTTTCAAAAAATTCATATAAAATAGGTTAATTAAATAGTTCTTTTTTCTAAGCCATATCTTGATAATAACTAAAAATGAGACTGCTTATCAAAAGCAAACAAAATAACAAGTACTGTCTGTAATCGATTTGCTTTTGTATTCACTCAAGTATTAGACAAGGGATTGTTGATTGACTATATATATCTCCAGCTTTTTTTTTTAATTTCTTAAACGTTGCACAACCGGACATTTGATCCGTATAGCTAGCAAAACATATTTATTGTCCTTTAGGTGTATTTTCTTCCAATTTTTTTGTCCCAAAAGTATTTGTGAATCTAGTTAGGATGTGCTTGACGGAAACACTCAATAAAGTTAGAATCGGTTATTATTTATCCGAGAAATTTTAGGTTCGTTCGGGATTAAAACAAGGTCATCCTCTTTCCCCTTTTCTATTTAATTTAACATTAGAATATGCCATTAGAGAGGTGATACATACCGAAAAAAGTCCGTACTTGGGTTGAACAATATCCATGCTTGGGTATAATTATGATTTGGTACTATAAAATTAAATGACACATCTACTTTGAACTGCCAAATAAATACCCATTCAAAAGTCTTTATTATTATTCATTATCTTCTTTTCCATTTCTGAAATGGTCTCCATTTTCCATGGATTGAAGAAAAGGAACATATACTAATCGGTGGACTCCAGGGTTCCACTCATATATATATTTATTGATTAGGATCGGAAGGTTCTAGTGGTAGGGTTTTTAGTGGCAATCTGTTTCATTTAAACAGTTTCTTTTATTAAACAGATACAGTAAACTGTTTCACCCCAGAAAACAATTACCTCTACAAGTATTATTGTTCGTTTAATTACATTTAATAGAACATAAAGAATCACTTAAACACCATTTCATTAGGTAGTTAGTTTCTTTCTTTCTTTCGAAATAATTATCCTTATACTTACATATAAAAAAAATCTTTTTAGCTTGTGCGATGGCCAGTGTTTCATTGAAATAGCTTTCAAAATAGTCATAAGTACATTAGAGCTGATGCAGGGAGTTGTATCTGTTTTGGAGGACTGTAACTATCTGTTTCAGATCTGTTGCAGGAAGCTGTTTAAATTAAACAGTTTCTGTATCTCTTTCGTAGAGCTGTTTAAATTAAACATATTCAGTATTTCCCTCATTTCCCGTCGGTATCGCTGTCTCCACCTACTAACCTAACAGTGAGAAGGGTTGGGTAAGTTCCTAAATTCACCGCTGGTTTCGATCGATGGCTTCGTTTCGCTCAGTTTACAAATCTATTCGATGCCATCGATGAGTTAAGTGGTAATTATAAGAATCTGCCCCTTCCTAATGGAAGGTAATCCTTGCATCTGATTAATCTGGGGTGAAACAGTTTACTGTATCTGTTTAATAAAAGAAACTGTTTAAATGAAACAGATTACTACTAAACACGCTACTACTAGAACCTTCCGATCCTAATCATTACGGCTCATAACAAAAGTACCTGTTGGTGTGTGACAACAAACGTGACAAACAAAACTCTTCATATTGACCTCCACCTTCCAACAGTCTACCAATATATGACGACCCCCTGCCAACGATTTTATACAAATTTAAAGGGAAATTACAACAAATTAATAAGAGACATGGCAACATACCCCTGAATATGAGGTGGAGGCTAAAAAGGCGTTGGATGAGATTTGAGATTGAGATTATAAGTTGACAGGTGCAAATAAATATATATATGAGTGGAACCCTGGAGTCCACAGATTAGTATATGTTCCTTTTCTTCAAACCTTGGATAATGGAGACAATTTCAGAAATGGAAAAGAAGATAATGAAGTAATAATAAAGACTTTGGAATGGGTATTTAATTGGTAGTTCAAAGTAGAGGTGTCATTTAATTTTATTGAGTGTTTTTCTATTTTAATTTAATGGTTTTGTTTACCAATGTTAAGGAAAAATCGGTATCGTATTATCACTTCAACGTGATAAGACATCAGTTCTAGTGAATTCTATTGTTTTTAAGATTGTTGAGATCTAAAGAGAAAAGCCTTCGTACTTGCGTAATTGCACTACGCACTACCTTGAGGACCTCCAGCAGACTGGGAAAAGAGGGATGAATAGGCTTTATTGTGATTTACTTTGAATTATATATTAGTAAGGTAGGAACGAATAATGATTAAGTAGGTAGGTAGTAGAAATTTATGGAGTTTATTCAGCAGTCTGAACTTATGAACATATCCATTATGAACTTAAAATGAAAATAAAAAGCATAGACTATCCATACAATTAGTGAATTATCAATTTAATAATGTATTGTTATTGTATATTAAAATATATCATCAACTAAAATGGTTAGACTACAATGTATATCCTTCATCTTTCCGCAAATCGATATTATAGGTAAAAATTATTAATATTTTTTATATCTACTATGATTAAATGGAAATGATTTTAATTAATTGCTAAGGAGTACTTCATTACGATTAAAAAAAATTAAGCTGATTGTCATAATTCCTCTACTTTTGTGGTTTACAAAAATGACAATACAATCAGTTATAATTATAATCAGATTAACGTCATCATGATCGATGGAGTTGTCAAATTTTATAAAAGTGTAGAGATATGAAAACTCTCTAAATCCACTTCATATTCGTGTAAGGATGACATGACCGCTTCAGGATGTTCACGTGTATTAATCATATATGATGAGGTCACCGAGCTTAACATTTTTTTCCTAGAATGACAAACATATACACTATGTGCGTATGTATATATATTTATATTTATTTATTCTTTATTTATTGTATTGGGTTTTAGATTATGTGAATGTTTTACCATCTTATCTTTGCCTATCTTGGGATATTACTTTCCAGTTTCCTGTATGTAGCTCTGCACCATCCTTTTTTCTTCTATCTATTAATCCGACAAGTCATCCAGGTGATCTTACTTGTAATTTAAGTACTCATTGTACATCATGGTTACAGATAATTGCTGTACATTACATATACAGGATGTCCCGTATTGAAATAATCAAAGGAGAATACTTAAATCATAGCAGACCTCAAGAGCCACAAAAAAAAAAAAAAAATTACACTTAAGTTAATGGTCTGATTTTCCGCAGAAAAGCTGGAAATTTATTTATTTTTTATTTTTTATGTCTCATTTTTCTTGAACAGGAAGCGATAACTAAAAAATATTTAATTTGGGTAATTAACAATTGTTTTATTGAGGACTAAACAAAATTGACTTTTGACTTCAAATTAAAGTGAAGTTTATCTTTATCAGAACAATTTAAAGGAGACGTGTTAGTGGCTAAACTACTCAAAGTTCTGTCGTTCATAAAATCATAGATTATTTGCAATTTTTTTTTTCATCATCTTTCAACTAGATATTAGTTACCCATCATTTAATAAGCTTGAAGTCTATATCTACTAAGTTAAAATATTACTCCCCATTAAAATATTTCAGAATACTCTGTGTGTATGTGTAAGTAATAATTAGTTTGGTTTATTATTATACTATCAGTCAAAATATATAAAATGCAATTACATTTACAATTACTATTTCCAAATAATTACTGATATTCCCTTTCTCAGTCCTGTTTGCCCTGACCGAATTTCTGTTTCACTTTTATATTTAGAAATGATCTTCCTCACTTATTAGTCTCATAAAATTCATCAGTTTTGTGAAAAGGTCAGTAAATCCTACGAATGACCTTCGTTGTATGTTAATTCACTGAGTAGGTAAGGTTTTGTTTGGTAGGTTGAGTAGCATCCTAATCTTCAGATCTTCAGTTTAATAAAAATAAAGGTTTTACTAAAAGATATATAGGTTTAGTAAAAATAATGTTTTATCGAATGATATATCGGTTTAGTAAGATATTATGTTTTTATAAGACGATACACAGTTTTAGTAAAAAAAAAAAAACAAGTAAATGAATATTAAACTAAAACAGTTTTTCGTGAAAAACTAATATTATATTTTAGTTTAGTAAGATATTATGTTTTTATAAGACGATATACAGTATTAGTAAAAAATAAAAATAAAAAAGTAAATGAATATTAATCTAAAACAGCTTTTCGTGAAAAACTAATATTATATTTTATATATTATATACCTGGAGTGGGAAGACATTTTTGGGACACACATTCGCATAATGCAGTACATTACTACAACTTGTTGAAGCCCTCTTATCCATAAAATTCAATGCAATTTTACTATTAAAAATCTTTTGAATTACTTGAAAATATATATATTTCAAAACCTAAAGAATTTCTTTTTACACATTTTAATGTAATTACAGAAATTTCAAAAGTTGGCCAATGTCGCGAATATTGCCTTACTTATTCCATTGCGATGCGGTGAAATGCCGTTTATAATGAATTTAATGTGCTTTTACTTGTTACAGTTCATTTTAATTTTGTATTTTATTGCAATATTGTATTTCAGATCAGGTATTTAAATAAATAAATCAATTATTAATAATCATCTACATTAAAAATACAGATCTATTAGATCTGTGTAGTTATTTCCTAGTATGATATACACTCATTTATATTCTAAATTACTTGTCCGTGCTCACAGTCGCTCCCACATTGCAAAATTACGCATTCTATCAGTTGGAATCATCATTCAGAAATAGACGAAGTTGATAAATCTAGATTGTTAAGAACTTTACCAACACCTGCGGTGAAATAATATTACTCCAGGCAAAGAACAATTGATATATTAAGATAATACATGTATGTATCCAATACCTACAACAATTTAATTAAATTTATATAACACTAGTTAAATTTTGTTACATTTTAAAAATATTCAAATTTTGAAACCAAGTATCAATAGTATCCCCAACTTTTGAAACACTAATGGTCCGAATTGAATAATTACATCCTATCTTGATAATAAATTTTATATGTATTCTTTACTGTGATCAAATAAGGAAATACTTCAAATTTTATATTTCTTTCAACTTCAGTTACATGTAACTCACATAAGTTAAGAATATTTTTTCCTTAGGTTTTGATAGATTTCAGTCTATATGAAGTGGGCACTAGTATAGAATAATTATAGATTATGTTTACAGATACTATTTATAGATTAGACGACAAGACTTTTAAATTCCATATTGCTCATAGATTAATCAACTCGTTGACGAGCTTGTTGAATTTAATTCCAAAGGCTCATCGACGGTTGTTGTGGTCCATTAGCCAGGAGGGATTGGTATCCTTCAGCGATAGCGCTACAGGTACAGAGTGGTTAGCCTAGAGTTGTGAAAGATAGTCCTTGCTCCTTGCCCCACATACCTCTCCTAGTTGGCTGGTTAATCACCCTTCCAAATAGCAGGTCTCTGGGCCTTCGCAGATCTCGGCCATGTTCTTGCCCAGGCAACGAGCTGCAATTATCTTCTTCTTATTTATTTATTAAATGCAACTTAACTCTTAGAAGAACATAGTCATGAGAGAAATCCAGAGGCAACGGAGAGGGAGATCCGCATCGGGTCTCACTTACCAAGGAGGTCCTACAACATCAGCTGCAAGATAAGAGGGTAATAAAGATAAAACTATGTCTATTTCAGAAGATCAAAGGGTTCTTCTAGAGTGCACAAAACAAGTTGTGGTCCCAGCCTAAAACAAAACTTCAACTCAAGAAGGAGAGGCTGAAAAAAAGAGGGAAGGAAATTTTGATGAAGTTAATTTATTATGGAACAGGAAAGTCAGTGAGAAGTCGGGAATAGAGCTTGGTAGCAGATTGTCCAGTGGAGAGGTAAAATGAAAGCATTTGTACGAGTATTTGGAAGCAGATCTTAGCAAGAAAGGAAGAAATATATCACTGCAAAGACCAGAGGTGCCCAGAAGGGGTCTCGTGGCGCCAAGGTCTCAAGATGTGCCAGCAAAATGTTTGAGGGGGACATAGGCATATTTTGATGGGATTTAGAATTTTCGAAGGGACACATTACAATAAGGTTAAGCATTTTCTAAGTGATAAAATTTCTTTGTGAAGAGAGAGATTCCTGCGCCATCGACTTTGAAAATCTCTGCCGAACAAAATCGAATTCATCAGCGACACCAGGGACACGAACGAAGAAGGCAGTAGCTGAATACTCCACCATATTTCTCCTGCAAACAATCTAGTAAAAAAATCCATTCAATACCTGCTTATCTAAATATTTGTTCGCAATATATAATGCAGTAAGACAATCAATCAACTCCACATCAGCATCCTAAATGCAATAGCTTAAATGTACTTATGATGTTTGAAATCACAGATAGATTTTTTTTTTTTTTTATCAGGACTTGATTTGTAGTTTTTTTCCTGCATGGCACCGATTCGATCAAATAGTAAATCGATATCACGATACCATTGGAAGCCAGGCCAGAAACGTAGAAGAACATAATATACTTATATGTTCAACATTTCTTGAAACGAACTAAATAAACTGATTCATTATGATATTATATGTTGTTTACTTCAGATATGAACTTAAGAATTAACCGTTGAGCGTGTTTGAGTTAGATAAAAGAGCTGAACTCTTCTGTCTGGATTTATTTATACTTTAATATAAACAAATGAATTAGTTTTCTTGATTTTTATTTTTATTTTGTGCTTATGTAGATGTCAAAGGGCTTGTACTTTAAGAACTTGAGAATAAAAATTAATCTGAAAACTTTTACATAGTTTTTTTTTTTATTACAAAGTCAGAAATCTGCGGTTACAGAATTAAGCCCGGGACTACTTTTATAAGTCAAATCGCCGTTCAATAAGCACCCACGATCCTGAAGCACGTATCGAGGGCAGAACACCTTTCATTTCCGACAGGGTGGCGTAGGCTTCGGCGAGTCACTGACCTATTGGAAGAGTCAGGTTTGGTATTTGCAATATTTCGATCATCCAATTCCGTTATAAAAGAAATAACCACATTTTTTCTATCAATTATATCAAGAAAGCACAATGCTTCTTTTTCTTCTTTTTTTCCAAATTATACACACTCTGAGCAATAAATGTTTAAATGTTTAATGATGGTATACATCATTTCAATTAGATTTCTACTACGACAGATTATGCTCAGAGAAACTATTCGGAAATACTAGGTAACCAACATAAAAATGCTTCAAGAAATTACAACAGAAATATAGAGCATTAAAAGCAATCAAAAATTGATATATAGATTTTAAAGAAATGTATATTTAACAATCGACTCATGCGAAAAAAAATATATATATTAATATTTAATTTCGCTGGCTTTAGCACCAGTGAGGCGGTTGAAAGTGTAGCGCAGAGTTCTGCTGGAGTTCCCTCGCCTGATTGTAAATAGTGTATTTAGGTATGCATGTGTTTTTTGCTTAGTTTTAACTTTCTTATTTTTAGATTATTTTATTTTATTTATTGTATATACTTTTAGATTATTATTTATTGTTATTTTGCTTCTATTTGTATTATATTTTTGTATATCTAGTGAGAATGTTATCCTACCTCACTATAACTAGTGTCCATGTGACAGATTGTTGTAATACTCAATAAATAAATAAAAGAAATTAAAAAATATTTCATTTGAACACTAATTATGTCTGTAGATGTGGTCCCTAGACGTTACGCAATATATTGTAGCGAAGAAAAATAAAATAAAATTTTAATATTTTCCTTTTTACAAGTTATTTTTATTTTTTTTTATTTTAGTGTATATAATTTTACTCACATATTTTCTTCTTATTTTATTTTTTTCTCAATTTATATTTTAAATTGTATATAAAATGTATGAATGTAAACATAGAGTCATAATACAATACCCTAGATTGTGGCAGATTGTATTATTTTCAATAATATATTTCAACAGAATAAAAAAAATATATAATGATGTAGAGTTGGTTAACCGTTGATATGATATGAGAAGGAATTAGTCGAGGGTGCGGTCAAAAAAATAAAAAAAATTAAAATATATAAATAATTTTAATTTTTGCCGACGTTTCGACCCACTTTGCAGGTCGTCTTCAGGGCTACAAAAGATACAAACATGTTGAAAAAATAAAAATAAAATAAAAAATAAATATAAGTATATATAAATTACGAAGAAGTTGTCAGATACAGAAATAAAAGATAAAGAAAATAAATACATGATAAGAAAATAGATAAAAGAAAATAAATACATGAATGTTAACGAATAAATGAATGTTAACGAATAAATTGATTGAAAATTGAATAACTATTGTTACAGTAAAGTTAAAATATGGATAAGATAACATAATAATAAGATATCAGTGGATAACAAGCAAGTGGAGGTTACCTTTAATTGTAAATAAACAGATAACGGGACCAAAGGTTAAGAAGTGAAGAAATTGAAAGATTAATAGGGTAACATTAGTGTAATATTGTTGGGATAGATTATTAAGTATAAATAACTCTATAAGAAAACAATAATTTTAAAAGAATACTTTAAAATGTAAGAATAAATGTAAAAACAAGGTTATGATGATAAAGAAACAAAAAACAGGTTGTACTATATATAGATGACAATTGACATTTAGTTTTTTGAAAGCGGTAATGGAATGGTAGGCTATATGAAGATAATAATAAGGTGTATAGTTGAAGGATAGGTGTGTTAAGAAAGGAATCTCAATAAAAGTCAAAACATACCGTTGGATGTGGCACTGCGGGAGGCGGTTGAAACACTGGCAGTGTCAAAAACTCTAGTTAGCAGTGTCAAAAAAAAAAGTTCTAGTAAAAATAACCATATATATAATAAATATATATATAATAAATTTATATATATATATATATATAATAAATTTTAATAAATATATTTTAATAAATATATATATATTTAATAAATATATATATATATATATATAATAAATAACAATATATATAATAAATCTATCTATATATATATATATATATATATATATATATATATATATATATATATATAAAAGGAGAAGTAAAAGAAAGTATAAATGGAAGTGAGAAGATTAAATAGAGGTTTATGATCGAGACTTTTTTAAAATGTTGATGATTTGGGAGTAGGCGAGTGATAGATTTTGCTTGTCGGTTTTTAAGTTTAGTGGTTTGTAGTCTAATTGAATGAAAACACTTTCCGTAAGTAGTCTTTTGTCGTGGTTAGGTACTGTGGCAAGAATGGAGGTATTGTCAAAGTCAAATGTGTGGTTTGAGGTTAAGGCGTGTTCAGAGAGTTTAGAAGCAGTAGAGTTCTTAGAAGTAATTGAGTATTTGTGTTGTTTGATGCGGTCTTTAAGTTGGTTTTTGGTTTCTCCAATATAGGCGGAGTTACAATTGGTGGTAGAGCAAGGAATGCGGTATACGATATTAGAGCGGTGTTGCGGAGGGATGGGGTCTTTTAGGTTGGAGTAAATATTGGAAAGTTTGTTATAGTTTTTAAACGCAACTCGCAGGTTGGGAATAGAGGAACGTAAAGATTTTTGAATTCTATCCGAAAGTAAAGGGATGTATGGTAGAGATCTATATAAAGGAATGGGGGGCTGATTTTGAGAACTAGAGAAAGGGATGGAGGATGAGGGGCGGGTTTTGTAGTCAGTAATAAGTTTTTTAATGGTGTTGGAGGGGAAGTTATTAGACAATAGTATCCGTTGTATGCGTCTAGTGTTTGTTTCATGTAGGTAATTCTCTATCTGACCCTTACCTACATGAAACAAACACTAGACGCATACAACGGATACTATTGTCTAATAACTTCCCCTCCAACACCATTAAAAAACTTATTACTGACTACAAAACCCGCCCCTCATCCTCCATCCCTTTCTCTAGTTCTCAAAATCAGCCCCCCATTCCTTTATATAGATCTCTACCATACATCCCTTTACTTTCGGATAGAATTCAAAAATCTTTACGTTCCTCTATTCCCAACCTGCGAGTTGCTTTTAAAAACTATAACAAACTTGCCAATATTTACTCCAACCTAAAAGACCCCATCGCTCCGCAACACCGCTCTAATATCGTATACCGCATTCCTTGCTCTACCACCAATTGTAACTCCGCCTATATTGGAGAAACCAAAAACCAACTTAAAGACCGCATCAAACAACACAAATACTCAATTACTTCTAAGAACTCTACTGCTTCTAAACTCTCTGAACACGCCTTAACCTCAAACCACACATTTGACTTTGACAATACCTCCATTCTTGCCACAGTACCTAACCACGACAAAAGACTACTTACGGAAAGTGTTTTCATTCAATTAGACTACAAACCACTTAACTTAAAAACCGACAAGCAAAATCTATCACTCGCCTACTCCCAAATCATCAACATTTTAAAAAAGTCTCGATCATAAACCTCTATTTAATCTTCTCACTTCCATTTATACTTTCTTTTACTTCTCCTTTTATATATATATATATATATATATATATATATATATATATATATATATATATATATAGATAGATTTATTATATATATTGTTATTTATTATATATATATATATATATTTATTTATAATATATATATATTTATTAAAATATATTTATTAAAATTTATTATATATATATATATATATAAATTTATTATATATATATTTATTATATATATGGTTATTTTTACTAGAACTTTTTTTTTTGACACTGCTAACTAGAGTTTTTGACACTGCCAGTGTTTCAACCGCCTCCCGCAGTGCCACATCCAACGGTATGTTTTGACTTTTATTGAGATTCCTTTCTTAACACACCTATCCTTCAACTATACACCTTATTATTATCTTCATATAGCCTACCATTCCATTACCGCTTTCAAAAAACTAAATGTCAATTGTCATCTATATATAGTACAACCTGTTTTTTGTTTCTTTATCATCATAACCTTGTTTTTACATTTATTCTTACATTTTAAAGTATTCTTTTAAAATTATTGTTTTCTTATAGAGTTATTTATACTTAATAATCTATCCCAACAATATTACACTAATGTTACCCTATTAATCTTTCAATTTCTTCACTTCTTAACCTTTGGTCCCGTTATCTGTTTATTTACAATTAAAGGTAACCTCCACTTGCTTGTTATCCACTGATATCTTATTATTATGTTATCTTATCCATATTTTAACTTTACTGTAACAATAGTTATTCAATTTTCAATCAATTTATTCGTTAACATTCATTTATTCGTTAACATTCATGTATTTATTTTCTTTTATCTATTTTCTTATCATGTATTTATTTTCTTTATCTTTTATTTCTGTATCTGACAACTTCTTCGTAATTTATATATACTTATATTTATTTTTTATTTTATTTTTATTTTTTCAACATGTTTGTATCTTTTGTAGCCCTGAAGACGACCTGCAAAGTGGGTCGAAACGTCGGCAAAAATTAAAATTATTTATATATTTTAATTTTTTTTATTTTTTTGACCGCACCCTCGACTAATTCCTTCTCAAAAAAAATATATATATACACATAGAAAAACGTTTTTAACCAAGATTAGCCGGAGCACTGTGTAAAGATGGAAAACATATGATCACCTCAAGGAAAAAAAGATAAATTCAAAGAAATACATTATATGCTTCAGTTTTTCTCCGTATGCCGAAATTATTGTTAAAGGAAAAAAAATAATTTAATATAAGAGGGGCTTGCATACAATAATAATACGTGCTTTTTGAACCCCCAGTGGAATTCCATTATATTCACACTACCATTTTTTTATTTTTTTTTTATTTGTAACATCCTTCCTTATTAGACTTTAATGGTTTAGCATTTAAATATTACAGGTCCCATGTTAATGAAGAAACTTAACCTGAATCAAATATACAAGGAAATTTTTCTTTTTTCATAACTTTTTTCCTGCTTGGGATGAGCTTATTTTTCGACACTAATAGAGAAGATAGTCTTCAAAATGATGGTTCGATCATTGAAATAATATAATATTAATTTTATGAAGTATCAAAGTGTATTCGGACGGCGTAACGACGAAACAAATTCCTTTGAGGAATAATATATAAAAAATATGATTTATGCATATTATTACTATGTTGTAAAAGCTGTGTATTCTTAAGTGAATAAAAAAAAAGTGGAGTAAAAAAAATATAAACAAAGCCATATATCTTAAAAGCGACCCTAATATTTTTTAAAAGGAAGAGTTCGATGAAAAAAATTATAGTTTGGAGAATGAACTATTTAAAATTGACAAATGACCTTGTCAATTTTAAATATTATATATTTCTCTGACATATTTTATTATTAATAATTCATCGTTTACGTCATTGGACAATAACCCCCATTTTCAGAAAATCAACTACTATAAAACAGAGACAATAATCGTTTTAACATAATTTCTACATATTCCTGTTTTAACTACTTTAATATAATAATAATTCAGAAAAGTACCTCGTCATTATAATTTATTAAACTTGAGGCATCTTTAACAGAGAAGCATGGATTCGTCGTGCTGAATGTTCCATTCAACAAAACGGAGGCGCCTTTGAACAGTTACTCTAAATGTTGCAATAATAATAATTAAATAGTAATCATAACTAATAAATTACGAAACACCTTGTATAAAAGCCAATTTCGTATGATAAAACATGAAAATTATCATGAAAGCTTAAAATTTTCAAGTTCGGACAATTTGCCAAATTTTGAAAAGCTGTTGTTCGGAACCTATTCGTTTTAGGGGGAATATTGTGTTGCCAAATGGTACTAAATTTTATCTAGTGCATCTTCAAATGGGGAAAAACCGAAAAAAAGTGTGAAAAGATACCAGTCTTTGGAATATTCAAAAGTGATCCGGGGGGGGGGGCAATCGAAGTCGAAAATTTTGCAACTATCACTTCCCATACAAGAAAAAGAAAAGAAATTGTCAACTAACACTTGATACAACTTACAATGTACAACATTACTGGACTAGAGACAAGAACAAAAATATTTAATGCTCATGAGGAATTCTCGAAAGGTTATTTTGAGTGAATTTATTTCCCCTGTTTTGTATGATTTAATTAACACATTTATGATTTTAAAAATTTTATAAATTTTACATAATTATTCAACTAAGTCATCTAGATCAATCATATTGGTATAGTATATCATATTAGCTTACAATACACTAGTAAATTTAACCGTGAATGAGACTGATTATATATTCGAGCATATAATCTGAGATATTGGAGCATTGATATTTCCACACCAAAACAGAACCTCAGTTTTATCAACTGACCTATAATGGCCTGCTACTTTATTATAAGTCAAAGCTGTTGGCAATTATAGTTATTATAGTTTTTAGTGACGACATGACAACACCTCAAAAGATGGGCTATCATGTTACGATGTGTCACTGCAAAGCAGGGGTATCCTTCTCCCACAAGGTCGATGGTGCAAGAACCTATCCCCCCTCCTCTTATAATATTTTATTGCTCACCTTTTCTTAAAAACAGAGCAAGCTAAGATAGAATTAGAAAAATCATAGATCATATACAATTAACTTGCTGCGGTATGTTCCATGTTTTTCTCCTTGTACCTTAGTCCGAAAATTCACAACTCCGACGAAATTCAAATCCTCCCTCAAAAACCGGTCAAAATATGCTCACCTCAAAAAAGAAATTTAATACTAATATGTCACTAACACGCACATAGTACCATTAAAAATATTTATTACTTCTTAGCAGTAGCTCAGTAATAAAATTTGAAATTTTATTTGTTAATTTATTTTTTTTTTTAATCTGTTTATTGAGAAATAATACATTTTGCCACACATAAGGGCACTGAGTACTAAGGCTGAGTGAGGCACATTTAGTTTAATTAGAGAGGAAACTCAGATATCAGATAAGTTCTCGATCTTATGAATATTTAAAAAAAATTACCAAGTAAGGTCATTAGGTCAGCTTCCTAGCCATTTCCATTGGTTGCACAATTTACCTACATATCAATGTCTAAAATTTTTCGTTTGCAAATCACATTTTTGGAAGGAGTTCCCTTCAAAGTATAGTTATCCCTCAAGATTCGTTGGTTTGATATACGCGAGTTTTGATCATTAGGGAGTCAGATGTATTTTTAAGAAAGATACGGAACCATCTAGACACCACACACATACCATCTCTAAAAATTACATAAAATTCTAAGGAAAATTTAAAAATTTCATGAAAAAGAGTAGTGACATTTTTAATAAATAGCAATAAGCTAAAAGGTAACTAACTGCAAGACTCTTACGCAAGACCAAGACCAAGACTCTTCTTGGTCTTGCATTTGGGCAACATTGTCCGTGGCACAAATACTTGTAATAAGAAGTCCAAGTTTAGCAACCCATGATGACTCGAACTGAGTGTTCGCGCATCGGGGAATCGACGTAATCCGGCATTCTCCGGTGAAGAATACAACAATAACGTTGAACTAAGATTTAAAAAAAAAAAAAGTATGCTTACAAAACTTTCTAAATAGGGTAAAATAGAAGTGTATTGATATCAGACCTTGTAGGTGGTATGGAATTATCAGTGCTATCCCAAAACTAATTGAACCGCTCTCTTAAAAGTATGTTAATAGACTGAAAACTAACTCGGTCTGGGGAAAATAGCAATGAAATTGTGAAGGTCATTTTAATGGTCATACCACAGTAGTTAAAGTTAAGGTTGCCGCGGCCAGCAACGCTTTATTGGGATTTTTTTCTTTTATATTTTAAAAAAATGGTATTTTTTATTGTCTTTTAAAATATAAATAATCATGCATAAATATAAATACATACTCATACAAGAAGTACTTTGGAATTGTTTTTTTTTTCCGAATCATATCATCAGATATGAATCAGCAGTTCGGTCTAAGTATTAGGTCAGTGTCTGTCTTATGGACGCAACATGAACATATGGAGGCGCTGACGTGTATGGGGGCATCTGCCACTTATTAGGAATTTTAGATAATCACAAAGCTTATGATAATAATTAACAATTAATAAAATAACTGCATTAGACATATGTGAAGATTAGAGGTAATTACGGCGAGGTAGAAGCCACCTTAGAGAGAAGTTGATTCAGGGATCAATCCTTGGTCCACCTCTATGGAAGCAATCTTTGATGAGTTCCTGGGAGTGTTTGGGGAGTTGGGGCAAGAGGATAAGGCTAGAGGATACGTTAAGGCTAGAGGATACGTCCAAGTGAGGTGGTAACCTACATAGGAGTTAGGCAAGATTATGGCTTGAATGTGACTTCGAATACCTGGCAGGTAAGATGGCCCAAGCAATAAACGGTCTAGCCGTGTGTGGGCACATTCTGGTGCTACAATCACTATTTACAAAGGTGTTGTGGAGGGTATCCTGAAGTACGCGTCTCCCTTCTGGTTCCGGAACCTCACAATAAAGCACAGAAATTAGTTAGCATCAATTAAGTTGAAGAGTGAAGCAGTGGCGAGTGACGACGCCCAAAGTTGTACTAATATCAAAACCAAATACTCAAAACAAGTATACTAATGAAGAACTCGGCAGGAATGAAAGATCGATCATCGACTACGTACTGGTCAAGAGAGAAGAGAAACATGCAAGATGCCAGAGTGAAAAGGAGATTCGAAATAGGAAGTGACGACTATCTGTTAATACTTGACGAAATTTGGAACGAAAGAAAGATGCAGACCAGAAGGCAGTAAAAAGCAAACGATTAAATCTTGCAAGTTGAAAGAGGATGAAATAGCCCAGTACTATCAGCAAGAATTAGAGAGAATTTCGTAAAATTAATACCGATCATGGGATAGCGATGATATTGAGGATAGTTGGACAGCATTTAGATTTAGCATCTTTCTTGACGCCGCAAGAGTCGTGTGTGATTAGAAGAGCATCGAATCAAATTTCAAACGAACTCTAGTGGAAAAATTAAGTAAACAGAGGTGTAAAGGGAAACAAATTATCCTGGAAAGCCTTGATGAGCCAGTGCACATCCAGTGCCCAACAAAGTACAAAGAGAAGAGGAAGAATAAACTACTTCTGGCCAAGAGGAAATTTTGGGAAAATCTAGGCCACAAAAAAAGTAAAATAAAACCAAAATTTATTTTTAAAGTTCTCTAAGAAATGCGGAGAGATACCCATAAGGAATCAATAACAGAGATGGAAACATTATATGGCGGAATGATGAGATAATGGAAAGAATATTTTAAAGAGCTGCTGAAAGGAACAGATTCAATCTAAAATGAGATCCGGACTGTAGAAGAAGATACATCAGAAGAGGTTGATTACATCGGTGGAAAAGAATTGCAGGAATCCATCTCCAAGATGAAACTCGGTAAGTCAGCGGGACTGGACAGAATCACTCCGCAAAAGATGAATGGAAGTAAATCCCAGGAGACGTTTCTCCATCTTTGAACCTGGTCTGGAAACAAGGAGATCCCAAAAGACTGGAAAGTCGCCGTCATTGTGCCAATCTACCTAGTCCTGTCATAAATATTGTTACAAGGAAATATATACAGATTCCAACAGAAAAATTAATTTTTTGAAAAACGTTATTAGAAAATAAAATGTATATCTATAGAGAGTATTACAAAAAGGAAATTATTCAAAATGTGCCCCTTTTGCCTTGACACAGGCATTTAATCTCCTTGGCCAGTCATCAATAGCAGGATCAATCACTTGTTGAGGTAAGCGCTCAATTACTCGGACCAGAAATTGTTTGAGGCTTTCCAAGTTAGGGTGTGCTCTGTGGCATGCCATGCTTTCCAGTTCGGACCAAAGCCGATAATATAGTGGGTTGTAGTATTGCCCAAATGCGAGACCGAGACGAGTCTTGGTCTTGCAAACTCAGTCTTGGTCATGGTCTTGGTCTTGCGCAAGACTCTCGCTTCAGTCTTGCAGTTAGTTATTAGCTTATTACTATAGAGATATTGATCTAGTTTTTTAGATATGAGAAACCTAACTAAGCGTGAATGGAAAATTAGAGGAGTTGAATGCAAAAGTATATTAGTTATACCAAT
This sequence comes from Nezara viridula, assembly GCA_928085145.1. NCBI lineage: Eukaryota > Metazoa > Arthropoda > Insecta > Hemiptera > Pentatomidae > Nezara > Nezara viridula. The sequence goes on along the minus strand of OV725080.1, from coordinate 83,707,207 downwards.
TGTTAACATATAGTGACTAAGATTGTCAAGTATTAGTAACCATTTTGAATTAATGTTTATTAAAAAATCTACTTTTTGTTGCCAGTCCTGGTCTTGGTCTTGCAACATTTAAGCGGCATTGGTCTTGGTCTCGCATAGTGCAAGACCAAGACCGATTTCGGGCAACACCAGTGGGTTGAGATCAGGACTTTCTGAAGGCCAATCCAAGGCATATGAAAAAAAAAATGGATATGAGATTCGATTAATCCTTAATATTTTGTTATTTTTAATGTCATTTTCTTAGTAGATTTAAAATATTTAATAGGACAAATAATCATTCACACTTAACGACCACAGCGAGTGAATAAGCCCGCTCACTGATTACCCAACAGACCACGACGGGCGTATACGTCCGCCATTGAGATCCATAAACAAGCTTGTTTTTGTTGAAATTTTCAAAAATAATCGAAATATGATTAGAAATAACTACCAAGGATAAAAATAGGAAAATTAAAAAAAAAAAAAACGTTATGTTCCTATGGACAATGGCGAGCGTATAGGCCCGCTCCATTTTTTAAAACAAAATAAAAATACATGATACTTTTTTTCACAGTATATTACAAGTTTTGAGAGAACAAAAACATTTCGCTCTACGGAGAAAGTTTCACTCGAATGGCTTGGTCGTTAAAGTGTTAAAATAAAACGCACATACTCGAAGTTAGTGCCATAATCTTAATGAATATGTTGCTAAACAACAGTTAGTCCGTTATTGATAACTATCACATAAAATAAATGTTAGTAATAAAATCAACTACATTAAACAGTTCTAATTCTTTAAGCTATAACTCTCCGAAGTAGTATTTTATAGCGAATACTTGTATTCCCAAATATAGCTGTGATAATTACAAAAATATTTTTCCTATCAAATGGAAATTGGTTATCTAATGATATATTTGAAAAAAAATAAACTAGGGCGCATCCAACCCAAATGTAATCTATCTGTTTCCATTAGGGAAAGGAATGACATAGTATTTATATATAGATATTTAGTTCAAATTTGAAACAATAAACAAAAAAAAAACACGAACATAACATTTTCAAATCTGTTAATAATTTAAACTTATATAGTAGTAATGACTACTACAAGGAAACAACTGATTATCTGGAAATAAAGCTGTACCCTGCCTGGCCCTGACAGCAACAATCCCAAGGTTCATTTGTGACTGCAGGTTGATTGAAACGGTTTGTAATGAGCGCCTTGTAATTGAAATTTGTAAAACTTTTAATGATAATAACGAACATAAAAAAACGTAATGGTTTGATGCCTGTAAGTGTAACTATCTTTTCCTACACACCCCTCTCCACTGAAGCTCATCCACACCCAAAATATCAAGATTAGATATAACCCTATATTATCACCTATACTTCGGTCAACTCTTTGAATGTTAACTGAGATGTTAAGCACTGCTTACCCTGTTAGTGTTTCTTTTTTTATCCTTTCTGAAAGCTTTGACCGACATATTTAAAGAGAATGAAGCTTCAACTATATTTAACGTGTCCCGATTGTGCGATTCCACGATAATAATTTGTATGTTCTCCAATCAGTACACATACATCATTAGTACTTTCGATAATATTAAGGGATTGTACGTTATTAAAAGGATATCATTTATTGACTTATAACATTCTATCACTTGGAAATAAGAAAGAATTCCTCCCTTAAGAACACGATGGGTGGAAATTCGAAAAATTTCATTATTATGTAAGAGCTCTAACTTGTGATGGAAGAACCATGAGCGTGTTGGTGAAAATATATTTTATCGCCAAAAGCGGTCATCATTCACATCCGTAAAGGACAGTAAAAAGCATGGAATATCATTTGTAAATTTTAAATTCTCGCCTCCAAGTTTCTGTTAAGTAGATGTGACCTAATGGCGTAGGGAGGTGGCGGTCCCATCGCCCGGTCATTGTACCGCAACCAGCCACTGGCCCTCCAGGTTGGGGGAACACTTACACGAACACTCACACACCAAGTACACTTTAGACAGCACACTACAACACCTAAACACTACAGACAAAGGTCACCTACAGTACACACCCTAGGGTCACCTTCCCTAGGTAGCCGCCCCGGATGGGGGAGCTAGTCAGGATGCTCGGAGGAGGCAGCCCCTCTACCTGACTCGGGGGCAGTGGGCTGATAACCCACCCCCCCTAAAGTACCTTATTACGAAACCTCAAAGAGAAGAAGCCGGACTGAATTACGGTAACAGACCCAGGAAACGCCTAAATGACCTAAGAATTGGATTTTGGAACATTTTATCATTACATAGACTAGGAGCACTTCGTGCGCTCCTTGCAGAAGTGGACACATACAGAATCGACATAGCAGCTATCCAAGAGGTCCGATGGATAGGACAGGGAATTATGGAGAAGAAGTACCATACACTCTACTATAGCTGCCATGAAAAGCATCACATCTTCGGTACCGGATTTGTTGTGAGAGGCAGAGCTCGACAGTTAGTGATGCGATTTACTCCCATTAACCAAAGGTTATGCTACATTCGGCTTAGAGGAAAATTTTTTAATTTCTCTCTAATCAACTGCCATGCCCCAACAGAGGTGTCACCTGAGGAGGATAAGGAAGCATTTTATGAAGAACTTGGACGCGTGACAGAAAGCTGCCCCAAAAATGATGTTAAAATCATTCTTGGTGACTTTAACGCACAAGTTGGTAAGGAGGTGGCACTCATGCCGACCATAGGAACCCACAGCTTGCATGAGACCAGTAATGATAATGGGCTACGGATGGTGAACTTTGCTACATTGCACGGACTGGTTGTTGGAACAACTCTTTTTCCTCGAAAGAATATCCACAAAGCAACATGGATCTCTCCAAATGGGCAAACAGCATCACAGATAGACCATGTACTCATTAGTGCCCGTCACAAGTCCAACATGATAAATGCAAGATCTTATAGAGGTGCAAATATGGACACGGATCACTATTTGAGCATTGCCGAGGTCAGATCACGAATTTCGCTGATTAAAAACCACTACCAACGACCAAAGAAGAAGATTGATGTGGTTAAACTTAAGGACTCAGACCACCAATATTCGTATCAACAAGCTGTGGAGACGAAACTTAATGAAGAAGTAATTAATGACAGCTCTATGGTCGATGAACAGTGGAAGAGATGCAGCAACGCAATGAAACAGGCAGCAGAAGAAGCTCTTGGCTACGAGACTAAATCTAGAAGGCCCCCATGGTTTGATGCTGAGTGCCTTCAAGCAGTAAAAGTGAAAAATGAAGCCTACAGAAAGAAGGTTCAGCGTCCCACAAGGCTCTCCCAAGAAACATATAGAAGAAAAAGACGCGAAGAGAAGAGATTATTCCGCGGAAAGAGAAGAGCTTGGGAAAATAAGAACATGGAGGACACAGAGGCATTGCGAGGCCAAAATGAAAGTCGCCTGTTCTTTCAGAGAATAAACGAGGGTAGGGCAGCTTTTAGGCCCAGAGTGACGGCATGCAAAGACACAAATGGAACTCTTTTAAGCCACAAAGATGACGTACTAAGGAGATGGGTACAACATTTCAAAGGCGCATTAAACAGAGGAACGGTGCCTGGAGAAGTAGGTGTAATGAAGGAAGACTCCCTGAATTCTATTGAACCCCCGGATGAGGAGGAAATGGAAAACGCCCTGAGGAAATTGAAAAATGGAAAGGCGCCAGGCCCGGACGGAATCCAGTCAGAGCTGTTGAAATGTGGAGGTGAAGAACTCAAGAAAGCTCTGCATGATTTAATGCTGACCATCTGGGAGAAGGAAGCTATGCCTACGGAATGGGCAACAGCCATTATCTGCCCAATACATAAGAAAGGAGATCAAACAGAATGCGCTAACTATCGAGGAATCTCACTCCTTTCGTGTGCTTATAAGCTGCTCTCTAACATTCTTTTTGAGAGGATCCTCCCGTATTCTGAAAAGGAACTGGGGAAATATCAGGCTGGATTTCGAAGAGGACGCTCAACGACTGATCAACTGTTCTCTCTGAGGATGATCCTAGAAAAGACTATGGAGCGTAAGGTAGTCACCCACCATTTATTCCTGGACTTTAAAGCAGCATACGACAGCGTTGATAGAACGCAACTATACTGTGCCTTGGAGGAGCTAAGCATCCCTCAGAAGCTCGTACGCCTAATCAAGATGACCATGGACAGCTCGAGATGCAGAATACGCGTCGGTTCTGACGACTCCGAAGAGTTTAAAGTGAGCAGTGGGGTTAGGCAAGGGGATGCCCTCGCCTGTCTATTGTTCAATTTGGCAGAGGAGAAAGCTGTAAGAGACTCCGGTATTCAGACCAAAGATATAATCTTCAATCGCCTGACACAGCTTCTTGGTTTTGCTGATGATATTGACATAATAGGTAGGTCTGAACGGGCTCTCAGAGAAGCGTTTATAAGCCTTGAAGCAGCTGCAAGACCACTTGGTCTAGAAGTCAACGAGAGGAAAACTAAGTATATGAGAGTTGGCGGTGAGGTGGATCTGAACTCTCCATTTGAGGTAGGTTCTTTTAAGTTTGAGAGAGTGAAAAGTTTTATATACCTTGGGTCTGAAATTAATAGCAAGAATGACATGGCTCAAGAAATACAAAGAAGGATCACGGCTGCCAATAGATGTGTCTTTGGACTTGGCCGACACTTAAGAAGTAGGTACCTCTCAAAGAAGACCAAGCTGATCATATACAAGACCCTTGTTCGGCCTGTTTTGACATATGGCTCAGAGGCTTGGACGATGACTAAAAGGGATGAGATGAAGCTGAGTGTCTTTGAGCGAGGAGTCCTCAGAAGGATTTATGGTCCAGTAAAGGAGGGTGATGTCTGGAGGAAAAGAAAAAATAGGGAGCTCAGTTCTCTCTATGCAGACATCGACGTAGTCACGTATATTAAACTGGCCAGACTAAGGTGGGCAGGGCATGTGGCCAGAATGAGCACCCTTGAAATACCAAAAAAAATAATGATGGAGGAGCTGCACCTCGTAAGACGGGTAGGAAGGCCGAGGACGAGATGGTTGGACAACGTGGCCTATGATGCGAGAACCCTGCTTGGTGTGCGGAACTGGAGAGCTGCAGCAGAAGACAGAGCCAACTGGCGGAGGCTCTTGGAGGAGGCCCAGTCTCGGTAACGGGATGTTGTGCCATACATGAATGAATGAATGAGATGTGACCTAATAAAGAGTATTCTAAAATATTTACCAAAACAATATATGGATAGGTTTATAATTATATATGTATATTATTTTTTCCTCTAATTTGTCCGAATTTCTAGGTTATTTTATATTCTAATCGATTTATTATTTTTTGCAGAATAAGAAAAAAAATATTCCTGATAGTTCTAAATGAGTTATAACGTACCATAAATTACAAAAAGCAAAATTCGCTTCAAGTAAAGAGATCAAAAAACATAACTGAGGAATTCCTCCAAAAGACCTTATAGTGTATCTGAGGTACAGCACAAGGAATATCAAACAGCAAATTAAATAAACAAACTTTTTTATTTATTTTTTTTATTAAATAATAATACAATCAGCCACTGTTGGAGGGCTATAAGTATTACGGCTAGAAGTTCTCATTCATACAGTATATACAAGTAATAAAGAAGTAACTATAAATATAAAAAGTAAATAAATAATACTTATAAAAAAATGTAAATCAATAGGAAAAAATAAAATAAAATAAAAAAAATAAATAAATAAACAAACAAAATAAAATAAAAACTTCTAAACACATTCATACCTATATACAATATATACATTCGCCCAGGAATCTCCGAGCCAGGCTTTTCTCCCCACATGTGGAAGGCAAAGCAGGACTCCAGAGATCCCAGTGCCACTTTTCCAGCCGCATCACTAGTATTAAAAGCCAGTGGAGGCTGAAGGAGGGCACTAGAGCCACAGATGCTCAGGACTTGAGTGGAGAAGCTGGCCATTGCCAGGACTCCAGAAGCATATTTACAATAGATCTCGCGGCCACTGCCGTTTTAACCTTCGAGGGGGATTGTAGGGATGGTGGGAGCTGGATAGGGATTGAGCTAGAGGATTTGGATGATGGATAAGGTTCTGGTGAAAGTTTGAGAATCTGGATGGGATGATGTCGAGGACAAATGGGATGTTAAGGTCATGGTGTAGGGTCTTATTTGTGACATAATATGCGGCATTGACTATTGTTCTAAGTACTTTGGACTGGAAGGATTGGATACGTTTGATATTCGAATGTTTAGCAGTTCCCCACAGTTCACGTCCGTAGGTCCAGATAGGTTTCAGTATTGTCTTGTAGATTAAAAGTTTATTTTCAATCGAAAGATGAGATGTCCTGCTTAGTAGTCTATATAGCTGGCCATATCGTTGGTTAAGTTCTTGTCTTTTAAGACTCGTATATGGGTTCCAAGTTAGTCTTTTGTCTAGAAGGGAGCCAAGGTAATGGACTGTATCTAAGTAGGGAAGTGGTATTGAATTGAAAAGAATTGTGGGACAGGATCTGCGTCGCAGGGTGAAAGTAATGTGTTTGCATTTTGCTTCATTGATTTTGATGCGCCAGTTGTTGCACCACTGCTCAATCAAGGAGAGGTGAGATTGTAGGTTTTGAGATGCTATTTGAGGATCTGAGTGGGAGGATAGAATGGCAGTATCATCAGCAAATGTAGCTAGGAAGGTATCGGGATTTGAAGGGATATCGGCAGTGAAAAGGATGTAGAGAACTGGACCCAAAACACTGCCTTGTGGAACACCAGCCTCAACTGGATAGTAAGTGGAGAATTCGGTGCAGCAACGGACTTGGAAGGAACGATTCGAGAGATAGGATTTGAGCACTAGGTATAAGGATTGGGGAAAATAGGTTTTGAGCTTGAAAAGCAAGCCATCGTGCCACACCCGGTCGAAAGGTTGGTGCTACGTCCAGAAAGGCACCAGTGCAATATTGCTTGTTTTCAAGTGCAGAGGATATATGGTCCACAACACGAAGGCCTTGTTGGACAGTGGAATGTCTTGAGCGGAATCCAAATTGATGAGAAGGGATGTTGTGGGATTCGAGTATGGGTAGGATGCGTTTGAGAAGGATTTCCTCAAAGATTTTTGAGAGGATAGGCAGTAAGCTTATCAGTCTGTAGGATGGTGTGTTATTAACGGGTTTGCCTGGTTTTGGAAACTGCACGATTATGGAGTGTTTCCACATCAAGGGAAAGTTGGTAGTACGAAGGATGCAATAATATAGATAGGTCAGGAATATAATTGATTTTTTGGGAAGTTGTCTAAGGATTTGTGAAGTGAGGAGATCATATCCAGGGGATTTTCAGGGTTTTAATTTGTTTATGAGGAATTTGACCTCAGAGGGGTTAACAGGTTTTGGAGGTAGAGAGAGAGGAATTGGTGAAGAGAGGAATTCTTTAACTTCAGCAGTGTGGGTGGGATGGAGTTCGGGATGGGGAGTGAATGTGTAAGATAGATGTTTAGCAAACTCTTCAGCTCTATTCGCATCTGACGAAGCCCAGGAATCATCATCACGGCGGAGGGGGTGGGAAATGGATTGGAATTTAAAGATTTTTTTAGTTACAGTCCAGAGGGAGTTATCACTAGATGATAATGAGGAAAGGTAGGAATTGTAGGATTGGGTTCTAAAGGTATCCAGTTTCTTTTTTACCTGTTTGGAATAATAATTACACGATTTCCGGTCATCAGGATGCCTGGTTCTTTGCCAGAGGGCCCTAGAGCATCGTTTGCTATGGATAAGGTCCAATAGGTCTTGGGGTAGAGGATTTATACTGAGGTGTTTTTTGGGACGATCAGGTGAGGATGCAGTCCAAACTGCTTGCTGGATCAAAGTAGTGAAGGAGTCCACTGCATTGTCAAGGTCTCAGGTGTTTTTAAGGAAACTCTGAGGTCTATATTATCATCCAATATTTGACGGAAAACGTTCCAGTTAACTGATCCACTGATAAATGAAGGAAGGGATGATTTAGGAATGGGTGATGTGGAAACGGTTAGGACTATAGGACTGTGGTCTGAGGAAAGATCATCAAGCCTTGAAATGGAACAGTGTAGTGATCCTAGACCTTTGTGTAGGAAAAAGTCTAGAAGGTCGGGAATGCGGTTGAGATCTGTTGGCCAGTATGTGGGAGTATTAGGTGAAAGGATGTTGCTGCGATGGGAATTAAGTGCAGATAGCAGTGTTCGCCCTCGGGAATTTGTGGATCTGGCTCCCTATTGTTGGTGTTTTGCATTTAAATCTGCACCTGATGAAATGGTGTCCTAAGGAATTCAGGAAGGAAACTATTTGGGATTCGGAAATGGGTATTTTAGGTGGGGAATATGCCGCAACTAATGTTATTGGGTAAAGGGAAGTTTGGATTATTACGGCAGTGGATTGTAAGAAATTATGGGTTGTAAGGGAAATAAACGATGGGAGAGAGATCGGTGGATAATTATAGCAGTGCCAACATGTGCTGTTCCATCAGGATGATCGGTTCTATAAATATTGTAGCCAGGAACGTTGATTTGTCGTTTGTTGGTTAGTCGGGTTTCAGTTATTAGTGCTATGTCGATGTGAAAAAACAAACTATCAATGTAACTGAGAATCTGGAAAGAAAATTAAGTAAATTTTTGCAGTGTTTTTTTTTTTTTAATGAAAACCAGATTAGTTTTGTTTTTATTGGCCTTTAAATGTGAATGTTTATTTCAACAATTAATTAGTTTTATTACAAAAACTCAAAACTTTAGTACTTGATTTTATAGGAATTTTCCGGTCGTAAATTAAAGCGTTAATAACTCCTCAGAATTTTATCCAAATTCTGTATTAATATTACCGTTGGAACGCTGAATTACTGCTCTTCCAACACATATAAAAAAAATGATAATTTCTTACTATATAATGTAAAATAAAGAAAAACCTCTCAAATGTTTTCATATTAAATCTTTATTTTATTTCCAATTTGTTTACATAGTTCAGATTTGTGTCATTTCGTGTCCTACGTCGAGCCCTCTATCCATGAACATTTTCATTTGGATCAGTGTTGTTCTCTTGAATATCATATTATTATAAGTTATATGACGTTTGCAAATATTTTGTACAAAAACTTTTTATCGTTCGATTGCCATAAGAATTAGTATTTGAGGTTTATTTGAGGTGCGTAAAATGAATATCAGTTTTGTTTCTTCTTAAAAAAAATATTTAATCCCATATTGCTGAGTCAATCGGTACAATTTAGCTATACCGAGAATGTGTACAATTTAGCCATATTGAGGTAATATGACAAAGAAACGAAGTTGATATTCTTCGATGAAGAATCATCTAAAACAAGTTTAGTTGAAATAGGTGACCAACTGGCTGATACCTACCCTTGTAAGTTATTTTTTCTATCTCTAAAATCACTTACAACATTGCCCATTTAACTTTAATTAATAATTTTATTTGTATTTAGTTCTCTCCAGCACTTATTAGACAAATGCTCTAAACTTCCAATTATTTACAAAAGACTCACATATATGACTATAATAAGGCGGAAACGAGCTTAGGGGTAAACCATAAAATTTCTCTCGCATCCAATCCTTCATAAAGTCCTCAATGCCCCTAACTTTGTCACATATAAAATCATTCATAACGATCTTAATGTACGATATGTTTCCGATTTATTATTGTAGGCTCAATCCAGATACCTATCCTTCCATAATAAATAAACTTCAGAACCATCCGACCCCTCTTGTTTCTAACCTTGCTTCTTCTTCTACTCCTGATAATCCTTAGAAGCATCTGAAAAGAATATGGCCTCGGGACTTTCTAATAGAACTATTATTGGAGTTCTACCAATGGGGAATTTCATGTTGTATATGCCATGTTACCATATACAAATTTGTTGTATTTTTTATGTTATACTAAACTAACTATTTACAAAGTTTATGTTACAATAAACTAACTATTTACAAAGTCCTCATTAAACCACTTCGGACATATGGGATCGAACTATGGGGAACAGCTAAAAAATCAAGTATAAAAATCATCCAGTCACTCCAGTCAAAAGTCCTTCGGAAAATTGTAGACGCACCCTTTTACGTTTCAAACCTCACGTTACACACTGACCTTAACACTCCTTTCATCACGGCAACTGCCACTGACCGCTTTAATAATTTTCATGACAGTCTGACTCTAAATTCTAATCCACTTACTCAAGCTTTATCTGCTGCCACAAATCCGTATAATTCGCCCAGAAGACTGCTGAGGTGCTGTCCAAGAGACTTATTGCATTGAACTACTTGCTGCATTATCTTTTTTTTTTAACTTACTACTGTTTTTTTTTTGTTTTGTCTTTTGTCTTTTTGTTTTGTTATTACTATTCTTTTTTTCTTTATGCTATCATTTCTTCTCCTTGATATCATATTTGCTGAATACCGAGGTAGATGGCAAATTTATTGTAAGCCAAGAATATGTATATTATAATAAATAAATGTTATACAGTTGTAAATTTTAATAAATATGTTTTAAAAAAATTATTTTGTTCCGGTAAAGTTATTCTTAAAGTCGTGGTATCATTTCTTAGAAACGTTTTTCAAATTTTAAATTTGGGTTAATTCTTAAAGATATGCGAAATTAGTTATAAATTTGACCAAGGTTTTTCAGGTTGTCGCGAGTTTATTTTATGCAAAGAAGTTTGAAGCGAGTTATTTTTCCAAATATGGCTGTTGATAATTACAAGCGGGGTGAATACTCTGATGTTCGGCGCTTCCCCTGCGGCGGCGAAGCCTTCCAGGTCCGAAGAGTGGGGGAGTACATTAAAGGGGGTGTAGGGCGGAGGGCAGGTCAGTATCGCGATCATGTCCGTCCTGTACGCTCTCTTATTCTGCCTTGCTGTGGTTGCCGCCGAAGAGGTAGGACCATAACAGACTTAAATTTTAATAATTAAATTAATTAAATAAAATAATAATTTGATAGCTAATGAGTTATTTATCGTTAATTGAATTATATATGATTTATTATGTTTCCTAATTTTAACACATAAAATGAGTATATATATTTTAACCAACCAATCGAAATCAAACGTGTTTTGGAAATCTAAGTTTTATTTTAATTTTTTTTTTAAATCGTTGGTTCAATTTGGGATTTTTTAATTTTATTTTTTTAAAAGACATTTTGTCAATAAGTTGACCATGATAATAGTATAACTGAAAATTTTAATGTACACTACTTAAAAAAATGTATATATATATATAATCTCTCAAAATCGCACGATTGCGAAATAAATAAATTTGAAATATGTCATACAATGTTAATCAATTGTTATCCAAACGTTATCAGTTACATGGCAAAACGTTTACATGGCACTACAATCGTCCATAAATATAGTGTTTTTTATTCATATCTAAAAAAAAAAAATAAACAAATCAATTCCTAAAAGTTTACATATATATACAATCAAATGCAAATGTTTATAATTCGGTCTTACGTTTGTTATAACTCTTTATTATTATATGCAATAATTTTTATTTAATGTGTTCATACATATAGTACTTTATGTTCCATGGATTAAGTTACTATTTCTAATTATCTTAGCCGATTCATTTTAATGCTTATATATATATATATATATATATATATATATATATATATATATATATATATATAACCTATCTATTTTTTTGTTGATTATACTGTACATGGGGTTGAACAAAAATGTCCAAAAATAGCTAACTGCAGGCTTATTGTATTATATATTGAGGAAGAATTATTGCATAACTCAAATCAATTGAACTATTTTATTACAAAATTATTTTTCTCCATAATGAAAAGGAATCAAATTACTAAGAAATGTGTTTAAAATTTAAAGCAATGAAATCCCAGTTGAAAAAAAAAATGTAAAGCATCAGAGTTAAAAAAAAAAAGAAGAAAGTTACTATTTTGGTTTGCGAAACTGCTTCTATTATAGCCTTACAAAATAAATTGGGAAATCCAAGTAAGGAAACTCAAGGATGGCAACAAAATTCATCTCCCAATAACCTATTTCAACGAACGCTTAGACTCAATAACAACAGAATTTTTATCTGTTGATTAAAAGAATTGATTTTCCTCACATTCGTCAGTATAAGTGACTATAAAAGGTCAGGTGGATCCGAAGGTTCAATGCCGATGTTACCAATCCATTATTTAATGGAGCTATAAAAATATGGAAATTGTGATAATTAATATTACTAAGAGTGGAATTGGTAATCAGTGCCCTCTTATGGCCGAGTAGCTGTAGGAGGGACACCGACCACTAACTATAAATAAAAAAAAAATTACAAAGTGTATGATAATAAATAATTTTAGACTTATTGAATTATATTAAAATAGACTTATTAATTAAATGACTTATCTAATGAAATCGAATAAAATTGAGACATCAATATTTAATTTATTATTACCTCATATCTTTAGAAATATATATATTTTTTATTTTGGGAGGGAAAAATTATGTCATTGTTCGTGGACGTCAAATGTCTAAGACCGGCACTGTTTGTAATTACTAAATGTCCCAAACATCCCTCTTTCATAGAAACATAAGTTTGTTTATTCCTTTTTCAAAAACTGTGAATTTATTTCATAACTGTAAAAACCCATTAAGTTAGTGTTAAATTATAAAAGCATTAAGACGTTGGTTTAAGGAATTTGTTGTATTCTTCCTTTGGTGCGTTTTATTAATAGGTTGTGTTACGTAATAGGGAAATTTCAACAACGTAATGAGATTGTAAATATTTAAATAAGATACTGCCAGTGGCAGAACAAGACAAATGGGAACACATGGTAAAATGTCGGGCACCATAAAAAAAAAAATTAATAAGCAAAAATAAATTTATATTTTGTTTTTAGGTTTGTTCAATTGTTTATTAGAGGTTTTGAACAATTTGGTTTCTTTCTAAAATGTTCAAGTTAATACTTAAAGCCTTTTACTATCCAGAACGCCCTTTACAACACGACCTTTAAATCAACTTACCCTCTAAATCCGCCTCAGAACACTGCTATGTTTTCAAAAGTTATCTTTTATTTCATTTTTTCCTTTATTTGGACGATACTATAAAAAATCGTTGGGAGCATCTGGTATTCATACTATCGTAAATAGTTTGTGAGATCACATATAAAACACCTGAAGTTGGAAAGCCAACCTAAAGTTACCAAGAACCATTTCCTTCGGGACTAATACGGGAGTGTATTTCCTACCTATTCGCTCGGCTTCAAAGAAAGTGTAAAACATGTCTAAATCAATCGATTACGGCTTTTCAGGGTCAGCGGGCATAGGAGGACGATCTGTTCCTTCCCTTAGAACAGATTGCCCGTGGAACAATCTCCAGGTTAAGACACAAAATTAAATAGAGCCTCATGACCTCTACCAAACTCCAAGTCTGTCTTAATCTTAAATGATGTCGTTTAAGGCAAATCATCATTCAGTGAGTGTATTACTCGATTCCCCTAAGTGTGTTAATACTGTCAAGAAGTAGAGAAACCTACTTTTCAAGGATTCACCCAAGATAATGATTCACTCCTTTTACTGGCTCATTTCTCACTGGAATAAACTATCAATTATCCTCGGCTTGCAAATTAGCAAAAAATTGTGATTGTGGGTTCTGACATCTCAAAGACTTATTAATTACATACGTAAATCTCTCTTCCTCTCTCTCTCTCTCTCTTTATATGTATACATATATACATACACACACACACACACACACACACACACACACACACACTCACACACACACACACACACACACACACACACACACACACACACACACACACACACACACACACACATATATATATATATACATAGGATTACTTGGTCTAAATTCGGAGTAATCTACATTGAGTGCTTATTTTGCTCATAATAAAATAATTATTTTAGACATTCAAATAATAAACAAAATACATTAAATTATATTTACTACCTTGAATAACAGAATATTTGTTTTATATGCCAGTTCATTAAACATATAAATAATTTGTAATGTATTTTTGGATCAATTAAAATTAAAGTGTATCAATTAGCGATTATTTTATTTTTATTTTATTTTATTTTCCTCCCTACTCTGCCCTGCCCTTTAAGACATATCAATTAGCGATAACCTTCACATCTAGAAAATTTATTAATGTTGCTATTTTTATCGGGGATCGGTTATTAAAGTTACCTCATGCTGGCTAAAAGTTCCATATTTCCTATATGCAAACATATTTCCTAGTTTGCTATGATTTTATAAATATAGGAAGAGTACACTAATATATATATATATTTTACATGATATACCCGATATCTGTAATCAAGTGGAAATTTACTCCGATCTAAGAGTACATGAAGTATTTAATTAATTGTAGTGTATATATTTCAGTACCTGCTTCTGTACACTCACAGCATGAAAATAAAGAAGAAAACGTTCGATTAGATTAGATTTTGAGTTGAAAGTACTCAATACTCAACACCTGAATAGTACTCAAAATGTTATGTATGTGTGAGTTTTATTTGTGTACAAATGTCAGATCTAGTGTTTTGTTGAGCTTACTCTCAATGTAACTCATACGTAACCTTGATTATAATTTTCATTGTATGCTATGAGATCTTTCTTTAAATTACTTAAAAAAATGAATAATAATATGGCTTTTAAAATGCTGCCTTCAAATGTCCAACAAAGGTATAATTTTTAATTAATTGATATCAAACTAGACTTGGTTTTAGGAAGGCTGTTGGTGAGCTTGATTAATCGATTTTATAATACGTTTGATTATATGTTTCTTTAGGAAAAACTTTGAACAGTCCAGCAAGTTTCATTCCATCTTAGACTATTTTCTCGTATTCCATATAGCGATTTAGTATATTCATTCGTTTATTCTGTCTACGTTTTAGTCCTCCTTCATGTTGTTTTGACGACTACTGTGTGATCCGTAGAGATAGATTTATTGATTAAAAGTTATTAATTGCAATGTTAAGTTAGTGATATTCATAATGAATTTTGAAAAGTTGGGTCTGTTTTATTTTAAATAAAGAATTTCTTACAGAAAGAAAACAAATAATAAAACCAATGCTTACATACAAAAACAAAAAAAGAAATAAAATAACGAGAACAATTTTAAACAATCTATATTCTATTAAGTAAAATGTAACCTTTTTTTTCTTAAAATTATTTTATAACCTTAATATGGTCTGTCAAATACAACAATTGTATATGCCCAAAACTGTAGGGTCGAATTGCAGAAATGTTCTTTTCAAATATTGTATGTTTTCATTAAATTAAATAAGATATTTAATACGTATTATACAAAAATGTATCCTCATACATTTGTAATATGAAAGGATATTGTGTCTTAATATTTTAATAATTAAGTTCTTAGAATATAATTAAATCAAAAAGGCAACAAAGGGACTGTCATAAAGACCGGCAGACGAAAACTATAAACAAAACATCCATAACCACAATTCTCCATAACCACAAGCTCTATAGTGCCTCACAAACATTACTATGCATGGCAACGGTTAACGACTACGTATGAACACACTACAAAATATTTCAAGATGACTTACACGGACATAATAACACACTGTGATTCATGGTATGTATACAATTAACATCCTCCGTAACACGCTTAGGAGACTCAAAAGAATATGGATGAGGGTTCTCCTCGCTTGAATATGAATAATAAAATCAAAACAGTAAGGATACCGCTGGGCACTCCTCTCATTCATCATACCTATCAATGCCGACATACTCTGATTCTTCCCGACATCACATTCAGTTGTCAGTATTTCTGATAGGTTTTGGGTGAAGAAATAAAATAAAAAATACAGCTGACCTATATTTTTGTTAATTAATAAGAAATATACAAGACAAACGTTTTTAACAGTTCCTTATATAAACGACATACAATTCTGGTATCTGATCATTGTTCTACTATATGTTATCTTATATTAATTAATTTATTATTTATTTGCGTAAATTTATCTATGAACTGTTTTTACCATGATGTAGGAATCCAAAAATATTGTTAACCCAACGTGGATACATTCACATTGCTGCTCCGAATGTATTGTCAACATTCTAAATCCGATTCCATTACTCGATTGCTGAAAGATCAAAGAATTCTTCAATTAACTTTCTAAAAAATTCTCTCATCTTTTTATTTTTCGTAACTCATAGTTTTCTGGAATGCAATACTGGGAACTATTAATCAGTCTGCTTCTTGGAGAGCAAAGGCGGGAGAGAAATGCAATAACCGGAATAATATCTCGCTAAATTATAACCACCACATTGCCCGAGCCATCGAGGCACCAGTCCTTATATTCGAGGCGAAGTACATTCCACTGAGCTTCATTAAGTCCTCAAGTGGTTCCTTTGCTATCCTGATTGATGGTGTGAACCATAACAACTCGTCAAGAAATTTAGGAGAATTATTACCACAATGTATTAAAATTGTAGTAGAGATGTTATCATAAATCGATTGAATTATGCAGTGCTGCTATTCGCTGATTTAAATTTTTTTGATTTTTACTCATAATGTTCAGTAATTACAATTTCGTCGGAACCAATTCGCTATTACTGTTTGATTTCTGAAATTATATTGCTAATTCTAATCAAATAATATTGCATAGAATATTCTGAAGAACTCTCGTTCGCTAACGAATATCCGAAGTGGAGTCGATGGGTCGACAACAGGTATATATCGTAGACGGTAACAAAAACTGTGTTCACAACCTTCACGATCTACGCAAGGAACTTATGATAACTTTGTCGTTATATAACTTAGAAAGAACAATAGTTGTTTATTCGAGCCCGTTATTTTGTTATTTATACAATATAAAAACTTGAAAACCTGTCATTGATAGAAAAGGATATTTAGAGCCTTCAAATTGTCCACAACGTAAGCGCAGGCTTCGAGAGGGGGGCAATCGCCTCTCCCGCCCCAATAAAAATAGAAGGGAGGCAAGAATATCGTTTCGAAGAACAAAAATAAAATCAAAATTAATAACATTGATCTGCATGAATGAATAAAATATTAAAGCTAAAATCAATTAAGAAAATAGAAAAGTCGACTAGATGGCTCAGCTTGAAGTAGGTACGTAAGCACAGGTGGACTTACAGTGGAGGACAGGACTTTCGGGCTGAAGCCCCTCCAAAATGGGCCATTTTATACAAAAAAAAATATTAAAAACTATCTCTTAAAGTATTATTGTTCGTGTAATTACATTTAATAGGACTTCAAGAACCAAGTAAACATATAGGTAGTTAGTTTCTTCCTTTTTTTTTTTTAATTAATACTCGTTATATATATATATATATATATATATGAAAAAAAAAGCTTTCGGGCTGAAGCCCCTCCCCTAAAAAAAAAAATTAAATCCTGGATCCGCTATTGTACGCAATTATTTTACCATGCCCTATTATTGAAATTTATTGTATAGTATATTTATTCAAAGATAATTATATATAAGAAGATATCATAAGATTTATGATTCATTCATGTACAACCTTCCATTTTTACGTATCCATGATAAAGCAGTAAATTTGAATCATTGGAGAATTGAGAGTTCCATCTTATTGCCTCAAAAATATGTAATATATTCCATTGCTTTGTTAATATATTTGCAAATGTACCCATACCTATATAGATATATAAATTTATATATATATATATATATATATATATATATATATATATATATATATATATATATATATATATCCATAATTGGTAATTGGTTGACTGTCGTGGATAATGAAGAGAAGAATAGTTGGGGTGCTCAGTCAAAAAAGGAAGGCAAAAAATTAATTATAATATTTATTTTTTACATATGCCGACGTTTCGACCTGAAGTTCAGGCCATCATCAGGGCTAAGAAAATAACCAGATAACAAGGTATGAGAAACATAAGTAATGATGGTAAAAAAGATAATAAAAAATGAGAAAATAATATAGATTAGATCTAGATAAAATAGATCTAAATAAAAGAAAAATAAAATAGATAGATATAAAGTAAAATGAAATTGTTAGAATAATGACTAAGAACTAAGAGATAAATAATACAGACTGTTACATAGTGTGGAATGATGAAGTAGGCATAATCAAAAAGGGGGTGACAAAAGTGTTACATTGGGAATCTTAGAATAAAATGTAAAAACATAAAAAAGAAATATAAAGTTATATAAGAAATGAGAATAAAATAAATAGTAAAATTAAAAACATTGAGAATGGAGTAGTTAGATAGAAAATTGAGATATTGTAAAATCTATCAAGATGTACAGACAATGTATAATATAATAGAGAGTTAACAACAGAGAAAAGGAATGAAAGGTAGGAGGGAAGAATATATCTCAATTTTCTATCTAATTACTACATTCTCAATGTTTTTAATTTTACTATTTATTTTATTCTCATTTCTTATATAACTTTATATTTCTTTTCTATGTTTTTACATTTTATTCTAACATTCCCAATGTAACACTTTTGTCACCCCCTTTTTGATTATGCCTACTTCATTATTCCACACTATGTAACAGTCTGTATTATTTATCTCTTAGTTCTTAGTCATTATTCTAACAATTTCATTTTACTTTATATCTATCTATTTTATTTTTCTTTTATTTAGATCTATTTTATCTAGATCTAATCTATATTATTTTCTCATTTTTTATTATCTTTTTTACCATCATTACTTATGTTTCTCATACCTTGTTATCTGGTTATTTTCTTAGCCCTGATGATGACCTGAACTTCAGGTCGAAACGTCGGCATATGTAAAAAATAAATATTATAATTTATTTTTTGCCTTCCTTTTTTGACTGAGCACCCCAACTATTCTTCTCTTCATATATATATATATATATATATAAGTTAAGGTACGGAGTGGCACAGTATTAGCGTTAATACCAAACGTCTCGATGTAAACATGGTCTAACTGTATATATAGAGGATTAGAAGCAACAATAAACCAGTATTGATTTCGACTTCATGCATTTCATTTCGTTAACCTTTTTTTCTTTTCTTTTTTATTGTCACAAGTCCGAGACACTTAAATTATATATATATATATATATATATATATATATATATATATATATATATTGTTCGTTTTACAATAATTATACTGATTATGTTAATTTTTATTCATAATATAAACTCCCAAGACTTTTTTGGGGGATCCATCGGCCCCCTGGCAGAATGGAAAATCTGCGCCTATCTTCCACAATATGATGTACAAAAGAAGACGAATATTGTTGTAGTAGAAGAATAGTCGTTTGTAATGCTCAATGTTATTCCATGGGGTTAACGAAAAGGTGAACTGAATAAGTAAGAGGGGTTACGTAACGCTGGAGTGGGAATGACAGGATGGAGAACGACTGAACTTAATCATTGTTAGGACAGGCCGTTCAGAATTTTCCTGAAGTAAACGATTCTCAGAGAATAGGCATAATATATTCAATTGAAATAATAGTATAGTATTTTTCCGGCTCTCAAAAGCAATGAATTTTGATGAATGAGGCATCAAACAAAAGGAAATTTCGAAGAGAACTGAAGAATTTTAATTTAGATCCTTAAATTTCTACAACTTTAATAAAATTCATTGACAAAATTAAGAGGTTTTAAAGCTCTGATACGATAAACCATAATTGAGGAGTTGGTCGGGGGTTGCGGATTGAAATAAATAGAATAGTCGTCTATCAACTACTCCTCGCAGTGCCTGATGCAACATCCTGATGAAGACCTGCAAAGTGGGTCGAAACGTCGGTGAAACAATTACAAATACTATTTTTTTTTTTAATTTGACCCCCCGACCAACTCCTTCTCATATTATATCACTGTCAACCATCTCTACATAAACCATAATTCTTGCCGAAAGTATATAACTAAGTATATAAGTATATAAAGTATATAACTATATTGAAAGCTTGTTATATAATATGGTTGGCATGTTAAAGTTTTAAAAATTAAAATATTGCTGTTTATGATTGTCTACGACGAACTAAAAATGTATAGTAAAGACATATGCCAGAGATTTTAGTTTGGCACCTCGTATAATACAGAAAGAAACGTTTTGATATCTTAATAATAAGCAAAAATTAGCGTGTTTCACCATGTCACTTTAGGTAGAAGAATAGTTGTATAAAGTGATGATCCTTAACTATTTATGATTAATTGGGAATTTAAATTTATGAATTTACCTAGGACTCCATCTGGACAAACGTCTAACTTGGAATCCTCATACCAGACTGAAACGACAAGAAACAGCTCGACGTTTCCGACTACTTCAACACTTACTAGACAAACGCTCTAACCTTCCAATCAATTATAAAAGACTCATTTACATGACTATAATAAGGCCTATTCTGACTTACGGAGTTGAGCTATGCTGCTCCACCAAACCTTCAAATTCCTCTCGCATCCAATCCTTACAATCCAAAATCCTTCGTAAAATCTTCAATGCTCCTTACTTTGTTACAAATAAAATTATCCATAATGACCTTAATGTTCCTTATGTATCAGATTTGGCCCAATCCAGATATCTGTCCTTCCATAATAAACTTCATAACCATCCCAACCCTCTTGTTTCTAACCTTGCTTCCTATTCAATTCCTGATAACCCTCCGAGGTGTCTGAAAAGAAGATGGCCACGTGATCTTCTAATATAGGCATATTATTAGAGTGCTACCAATGGGTAGTTTCTCAACATGAGTTTCATGTCATTATATCCATGTGCGAATTTACCAGATGTATTTTTTGTATACAGTTGTAAATATCATATAAATAAATAAATAAAAATAAATAAAAAAAATTATGATTAAATGAATATACTTATAAACGTACAATTCAGCAGGAGAGAGAATAGTGAAATTCTCCAAAACATTGCGACAATTTTTTTTTCATTTATTGGTGGATTATGTGAGCTCAGATAATTGTATAAACGAATATATTTTTCAATAATATTATTCGAACATTTCCATTCAGGAAAAAAATTAAGCATATTTTGCTGGGTTGTATTGTTTTAATTATCTTGACAAAATATCTTTTTCATTGTGTGCAGTGTTAGTGCAAGTGCTTCACCGGATATAAGTAGTGTTTTTTTTTTATTATGTTTTTATAGGAATTAAATGAAAATATTAGTTTCTAGTAGTCAAAGTTCCATTAACTTAAATTGTTTTACAAAAAAAAAAAGAAATTGTTGATGATTGAATGCTGAAAATTATTTTAAACATGTTTTGTGATGTTTTTCAGACCAATCATGAAAAACAGAAAAAAAAGTCACTTTGATATTTACTTAATAAGAA
The DNA here is from genome assembly GCA_928085145.1 of Nezara viridula. NCBI lineage: Eukaryota > Metazoa > Arthropoda > Insecta > Hemiptera > Pentatomidae > Nezara > Nezara viridula. The sequence continues at coordinate 83,685,908 of OV725080.1, read as the reverse complement.
TATTATTATTTGTAATTTATATAAGGATAAGTAAAAGTAAAAAAAAATGTACTGATTCAATTTCATAACAAATTATTATGTTACATAATATATATCAGAGAGGTGCCCAAAAATGGGTTGCATGATGACATTAACATTTTAAGGGGGGAAAGAAGATCATATTTTCACGGGGTCCATTTTTTGGAGAGGACCAATTTTTTTATGGGGCTTCTATTTGGTGTAACATTCAATCAACATAACTAGAGAAAAACATGAAATAGTATCGTGATCGTATATGACGGATAATTTTTCTAATTCTTCTTCAGTTTGCACTGTTTGTAAAAAGAAAAGAGTTATCAAATTTCTTGAAAGGAGGGCAAAGAATGGATTAGCAACTGTAATAGATATAAATCGTGTATAATATATACAAATCGCTTATGTAACTCGGTATATACCAAAGACTGACACCCTTTCCCGTCGTTTTTTACCAGAACTACTTTCATTAATAGTATCCATACAGGTTTTTTTTTTTTTTTTTTTTTTTTTTTTTTCAGTGAACAGAAATTAATTAAGATAAATTCATCCAGAGCACCTGTGAGGTACTTGAACATTTCAATAAATAATTGGCTTTTTGAAAATTGAATATTTTGATAATTTCGCAAATATCTTCATTTTTCATGACTATTGATATATATAAAACGAATGTAGAGAAAATTGGTTATTGGAATTGTTTACACAGTTCACTTTCATTAGCTGCTGAAAATAGAAAGCAACAAGTGAATGTGTTGTGGTGCCATGACCTTCTGTATTTGTTGATATGGTTGTCTCGACGCAACTTGTTTCGAACCGACTTTGAAATATAATTCATATAATGTTTATTTCGCTCTAAATTAAATAACGGCGAGAATTAGAAAAAAAGACATTTAGATAATGACATAGAATATATATATAATAAGTGACATAGAATATGTATATATAATTGTATGTACTTATATGTGTTCAGTCACAATCATAGATATTGCAATACCCAGTAAAAATTGTATTATATTTCATTTTATTTATCACGTTCCACAACCCATATCTATCCTTATCCCTTAAAATGCCCATTTAGAAGGACCAAGAAGCGTATTTTTGTTATGATCAAATATCATATTTCTTAAATATTTCAATAATCAATAAATATTTCTCGAATTTGTCACAAAAAAAGTGGGGTTGGTTTTTATTTATTTTATTTTTTTTAATTTTTATATTCTACGTATCTTGAAACTTAAAATCTCAAGTTTTGAGAGTTAATTTTTTTTTTTGATCGGTTTAAGTTGTAAAGATTTTAAAAAATATTTGAAATAAAAAAAGGCGAAGGACCAAGAAGCCAGAAACGTTTATTTGTAGAAGTTTATACCGATAAAATATCAATAAATATCATATCGATATATCCGAATTATTTCAATAATAAATAATTTCAATAATCAATAAATATTTCTCAAATTTTTCACAAAAAAAGGATGGTTGGTTGTTTTTTTTTTTTTTATATATATATATGTTTATATTCTACGTTTGACGACCTCTATAATATTTTGGTATTTTTATTTTTATTTTTACAATCCTTCTGTCTGAATATGGTTTTCACAAGATTAAGTCAGAATAGAGCACGGGCGGATCTATGGGGGGGAGGACTTTGAAGATGAAGCCCCCCCCCCCAAAAAAAATGGTAAAATATAACCATGTCTTATGGAAAAAAATGATCTCTTAAAGTATTATTGTTCGATTAATTACATTTAAAAGGACTTTAGGAATCACTTAAACACCATTTCCTATAGATAACTAGTTTCTTTCTTTTTCTCCAAAGTAAATATCGTCATTTTTATGAAAAAAAGAGCTTTCGGGCTGAAGCGCCTCCCCTCCCCCAAAAAAAAATTAAATCCTGGATCCGCTAGTGGAATAGAGTAGCCTTATTTTCTCTCTTAATTACTCTATTTGGAGTATAAGGAAAAACAAATAACTCATAGATCACTCACTAACCTTTAAAATTGGTTTAAATAGCAACAAAAGAGTTGTACTTTTATTGAGATGATGTCGGATTGCGTTATTTTGCAAGGAGCAGAGCTGGTTATTTTTTGTTTTCTTTTTTATTACATCTCAAATAAAAAGTATACAAATTCGCAATAAAAAAATTAATTACCATGTAAAACTGGTTTCGTGCTGAATACTAAACAAGGGAGATAATAGATCCTCCTCGAGTTGACGCAATTATTAATTTGGCCTGAAGGTTTCTTGACCAGCTCGCCCGGTCTCTTGGACTGGTTCTAGAAATAAGGAGCGTTTTTCTCTTAATTGAAAGTAAAACATTATATAATTGTTTCGAAACAGAAATTATACTTAGAAAACAAATAACAACCATGTAGTATACTATTTTCACTATGTATAAATATGTAAGTAAACAATCTAACCACGACCACATCACCTGAAGGATTTCGGTGCTTCGTAGGGACGAACAGTTTCTTGACCAACGTTCATAAAGAGAAGTTATGAAATCAAAATCCATGCTCAACCATCTGGTCGATCCCGAAACGGAAGGTAAAGTAACCAGTTTATGGAGGCTAGATGTCTCTCAAAGAGGATATCTCGACCTCAGGATTAGTGTTGCGCATATGCGAGACCGAGACGAGTCCTGGTCTTGCAAACTCAGTCTTGGTCATGGTTTTGGTCTTGGGCAAGACTTTCGCAACAGTCTTGCAGTTACTTATTAGCTTATTACTATAGAGATATTGCTGTATTTTTTTAGATAGGAGAAACCTAACTAAGCCCGGATGGAAAATTAGAGGACTTGAATGCAAAACTACATTAGTTAAATCAATTATTAACATACAGTAACTAAGATTGTCGAGTACTAGTAACTTTTTAGAATTAATTTTTATTTAAAAAAATTATTATTTTTACCAGTCCTGGTATAGCAACAGTTGAGCGGCCTTGGTCTTGCACTTTGCGAGACCAAGACCGATTTTGGGCAACACTACTCAGGATCCATCTTCAGTTGATATTAAAAAAATTTCCAGCACACAAAAAAACTTCAAGCGGGACCCAAAGAGTCCCAAGGAGAGCCATATTTACAAAATAATAAGATCAATTAACATAATATATCTCAGATATTATATTATAAATTGTTAAATTTCTACACGTGTTACTATGAATTCTCCTGACTATTCTGAAAATACTTATCAATCTTTACATTATTTATAATTCTACTCCATAAAATGAGAAAATGAGTCGTTTTTACTACAAAAGTTTCTCTCGAAAACTAATTGTCTATCCTAATTTTCAATATTCTCTATTTGTGCTCTCATGGTTGATTACCGGGAAATCAAATATTTTTTTAGATATTAGAGCCTGATAAGACTTAGTTGAGCATGACTATGTTCTGGCCTGAAATCAGTTTTAGTCTACTTAAAAATAGTCCCACTTCCATCCACTGTTGTTGCGTCTCTTGGCAATTTTAAAGTAACAACTTGCATGTTACCGTTGAAGTTCATCAGTGAGATGATAGTCAGAAATCAAATGTAAATGAATCAAACTTAGCTTTGATAAGATTACAAATAACATAATTCACATCTTAAATTATATAACGGTAAGTTAGATGAAAATGTTCGTGAAATTTGACCTTTCCTCAACTGTTGCTCATAATAATCTATTATCAAAAATCTGTTTAGATAGCATCATAAAATTGAAAGTAGATTGCTCAATATTGCATACCCTCCCAAGGTTTACTCGGTATTTTTTAGTTTCCTTGTCTACAGGCCTGGGCAAAAAGTATTTTAAAATACATTATTTAAAATGCTAAGTATTTTGTTTTTCTATTTGTTAAGCATTTTATTACTAAATATTGTGTTTCTAAAATACAATTTAATCACCTATTATTTCAGTTAATAAGTTTTAAATTTTAATGTCCATCAATACGAGGAGGAGACTAAGAAGGCGCTGGATGAGAGACCTCGTTCCTTAACAAACCATGGTAATTGATTCAAGCCAGGAAAGAGGTACTTCTGAGTGCTATCCTTCCCCATGCCTGACATATTATTTTGTTACTTCAATCAGACCATCTGCTGATTGTCAACAGTCGTCGATTACATAATAATATAAATTTCCAATACATAGTATTTTTTCTGTAAACAATTTAAATATTTAGTGATTGAAATTTTATTTAAAAAAAAAAATTGGTATTTTAAAATACTTTTTAGCCCAGGTCTGCTTCTATATTACCAAAAAAATACTTATATACGGCATTATCCAACTCTCTGAAGATAATTACCTAGATTTCATTATACGTTAGAGCTAATCAACGAGGTAAAATAATTTCTTCTAGTAGAAATTTGGAATTGCGATACCTCTTAAACGTTTCTAATTGAAATCAACAAATTAACGAAGATGTTGAAGATGAAGGATCCTATCCGGAGTTCGGAATCGGAGAGTGGTACTTCACTTCATCGCTTGAACTGATGGAAGCTGCCCAAGAAGGTTTGCAAAGTCGAAGATACTATAAAAGAATTAGATAAAATTGGTATGGTTTGTTTGTTTGTTTCGATGTCTAGGCGCAAAACATCCAGGTCATAAGCGCCCGATCAACTAAATAACATCACTTAATACTATTGGATAGTTGGTACAAAAAAAAAAAATAATAAATAAAAAAAAATAAAATAAAAAATAAATAAAATAATAATAATAAAATAAATAAATAAAGAAGTGGATAGATAGAATAAAATAAATAAATAAGGATAATAATAGACATTTATAGGTAATAAGATAGAATGTACAAATAAATAAACTTTAAAAAATAGCAGTAAAATCAATAAATGAATTGAGATTAATAAACAAATGAATTTAAAATGAAATCAAATCAAATGAAAAAAATAAATAAATAGAAAAGAATAATAATAAGAGAAAATAGAATAAAAATAAATAGATAAAGAAAAAATAATAAATAAAAAAATAATAATAAATCTGCAAAGGATCATTAATTATAAGCCTGTCATATGTGTTTCTTAAGTCTTTCACTATCCAGGAACTTGATGACTTGGTATGGATCCATCCATCTATGTACCAGTCCGCACATTTACCATATGTACCATTCTTGTCAGTTTCATCAAATTCAGACTAAAAGTAAAAGGAATTATAACCATCACATAGTCATGACTACAGGCAGCTATGAACCATGTTCCATGTTGTCTATAACGTAAAATATGAATTTGGAATTTACTTCCTGCATAAATATATATCTTTCTTACTTCCGACGATGAGGGAGGATCAGCAAATGCTATGTAACTCTTAAAAAAAAAATACGAAGAAAACAATAAGAACATCACTTTTTAATTAAATAAATTAAAAGGAATCTTTTAAAATCAGTTCAAATAAGGAAGAGTTTTTTCCTTATGTCTAATTAACAGTTCAAAAATATTTACGAACTTAATAGATATTATCAATATCGAGCATACTTTCCTTATAAACTACAGTTCATGCTTATTAATGTTTAATATTAATCAATTTATACACTACATTAATAAAATATGTTACGTATTCACACACACACACACACACACAACATATATATATATATATATATATATATATATATATATATATATATATATATATTATATATAACCACTATGACTTTGATGATTTTTCTCTAAGTTAAATCAGAAAGTGTTGCAATTTGTGTAACTATTTACATATATATAAAAGGATTTGTATCAATTTTATGCACCTATTATGTTTTTCATTGCTGAATAAGGTCGAAATTTAATAAAATGTTCTTAATAGTTTAACTCTATCAAAAATTTACCTAGTAACTTTTTTCAATAAACCGACGATATATTTGTGTGTGTATATATTTTAAATATAACCATTTACTGTTCTATGGTGATGTAAGGTTAATATTTAACATTATCTTAAAGCCTCGCTTATTCAGTCTCATTCCACTCCATAGTAGCTCATAGAGTATTCATTTTTCTCTTATCCTAAACAGAGTAATTATTTATTCCAAGGATTATTTATTCTCATTCGTTAATATGAGAAACATTTATATTCTTTTCAATTCACCAGATTTATCACGCATTCGTTAATTTATCTCAATTTTATTATTTGCAAATTAGCAGTGGCCATAAAAGAATAATAAAAAAAAACAGCACATCACAGGCTTTTGCAGGCGACACTTGATATTATACTATCAAGTTACCCGACAACGTAGACCTCTTAAGCTATCCGAAGGCGCATTCTAAAAACAGGAAAGGCAAAAAAATTAGGTTTCGTGTTTCTCACCTGCTCTGAATGGAGATGGTTGTGGAAGTGATGAATTTTAATGACGGTACAATAAGTAAAATACTTAACAACCGTTTTCAATTCCATTGTACAATCAAGGTAATTAATTATCTACTAGTATTAAATTAAATAGCTTTTATATTTTATATAATCGGTCATTTTATCGTTGTAATATTACACCATCACATCGAACTACAGTAGGTATTCTACGTTTAAGAAAGTTAACTTATTATTTAAAGTTAAAAATTATTTTTATAACAGAAAATTTTGGTCATACGAAAAACCTAACACCTTTTCGTCCAAATTTACTTTTTTAAATGTAAGGTTAAAATATATATATAGCAAATTCATGTCCAAATTCACTAGTTTTAAATAAGACTTTGTAAAACATCTGTGAAGCACAGAAAAATAAAACTTAGGCCGAAACGTAGGCACAAAGAATTTTTTTTATTAGGTAATTATAGACTGTTTACACATTCTTATAACTTCAGAATTTTTTACCATTGACAGTCTCTATTTTTTTTTTAATTTTATTTGTGGAGAAGCTTTCGGTGTCCGTGCACCATATTCATCTCTATAATTATAATACACTAATTAGGATAAATTAATAGTTAATTAATTACATTAACAATACATGTATTGAATACATTTTGAAATGTCATACAGTTATTATGAGACATTTTAATATTTTTGTCTATCTTGTCTATCTAAAAACATAAAGAATAAGAGTAGGGTTTTTGTTCTTCGTCTCATATCAACTATCTCTGAGAATAGCACTCCTCTTTGTTGGACACAATCTTACTGAGTGCTGAGGATTTACTGTCAGCACCCTCACAACTAAAATTATTTATTTACCTAAATTATTTTATTTACTATTATTTAAATTTTTATGGATGGCTATTATATAATAGCGTTGTGGGATGTCGGCCACTTCCTGTTTTGAATTTAGCACATTTTTTTCGTTTATTGCTATGTGGATTCTAAAATTTTTAGCTTTGATCGGAAGTTTGATTTATGAAGTATTTTAATATTTTCGAAATCTATTTCATATCTATGGTTTTTTCCATGGTTTGATAAAGCGGTAGCTGTTTTTTAATTAGGTTTAAGGGTACTTTTGTGGTTGTATATTCTTGTTTTTACATCGGTCGAGATCATTCCTATATATGATTTGTCGCTACAGGGAATATTATAAATTAAATTTCTATTGTTTTGGATAGGTGTTGGGTCCTTTGCCTTAGTCAGTAAGTTTCGTGTCTGGGTTTGAAGGCGAATTTTAAATCGTTTATGTCTAATTTTTTAAAGTTTTTATATTGATATTGTATGTCAGTTCGTTAGAGACTCTACTTATAATAAAGCTACTTTAAATATTTTCATATTTTTCAATCAGTTAAGTATAGAATGTAGTTAAGTTTTTTTGTGTGTGTGTGTTTCTTGCACCGTATGGTCATGACTTTCTTCCTCCATAAGACATCTGGTAGCCCAATAATTTTTTGCCAATTTTGACCAATGAGTATCGTTAGAAGAGCAATTCTGTCTTATTTCTTGTTGATGGGAACATTCGTGTCAATGACTTGATGTCATGAGTGAGAACGTGTGCATAATGAGCAGCGAGGGTCATCTCTCGTTCCGATCCTGTGGAAGTGAGCACTTAAATAGTCGTGGCCAGTAAATGAACACAATGGAGCAACACACTCGTTCCTCAGAAGATCAGGTGGGATACGATGCTTTGAATCAAGAACGGTATTCCACTGTTTCTCTTCTGCGCACTCTTTGTAAAATTGTTGCATTTTATCTTTTAGGACCGTTTGAATGCATTTTCGCAGCAGGAAATTTAGTTACCGAGTAAGGTATAACCATCAAGAAGCGTTGATTGGTCACGTAGTTTTTTTAACAATAAAAGTGATTTCATTGTTTTATTGCAAATGAATAGCTGCGGAGAGATGACATTTGAAGTATATTTTAAACTGTTTATGTCATGACGAATTGTGCCGGTTTTAAGCACTGCAGTAAATATTTAATTAAAAATATAACTATCAAGTATGTGGACGGATATAAATTTAGTTATGCATCTCTTATTAATACAATTTCAACTACAACAAAAATTATATATAAAATCAATAATTCAGCCTTACTCCAAAGAAGTAATTTAAAAACAATAACTACGAGTAAATTGCAGTAGACATAAAATTGAGCATAAAAATAATTTATTAATTACTGTAATCGGTAGCGTTATAGACAATTACCAAAGGTGAGCAGTCACCCCGAACTGGAGCTGTGACATTTGGAACTGTAACAGCGAACCGTTCCTGTCACCCTTCATTGAGCACGTTACGTTACAGGCCTTAGCGTCATCTCTTCACGAATTTGTTTTCTTTTTTACGTTCCACTGGACTTTTTTCTTTCCCTCAGTTGCATACTTCCCTATTCTCTTTTTATCACAACAGTTTTCAGCCTCCTATTCATTTACTATCCGTCCTTGTGGTTTTTGTTGTTGGTTCCTCAAGGAAACTGCATTGGCGAAAAAAAAAATCCCAAGATGGCGATTCGAGTTTATTTCTGTTGATTGTTTTTCATATTTTCTTTTAAAATCGTGTCTTTGTAAACAGGTAATATTTGTCTGATATTGTATTCAGCTTTCCACTCGTAAATGAATAATAATGGATTATATTTTTATTATGTGATTAAAGTAAAATAAAGATAAATTTATATTCTTAACTGTATAAATTAGATTTAAGACCAATAAAATAAAATTTAAAAATTTGAAGAGAAGTTGGTTAGAGTGTTCATTTAAACAAAGAACAAACGTTTGTCGACGTTTCGGCTTAAGTTTGAGGCCTTCATCAGGACTGCTCTAACGAAAGATGCCGTAAGATGTTATAATTATGATTACAATTATATGATTATATGGTCATGATCATAAATAAAGATATATCAATAAAGGGTTTGAAAGTAACCAAAAGTTCAATGTCGGTAACACAAACAGTATGATCGACACCTGGAATTCAAGTCCGTCGGATATACGCCAACTGTTCTTTTGGTGATTTGTTCGTTGGTCTTACGTCACCTTTCGGGAGAACAGTCCCGATAATGGCCTGAAACTTGGGCCGAAACGTCGGCAAAAAATAAATATAATTTATCCATTTCTACTATGTCTTTTGTTTGACTGAACACCCCAACCAACATCTCTTTAATATAGTAGCGACAGGCAATTATTAGTCCACAATTAAAAACAATTGTGGGATTATGAAAATTACATTTTGTTATTATTACGTATTGTAAACATTTAGATAACAACTAAAATAATAAGAATTTCTTGATTTCATATGTACATTTGTTGTAATCATTAGCGGATCCAGAATTTAATTTTGGGGAGGAGCGGGGCTTCAGCACGAAAGATTTTTTTTTTCATATACATATAACGATAATTAATTTGAAAAAAAAGAAAGAAATTAATTACCTATATGAAATGGTGTTTAACTGGTTCTTGAATTCCTATTAAATATAATTACACGAACAAGAATACTTTATGAGATAGTTTTTAATATTTTTTTCTGTAAAATATGGTAATATTTTACCATTTTGGGGGGGACTTCAGCCCGAAAGCCGCCCCGCCTCCCGTAGATCTGCCTGTAGTTGTACTCATGTTTCGTTATTTTAAAAGTATAAATGCCCGTTCTTATAATAATAGTAATTCATTCATTTTTTAATTATGATTTGTAACTTCATGTATAGACCATTGGGATTGTTTTCAGAATACCTTATGTTGAAAGTTATTTAACATTTATTTTATAAGTTTCTTATAAATGGAAGAATAATTAAGATTTTGAAAAGTGGGAGATTTGTTCATACTATAACAAATTAATAGGTTTTATTTTTATTTCCTAAAGAAATAATCCAGTTCCAAAAAGCAAAACCAAATTATTATTTCAATTTTCCCTTGTTTTTTTTATTATTTTTGATAAATTCGGAACTTAACGCTGAAATGATGAATGGAGTACCCTTTTCGAGCCAATTCACACCAATGGCTGTGAAATTTCTTTCAACTGATGTGAAGCCAAGTGGATAAACATTCGCAAAGAATTTATCACCGGTTAATTGGTAACGCCGGAGTAATACTCTAGTACCTGCTTGTTAAAGATTAGTTTCGAATGAAATAACTTGGAAATTTGCATCATTTTTTGTTTTAACTAAAAAAATATGTCCAATCATTTTTCATCGAAAGATCACTCTATTATACTCGATATCAACGCCAAATTTTTATTTTTATTTTGTCAATATTCAAATTGTAATTCCTCCAAATAATAGATATTGTGACTAAATAATCATGGTAGAACATTGGCCTTGTAGCAGCACTACTACCTCCGTTCTAATTAATAACTGCGTCAGTGATAATTTATCACCATGTGATATAAATAGGTAATAATAATTAGGAAGTTACACTAGGTTATACAGAGTTAGGTGTACTGAATGTTTGTACCACTTATAACATTAATCATATATCAAAATAATGTTAATATTATGCAATAGAACATTCCTTTTGTAAGGCCGAGCTCTAAAACATATAAGTGTAATCAATAATTCATGTGAAGTTATAAAATTAAAATTAAAATAATACGAACAAAATAGAAAAAATAAAAAAAAATGAAAATTAAGTTATAATAAAATAAAGTTGTAATAAAAATTATATAATTATATATTTATTAATTATTTATAATTATATATTAATTTATAAATTTATTGAGTATCCTAAAAAAACTATTAAGTACCTTTTGATGATTCCTATTAAACTGTGGTAAAACAGTCGTAAATTTCATTAAAATAAAAAAATAAATAAATAAATAAAATTATTAATAATGAAATGTTAATACACTTCAGACAGCTTTTGACATTTTCGAGGAAAATAGTCTATTATGAACTAGTGAAAAGGAATTATTTCGGATACATGAATAGTTGTTTTATTTGATGTTTATATATTATTCTTAAGTTATGTGTAAATAATTTAGGTTGTGTTTAATTTGAAATGTACCATGGTGTTATAGAACTTTAATTATAATTGTAAACAAATTACAATAATTATATAAAAATAATGTTACATAGATGTTAGGATAACGATGTTAGTAGAGATTTTATTCATTAATTTGACTTTTTGGAATTTTCATTGATTGTTATTTATGTGCTGTTATATTTTTTACATATGCATTTGTAATTAATATATTATAATATTATAGATAAATATTTCGACTGGAAAATGGGCAAAATTACCTGAAACGTCGTCGAAAAAAATAAAAATGAATTGAAGCATGGAGATAAGGTGTAAGGGTTAAATAAAGTTATTTCCTCGAAATTATTAATTTTATTATTTAGACTTTGTGTGTATAGCTTTTGCCGAACACCGAAGTACTGCCTCCTAAGCCGTATTGGTTTCAGTATTGAGTTATGTAATAATATATTTTTTCTTAAGTTTAAAATTGATTTATGATTACTGTAATTCATTAGAAAGCTTTACGAAATATGTTAAAACATTCATGATAAATATTTTTGCTAACAGAAATACCCAACATTGCTCCAACGATATTGATCAGAGATGAATGAAAAATAGGAAGGGTGGTTACCAAATTTACTAATTAATTATATAGAAGTTATAAAAGTAAATTTAGTTCGTGGATCTTAGCCACCCCAACACGTGGCAGTTCCTACATATAAAAATAGACGTCGGAATCGATCGGACCTAGAGCCGAACATCCCTTCATCAAAGTAGCTCCTCCTACGTCGTCCTCATCTAGCAGAGAACAACAGCTCCAGCCAATCTGCTAAAGTAGGCCCTTTCTGTGCGAGAGCTTGCACTTGAGAACTCATGAACCTTTCATCCGCATGTGCACTTGCATGGAAGGGGTGTGCTCGAGTGCGTCGGGGGAAGCACATTGAAGTGCTTCGCTCTCAAAGAACCTTCATTATCAAAGTGAGTTTGAGGGTGGGGCATGTCTTAGATCGATGCTTCCGTACCGAGAGAAAAATGGTTCCAGGAGTATGGAAGATCCTTTGAGAATAGAAAACCTTTGAGAAAAATGTTTGATACAAAGATCATTGATCTTTCTAGGACTTTTCGATAAAAATAATAATAAGGCTTAGTGAACCCTACCAATCGATGTCCACATTCTTCCATCCCGGGCTCCGTTTAAGCCCAACCACGCCAGATCAGCCTTAACGCAATCTTCTCACCTTCGCTTTGGTCTACACCTCGGTAAATGGTCTACTCTTCCAGAAAAAAAAGAAAAAAAGAAATTTTTCTAAACTTTTTCAGTTCAGATGAGAACATAACAATAAATGAATAACATCGGCATATCATCCATTTTTTATGAAAGCAGTGTGAGTCCATTTTATATTATATGTATATATTTAAGAGTTTGAAAAATATTGGTATGCGTTAATACGCTCGTTTTATGTTTTTTAAGTATTTAATATGATCGTATTTTCAAGAAAGAAAAACTCATTTTAGTAATGGTATCATAAAGAGTTAAAATTTTACACTTAATCCTGTACCTTCAGCAAGGTTTGGAATCTAGACACATTAATCTAAAAATAATATATTTTATATATCGTGGCCTTGGTTTGAAAAGGTTCTAATCCTGTACCTTCAGCAAGGTTTGGAATCTAGACACATTAATCTAAAAATAATATATTTTATATATCGTGGCCTTGGTTTGAAAAGGTTCTAACTGCATTTACTATGATAAATAAAATCATCCATAAAGATCTTAATGTACCATATGTTTCCGTTTTAGCTCAATCCAGATACCTATCCTTTCATAATTAACTTCTGAACCATCCAAACCCACTTATTTCCAACCTTGCTCCCTGTTCTATTCCTGATAACCATCCGAGGCGTCTGAAAAGAAGATGGCCTGGGGACCTTCTAATATAGAAATAAAATTGGAGTGGTAAAATGATCTCTTCATGATGTACATGTCATGTTACTTATTCCATATTTATTTGTTGTATTTATCATTTAATACAGTTTTAAATTTCAATAATGAAAAAAAATAAAAACTTAGGATTTCAGTTGTTTTTGTAAAAATTATTAAAATATAACATATGCCGTCTCTGAAATAATCGATTCAAATATGTTGTACAAATTGATCAATCTTAACTTATTATCTAAATGACATAATTTCATGTTTAACTTTGATTAAAATAATCACAAATGAAGTACCATGTAGCGTATAACTGTTAGAACCTTGTCAAACCAATTACTTTCATAAGTTGTCCGTACTTAGCATTTTATCACATTGCTAGTTTCTTTATTTTTCAACTTATGGCACTAAAATCCGTTTGGAACATATAACTATGTTGTGAGTGATTTCTGAACACTCAATTTTATTAGTTAGAACCTTTTCAAACCAAGGCCACTATATGCCTTAAAGGTGAAAACCATAATTACCTTAAATTATAGTATAACAACTAAAATACCAATACACCTTATCATTGTCCGTTCGTAATGTTTGAGGAGGTTTTCTTTATTTATTCCTTACAAAATCTTCAATTTATAAGTTACATACATGAATTGATTGAATTTATTGATTCAAGAAAGATGTCAAACAATGAGTCAATGAACTTCTTGCATTATCTTCTTATCAGATGTTAGGTTGCATCATTTCATAACAATGTGTGAAAATCATTGAATGGCAGTTGACTTCAAATATATCTTGTTAACAAATATTTTAAATCATCTAGTAAAATAATGGTGAGGAAATTGTTGACTGTAGACAATATGGTTGTGGGTTGCAATCAGAGAGAAAACACAAATAAAAATAAAGTATTTTATTTTTTATTTTTGGCCAATGCTTCGTTTGTTGCAGACCTTCAACAGAGTGCCTATTTGAATATTTGAATTGAGTTTAGGACTCCTAAACCTAATGGGTGTTGTAATTGAGTAACCATCCACAATGGAGCGAGTGGTACCCAATGGAGGTAGAAGACCTGATGAAGGCCTGCAACCCAGGCCGAAAAAAATATTTTATTTTTATTTTATTGTGTTTTCCCTCTGACTACAATTCCCAACTTCCCAACTAAAATTAATGATATTTTTCTCAACAAATTTCATTGTCAGTATTGGCGAAAAAAATATAAGATCGTCATGTTAAATAATTAATTAAAACACGATAAGCAATACCTCAGAATTAGATAAGACAGAAAATCAATTATACTCGAACACGAAATCAATAACCAGTGACTAATTCTTGTTAAATAACTTTTTTCAAGTAATTAATTTCCTCGACGTTATCGCTTTTTTTTATATTATTATAAAAAAATATATAAATTATTATATTATAATTTTCATTTTTGTTAATGAATTTTCTTCAACAATATTTGACCAATAGTTATTTAACTATAAAAACAACATTTTAAAATTTTAATTCCTGTTTATCATGCCATTTAATACATTGGCACATATTATATTATTAGGAAAATATATTTATTACCTTAAAATTAGCTTTAATCAATTCTAGTTGAAATTTAGTTAAAATAATGATAGATAATTTAGTTAATAACAAAAGATAGCAGTGCATTTCATTAAGGGATTCTTTCCTGTTCACAACTTATTATTTTCGTTCCCTTTCATTAAAAATAATTCTGAATATCAAATGACCATTTCTGAGCCAGTCAAATAATTATAATGCTGTTAATAAAATATATACTTTCCTACAAGATAGGCAAGGCTATTCAAATACATGAACTTTTTTTTGATTACCAAAGATTTTAATTACTACTTACGATTAACTGAAGTAGTGATTAAATTCCCAAAAGTGAAGAAATTATACTGTGCCGCCTAAGGATTGGGCACTGCCAGTTCACTCATAGCTATCTTTTAAGAGGCCTAGAAGCTCCTACTTGCGAAAAATGTAACAATACACTGCAAACTGTGAAACACCTTCTAGTAGAATGTTCCCAATTCTAAAGGCTCAGAGAAAAAATAAAACTAGGAAAAACACTAAACGAAATACTAAAAGACAATGAAGAGAGAGTCTCTATCCTGTTTAAATTTTTAAAGATTATCAAATACTATAACAGAGTTTAAATTATATAGAAAACGCCAATGACCCTTTAGGGTAGAGGCGAGAAAAAGAAAAAAGAAAGAAAAAAAAATTGTGTAAAATACTTTTAAATACTTAGCATTTGCCCATCTCTGCTTTCCTATAACCGAAATCTCTGATATTATTTTTATTTATGGATTATATATTAATTTTATGATTTTTTAATAAAGTTTTGGTTTTGGATCTGTACTGATTTAAACAAATGCTTGATGGAAAAAAAAAAATAAATGTGTGTACCGCATACAAAAAGTTTACGGAAAAACGTTTTATCTGTGGGAGAGTAGCATGTCTATGAATAATAGTCAAGATTTGAAGTTAAAATTATATTCAATGTGTCGTCCTGAAAAACCTTTTTTTAATAAAATGTTTCAATTGTTTGTAAAAATGTATTATTCTCCCATATGAATCATACAACCTTAAAGTTGTTCGAAGGTGTTTTTGTTAAAAATAGCTTTGAATCAAATGTCAAAATTATCATTCTGACTGAAATATCAACTACTTCTAATAAAATATTTATTTTCCTCAAACCTGGACCTTAATAGTTTAAAACGCTGGTATATTAATTTTATTACTTTTTACTAAAGTTTTGATGAAATTTCAACTTCATGGGCGTTCTTAACCGCTGTACTGACTAATTTAATAATTTTTTTTTTTAATTTAAAACTTTAATAAATGAACAAACACGCCTAATAATTATATAATTATCAGAAAGTTATTTTTTCTTCTTTTTATTGTTATAGTTATTTTTATTTTATTTTTTAAATATTGAGAAATACTATAATTTTAGAAGTTTTACAATATATACTAATAAGAATAAATAACCATAACACCAAAATAATTTTATATAAAATATCTTTTCATAGGCTGAGGTTTATTTATTTACGAGTCTAACTTTGATATTTGTATGATAGTATCCTTCCTATGTAATTATCATTTATCTTAATTTAAAAAAAATTAATTCATAAACAAAAATAAGTTTTTACTGAATATTAAAACACGATTATTATACTATGCTGCATATTTTAAATTTAATCATGATGCAATTAAAAATAAAATATTTCCTCAGAACGACTAAATGATGTTTCAAAAATGTTCTAACTTAGTGGCTGTTAAACAATTACATCCCCCCAAATTAATCGATAACTCATCTGAAACAAGATCAATATTTTATCTATCCATCTTTCTTTTCATTGCTTTCTGCTGTAGTAGAGTTGTGTCATCCTAATACATTTTTCACTTTCAGTTAATAGAATGACTGAAAATGATTGATTGAAAAGTTCATTAATAGTATCTGAAGTTCCTTAAGGATCCGGAAATACGAGGTTGTTAACATTTGAATGCTTCTTATGTATTCATAATAAAGGGAGCTTATTGTCTACACAAATTCGTTAATGGAAATCATTATTTCAATAAATCAGGGTAAACAACATTTTTTTAAGTGAAAACTTCTCTCTGCGCATTTTGCACTTTTTTGTGTGTAGAATAAATTAGATTAAGCCTTCAGATCTCCGATGTGTAACGCTCGAATAAATTCGGTTTGAGTCGACTAACTGAAATGTTTTTGTATATGGATTAAAATATTTCAGAAAAAATAAATAGAACCTCCATATTATAAGCAACGGAATAGTTCAGCATTTCATCCTCTCTCCAATGGAATATTATTCAAAATTTTATGCCGTGTTAGAGAGGTGAAAATGGAGAAATAGTGTCGAAAACCAAATGCTAACGAGTTTTATGTCAGATATAGATTAAAATATCAAATAAACTTAAAAAAGGGCCTGCATACTGTAAGCGAGTGAAATGTTCAGCATTTCATCTTCTTTATAATGAGCTATTATTTATAATTTATTTTGCATATTATTAATCTCGCGTTTTTTATATTTTGCAAGTTTTCACTTCTATCGTGTAAGTCCTTGGTAAACCTCTTTTTATCGAATTATTAACATCTGCCTGATACTTAGCTATTACTTCGTTAATTAGCTTCATCTCATCGTGACCTACAAATATTTTATTTACGAAAATTCTCGGAATCGAGTCGTTTTCAATCTGGAGGTCGGCAAACTTTGTCTATTTAATTAGGTACTGAAACTCGTAAATACACATTTGCTTTCTAGTTGAATCTAAAGATAATTTAATAACGAAATCAAGGAAAAAGGGGACCTAAAAAAACATTGGCCCGTTGGCGTGGCCTACATCCCCAATATATCAAATTAACGAGGTTATATAGTCCAAACGGGCCAATATTTTTATATGCCACATTTTTTGTCGATTTTGTGATTAAATTATCTTACGATCCAAGAGAAAAGCAAAAGGGTATTTACGAGTTTTAGTAACTAATTATATAAATTAAGTTTGCCAACCTCCAGATTGAAAACGCTCCAATTCCGAGAAGTTTCATAAATACAATATTTCTAGGTCGCGATGATATGAAGCTATTTACGAAGTTTCATATTGTTTCAAATTATTCCTTAAGAATCAAATGAGCCGTTTGCTAAAAATACCGTAACATACGTCCAAATATACAGGCTAAACGCATTTGATACAATACGTATTAATATTTGAGCATATTCATCATAGTGTACGATAAGATCACAATCAGGGGATGTTACTGAATGATTTGAACGATCATACCAAAAACATTGTTTGACGTACACTCAAAAAAATCATTATCGCAGTTTCAACATTTATATAAGAAAAGAATGGTTGAGGTGATCAGTTATAAAAAAAATAGTAAAAATAAATAAGTATATATATTTTTTTGCCTACGTTTCGGCCCAAAGTTCAGACCTTCGTCAGGGCTAAGAGAAAACCAGTTCCTAACAACAATAGGTATGTGAAACTATAAACGTTAAATAATAAAAAAAATAATATGTAGGTAAAAGGTATAGTCTAAAATATGTAGGTAGAATAAACTTAAGGTAAATCAAAGTAGGTAGAATAATAATAGTAACAGATAACTAGGGAATAACCATTAATAGATATCTACAAACGCGTAGATTTAACACATTTAATACAATCAATGTTAAACCTTAAATTACATTACATTCATGTAACATATTTCATCAAATACAGTCTGAATTAATCCATTGATTCACCGGCCCTTATTTTTCTGTTTCAAATTATAAGATAAGGTTTTTTCCTTGTTTTGTGTAATTTTGTTTACTTAAAAATTATATCGGTAGACATTTATCAGTTAAAACAAATAAATTAACAGCACGGAGTGCTCATTTATTATATCTTTGCAATCTGGAGGTGTCATCTCGGATATGAAATACCTTATGGAGCGCCACGAGGTAAATTTCTTCAATGTTGTCACCAAGTCCGTCCAACTTGCTCTGCTTCATGCAAAAATCATTTCTGCAATAGGTATTTCAACCAAGCGGGCTCTTGCAGTATAAACCAAATGACGCCGATGATCAGGATATAAATGAATAGGGAGTCCACCATATCTGCGGTTTTATCACCAATCCAGTTACATATTTTATGGAATACCATGGTAAGGTTACTAATGTTTGGACAGCGAATCAGCAAAACATGTGCTAAATAAAAATTACTTAAATTAAAACATCCAATATTCCAATGTATGGGTTATTTCGAAATTTCACTCACATTTTTGTCACTCGGCAATATAGTTTTTTTTTTTCGGTGAAATTCATAATTGTTTCAACCAATTTCATAACTGTTTCAACCGAATTCATGTTTTGGCTCTTTTCAACTTTAAGGCTCTATCTGTTTCCCTTCCCGCCTCCCTAACACGATGTCGCGTTAAGATAATATTTTGAATAATAGCTTATTCAAAGAGGATGAATTGCTTAAAATTTCCCCCGCTTACAGTATGCAGGTCCGATTTTTAGTTTCAGTAATATTTTAAACCATATCTTCAAAAAAATTGGTTATCAATCGGTTTTCTACACTATTTTTTCCATTTCGCCTCTCTAACACGGCGACGCGTTAAAGATACAATTTTGAATAATTTTCCATTACAGAGAGAATGAGATGTTGAACATTTACCTCGCTTACAGTATGCATGTCTGATTTCTAGTTTATGAGATATTTTAATCCATATTTTTCAACTAACCTCGTTACCTTTTTCTGTATTTGTCTCGCTAATATGGTGTCACTTTATACACACAATATTGAGTAATAGCAAAGAAGACAAATTTCTGTACATTTCCCTCACTTACAGTAAACAGATACGATTTTTAGTTTCTGAGATATTTTATGAAATCGGAATGAAAAAAAAAAAAAGATTTTGAAATTGGTTGAAAACATTACGAGATTGGTTGAAAAATCAGGAATATCACTGAAAAACCTATAAATGGGCCAAATCACAAATGAAAGTTTTTAATTTTATTTTTTTCATGATCTATCTTTGTAGAAGCATATTTATTATTTTTATTTTTTTTTTGGAAAACTTCCTAGGTCACAGTTCAGAGGCACTAACATAGTGTATGCTGTATATCGGGAACTATTTCATGAGGACAGATCTAAATCTAGGGCTCTTGAGAATTAGTATGATGGCTAATCTCATTATTCACACAAAGAAAAATATTAATGCATGTCACCAGACCGATCCATTTGATGAGTGTCACTGGTATTGATGTTCTCTTCCTAGAGTTTTTTTTTGCGATACGAAAGGAAGTGAAAAGAGAAATTCTGTTCTGCTTTGAGCCCAGGGGCAACACCGCTTCAAGGTCTTCCTTCCTGTTTTTGTTTTATTTTATATCTGGATCTCTCTCCCTTTAGTACAGAAAGTAATTATTTCATTAAAAGCGTCAGTGTATTTTTTTACATTCTCATAGAACTGGAAGACGAGTCTGAGAGGTAGCGAAGACGGGGCAAACGAAGATTCTCTCAGAGAGAAGACAGTCCTGAAAAGTTCGGGGAAACTTTAAATTACTGACTGCTCACCAAGATTGCTTCAGTTCGAAACGAAAGGAGAATTGAAAAGGATACTTGTAATAACAGTTCTAAAATGGTTTGAGAAGATATAATGTCGAGAAATCAAACCAACAGCAATTCAGTAACTTCATCTAATTGATTGATTATAAGATTTCTTTTTTTTTAAACTTGTGGAAGTAGCTTTCAAAACTTTCTTGTTTTCTGAGAGTCCAACTAATTAATTTTTACTGATTGCCAGGCATGCCCAGAAGGAGGTTTGATGGCGTATCCTGCGCCGTCAGTATTTTTGAGAGGGGCATATTTTGGCAGGTTTTAGAATATTTTAGGGCGGCACATTTCAGCGGGGTTATAAATATTCAGAATGAAAAGTTTCATACTAAGAGACAAGAAGAAATCATAAAACAGACCGCAGCAAGTGTAATTGAATATAATTTACGATTTGTCTAATTCTACCTTCGCTTGCTCTGTTTTTAAGAAAAGTGAGCAATAAAATATCTTGAGAGGAGGGGAATAGATTCTTGCAACATCGACGTTGGGGGAGATGGGCACCCCTCCTTCTTGCTATGAATTTCAGCATCTATTTTCATAAATTATTTATCAATTATTAAGTTTTGTAATAAATTGTTTTCCTTATCTTAAGTGTATATAGGTATGTATATGGTTTTTGTTTTGTTTTAATTTTCTTATTATTTAATTTAGTTATTTTATTCTATTTATTGTATTATTTATTGTTATTTTGTTTCTATTTATTTTATATTTTTTTTGTACATATAGTTTGAATGTTATCCCACCTCACTATAACTGATGTACAAGTGACAGATTGTTGTAATATTTAATAAATAAATAAATAGAAAAAAAAATCGTATAGGTAATCAGCACAGGATATCTTTTTTTTGGGAAGGAGTGGGGAAGGGGGGTGCTGTCCATAAATACTAAATTTTAAAAAAAAAATATTTTTAATTATTACGCCGATGTTTGGACCCGTATCAACATATCAACTGCCTCCTGCAGTGCCACATGCCACGCCCTGATGAAGACCTGCAAGGTGTATCGAAACGTTGGTGTAATAATTAAAAATACTATTTTTTTAAAATTTAGTATTTATTTGACCGCACCTCCCGACCAACTTCTTCTCATATTATATCACGTTCAACCATCTCTACATCTTTTTTTTTTTTTTTGTTGGGTGAGGATGGAAGTCACGACACTTTAAAAAAAAAAAAAACGTATATAAGATAGCTGAAATAATATTTAGATACATGCGCTACAATTTAGAAAGAGTAGACATATTGTCGTTGATTATTTACTCATAAAAACAAATATGATATAATGAAAAAATATTATTTCCCTCTATATTTTATTTTTTTTTAGGGATTTGGAATCGTTAGTGCTTGTGCCATATAGTTGGCCTCAATGGAAGTCCGTCAGTCTGAGTGTTCTTGCCAGTTTCTGATTAATCTGAGGACATTTATTCTGGACGCCATAGTCAGATTTCGCATTTACTTAGAATTGGTTTGGGATGATTGTGAAAGAGTTTGGAAGAAAATGGTAGTAAACAGTTAGGCTGGTTGGAGCCTATAAATGGTTCATGTTTTTATACCCTTGTGAGCGACTACTGGCGCTGAATTGGCAGAATGAGGAGGATCACGCCCACACGCTATGTTCGTGCGTTGAACATATTTCATACAAAATATATTTTTTTATATGCCTAATAACGCTTTCTTTGTTGCAATGCTGTTCCCACTTTGTCTCAAGTACTATTCACTTTACGTTCTTCGCCGAAACACGCAATTCATAAGAGAATAATGACACCTTATATTCTTCCTTGTTTCTCAAATTATTTTGCCTTGAATCATATCATATGATTTTGTCTTCAAAACCAGTCTCAATGAATGTCGATTCTTCGATGATCCCTTTATTCAAAAATAATAACCGTAGTTCGTTGAATGCTGTTGTCAAAATTTAGAATTATAGTTAAGAATAGAAAAAAAAAAATTGAAGTCTTCACATTACGAAACGCTACAAACCTTTTCTCTATCCAATAAAGATATCATTCTACGACCTACAATGTTGTAGAATCGAAATAAAACAAAGAAAATTCTGATGGCCAGTATGTAATTAATGACTATGACAAAAAAAAACTTTTTCTATCCTCCAATGTTTGGTTTTACTCAGAATTAGAATTACCTCATTTGATATTTATAATTAACGCATGTAATGGACTAAAATACCACACCTAAATTTTTATTGCATCATAAACTTTTCATGTAACATTAGATGGAATTGATGGATAATCCAAATAAAATTTTTATTCGGCCAATCAGAAATAAAAAAAAAAAAACTCTCATCATTCTTAGAAGAGAATAGGAGAAAACCTTGATTCATCAACTCCAGTCTCGTTAGCATCAGCGCATTTTTTTTTTTTTTTTTTTTTTTTTTAAACATGTAATACAAATATTTCATATCCGAAGATTTTCCCTTGTACCCGAGTGTACGGTTTGATGCTGCACCATCAAGCTAAATGGTCCGTAGAAATTTTGAATTACTCCCTTTAGGTTATCTCTGCTCCCGAATTTGAACTATCTGTACTACGGATAACCTGTGCCCCCGCAAGCATTATATGTCTGTAAGTATGTACGCCAACCATTAAAATAAAAAAATAAAATGTTTTGTTTACCAAAGAAATATTCCATTCGTATTTCACTGTAATAAAGGTAATGCTGATGGAATATTTGTAATGCTCTCCTCATCGTGTTTACTCACAGTATTATTCAATGACTGTCCACTTGAGAAAATATCTCAAGCGAAACAATTAACAACGGCAAATCAAGTTAAGATCGTAAAATCGAAGGAAAGTTATTGATGGTATTCATATCAGAGGTGAAAATATGTCTCTTTATTTTTTATACAGTTTAAATTTAAAGTAATACTGATGATTTATTTTAATATGTTCAAGTTTAACTATTAAAAAAAAACACATAATTGAAGCTATTTCATAACCTGACTTACGAAAAAAATTGGCTTTTTCATAACTTATTAGAAATGACCGGTAACCGTTTTTTTGTATGAAGAAACACATTTCTGAATGTTTTTATTTTTTGCGCGCTTTTGATTCTTCGTAATATACTAAATAAGAATTGTTCTATTTTCTTTAAAATACCAAACATTATTGAAAACTGGAAGAGCAACAAATGGTTTAGTTCACTTGAAGGACAGTTAAGAACTGATATTTCGGGAAGGGAAGTTTTATCCTTATAATTTGAAAAATTCAAAAACAATTATGTCTATAGTATTTAAGTTTGGTTATATTTGAGTTCGGAAGACCTTTGAGGGTTCTTCTACATTTTGATTCAAATACTTATGCTTTTCTATCATCAACATATCCTTGATTGTAACAGAATAGAACACTATTTTCAAATATTCAATGTTTTATTTTATAGAGTATTTGTTTTGAATTTCTTTTCAAAGTAGAATAGTCTAGGTTAATGAACATTTAGAGAACACATGAAAATCCCTTTTCTCAAACACTTGAACGTTTTGGACATGGGATAGATTTATCTCTTGTTACTTTAACATCATATAATGCCTGCAAACGAATAAAACATCAGTATAGAAGAACGGGAATAGAAACCCACAGATAATCAATTAGAGCAGAATTCGATAATAATTAAAAGATGTGGTTTAAAAAATATTTATTATAACTCAGGTCCTAGGGAGCTGTAATTTATACTGGACCCGACTAAACAACATATAAAACAACACACGCACCTGAAAAAAAGAGGAACTGAAATTCTAATTCATGAAAACCGGTTTCGCCAGGGGAGGGTAGGTTTCACAAGTCACATACCTCGGGATTTTGCTCGCAGATATTTTCAAATTATGAATATCCCCTTCAAAGAGGTTTATATAAATAAAACAAACATATAACAAATAGTTTTATCATACTAGTAATAGTATTGGATTCTGATATCGCTATAAATATTTTATTCCTTCAAATATAATAAATTAATTATTATGATAATGCCGTTAAAAGAAATTAAATGAATATCAAAGGCATTAAAAATAGTATTAGAGTGATAAAACTAATAATAAAAAATAATACAATACACTGCCTACAATAATAATAATATGTAAATATAATCTATAATATAGTATAATAATATGTAACTATATCTCTAGCCCGAAAGTCCTTTCCTCGTGTATCCGCTAGTATATTTATTTATTTTAATTATTTATTTATTGTTTGCACTACGGTCCTGTAAGAGCCTGGCTCTCTCGTGTGATCTTCCTTCACTCTCCTTTATCTCCATCTCTAGCTTTCTCCATCTCCGGATTCTCATCCTTTACAGGATGTCCTCCACCTCTTGCAGCCATCTCAGGCGAGATCTTCCTCTGCCATGTCTTCCACCAGGTCGATCCTCCAGCCGGAATATTCAATTCTCTGGGCATACGCGCCATATAGCCAAACCATTTGATTTGGTTACCCCTTAGTATATTATAAATATATAAAACAATTTTTTGGTGCTTGTTCTTTAACTGTCTTAACTATTTATTGAAATTTACAATCGCTCAAAAATATAATAAATAAATGAATTATAAAATATTATAATAGGATTCTAAAAGAACTATACATTAGGAGCAGTTCAATAGCAATTTTAAATTAAGAGTCCCTGATGCCTTATTCATTCCATATACAGATGTTTTAAAATAATGAGCAGATATGAATAAATCTGGAGTTTTGAACTAACTGTTTGTTTAAAATTAGAATTCAGTACTATATAAAAAAATAATATACCTTACTTTAACTAAATTTAATTAATTAATACGATGCTCCATTGATAATTTGTATTTATGTTTAATCTTTAATTTTAAAATGTGACTTTCTAAAAAGATAAGACGTAACTATCATCAATTTTCATTCACAATTTGATCTCTTCCGTTTTTCTTAATATCCTCCTTATTTATTTTCAATTGAAGATAGATCGCGTACTGTGACCTAAATTAGTTCTTCGCGAGGCATTTCCTCTATAGTTACGCGAATAGAAATTTTTTTCAAGGTCCTCCTAATAATTTAAAATCCTTTCTAATTGCGAATGGGTTTGCATTCCTTTAGTGGGAGCATAACAACCTTGTGCACCGTTATCACGTAAATGTCCTAATGCAAACATTATAATTCAGTTAACTGGAGTAAATAGACATATTTATGAATTTTCTGTACTTAATTCTCTTAGTTTGTATTTTATTTCAGCAAGTCAAACTGCGAATAAAATATTTATAACACAACATGATTTGCACTTGGATGTATGACTAATAAACACGAAGTCTGAGATGTCTCAACACAAATTGGTCCTTCTTGGGATAAGTCTTCAAGATGACCAATTTTGAGACTTAACGTTGTATCTTTAAGTTAGCCTCGATAACAAGGTCATAGCCCATAGATCTGTTGCGAAATGTTAATCTCTTGAATCTATCAGTTTAAAGTAACTCAGTGGGATGGGTACTAGGATATTTTTTTACTTTCACTTACGTATATATGAACGCATTATATGAACGCTGAAACATGTTTTTGGAATTTTCTAAAAAAAAAAAAAAAAATTCGTTAAAATCGGACAATTAGGAGGAAATATGTAGTCTCTAGTTTTTTTTTCCTGAAGAGGCGAAAATTTGGATAAATTTAAAATATACTTTTTTAATTTTTGAGACTAAAAAAACGTTTTTTTCTACAGATATCTTTCCTAAGAACATCTTTCGTAAGAAACAAGTACCTAAATTTATACCTTTATTCTCAGTTCTATATTTTAACATTACAATCACCACCTCTGGAATAAACTTACTCACTGTCTGCATAGATGACTTTTTCAACTAAAAATATCACTAAAATGACATTACTGAAAAATGTTGAAATTGGAGTTAGTCATTCTGTGGTTTGTAAAAGCAAAGAAATTTGTGTGGTTTATAAAAGCAGATGGAGTGACTAGATTTTTATTGCCTACTGTCGATATATTGAATAGACATTTTGTAATTATAATGGTCTTAATGCCTTGTTATGTGTAAGCTTTAAGCTTTAGCTCCGTTTAAAATGCACTTCAAAAAATGTTATAATAGTCCAGCATTGCCAGAAAATAATTTCTATTCAAAGTAGAGCGGTCAGTGAAAGTTGTGTGTTGCGCGCACCAGATTTTTTTTTCAGTTGTACAGATCGTGTAGGTCATTTGCCGCCTTAACCAGCCTTCTACATTACTACTAATCTTGGGCTAGTTCTTTCCAGTTACCTGAATACTCCTGGAAAGCATCTTTGCTGACACGATCTACACTGGTCTTTTGACTATCATTGTTGGATTAATTGTTGTATTGAGGCCTCCTGATGGATTGCTCCGAGCTAAATTTATTTTTATTATTTTTTATTTATTTATTTTTTTGTCCTCCCCTTCCTCGCCTTAAGGCTATACGGGGTTTTCCCTAGCCAGGGGATAAGGGCGGGGATTTAAAAGACTCCCCCGGCACCGGGACGCGAACTGGTTACTATTTTTTTTCTATGTATCAGGTTGCCGGGCAACAGCGGTGCTGTGCACATACGTTAGCCCGTTCGGCCACCCTTCTCCCTTAACTCCGAGCTATATGCCCCACCCTTCTTAACTTCCTTGCTTTCATTTCATGAGATATTGATTGACCAGTTTTTGTAAGGAGTTATTTATTGTGCGTTAGTACCCTAATCCCATATCTTTCCAGATATAGTGCGGAGGATTTTTCTCTCAAATCTTTCAATTATTCTTTTTTTCAGATTGCTCATTCAATTCTTGCAGCCGCATATCAGAACTAGCTTTATCACTGTGTACCTTTAAATCTATAGATTTTTCGGGATTTTGATACCTTTGAAGGTGACCATGATTTTATTATCATGTAGTGGAGGTCATAGTGTAATTTACAAAATATTTAACAACAGTGATTTTTCCTTAGGCAATTCAGTGTTTCTTTTTACTAAACACCATTCGATTTATCTCTTAACTATTTTTTTTTTCTCTCTTTTTCTCGCCTATACCCTAAAGGGTCATTTTATAATCACATATTGTTGATCTGTTAAAACCTATGTTCTGTTTCATCGTGATGTAGGTTAATTTTTTTGTAAATTATTACTTTCTTTATTGAATATTAATACATGTTGCCAAATTGAAGGGCATTAATATTAAGGCTACATGATTTATTCACACAATATGTACATACAATTAATATCAATAATAAGAAAAAGAAATATAAAAAAAAATAAAATAAGTAAATTGGTATGCCTGTGTACAAAAAAAAAAAAATGAAATAATAGATAAAAGCTAAATGAAATTAAAGTAAATAAATCACATTCACACCTATGTACAATATTTACATTCACCCAGGGGACTCTGAGTCATGCATGCCTTATTCCCCGATGTGGAAGCCAAGGAAGGACTCCAGGAGATCCCAGTGTTTCTCTCTCAGCCAC
Organism: Nezara viridula; assembly: GCA_928085145.1. Taxonomy (NCBI): domain Eukaryota; kingdom Metazoa; phylum Arthropoda; class Insecta; order Hemiptera; family Pentatomidae; genus Nezara; species Nezara viridula. Next base: position 83,658,155 of record OV725080.1, on the reverse strand, counting down.
GTCACTGTTATTGTAGGTTAATTAAAATCTAAAAGAATATTATTATTTTTTTTTTTACAAAGTTGAAATGAAAATGTTCTGTCCCCAAATGACAATCCACTTCTCAACTTAAAAAACATTAATAAATCACGTTGATATGTTTTTTTTTTCATTATTCGTTATACAGACTCCTCTTTATAAAATTATTAATATCCGCTTGAATCTTCGTGAATTGCTTCATCTCATCGTTGCCTACATCAATTTTATTTACGAAAACTTTTTGAATTTGGGCGTTTTCAATCTGGAGAACGGCAAACTATGTATATTTAATTAGGTATTAAAAACTCGTAAATATCTATTTGCTTTTAAATATCTATTATCGTAAGATAATCTGTTCAAAAAATAAAATAAAAAAGATGACCTAGAAAAATATTGGTCCGTTTGGTCTATATAACCTCGTTATTTTGATATATTGGAGGTGTAGGCCACGCCAAACGGGCCAAGAATTTTGTAGGCTACCTTTTTTATCGATTTTTTCATCAAATTATCTTACTATTTAAGTGGAAAGCAAATGAATAATTACGATTTTTAGTGCCTAACTAAAGTTTGCTCCATTGAAAACCCTCCAAATTTCGAGAATTTTCGTAAATGTAATATTTTTAGGATATGATGAGATGAAGCTGTTTACGAAGTTTCAGGCGGATGTTAATAATTTGATAAAAAGAGGTCCGTGCCACGAACTACATCTTTTTGACTTTTCAAAACATGTTGAGGTTTTAAATACTTTCGAATCTTCAAAAACCCAACGAATTTATATTAGATAATTCTGAATACAAGGTTGATTCCGAATCAAGTAGCATTTGTAACTTTGTAGTAAAATCTGCAATATTTACAACTATGAACTAATCGATTCTTATTAATTTAACAAGTCACATAATCTATTAATAAAATTTAAATATTACTGTTACTCAACCTTTATTGAATCAAATCAACATTGGTCTACGCTTACGTAAGTCTGAACCAGCTTCCATTCCAACCGGTCCGAACCAGAATTGATCTAGATAAAGGTACTGAGAGTCGTGCAGTTGGTGCATGAAGTAAATGACTTGTGTTTGTGTCCAGAAATGTTCCTTCAGCTACGTTTCAAAAAATGATTTATAAATAACATAAGTTGGTTTTTTAATATCCAGCCTAAATATTGACCAAAGTTCACCTTGTGAAACAGGTGCTACAAGACTACATGAAAGTCACCCATAAGACAAGCGAAATGCCATGGACGGCTGCTTTTTTTCATAAATATTCTTTTGTCTTTGTATACATATAATCTTTTTTTTTTTAATTACAAAATGGTTGCTCGTTGGGAAGTTATATAGAAGAAAGGTCTACTTTGAATAAATGGCTTTCGATTACATAAATGTATTCAATTACGTAATATTCTGAGTAATAATTGACTTTCCATATTAATCAACAGATTAAGCTTATTTACTTAGTTTGTTGTGTTATTTCCTCCCGTAATGTACAGATAACCTATAATTTTATTTTTGTAAAAATAATACTGTTAAATTTTTTTTTTTTTTTTTAAACTTTTATTATGATATTTACAACTGTATTAGTATGAATACATCTAGTAAATTTGTACAGAGAAATATTATTAAATGATACACGTTTGTTGAGAAACTACCCACTGGTAGCACTCTAATAATTTGTAATTTGAGACCATCTTCTTTTCAGACGCCTCGGAGGGTTGTCAGGAATCGAAGAGGAAGCAAGGTTAGAAACAAGAGGATTCGGATGGTTATGAAGTTTATTATGGAAGGATAGGTGTCTGGATTTGGCCAAATCGGAAACATATGGAACATTGAGGTCTTTATGGATTATTTCATTAGTGACAAAGTAAGGAGCATTGAGGATTTTACGAAGGATTTTGGATTGTAAGGATTGGATGCGAGAGGAATTCGATGGTTTAGTGGGGCCCCATAGCTCAACTCCGTAAGTCCAAATAGGTCTTATTATAGTCAAGTATATGAGTCTTTTGTAATTAAGGGGAAGTTTAGAGCGTTTGTCTAGTAAGTGTTGGAGTAGTCGGAAACGTCGAGCGGTTTCTTGTCGTTTCAGTCTGGTATGAGGATTCCAAGTTAGACGTTTGTCCAAATGAAGTCCAAGGTATCGGATTTGTTCAACAGGGATAAGTGGGGTATTATTAAAGGATACTGTGGGACATGAGGTCATAGGTTTACGTCGAAGGGTAAAGGTGATTTGATGGGATTTATTAGAATTTATTTGAATGTTAAATTTATTAAATTACTTACAATGTTGTCTGTCTGGTAATTGAGGAAGAATGGAACTATTTTTTTTCAATTAATTAAATTTTTTTTTTTAATGCCAAATACGATGAACATTATTTAAAGAGTAGTTAGATACCATTATCAGAAGATCGTTTTCAGAGGTTCCTTGAAAAAAAAAAATCAAATATTTCAATAAAGGATTCGTTATCAATCATTTTATCAGCTTTACTATCCGATATCTAGTTTTTATTGATTGCTTATTTATAATATGAATCATAAAATCTCTACGATCTGATTAAGAGCTCGGAACGTTCTTCGATGACCTGTATATGAGTGAAAAACTCACATAGAGTTCGATGTTATTTTATAATTTGAAAAACTCCAAGCTTATGTCTCTGAAATGCGATCAAAGAAAAAAATAACTCGTCAATTTATTGCAAATTCATGTACCATTAGGACAAAAAATGAAGAAAGAAGGCTTCATCTTTCTTCCAGTATGCGATAGGATGTCATGGAATGATATGATCTTAGTTTTCTTTTCTGTTCTGATGATGCCTGAATCGGCGAAACGTTTACGGATTATTTTAGTTTCATAAGGCTGCGTGCTTGGATTTTTTCCAACTATAACCTTCCAAAAAAATAAAATAAAATTATGCTAAAAAAGAGCTTCGATTTCCGCATAGATGAATACATTACAGCGCTGTGGAAACCGCCTTATAAAAGAGGCGCACATTGCATGCCACCTCCAAGGGCAAACAGTTTTGAGTCGTGATGCTCCGCCTTCTATGTAATGCGAGTATCCATGAGTCAGTCTTCGTCATCCTCAACAATAGCCTGAGGTGAGGCTCGAGGTTGTACAAGGTTGAGGCAGTCAAATCCGATGAGTGCACCGGACGAGTTCAAACTGATCATGTTCATGACTAATTAAAAAGTATCATGAAAGTTTTTGAACTCTTCTTCAAGGACTTGGCATTGAGCGAATTGTTCTGGCAGGTCTCATGGCTAAGTGTAATCAATGTACGATACGTACCAATTAAATCGTTCTCATAGACTTGAAAGCCAGTAATTTTGCTCGCTATCTTTTTTTTTTTTTTTTGGTTTACTTGTTCGCCTCAGGCTGAATATTTTTAATAATCTCAGGTTCTCGGAATAGGCTAGTCTTCAACTCACCATTGCTGGAGTATACAGTAACAGAAATATATCCGATTCTTAGTTATTTTTTAAGTACTCTCTTCTTCAACAATTTTCATTTTATAGTAAACCGCTGATAATTCATTTATATTTCGTAATGTTCTCATGGATATCCCATGTTCATTACAGACAAAAAAAAAAAAGCCATTCTTACTTAGCATCATTATCAGAATCGAGGGATTGTCTTAGTTTGCTAGACCTTCACTTGTGATAGTTGCTGTTGCAGTTAGACAACCTTAAGTGCCTATTGTTCTGGCCTATTAGGTGGCACTGTTGTCTGGGACTACAAAGGCACAAGTAAAAAAATCCTGTCATGCTTCTAGTCAAAGAGTGTCGCATTCTCCTCATCCTCGGGCTAGAAGCGTGTTCAACTGTCAACAATTTTTTTCAGATACGTCATCAAAAAAAGATGTTCTTCATTTACAAATCATTTACGTTTTGTGTAATAAATTTTAGTAAAATATTTTCTACAATCCAAAAGAATTATAATTTACGAATGGTTAAAGTGAGACATCAGATGAATAATGACAAATCAAATGAAATTATAAGACTGGATTTCTTATGTAATCATCTTTATATAGTGGGCTTGTCACAAAAAAATCATTAAATAGTATTTCATTAAATTAAGTCATTAAGTAATTTGATGAATTTTCTCTTTCGTGAAATCTAAACTATAAACTGTTTTTGATGTATGAAAGGGCTCATGGCTACCGCAAGATCGCTTCCGCGAGCAATCAGCCCATTTAACCAATAAGCGCTACCAGAGAACTGAAAAAAATATATGTGTATATATAACAAATATATTAAATATTGTAATGTTTTATTTTTATCAAAGTCATATTATTTGACAAATGACAACCTTTCACGATAGTTATGTAATCGCAGTTTGGATGTCTTTGATGGATATTTTTAGTTAGCCTTCACTGAATTGCATCATTAAGAGTAAATAAATCAGTATTTTAAAATTATAAAACTTTAAATAGGACTTGTAACATTTTTATGAAGGCAAAAGTACAAGAGGAAAAAATGTATTACATAACTAACAATTTCATTGCCTGTGATAGAAGCAATATCTATATATTAATTTATTTTAAATAACCATGCTTACTTGAAATAAAAGTTATCTGTTTTACGAAATTCCTAAGAAAGCCAAAATTTTTTATGTACTAGGAACTCTAGGTAACTAGAGATGTATTATCCAAAGATCCATAAAGGTTGAAGAATGATTTGGAGTCATCCACAACATAATATTAACAATGGCAAGCGAACAGGTCGAAATGAATACTATTTGCAAGCATATAGTGAAGGATCTATTATTTGTACGGTGATCGTTATGAGAATCGGGGGCATGGTTTTTGAATAGGACAAATCAATTAAGTACAGAAAAATGAAAGAACTATTGCAAGTATTTGAATCCACTTGCACGAAATGAATTAAAAGTTTCCAAAAACCTTGAAATGAAAATTTTAAGAATATTAAATACGTAATAATCTTATTACGTAATCATGAAACTCCCACTGTGTAAATAAAAGAGAGATGGTCATAAATTTTATAAATCACCTGAAAGTGTCTATATGCGTTTAATGTATACATATAAGTTACTAAACTCCAACGCTATTCTGTGGGAGGTCCTAAATAACATATATTATTTACAAACGATTATTTTTTAAAACTGTTATATTGTATATCTTCAAGGGAATACAAGAAAACGCAATTGTTTTTATTTGTAATTTCATAAAAACATATGACGTTTATTTCAAGTAAGCATTGTTATTTTTTTTAAATAATATATAGGTATTGCTTCTATCACTCGTAAAAAAAAAAAATGTTAGTTATGTAATACAGAGAGAGAGAAAAAATACATCCAAATAAGAACATAGACATTCACTTTTGCAACATCCGTGAGTCACAACTCGACATAAAAAGCCTCTTTTCAATCACACTATTACACTTCAGATTGTTTAAAAATAATAATTTTGTTGACCAGAAAAAATTGAAACGTCGTTGCATTTATTTTAAATCAATATTATGTAATAATGTTTTTTTTTTAATGAGTAAGTCACTATTTGAAACGCACACATCTGTATATATTTACAAAAATAATAATTCAATCTGTGGTATACTTCTTATAATGCCATTTATGGTAAGTTGACACAATTAACTGACTGATAATTTCTTTCCTTGAACTAAAACCTCTCGTTCCCTTGAGAATGCTGTGCCTGACACACCTTTTTTTTTTGTATAAGGCCGTTGCTTACTGTTATTATTGTTTATTACTTTTATCAATAGGTAAATTGTACCCACACACTCATATATATATATATATATATATATATATATATATATATATAACAAAAACAAACATAAAAAGTTAAGATAAAGATAGATCATTAAAAAAAATATTTAAAAAATATTGGTTATACATACTATCTACAAAATAAAATAAAAAAATCTATATAAAAAACTCTTGAAACCATACTAAGATACTTAAAACTATGTACAATGTTAAAATATAAATAAACCCTTTTAGAAAAAATAAAAAATACAGAAAAAATAAATGTAAATTCTTCTTAATAGTAAAATCTGCTTCTGTTGAAAAAAGAAAAAGAAAAAAAGAAAGTCGAATCTATAATAAGTATTTAGGTTATGAGCTATATGTGAATATGTTCTTATAGATAATATGTAGATAATAACATATATAAAACAAAATATATATATATTAAATATCTACCCAAAATATTAAATGTATGTACATATAGCATAGATATTTAATATATATATATATATATATATATATATATATATATATATATATATATTAAATATCTACACAAAATATATAAATATATATATAGAATAGAATAGAATAGAAAAATAATTTTATTCTGGGACGAAGTCCCTTCAGAATAACAAAAAAGTACAGAAATTAAAATTTTATATCTGGCCAGATAAAAACAAACATAAAAAGTTAAGATAAAGATAGATCATTAAAAAAAGAAAAAAAAATATTGGTTATACATACTATATACAAAATTAAAAAAAAAATCTGTATAAAAAACTCTTGAAACCATACTAAGATACTTAAAACTATGTACAATGTTAAAATATAAATAAACCCTTTTAGAAAAAATAAAAAATACAGAAAAAATAAATGTAAATTCTTCTTAACAGTAAAATCTGCTTCTGTTGAAAAAAAAAAAAGAAAAAAAGAAAGTCGAATCTATAATAAGTATTTAGGTTATGAGCTATATGTGAATATGTTCTTATAGATAATATGTAGATAATAATATATATAAAACAAAATATATATATATATTAAATATCTACCCAAAATATTAAATGTATGTACATATAGTTGTGTGTGTGTGTGTGTTTATTAAGGTATGTCTGTGATGTTACTGCAACTTTTACAATGGATCGATTTACCAAAAGTCCAGTTTTTATCATTGAATTCAAAAATTTTAATAATTTCTCAGAAACACCTTTAAAGATTTCTATTGAACTCATTCTATCAATTTTCTATTGAATTTTGATGTGTTTTTTTTAATTGGAAACTATTAACTATCTATGATTGATAGCAGTAATAAAAATTGGGCATGTATAATGGACCGTGGTATACACCATTTTTATCAAATTATCAACATCCGCTAACTTCGTGATCTCCAACGTTATTATTTATATAAAATCTCGGAATAGGGGTTTTTAATCCGAGATATCGACAAACCTTGTGTATTTAATTAGGTACTATAGGTAAATACTTGGTAATATCCATTTTCTTTCCATATAAATCGTATGATAATTTGATCACAATACCGAGAATAAAGATGACCTACAAAACTATTGGCCCGTTTGACCTCCACTCCCCAATATGTCAAAATAACGAAGTTATATAGGCTATATTTTTGTAGGCCACCTTTTTTTTCGATTTTGTGATCAAATTATCTTACGATTAAATCAATTAACATAATTAGAAAACGCTCCATTTCTGAGAATTTACGTAGATAATAAACGAGATTATGCCATTCACGAAGATTTAGGCGGATTTGATAATTTGATAAAAAGAGGTCTGTACCACGGACTATAAATTAGCAAACGCTTTGATAGTTAACAAAAGAAGTAATAATGAAAAATATTTTAAAAGTTTCCAAATTAATATTAGTATATAAACGTATAATTAACCATTGGAAAGCTAAAGATTTTAGAAAAAAAAACAATATCTGACATAACAGATTGTAATGTAGGGTAACGAAAAACTAATGAGTTACGGATTTTACTTTTTAAATTATCCGTAGGTACTAAGGGCCAGTTGCTCCAACTCAGTAATACTTAGATTAAGCATTATCTAAGATTAAACCAAGTTCAATCTTGATCGGTCGACCTTAGAAAACTTGGTTTAACTTTAGATAACGCTTAATTTAAGCTCTACTGAGTTGGAGCAACTAGCCCTAAATAGAAGCTTTTAAAATTTATTGAAACCTTGATTCACCTATAATATAGTATATAATACACATAATTGTTTAAAAAATTATTATACCATAGCTTTGTCAGAGAAGAAATGCTTCTGAAAATATTAAAACAACGTTAGACAATAACTCTTAATCACTTTATTTTTTAACTTTTTTACAGACATAGATTTAAACATTTTCAGCCTTATTTGTACCCAAATTAATTCCATGTATCTTCCACAATTCTCTATATCTTTTTATATCTTGTCCATTCTAGCCCTGAAGAAGATCTGCAAAATCGGATCGAAACTTTGGCTTTTAATAAAATAGTTTTGCCACTAATGAGTCCATTTATGACCGCCACCACGGACCATCTCCTTCCTCAATAATATAACTGTCAACTATTAAGTATCGAACTATCACTAGAAATTAATTTCCTCTCAAGGTCTGGTAGTAAATGAAAATTTCGTGATGAGCGCACTGCTCCAGATTTTTATTTTTTACCTTTGTCAATGCTTTTAATTTCACTAGTAAATTTAGATAATACTGGCAATAAAATGCAATCAAATTTTTAAAATGACAATGCTAAGAAATGTTAGCCTATTATTTAGATATATATGATTTATATAATGGAAAATACATTACCCAAAGGCACCTCCTCACGTCAAATATTAGGCCGGTAGATCATCCTGACGACATTGAAACCATTCGTGCTAGCAGATCGAGGCCAAGGCGAATTTATCTGAGCATAGGCATATGACATAATGCTTTCCCAACAGGTAGTTCTTTAGGAATTTTTTAATGTCTCGATTTCAGGGCCTAATTCATGAGAAATAATTTCTTCATATTAAAGGAACAAGAAGGGAGATTTTCTTCAAACAAAACAGTTTATCGGTCATAACAACTTCAGCAACAGATCATAAACAAATATATATATATATAAGATCAATACGATTACAGAAAAGTTGTAAATATATATATATATATAATTTTTAATGACCTGTTTATAACCTTAGGTGGCAATCCAACTTTTAATACATAAATAATTTTAGTTTTAAGATGGTCTTCTTGATATAACATGGAAATCCTGGAAGATAATTTAGTCAAGAAAGGGAATTTAGTCAAGAAAAATGAAGAGGAACTGATCCAATTTAAAAAGTTTTATTTAATGGGATCATATGTTCATAGGATCGTGCTTAAGTTAGTTGAGAGATCAGGACAATTTTGTGCAATTTAGATTTTTGGAAGAGGAAAATTTTTAATTGCTGTAAATAAACGGATCATGGATCGACGTAATTATGGTAGTTTCATTTAAATCCAAATAAAACTTAACAACGAGACCTAAAATAGCTTCTGATTTGTTCAAATCATCGTTACATAACTTTGTTTTTATTCTTTACACCTGAACTATGAAATATAGCTTCTAAAAACTATAGTGTTCAAGAACATTGGAATACTACGCATTATCTTAACGAATATTCCGAATCATGATTTCTTAATGTCTCTCAAAAAAAAAAATGTTAGACTCATCTGGACGGAGCCATCTCAAACAAAATTTTGTCGTCTTTTAAACCAAAGTGATAATTGAAACACATAATGGCTTTTATTCATAAAATTAATCTAATGAATGTTAATTAATTTTAATGAGTTTACTTATATAACCATATCTAGTCATCATTACACTTAAAATCAACAGGTAGTTTTTATTCCAAGTAATTTTTATCTTCTAAGAGACTTATATTTATTCTAAAGGTATCTTTACATATTATTTCTCAAAGATATTTTCTACCGGTTCTTCGTTAAGACTTCATCAAATTAAATGATTAGTCCATCGTTTTGATGGGCAATGATTCAAAACTAGAGTATTGCTTCTTAATTAAATAACCTTTATTTTATTCAACTTGAAAAAAAATTAATAAATCAATTTGTTAAAAAAATGTATGTATGAAATGTTTTTATTTTATTTTTCTTAAAAATGTAGGGTTTTCTATTCTTCTTACTCTCCATGAAACGTAAAACTTCAAATTTTAGGATGTTGCAATCTGTTCTTAAAACCTTGTCTGGCCACGAAAATTTTAGATTAATAAGTAGTACACTAAGTCACCGATGAATACAAAATCAAATTCACAGCTTCAAGGCATGGTACATACAACATTGTTAGTCTAAGTGACTAAATATTCATACTACAGTAACTTGTAACTTTGAAGCTCTGTTTCTCAAAATTATAGTAAACGCAGTTAGAACCTTCTCAAACCAAGGTCATGAATTGCAATCGACTGAGAAAAAATAATTTCCTCCTCTTATGATATAGTTCATATAATTATTTCTGTAACAATTTTAATTTTTTAACTAAGTCACCGTTTAGGACGTATATGTTCATTTTCAATGCCATTTTCCCACAATAATTCATGATATATATATTTTTTTAAATATTATTGTTCTTATTAATATCCTTAATGGATCCATATTTGAGATTTTGTCAACATAATATTTAATTCTTTATTCATTTTCATTATTTATTTTAAATTCTTATTATTACAGTACTGCATAATTATCATTTTAGCTAATGATATTTTTTTTTTCAATTTCTGTATTTATTATCAAATATTACTAATTATTTTTATTTTCTCTTTTCATATTCTAATCTTCTTCATACGCATGATATTATTTAATGAATCGCTTTGAAATCCCTTTCGCTGGGAACTTTTCATCACCGGTTTCTATTGTCCTCAGATAGGATCTTCGTATTGTTGGGTAATATCTGATTTCATTAGATCTTGCCATTTTCTTTTTTGTTTTTAGTTTTTGAGCCGTGATCGGTATGTTAATACCCAAGGTGAGCTACTTCCACCTGATTTTCACTTAAAGGTAACTTACCCAGTAACGCTCAAGTGTAAACAAGGTCGATGATTTCTTTTTTTTTTTAAGGCTGTAATTGCCATATTCCCAAGAGAACACAATCATTTTTCCTGGCTCTTATAGATTACAAATTGATTTCTTTTCCTCTCATTATGTTTTTTTTTTTATTATCATTTTTTAATAATTGATTACATTTATTATCGATCACCAATTAAAAAATCTTCATAGGAAATCTTAACAACAGTCGAATAATAGTTTAAAATGTTCTATTGTAAGTACATCAAAATATGAGGAATTTTTGTAATATATTTTAATTTTCTTACCTAACGGAATTTGCAATTATTTTTTTTATATTTATGAAAATTCGATTTGAAGATTAAGGAAATCGTGCCTTTATTATCTTTATTACGTATGGGTAAACGAGAGTAATTCTTATTTTTTTTCGAAATAACTATTGAACATATAATTTTTTATTTGATAGAAGTGGTAGCAATAACTTTCACTCTTTTTTTTTTTTCTTTCTTTGAAGATACCTGTGGTACTTGTTACATCTCAGTCATGAAATTACTCTGAAGTCCTGAAGTCAATGTTTCGAAGTTATCACTTACCAACTTCCAACTAAATGAAGCCGCAAGGTTCAAATTTACACAGAAGAGCTCCGGCTATTTTGCGAATTTTCAGCAGCAATGGAAAGGAAGCCAATCATATTACATAATCATATTAAATCGAAGGTTTTAACCATTGATTCCGTATCAATTCGAATGATCGAAGGAAAATTTTTTTTTTTTTTCATTATCAATAATATTTAGTCACTGGTAAGTTTTCCTAAACAAATATTAATTTTGCTCCAGTTCCCTTCCTCGAATTTCTTAGAAAGTTCTATTTTAACCGTTTCTGTTAAACGTTTTACAAAAAGAGTTCAATTTTAGCAGTTTCTATGAAACGTTTTAAGAAAAAAAGTTTTTAAAATAAAAGCTCTAAGAAAGTATTTTGTAATAAAGTTCCAGATTTATGTTGAAAGTTTAACCTGTATTAATTCAAGTCCTTGAAAAAAGTTCAGGTAAATGAAAAATTAACAGCGATCAGGCTAAGTTAGAGTTATAATTTGTCTTAAATGATTTACACATGATTCTAATGTGTCGTTTGTTTGAGGAGCTATGATTAAAAGTTATGCTTAGATTGACTTTTTAGAGAAATAGATAAAGGTTTTTTAAAAATAAAAGTTCCGTAAAATCTATACTTGAAATGTTGCTAGAGTAAAAGTTCTAGTTCTAAATAAACTGAAAATCTATTGACAATAACAAAACCCGTGATAACGAAACATTAAAAATTACTTTTTTTTCTTTCCGCTTCAAGCCCCAAAGAGCTAAGCAAATGAAATTTGCATTTATTCTTTTAATACTATTCTTATGTTAGTAATTCTCAAAATAACAAAATAGGTCAAAATTACCTCTTCAACCTAAGATATTTTTTTAATTTGTATTTCCTATAGAAATTTTTATAAGACGGCTATTGTTATTGGCTATCTCGCTCTTATATCTTGCATTGAGTATCATATATTTTGTTTGTTCTTTCTGTCCACACATTAATAAAACGTGGATAAAAAGAACAAACAAAATTCGGCATAGGACATTGGAAAGGACAAAGCTTGACAAAGATATATATTTATGTACTTGTATACGTAATCATTAAAAAATAAAATGAAGGATTAGAAAAAAATATCCTAACATTAGTAAAAAAATTAAAAATGTCAGACAGAAAGCTTACAGGCTAACATAACTATTATATTCCACAAGCATTTCAACGCGTCTAAGTATATTAATCTATAAAAAAATAATACGACCAACACTATTTTATGGCAGCTCATTCGTTCTCTTTATAATTAAGTCGACAGAAAACGTCTACAATCATCAGCCAAACTAACGACCTTTGCAAAGGGTTGAAATCTCAGTACTTCAAGAACAATTAAAAATATCAACAGTAAATGATTTCATACATGACAGGTATTCCAAATTTTATCAGTGAAAAGTAAAACAAATCCCGAATTTAGCCAACTGAAACATTCTCGACCACCTCAACGGTGGCAAAGTTAATTTGTCTTTAATTTTAGTGTATGTTTAACACAAAAAGAACGTTAAGCTCCATTGCCTTATTAGAAATTAGATAGAATATAAATAGGCAATATACGAAAACCTCCTTAAAATGTAAAATATGTAGTAGAAGGATAATATTTAGACCATAAGAACACGTAAATAAATTAAATAAGGGGACATGAAAAAAAAAGATATATATTTCTTTGAATCGTCGAAAACGTAACGCAATCTGTTCAATATCAATAAACCAGAGCCTTCAGCACTGAGGTGACAGATAATAATAAAAAGAGAACAGATTTTAGATTAAAGTAACGAATCCACTTCAAAGTTACAGTATGCTCCGAAACCATCCTGTACCTAACATTGTTTTAAATCATGTCCATTATAATGTTATGAATGGTTTGAAATGTGGCTTAGTTATACTAGAAGTTAAAATTTCCTTAAGGAATCAAATATGGTTAAACAACAAAATTTAATTAAACATATGTATTCAAACTTGTCGATTAGTATAGGACTTAACTTTATTAGTTAATAATAAAAATACACGTTTGAAAGGAATGAATCCTTTAACAAATAAAACCATCCCCACATTATATTTTCTCATTAATTATTTTCGCTTAATACTTTATATTACTACCTATTTTAAATAATTGAATAAGGGTTTAAACTTTGATGTAGAAAATCGGAATAAAGTAGGGCTGTCCTGATCAAAAGTGTATTTTTACTTCCCTACCTATATATATAAGGTAAGGAAAGTATTGCAATCGGGTCAAATTTCCGATATGCGGTTTTTGAAGGATCTATACGTTTCAGATTCGCATACGTTATTATATGTAAGATTACGGCTTCTCATATCTTGGTGTTAGAAAGGGGTGAATGATAAAAAAAGATTACTAAGTGAAAGTAAGAAAATCTGTTGCCCGCATCACACAAGCTTCTCTATTTCCTCTACTTTTAACAGAAATTATTGTTTGACAAAATCAGGCTATGGCAAAAAGTTTTTTATCAGCAATGTTAAAGGGTATTGAAATTTTTACACTGATCTACCTTAAGCCGGTTTACATTGCTTAAGTTTATAGAATAAATCGTACTCAAATCTTTTCTTTGGTCAATTTTCAGGAAAATAAATCTAATTCAATTTTCTTTTTTGTTTCTTGATGTATGTATGATGGCAATTGGTAGGATAGTCGTGTGAGTGGACACAACAGATTTTTATTATTACTAACAAAATTTATTTTAATTTGCCTTTGTAAAACAAGTTCTTTTTCGCGAAGTCCATTTATAATAAATCCTACAAAAAAAAATCTTTCAATCCATTTGATAGACCTTCAGAAAGATTTTCGTCAGACATAACTATTTATAGGTGACATGCAGGTCAAGAGCACACCACAATCTCTTCAAGCAGGAATCTTCTTACCCGACCGTTCACATTTAGCTATTTGCCGAACACAAGTTGTCCTCTTGTAAATTTCTAATAATAACAATTGTTGGAAGTAAAATAGTCACTTATAATTTATAAAGTAATAATATAATTTAGTTTCGACGAAAATTTTGTGTGTGTGTGTGTTTCAGGGGTTGATCCCTAAACAAGTAAAAATAATAGGTATTAATAGTGCATTAAAATTTCAACATTTAATAATATTACTTATGTAAATCTTATTAGTATAATTAACCATTGAATTCTCGTATGAACAGAAACAGAAACTCCAAGCCTTGTTGCAATACCAAATTAGCGTAATCCAACTCCTACCTTAAAAATTCAACCTTCGTTTTACTTAAATTATTATTTATATAAAGATTTATTTTTGTCACTAGCGGATTCAGCATTTAATTTTTAGGGTAGGCTTCAGCCTGAAAGCTTTTTTTTAAAATAAAAATAACGATAATTACTTTGGAAAAAAGAAAGGAACTAACTACCTATATGAAATGATGTTTAAGTGATTCCTAATGTCATTTTAAATGTAATTACACGAACAATAATACTTTAAAAGATAATTTTTTAATATTTGTTTCCATATAACATGTTATATTTTACCGTTTTGGGAGGAGGAGGCTTTAGTTCTAAAGTCGATCACTTTTTTTTCCAAGTAAAACATGTTTCTTTCTAATTTTTGTTTGTTTATATCTTAATCAGTCAATTAAATAAAGTCAATGCTATGGAATGCTTATTAGTATTGCCCAAATGTAAGACCAAGACGAGTCTTTGTCTTGCGCACTCAGTCTTGGTCTAGGTCCAGCGGAAGAATCTCGCACGAGTCTTGCAGTTACGCATGGGCTAATTATTATTTATTTAAAATTTTACTTTGCTTTAGATCTTACAAAAACGCTACGGAATAGGTACATCAAGATGCTTTATTGACATATTAAAGTCCAACCAAATTAATAAAGTTAACTTGACAATACATTAAAGGCAATGTCAAGAAATATAGTGATAGGCACCCACCTTGGAATGGAAGAGTTGTTGAGTATAATGCCACCAATTATTTAAATAAAAAAATTTGGTGTGTAGACTCACATGTCTTTACTACCGATTTTAACTTCTTTTTTTCAAATTTTAAATATGTCATTTAAAAAAAACACACAATTCAATTAGACTAATTTTTCTGATAACCGATCAGAGAAATTATCATGAAAGACCCAGTTCTGATGTACAGAGATACTAAATATGATGTGGTTCTAATACGCTTAAGAGGCAAGAGGCTCATAGGTAGCTTCTTCTTGCTCAAATCTTGCAAGTCTGGGTCTTCCTAAAGTGCAAGATCAAGACCTATTTTTGGCAATCTGATGTCGAAAACATCTACAAGGTCACACGCCTTTATTATACAAGCGTTGTTGTAGAAAAGCCCTACAGCAAGCGCGACATCGTTCAATGCCATAACTGCCAGGCTTATGGCCATACGAAACGGTATTGTCATCACATTCCTAGATGTGTGAGGTGTGGTGAGCAACACAAAACAGAGGACTGTAGGAAGTCTAGAACTTCACCTGCAGTATGCGCTTTATGCCACCAAGGACACCCAGCCAACTACAAGGGTTGTCAAACTTACAAAGATTTGAAAACACGAATGTACGCAACGCCTAGAGAAGAAGGGACATCCAGGCCACCAAGACAACCCTATAGAACAGTGAACGGAAGAGTGTCCTATGCTCAGATGTTCAAAGGAGACAGTGTAAACACTTAATCTCAGGCCCTGCCACAAGAATCTAAACCTCAAGAATTCACACATCAACCTCAAGACCCATATCCCTCCATCCCTGAACGTAGGTTAAATACTCACACATTCATTCCTCCTCCTTCCAATTCCACTGACCTCACAAGCCTATTGACATCTTTCCTTTCCGAATTTAGATCTCTCATTACCCCCCTTATTTCGCTACTTACCAAGGTTATATCCAACCTCATTCCACTGCCAAGAAATCCATAAATGTCCTCAACCAAATTCCTCTCCATTCTCCTCTGGAATGCGAATGGTATTCGGAACCACATCAACGAACTGACAATCTTATTACATGACAAAAACATCGACATAGCACTAATAACTGAAACTCGACTAACCAACAAACGACAAATCAACGTGCCCGGCTACAATATTTATCGAACCGACCATCCTGATGGAACAGCACATGGTGGCACTGCCATAATTATCCATCGATCCGTTTCCCATCATTTGTTTCCCTTACCAAGCCATAATTTCCTACAATCCACAGCCGTAATAATCCAAACACCCCTTTACCCAATAACACTAGTTGCGGCATATTCCCCACCTAAAACACCCATTTCCGAATCCCAAATAATTTCCTTCCTGAATTCCTTAGGACACCACTTCCTCCTAGGTGCAGATCTAAATGCAAAACACCAGCAATGGGGAGCCAGATCCACAAATTCCCGAGGGCGAACATTGCTATCTGCACTTAATTCCCATCGCAGCAACATCATTTCACCTAATACACCCACATACTGGCCAACAGATCCCAACCGCAATCCCGACCTTCTAGACTTTTTCCTCCACAAAGGTCTAGGATCACTACACTGTTCTATTTCAAGGTTTGATGATCTTTCCTTAGACCATAGTCCTCTAGTCCTAACCGTTTCCACATCTCCCATTCCCAAATCATCCCCACCTTCATTTATCAGGGGGCCAGTTAACTGGAACCTTTTCCGTCAAATACTGGAAGATAATATTGACCTCAGAGTTTCCTTAAAAACACCTGAAGATCTCGACGATGCAGTGCATTCCTTCACTACCCTGATCCAGCAAGCAGCTTGGACTGCATCCTCACCTGATCGTCCCAAAAAATACCATAACATAAATCCTTTACCTCAAGATCTATTGGACCTAATCCATAGCAAACGTTGCTCTAGGACCCTTTGGCAAAGAACTAGGCATCCTGATGACCGGAAATCGTATAATTATTATTCCAAACAGGTAAAAAAGAAACTGGAAACTTTTAAAACCCAATCCTACAATTCCTACCTCTCCTCATTATCCGCTAGTGATAACTCCCTCTGGAACGTAACCAAAAAAAATCCTTAAATTCCAGTCCATTTCCCATCCACTTCGCCGTGATGATGGTTCCTGGGCTTCGTCAGATGCGAATAGAGCAGAGGAGTTTGCTAAACATTTATCCTACACATTCACCCCTCACCCCGAACTCCATCCCAGCCACACTGCTGAAGTTGAAGAATTCCTCTCTTCACCAATTCCTCTCTCTCTACCTCCAAAACCTGTTAACCCCTCTGAGGTCAAATTCCTTATAAACAAATTAAAACCCCGAAAATCCCCTGGATATGATCTCCTCACTTCACAAATCCTCAGACAACTTCCCAAAAAAGCAATCATATTCCTTACCTATCTATACAACTGCATCCTTCGCACAACCAACTTTCCTTTGGTGTGGAAACATTCCATAATCATCCTGTTTCCAAAACCAGGTAAACCTGTTAATAACACATCATCCTATAGACCGATAAGCTTACTCCCGATCCTCTCAAAAATCTTTGAGAAAATCCTTCTCAAACGCATCCTACCCATAATCGAATCCCACAACATCCCTTCTCATCAGTTTGGATTCCGCTCAAGACATTCCACTGTCCAACAAGGCCTTCGTGTTGTGGACCATATATCCTCTGCACTTGAAAACAAGCATTATTGCACTGGTGCCTTTCTGGACGTGGCACAAGCTTTCGACCGGGTGTGGCACGATGGCTTGCTTTTCAAGCTTAAAACCCATTTACCCCAATCCTTATACCTAGTCCTCAAATCCTACCTCTCAAATCGTTCCTTTCAAGTCCGTTGTGACACCGCATTCTCCACTTACTATCCAGTTGAGACTGGTGTTCCACAAGGCAGTGTCTTGGGCCCAGTTCTCTATATCCTCTTCACTTCCGATATCCCTTCCAATCCCGATACATTTCTAGCTACATTTGCTGATGATACTGCCATTCTATCTTCCCACTCAGATCCTCAAATAGCATCTCTAAACCTACAATCTCATCTCTCTTTGATTGAGCAGTGGTGCAACAACTGGTGCATCAAAATCAATGAATCAAAATGCAAACATATCACTTTTACCCTGCGACGCAGATCCTGTCCGTCAATCCTTTTTAATTCAATTCCACTTCCCTACTCAGACACAGTCCGTTACCTTGGCTTCCTTCTTGACAAAAGACTAACTTGGAACCCACATACCAGACTTAAAAGACAAGAACTTAACCGACGATATGGCCAGCTGTATAGATTACTAAGTAGGACATCCCATCTTTCGATTGAAAATAAACTTTTAATCTACAAGACCATACTGAAACCTATCTGGACCTACGGACTTGAACTGTGGGGAACTGCTAAACATTCGAATATCAAACGCATCCAATCCTTCCAGTCCAAAGTACTTAGAACAATAGTCAATGCCCCATATTATGTCACAAACAAGACCCTACACCATGACCTTAACATCCCATTTGTCCTCGACATCATCCCAACCAGATTCTCAAACTTTCACCAAAACCTTATCCATCATCCAAATCCTCTAGCTCAATCCCTATCCAGCTCCCTTCATCCCTACAATCCTCCACGAAGGTTAAAACGGCAGTGGCCCAGAGATCTCTTGTAAATATGCTTCTGGAGTCCTGGCAATGGCCAGCTTCTCCACTCATGTCCCGAGCGTCTGTGGCTCTAGTGCCCTCTTTCAGTCTCCATTGGCTTCTAATACCAGTGATGCGGCTGGAAAAGTGGCACTGGAATCTCCTGGAGTCTTGCTTTGCCTTCCACATGTGGGGGAAAAAGCCTGGCTCGGAGATTCTTGGGCGAATGTATATATTGTATATAGGTATGATTGTGTTTATAAGTTTCTTTTTATGTTATTGTTTATTTTTTTTTCTTTTATTTTCTTTCTTCATCAGTATTATTTATTTACTTTTTATATTTATATTTATTTCTCTATTATTTGTATATATTGTTTGAATGAGAACTCTTAGCCCTAATACTTATAGCCCTCCAGTGGCTGATTGTATTATTATTCAATAAATAGATTAAAAAAAAAAAAAAAAAAAAAAAAAAAGTTTTTGGCAATAAATAGATTTTTCCGTTTGAAATTTAAGACTTGTATAAAGATCGTAATTGTATTGTTAGAAATTGTATTGGTAACCAAAAAGCTTCACAGCTCAGCCATTGGATGAATAAATGTCTGCTGAAAATCCAACTCAGAGATAATTTATTCCCAGAAAGTTTATTTTCAGTCTCCTAAATTTAAAATATCGCGGACTACAACGTGATAAATATAGATAATGAGTGTACTACAAGAAGTAAACACAGTAGTTCAAAGGGTTACGTAACATGTCACAAATGCTTGGATAATCATTACTCATTTCCAAATCAGTCATGAGATTATTTTTAAACCAAGTAATCCATTCATTTTTTTCTTTTGGTCCGGCAGAAACTGCTGATATGCAGTGTTCAGAAGATTGTATATCAATCTAATTCTATATAATGTGATATGGACCAAAAACCAATACGATTCTTGTTGAATACTCGGTCAGTGCAGTGTAGAACATGAAGCCAAGCACAGTTTTCAGAGTTTGCACTCTTGGAATACTTAGCATCTTCGTATTTTTCATAAATCCAACAGCTTGCTATATTAAATCTTCCGTAGAACAGCGCCAGGTAAAAATAAAGCCTTACGATTTTCCACTATTTTTCTCTTCAAATTTTAATAATTTTATTATTACCACATATATTAAAATGGAAAAAAAATTCTATCCATAATTTGATAATTTTTTTTAACAGTTATTCTAAAAAAAAAAAATAAGAATACTACACTAACTTCATATATCTATAATAAGCCTCAACTCATATATGTATAATAATAAGAGTCATAAAAGCCTCAACAATTTTTACCAGATGTATGAGATCTGATTTAGTGAGTAATGAAGCTATTTAATGACACTTAAGATTATCATTGTGGTATTGGATTACACTTAAACCACCGTAAACCTTTCAATATTTACATTTTGGACCAATTCCGTGTAAAATCATAGTAATTTATTTTAAGAGAACCTTATTTTAATGTAATAGAAATAAATATCTACAGATGGCTTCTATTCACCTCAGGCATTTGATGATTATAATAACATATCTTTTTCATGATTTCTTTTTTTTTTAATATATGAAATTTTTAAATATTATAGTCTTCTGGCTCAAATCAGCTAATAATTACTATTCTATTCTATTTTCTTTTTAATTCCAATTACGTCACTTCAATCAACTTGAAGACATTTGTAAAAAAAGTTCTTCCACTGTTGTATCTCTTGTGTAGTGGAAAAATCCGTTAAGTCTTCCTTTTTGTCCATCGCTTATTTTAATATTTAAAATATTTAATATTTTAATATCCCTTAATTTAACTTTAAATTACTTTATAGACCCTTTGGTCTTCGAGGCAAGCTATTTCTGGATTTTCGGAAAAACTTTAAGGGACCTTGAGGGATTAAAAGTGGAAGACATATGAAACTTTCATAAAATGCCATGTAATCCACAATAACATACTATTATTAAATAATCTAATACAGCTTGAGAAATAAATTAAGTTTTTTCAGGGTGGGATGAGATGACGTCATTGCCTGGAGGCGCCAAATGTCTAAGGCTAAGCATACGCTTCCACTTATTTCGGATTAGTATTTTTCGTTATATCTTCACAATGGTAATATGAATGAAAACTTGCACGTAGAAAACTTCATTAGACGTTATGACCTCTGCTAAGTTGACCACAAATTTTAAGTCCATCTGTGTCAAAATGAAATATTCGTTTTCGAACTAAAATATATTTATGAATAATCAATATGTGTCAGCGAGTGAACAGAGTTCTAGCTTACTCTAAATGCCCAATGAAGCGAAGAGCGTATCTCAACTGGTTGCGTTAGTTCTTGATGGATTTCACTAAACCGAATACAGAGTGACATTTTTGTGGTGTTAGTTAGGTAGGAATTATTGAATGGAATGATTTCATTAATTAATTTGTCATTATACGCCATACCGGAATTATCTATCGATGACAAATGGTTGATAATTCTAGTAATCATTATCAAGAATTAGTAATATAGTTTTCTTCTTTCGGAATCGAGGATAGACGGTTTTTTTTCCTGTTAGTCATACATGTATTATCGCTGGACCCTAAAAACAATATTATCCGACAGTAATTAGGAGTAGGTAAAAAATCGAAATATTTATAACAAATTGATTGAACACATTAAAAAATAAGCTTATTCGTTTTGTTAGCATATTTTATTATTACATATTTGTTCTCATCTGTTAACTTTTAATAAGAACATTCATACGTTTTTACAGTAATGTGTACTGGTAAATAGTGTAGAAGGTTCAGTTCATGAACTTCTATTATATTTTACAGTCGGTACTAAACAATATTAATTTTTAGAAATATGTTATCAGTAGTAGGAATTCCAAACAAAACATATTTAAACATTGATCATTATTTGGACAACTATTTAAGATAAAGATGTCACTTCAAATCTAAACGGTCATCAGTTCCCAATTATTATTCTCCCAGAAATGGTATTAAGTTAGTTTCCTATTACGCCATAATCAATAATAGTTTTACTGTGATTAACAGGAATATCGAGTGCTATTGTGAATATTTCTTTTGAAAAATATCTTAATTAAGACTTGAACATTATGTTTTCCTTTCAAATCTATGGAATTCTTATCTCAGAGAAGAAATCTAAGGAACAATAAAAATTTTTATTTAACTTTGGCGTTGTTTTTTTTTTTTTTTAATTAAGATCAGAGTATTGAGTTTTGTAAATTATAGCAAACACTATTCATATGTGTGGATCAACTAATAAAATTTTGTTACGGTTTATTGGTGCGGAGAAAGCTTGGAAATTACTAAAATTTAAAAATATCAGCCTAAGTTCTTGTATGGGAATGCTTGTCTGCAGATGAATTCAGGATTTATTGATGGTTGGATGCAAAAGTTCATATACATTGATATTTTATAAGACGATTTGAAAAGTTAACGCGAAAAACATTGAACACATTAAATTTATTTTCAAGGTAACAAAAAGCTGTCCCTTCATCTGAAATATTTAATTTTCAAAATAAATCTTTCTTCAGATTTTTTTGTCTTTTAAACTCCAATTATTTGTAGAAAGATATTAGGCATTTCCTCATAATTATATTTGTTTCCTAAACATGAGAAGTAAAGATTTTTAGGAGAAAAAAATTAGACTCATTCAAAATTAGCAGCATTTTTTAAATAGTAAATCAAATAAACATGTTTTTTTTTTTTATAATTTGTATTCACACGTTTTCTGAATAACTACAGCTTTATTTTTCAATCATTAAATTCGGCCAACATGTACTATAAACAATTATTTACCAGCAGTGCATAATAATTTTTATAAATGAATAAAAATATTAATTTATCCAGTACATTTAATTATTTCAGTGAAGTAAATTAATTAACAAAAATATTGAGGTTAATGTTGATAATTATTTTATCTAATTTATACATAATAGTTTTATGTATAGGCAGGATAATAGTAATTTGGTGGTTATACTAATATTTATAATGGATCGTTCAATTACTTAATAACTAATCCACATTGTCATTATTAGATTTATTTGATCTTGAAAAGGTAGCCTCAAATTCTTCTGGTAAAATCATTTCTACTTAACGCTTCAAATTCTCATCATAATGAGTAAAATTGGCTTATTATCCTACGAACCTCGATCCCACAAAATCCACTTCTGTGTCTCATTGCCATTCTCAGATCAATCCGAAATAAAACCAGTTAAATATTAAATTAAATATTAAAACCAGATACATCTCATGGAGAATACGAGATAAATATAGATGTTTATTGTCATCTAGAGTTGAAGAAAAACATTGATTTACATATCAGTTCCTGTTTCACGATTATCTTTTAAAAGAGTGGACTGATTTTTTTGATTTTTTACTTTGTAATTTTTTTGGCCAAAAATATCTGTGTACTATGTGAGTAATAGCGACTGCAAAATTTCCAAAATACGCTTTTTTCTTTAGATTAGCACCCAAATTGCTCCAACGATAGTCTCCTTAAAGCAATTTTAACAAGCATAGGTAGTTTTATTTAGCATATGTATTTTAGGATCGACTATATGCCTAACCACGCAGCTCTAGGAATAAATTTAGATTGATGTCTTGATTTATTAAGAAACTTAATTCAATAATAAACCTTTAAATTCGACCAAGATAAAAACAAAAAAACGACTAAAAATCTTAAATAAAATATATATATATCTCCACCTCAGCAGCTTTCTCCGATACTGCTGGTACGATTTATTTGAGGTTCCATGATTCTATCCTCAGTTCATTCCATGTTCATTGTCCTCACGACTCGACTTTGCCAAACATATCTTTATTTTTAATGTCTCTTTAGTACACCAAGAGAAAAGGCCGGGAAAATATGTGGGTGTCCACGCACACCGCCTTCCTTAATGCTTTTGGTCAATAGTCCATTATAAAACCTTTTCTTTATTAGATTTCCAACAAGACAAAATAAAATATCGAAACCTTGCCATTATATTATTAGCAATGAACTGCTTATTTCACTTTGAAAACATGCATTGGTTTATTTTTTTATGATGAACCTTGATAATCAATCGTCCATGCTTATTTTAATTCTATAAATAAACCACTTTGAATATTTATTAATCAAAATAAATAAATATTTGCTTATCTGTAAATTTTCTCATGTTTAATTATTTCTATAACTGTTTTTCTGAAAAGTGACCTGACATTTTATTTATTAATTTAGAATTAAACGTTAGCAAGGAAGTATAACATTTAGTATGCATACGCCTTTTATTTCATAAATAAAATTGTGGATGAATTTTTTCGTAACTTGGGTCCTGATAGATTAAAAAATTGTTATATAGGACTTTCACTTTGTCATATCTACTTCTAGTATTTCTTGGACGAAGTTAGTAGAAAATGAAATAATGAAAACGACGAATTTTTGCCCTTTCGTATGTTGAACGGATAGGAAAAAATTATTTAGCATCTCTTACTCAGAAAAATAAACTAGCTGGAGTATCACGATTCGCGTAACGGAGCCGCCTACTCAGTAAAAGTAGGTAGGCGGAAGAGAAAAAACACAGCCCTTTTGATCAGGACAATGCTCCTGATTAAAATTATTTTACTTAGTAGGACTTTTCGTTGTTTTGTTTGTATGTATTAAAAGGATCTCCGCAGGATGACTTGATGTACGAATATGGGTAGTAAAGAACCTTTAGGAATGAGGAGTAGTGCTAGACATATGTGAGACTGGATTTATCCTCAATTGTGAGGACAACTAAATCGGATAGGTCGTGTGACACATATGCCCAGAGAGATAATCCTCAGACGTTAGAGGAGTGACCGAATAAGACCATGTCTGAGATGGCTAGCGAGGCGGAAAACAATCTTAAAGCATATTTGTATGGAAATGATGTGGAAAATAAGGCATATACTCATCTGGGATAGATGAGAGTGGAGAAAGATGTGTCAGAGATTCTGGACAGGACCACGAGCGGATCTACGGGGGGGGGGGGGGGAGAGGAGGAGTAGGGCTTTTGTGCTGAAGCCTTCTTCCCCTCTCAAATGGTGAAATATAACCACATTTTATCAAAAAAAAATATATGTAGAAGTACTTTTGTTCCTCTAATTATATTTAATAGAACTTAAAGAACCACTTAAACACCATTTCATAAAGGTAGTTAGTTTCTTTCTTTCTTCTGAAGTAATTATCCTAAAATATACATACAAAAAAAAATCTTTCGGGCTGAAGTCCCCAAAATTAAATCCTGAATCTGTTAATGGACAGGACTTTAATGTTTAATGCCAAGAATAAATAATTATATATACTAAAGAATTACGAGGGCAGAAGCTGGTCTGTCATAGTTTGGACTTGATATAACCCAGTAGTGTTCTGCCAAGAAAAAAAGATTAAGGTGTTCATTTAGTAAATCAAGACAGAACTCTATCTACTTGACCATCCAGATTGTACTATTTAAAATATTATCTCATAAATTGCGGTCAACAATAATGATAAATACAATTAAACAATGGAGGATTTAACTGCCAGAATGATACTTTCTACATAATATTTTCAAATACACATGTGTTTGAGGTCAATTTATACAGCAATGGATATGAAAATTAATGTCTCTGCATTTCATAATCTTCTCTGTTAAATAATTAACTTATTTCATTACATTTGACTATATATGTAAAATCTTACAATGAATTCTTTGGTAAATTATAAAAGTAATCTTCATAGAATATTATCTTTGTTACAGGAAAGGCGGGCAATCGCAGTTCTATTTGGGGCAGCAAGAGGTAATGTAACATTTACAGAAAGCGGCAACAAGGTACGGATGATTGGAGTCATTGAAGGATTGTCACCAGGCCAACATGGCTTCCATATTCATGAAAAGGGTGATGTCAGTATGGGATGTGCATCAACACTAGGCCATTACAACCCACACAATGTAATAATTTAATATTAATATTTTTATTTCAAGTTAACAACGAATGAAATAATGTATTCATATAAATAATATAGGGAATGATATTTCAACTATACACAATCATGAATTTTAAAATAGCAATACAGAATATGCAAAAACAAAATTATGTTTCAATTATTTTGTTAGCTTTTGTTTTGTCTGTTCTAGTCGAATAACTAAATAAATAAATTATACATCAAGTTTTCTTCCAAGTGACCGATTGAAGTTGTTGCTGTTATATTTTATTTTTTGAAAAGTACTAACCGGTAAATGAAAAAATAGCATTGCTACTTTTCTCATCAGTGTAGTGTCATAATATTTTACCATTCAAATAAATTTTACAGAGATTTAATGCTAACAATTACAGACAATCATTATAAATCATGATATTCAATTTATATTTAAACAAATATTTTTAAATATTCCTTACATTCATTTTAATTAGTATACTTTTTATTATTAAAGACTGTGGACTATATTTGATTTTTTTTTATTTCTTTATTTTAATCAATAAATTCAATACTAGTTTTATCTTTTTTTGAATGCTTAGCACATAAAAATATTACTTCTTGCAAAATAGAATTGTATTAGACTTTCATTCCTAATAACTTTTTAAAATTTCAAAATTATTACTATCCAGGGCTTAGACATTAAGTAATAAGATATACAAACTTAATGACTTATTATTATTTTCTTTAATCCAGAAACAACATGGAGCTCCTCAAGATGCAAATAGGCATGCTGGAGATCTTGGCAACATTTTGGCTGATGAGCGTGGAGTTGCTAGCTTCGTCATAAATGATCATCATGTTCGTCTCACTGGTCCCACCTCTGTGCTTGGCAGATCTGTTGTCGTTCACTCCGATCCTGATGACTTGGGAAAAGGAGGACATCCTGACAGTTTGACCACTGGCCATGCTGGATCAAGGCTTGCTTGTGGCGTCATTGGAACCTTGTAAAGACCTTAATTTTCTTCAATTAGTTGAGCAAAGTAGTTTCCTAAAGACAGCATTGTTTTCACATTGAAGCTAGATAGATGCCAAATATTGCTAGTGCCAGTATTATGTCATTCAATCATCATTATTATTACTTTTTTTTTCATCATAATCTTATTTGATATTTCTCAACAGATGAGAAAACAGTAAATTTTCATTTAATCATTCAATTGAATGTATCATGGCAAATATTTCTGATTATAAATCAGTAGTTTAGATCTGATGAGTTAGATCTGAATAAATAAATATTAGTAATGTATCCAAAATGGTGAAACAGCTTAAAAATGATTACTTAATAGAATTATAGTAGTTAGACCAATATTTTAAGCTGTCTCTAGACTGGGATAGAACTTAGTTTGCTTCAAATTGGTTTGGGGATTTCTTTAGCAGATAGGTAACCAAAAAAAAGACATTGATTAGTTGGACTTATAATTATATGATGATATAATTATATTCATCTGATGATAAATATAATTATATGATGATATAATTATATTTATCAGTAATTATATGATCTTTATTCTCCAAAATATATAATATGGCAATAGATATACTTCAAATTCCAATATTTTAATTGCAATATGAAAAAGGATTAGTACTGAGAAATTGATATATAAGAATAAAATGGAACAACAGATGCTTGGTAAGGTGTCAGAAAAATTAGGAATATGTAAACTTTTCTTTACTCACATTGTAATTAGGAAATAAAATATTTTTAATTTTTAAAATATATGCAATATTATCCATGTTCATATGTTTTTGTATTTTATATATATATATATATATATATATATATATATATATATATATATATATTTTATATGTTTTGTATTGATTAAAGCCATATACATTTCATTAATTTATAGGCCTGTATGGAATGCTGTAGGAAAAAGATTGTAGAAAATGATATACATGTGTTTATAATTAAAATTCATAAGATAAAATTGAGTTGTTAATTAGCATCCTAAATTTTATCCTTAATTCAGTATATATAAATATATTTTACCCTTATGATTTCTAGATTTTTAACCGTTTTTAATAACAATTAATTATTAAAGTGCATGGTTATTACATACAAATCCTAAAGTACAAAAAGAGAGCAGAATTTTCTATTCCATTTTGCAATTGCAAGTTTTAGTATTTTTTTTCTTTTTCATAGTGAAGTTATTATTATTTAAACTGTTTTATATATATAGGAAGGTGTATTAAAATGCCTCATTTTTTCTTGAAAGGCTGAGTAGTATAAAGGTTAGAAAACCACGGACATAAACCAACATTGAATGTTTTCAAGGTTGAAAAATATATGTATATACTTCAAAGCCCCTTTGATGTATGAGTGGTTTCATATCAAAAGTAGAAATTTTCAAAATGTTGAGAAAAAACTTAAGTTTTTTTATATAGCTCCAATTAGAGCCAATTCTGATGTGTTTTTTATGTTTTGTTTTACATAATCTAAGAAGTCACTCGTCTATATTCATTTCTTGATATAAATAATTCAAACAGCTGGCAGACTATACTTGGAAACAAAATTGTCTAAGTCCACTGGTTAGGTTTGTCAAACAGAAGTCATGGCTGTTTTTATACTGGTTCCAGTATAAACTACCAGAAAGATATATTCTGTGATTTCATCTACTTAATTTATACTGTATAACTAATAAATAATGAGTATAATTTATACTTACTTATTACTTTCACTTACCTATATATGTAATATATTGTAAGAGAAAGCATTGCAATCATGAAAATTTTTTAATCTGAATTTTCAAAGGAAATACATGTTTTGAGATCTCCTGAGTTCAAATAACCAAGTCCCGCAAAATGGACTGTATCTGTGTGTGTGTGTGTGTGTGTGACGTAGCCTATCTGAAAAACAAAAAGTCAAATGAAACTAAAAATAAATATTTGAATTGAGTATATGCCTGGGACTTTTCAGCAACTTTTTCCTGAAAATCGGCTGACCAGAAGTGTCACTTTATATCATTGATTTTCCACATTTTTACAGTTTTCTAAAAAACAGCTCCAATGATTTTGATTATACTCAATGTATCGATTTATGATTAAATGGCCTTTATATCATTTAGGTCTTATAGCTGTTGATGTCGCTAAACAAATGTTCAAAATTTCTTCCTCTAAAGTACCTATAACTTAGTTTATTTTAAGTACTTTCATACTCTAGAGCCAATATTATATTTAAATAATTGGGTATCTTTCGTCGGTTTTTCCCCAAAAATCACCATGTACCATTTTAGAAAATTAAATGAATGAATAATTTGATGAATTTTCCCTCTGTGAAATTACAAAATTATCTACTTACTAGTATGACAATTTTTGACCTATCGATGGTAGGCAACAAAAATCTCATAATTCCATTCTATTAAACTTTACAATGGAAAAATAAAAGTTTAATTTCTAATCTTAGTACAATCCATAAGCATTTATAGGTTAAACGTACATTGTACTTTCGAAGCTATAAGCATGAATAGCTCAGAGACTGGAGTTATGTGGTTTACAAGTTAGCTGTAAGGATTAGGTTAAGCTCTATTAACAATGCAGTTGAAAAACTTTGTCATAGCCCAACATTGCCAGAAATAATTTTTATTCAAAGTGGGCAGTAAGTGAAAGTTGTGTGATCTATGATACACCAGATTTTTTTTCATTTGAAGTAGTAAGTATAAATTGCACCACAATGTACATTGGTACTATTTCTTTCAATACCTCTCCATGCTCCTCCTTTCTTAACTACATTTTTGTTGTGAGAATTTAAATATATTGAGTGTCATTTAAAAAGCAATTTTACATTAGGTCTATGATTTTTTTTATTTCCTCTTGACAGTCATTCCAGGCTTTGTCTTAAATTATAAATGCTTCTCTGTCTGCTGTTCTAGACTTCTATGTTACCAGGATGCAACTGTAATATTAAGTTAATAGGATTTGATTCTTTCTTATATTATTTCATGACAGACGTGAGGGTTGGTCGATACAGACAGTCCTCCACCTGTTTGAACGAATCTTAAGATACTGCATGACAATCATTTGCTTTTTTTCATTGATCTTTACTCCAAGCCTAACTACAGTAAGGATGTATTGAAAGAAAAAAAAGTCATAGGTCTTGAGCATGAATGAGTGGCTGTAACCAAAGCAATAGAAGCATATTTTTTATTATTATTTTTAACAACATACTATCTTAAAATAAATTAATAGTTTCTAACAAGTTTATAAATAATAAAAAAACATACATTTGAAATTATTGAAATGCAAACCTATTGTCTTATGTGATAATAAATTTAAAAGATCAGATTTAACATTTTTTTTAAGATCAGATTTAACATTTTTTTTTTTAAGATCAGATTTAACATTTTTTTTAAGATCAGATTTAACATTTTTTTTAAGATCAGATTTAACACACCTATTTCTTTTATAAAATACTAACTATGAAATTCTGTTCCAGGGAAACTGCTTCTATGATGCATTCTGGTGCCTGGGTTCTTAAGGCTTCTTTAGTCCCTCTCATCTCTCTTCTTCTTTTCAATCTCTTGTAATAAATCTTTCATGCTAATACACCATGTATTTATTTTCAGAAATCTTATACCTGTATAGAAAATTTTAAAATTAATTTTTGGATTATTTCCTAGTTATTGTTAAATTTATAAGACTAAGTATATATTAATTCCATAATGTAGTTTCACACTTCTTTAATATTTTATTATACTTCAAAATTTAATAAAATCTTTATACTGAATGTGATACTCTTTGCATGTTGGACAAATAATTGGTAATTATTCCAATAAGACTTTAAATGAAAGTTCAAAATTATGTAGAAAAACAAATGTCAGTCATTAGTTAGCAACAGTTTTATTTTTATATTTTTGAATGTATTATAATTTTTATGTATACATGTTTTACCATCAATAAAATCAAAAGAGGCTTAATAATGTAAACTGTTGCTTTCTTTGAGCCTAGGGAAGTCAAAAAACTGTTTTATTAATGAATATGTGAATAAATAACAACTAATTCATAGTAAATTAGACCTTATTTATTTTTATTATTATTTTTTAAATCTTGTATTTATCTTGCAACATATTTTTTTTAGAATCTCTAGATATTGAATATATTCATTTTTTTTAAATAGTTATTATTAAGTATTAAGATAAATTTCACTCTGATGAAGGCATAAAACATAGGCCATAAAAGATCGCCACACAATAAAGTAAGGCTTCTTATTTCTGTGCAGTTTCATTTATGACCACACCCCAACTAACTTCTAATGCTATTAGTATTTAAATTTTTAATGTTGTACCAACATTTGGTTAACCCTTTGACTGCGGGAGCTCATTCCTGTGTTTCTACCAGATGTTGCAACCTGAAATCCAAAAAGACGTCCAGAAAAACGGATTTGTTTTTTGCATAAATTTGTTTAAAATGCTAATTTGAATCACTCTGCAAGATCTTAGCTTTCAAAACTGCATTTTAACCTTTTTATGCAACTTTTAATAAACAGAACATATGCCTTCCTGACAAGAAGTTCCTGGCCTCACCTAGAAATGCAAAATTAGAGTGGAAATTCCACAACATTTCAATTTCTTGCATATTTGCTCATTTCTGAAAAGCAAAATAACTAAAAAACATCATAAAAATAACTGTTAGTGATCATAAAAATTAAATTATATTATTCATAAAAAAAAGAACACCGACGGCTGGATTCGAAATTATAATTCTTTGTATTTACAAATTTTTTTTCTTATCTAAATAAGTTCCATCTTGAAAATAGTGCAGTTATAAATTTTGAAGAGAAAGGGATATCAGAGATTTCCCTGAGAGTATTTTTACATTTTCTGACGTTTCGACATTGTGCTGAAATGTCGGAAAATGTAAAAATAAATATTATTGTTTATTTTTCATTTTGACTGATCACCCCAAGCATCCTTCTCTTCAATTATTCACAACAGTCAACCATCAACCCACAGATATAAATTTTATTATTGAACATTTATTTTGAGTTTCAAACACTTTTATATTATATGAAATATATACATTGTTTTCAGGTGGATGGAAAAAGTATAAAATAACTTAAGTATAATTTTAATTCTATATATTTTTACATTTAATAATTTTTATTATTAAATTTTAATTTTTATATATTTTTACAGTCATTTATCATATTATATATATATACAAAATTAAAGGAAAGTTCCTTTTTTTGTTTAGTAGACAAAGATTCATGTGTACCAAAATCAGCATTCATTCCAAAAAAAAAGTATAAAATTAACTTTATTTTTAAAACATTTATTTGATGTAAATAACATTTAAATATAATATAAATAAGATCATAGGTATGATACAAATAACAGAGAAAGGACATATCTTGGATTCAGAATAAATCTGCAACTGATAGCTTCCAAATGGTCAGAATCCGGAACGACCGCACTGAGTCAGCTACAGAGGATTAATGAATGCACCCACTAAGCCACAAGTCAAATGGTGAAGGCAGGACTTGCCCCTACCTGTTTAAGTGTCGACCGCCCAGGCAGGAAGGCATATATCCCGGCCACATCAGTGACACAACTCACTACTGAGAAGGTATATATTCCGTCTGCACCAGTGACCCAACTCTTAAGGGAAGACATGTATCCCATCTGTAGTCAAAGGGTTAATGAAGAAGTTAATAGTTTATACTAGAAATATGTCAACTAAATAATATAACAAATGCGAAATCGGATCCTTCAAAATAATATCAATCATCTACATAAGTGCTAAAAACATTTTTGTCTAGTTCTTAGACATGTATTACTTCCTAAACTTTCTGTTTTTGTCTGTTAAAATAATTGT
This sequence comes from Nezara viridula, assembly GCA_928085145.1. Classification (NCBI taxonomy): domain Eukaryota; kingdom Metazoa; phylum Arthropoda; class Insecta; order Hemiptera; family Pentatomidae; genus Nezara; species Nezara viridula. Next base: position 83,625,442 of record OV725080.1, on the reverse strand, counting down.
CTGATATTATATTAATTTCTAGACCAACAGTTTCACAATTTTTTATATAATAAATAAAACAATAAAAAAATAAAAACTACAATATGATTATTCTTTTGCTTCTCTTCCTGTGTATTATTAATAAAATATATCAATGAAGCATTAAAATAGAAATATAGTAGTATCATAAAAATAATAAAGACATTGCAGTCACAAGCATTGATTCATTGATATAATGAAAAAAGTTAAAAGTTTATAACATATCTAAAGCATGGGTGAATTAAGCAGTAAGTGGATTAAGCACCCATGGTCCAGAACTGCAAAGAGGACCAGAGATCTTAAAATATCATAATGTAAATATTTTGAAAATGACCTAAAAGTTCAAAAATGCTCTCCATAAAATAATCTAACTAATCTAAAAAGCAAAAGTTAAATTTATGGCTTCTATGTTGCTCTCCTTAATGCTATTCTGAGTTTTTTTGTTCTAAGAGGCCTCCAAAACTTGTGAAGGATTTTGGATAGTAATAATTAGGTATGAAAATACTTTGATAGTTTAGAGGAGCTCCTAAGCTCAACCCTGTAAGTCCATATAGACATATCATAGTCTCATAACTGGTGTTTTTGTAATTAATTAGAAGCTTGGAACATTTGTCTAATAAGTGTTGAAGAAGCCAGAAATGTCGCATAGTTTCTTGTTATTTCATTGTTGTATGAGGATCCAAAATATAATGTTTGTCCAGGTGGAGTCCTAGATAGCAAATATGTTCAACAGGTAAAAGTGGAGTATTATTATAGGATTCTGTAGGACAGAAATAGATTAACAGCGAAGGGTAACGGTGATTCATTGGAATTTATTTTAATCCTTCAGTTTTGACACCATATTTGGTTATCTGATGTATAATAAACTTTTGGAAGAATGAACACAAAATGTTATTGTTTAATTAAAATGTACTCCTTAATTACTATATACTTATCAAAATATATCAAGCTCATTTCCAAATGAACTGTCACTTTTATTTTTTCCATGACTGAAGAAATAATAAAAATAAAATAATTGGAAAGTTACCTAAAAGTAAACAAATTTTATTGATTTTTAAACATAGCAAACTTACTTTCAAGATTTATGGGATGTTCACAATATTTACTTTTTTTTTTACCGTTTTTCTTGGGTTTTTGTAGCAAATATAACAAAAAAACTCTGTATCATTACAACTGTGAACAAAAAAAAAAAAATGAAAGGTCTTGGGTTCAGTAGTGTTTACTTAGGGAAATTACCGTTTCTTGATCAACAGTCGTGCAAGGATGTGACTTGACCGAGATCACACTAAACCACAGGTTTTTCCCGGGTGTGCGGGCCCCAGGAGGGACTCCTGATCCTAGGATCACCCCACGGCAGATGAAACAGAATAAATAATTTTTCTGCCATGAGCCAGAATTCAAACCTGGGACCTTGAGCATTGGAAGTACTGAGATACCCCACTCTCATGTATTGTAGCAAACACACTATTAATAATCAGAAGTCGATCTTTAATTGGTAATTTTCCAGTAGGTATTTGTTAAAATACTTTTCTTTTATTTATATAGCTGCATTTGCATATGTTACCATAGATCATATATTATTATCTGGCACATTCAGAATTCCAGCCTTATTAATAACTGAAAAAACAGACGAAAACATTAAGATGTTTTTAAGATTACAAACGATATAATCTTTATTTACACGTATAAAACTAAAGTTTAAATATTTGTATACGAACCATGAAGATTTGGAACAATGTGCATTTATCATGTAATGCAATTTTAACAGTGTAATAAAAAAATATGGTCCCTAAGCAAAACAAAAACTGACTATCGACATATGGTTTGAATACTTTTTAAAAAATTAGAATTATTTTGGTTCCAAAGGTGTTCTAGTTGTTTTACTAAATTGTATGCACAACATCATGCTTTCTAAAAATTTAACACTCATGATAGTGAAGCCTTTGGAGTTTCCAACTGAAATACTAAATATTGTATAACCTTTTCGAATAATAAAAAAAGTCTCAAAATGAATTATTTAAAGCAATGTAACTCTAAAAATTAAAGTAATCATACCTAGACAGTTGGAAGTTGGAGAGGTTGCTACATTCTATGGAACAAGTTTTAATAAATATAAAGAAGTAGAAAAAAGTCATGCAGTTCACGTTACTGAAAACATTTACAAAAATGATAATCTACAAGTTTCGGAAGAAAAATTTATGGCAGAGGATAGGTATGATGGCATTGTAGAGACATTGATTTCAGTCCAAATGGTTTAAAATTACAAAAGAATTGCGGAGAATGAAGAGAAGCAATGTGCAATTGGTGAAATACAGAATATTACAATAGGTTTTAGAGTTAAATTATATTAGATTTTTTTATGTTACTGAATTAATTTGAAAATATAGCCATAACGTGGATGCCAGTGGTATCAATACATCTGGAATATTTTATTAAGCACGGACTTTTGAAATTGTAGCTCTGTCATATTATAGAATTAAATGTTATTATTAATGAAATGTATTTCCAATATAGATATTCTGAAAAAAACTATGATATCCCTAAACTTGGCAAGCGTAACAAATTATTAATCGCTCGGCAGCATTGTAAACATACAACTTTATTTGATAATGATATTTCATTATTTTTTAATATGCTATTATAGACTGTATTAATTACAAATTTTGAGATGTTTAACTTATCTAAAAATGAGTTTTCAGGTTGCATAGAGGTTCATTCTTTCCTAATTTTTCCCCATTGTGAAATATCATAATTTTAGTTTTTTCCATGTTAACTGACTAATTCCATAAACTACTGTACTACGCTACTCTATTTATCATCATTTGGAGAATTTTAGGTTCCTGTGCAATCAAAACAATATATAATTGGCGTACATTAGATACCTTATATTTACACCTCCTACTAGAATTCCTCCACCTATAAAGTCAAAGAAATCGTTTATAAACAGTGAAAACAAACAATCTGCCTCAAGCCTACTGATGTTTTAAAAGTCTCCATGACGCCGCCATTGGTCCACACACAAGATTCCGTATGTCTGTAAATATTTTGAAGAGCATTAATGAATTTGCTAGATATACCCAACATATACAATATAGTTTTGAGGAAGTCGAAAAACTAAATATATTTTTCATAAAAAAAGTGTTTTCCCTTCCTATTAATTCACCTCATTATATTTTAAATTTGGAATCCAATTTTAAACCGATATTCTTCTATACTTTGTCATTGCATTTGCAGCATCAAGAGTACCAAACTTTTTGGCTAAAGAAATAATAAAACAGAAAATATTTTGGCACAAAGATAACACTGAGCTCTGTAATAGAATTAATATCACAATAGAATACACTTGTGATAAAATCATTCCCCATATTTTAACTAAATTAGAAAATAATTTTAAAGCGGATATAAGGGGAAAAGCTAGTGTCTAGATTTCATTTTTAAAAAGCGACTTAGGTGAGAGGCATTACATATCACATGTAAATAAAATGCATTTTATTAAAGTTATATTTAAATTGTATGGAAAATTATTATTTCTAAACATTTGTTATGAGGAGTGAGCAGCAAAGATTGCGTAGCCTTAGTAATTTAAATGAAATAGAGGATGTATACCACTATGTAGCTATTTGTCCGATTTTACAGGAATATCAAATCAAATATTTTAAGAAAAAAATCATAAACCGCAATGAACTTATAAACATACTCAATGGCAAAGATTGGAGCAGTTTATATATGTATCATATATACGCTTATAAATATAGGATGTTTTTGATTCAGCAATACAACGCATAACATTCTTTAGTTATATGTAAACAAAAGCAAGTATAAGAATAAGGTCATACAACAAAAATTGTTTCTTTCTTATTTTTCGACAAATTAAAGTTTATTTTGATTATACTTATCAGATGGTTTTAAGTTATTTATATTGTTTAAAATAACAAAAGGCTGTTTAATGTTCCCAAAGTTAATTGTTTTTATTTATTTTATTATTATTATTTATTTGGATTCTATGTATTGTTAGGGCAACTCCAGGCAGACGGTTCTATACCATTGCCAAAAAATAGTTTTGTTATTAAAAAAAAAAAAAGGAATATGTAAAATATATATGAAATAAAACTTTCTTTCTATCTATCTATATTCTGAAAAAAATAATAATTATTATTATAAAACAATAATTAATTTTCTTTTATTTTGCCTAGATATCAGGTAGAAAGCATTCTTCTTCAGTATTATGAAATGTGAAAAGTCAAGGATGATATTTGTGCATCATAATTAAGTTATTTCTGAAGGCTTTTAATCTTCTTTGCTTGCCATATTATCAACTTATATATTAAAACACTAATATTTCAGTTAAATTTAAAAATATAATTTATGGATCATACTTTGTAATGGTTATATAAGCAGATGAATTGTGATATATTAAAAGAACTATCCATGCTAGGAGGTTTTGTTCCATATTGAATATCTTTATAGTATAATAGTATAAAACTAATTGGCATGAGGCTTAAATTAAATGGTAAAAATTAAATTCCATCATGGTGCTTATTTGCTCTCCAAAGTGCTGTAGGCAAAAGTAAATACTGATCACATTCCAGTGATTGATGAAACAGACACAACTTTCTTCAAAAACAATTTCCTCTACATTTAGAATTTCGAATTCATAACGATTGCTTAGAATTTCTTAACTGTTTGAAGACTTAAATATCTCATGTTTTTTAAATTCATTTACTTTTAAATTAAAGTTCATATAATTCCACATGTAGTTAAACTATGTCAGCGAATAAATACAATTCTTAAAGAGTGTTGTTTGGGGCAACTATTGGTGGAATTGGAGCCTTATACTACACCTGGGTTGAAAGTTCAAGACAAAAGAAAATTTCCAAAAGTTGAAAAAATATAATTAAAAGTTTACTTTAAATTTATTTATTTTTTCCATCAGTTACATTTCCTGTGTTAAACATTGTTAACTTATATGGAACTAAATATATAATATACCCCTACAACTTGTTGATTTTAGGTCAACAGTTATCCAAGAAGGTGATTGGACCAAGATTAAGCTTTATTGCCAAGTTTTTGTCTGCAATTAATTAATTAAGAGGACTCATTTTTAAAAGCTGGCTGTTCTGCAAGAGAATCCACAGCTAATGTAAGAGAACAAATAATTATCTGATTAATAAAATAATAATTGTAAGGAAATAACTTTATTGCACCCTTTTATTTCCTTTCCATGCTTCAATTCATTTTTATTTTTTTCGACAATGTTTCAGGCAATTTTGCCTATTTTCAAATCGAAATCTTTATCTATAATATTACAATATATTAATCACAAATATATATGTAACAGCACACACAAAACTATAAAAATCTAAAAAGTCAACTTAATGAATACAATCTTTACTTACATCATCATTCTGTCCTCTATGGTATATTATTTTTTATATAATTGTAGCAAAATCTTTTTTCATTCTTATCCTCACATTCCTCTCATAATAATTTCATAACTATTTATGAAAAGTTCATTCTAAAATTAAAATAAGAATACTGAAATTTACAATACATCACAAATAAGAAAAGGCCAAACAACAAATTTTTCAACAATTTACTACACTATTATATAAATTACCTTTGAACACCTCACACTAATTAAATATTTTTTTTTTAAATTTCCATCGAATGCTATACATTTTCGGCCTATATATATAATAGCCTTATGTCCACTGTGAGCTGTGTGCTGTGTGCTTACATATTATTATGCTCTTTGGGATTAAGAGTTCTGCATTATTTTAATACTTTAAGTATTATTATTGCTAATAATTTTGCTGAAATGATTATTTAAATTACTTCAATTTAATTGAAATTCTAATTTATTAATTATGTCAACATAATGCTGCCCAATCACCTTAATATCTGCTTTAAAAATTACCCACATTTTTAATCATTTTAGTTATATAGATAAATTCAAGATACTTTCTTATTTTATTATCTTCAGCCCTATTTAAAATTTCTATTTTATCATAATCAAGAATATGATTATTCATGATACTATGCCTTGTTAGAGCTGTGACATTGATATTTTTAGGATTTTTAGTATTTATTTTATGTTGATTTATTCTATTTTGCAAATGGGACATAAGGCTATTATATATATATAGGACAAAAATGTATAGCATTCAATGAAAATTTTTTTAAAAAATGTTTAATTGGTGTGACGTGTCCAAAGGTAATTTACAAAATAGTATGGTAAATTGTTGAGAAATTCATTGTTTGGCCCTTTCTTATTTGAGATATATTGTAAATTTCAGTATTTTTATTTTAATTTTAGAATAGACTTTTCATAAATAGTTATGAAATTAATATGGGAGGACTGTGAGGATTAGAAGGAAAAAATATTTGGTAATAATTATATAAAAAATAATATAACATAGGATAATGAGGTAAGTAGAGATTGTATTCATTAAGTTGACTTTTTAGAATTTTATAGTGTTTGTGTAAGAGCTGTTACATCTTTTACATGTATGTTTGTGATTAATATATTGTAATATCATAGATAAAAATTTCGACTTGAAAAGAGCAACATTGCCTGAAATGTCGTCGAAAAAATAAAAATAAATTGAAGCATGGAAAGGAGATGAAAGGGTGCAATAAAGTTATTTTCTCGTAATTATTAATTTTGTTAATGAATTGAAAATGCCTTTGAAAATTTGGAAGATTTTATAGAAAAAATAATTATCAGTCTAAAAATTCAAAATTACATCGAAATGTTCACACCTCAAAAATTCATAATCTCATCAAAATTTGATGACCCTCAAAACTTTTGATAAGGCAACTTCCGCCATGAAACCCTTTTCTGGACAATGCTGCCTATACAATGATTTTTAAGTAATTCTTGAATGCTATTAAATGTAATTAATTACACTAACCATAATATGTTTACAGGTAATATTTTTTCATTAGATATGGTTATATTTTAACATTTTGGGGGGGAGAGCTTCGGTCTTAAAGTCCCCTCCTCCGTAGATCTGCTTGTGCCACCTAATAATCTGAAATAGTTCATTATAGTAAATAGTTTATAGCACAGGCTATGGGAGGGGCTTTGGGGCTGAAGCCCCCACAAAATGGTAAAATATAACCTTGTTTTACAAAAAAAAGTATTAAAAAATTTCACTTAAAGTATTCTTATTCGTGTAGTTAAATTTAATAGGACTTCAAGAACTACTTAAACACCATTTCATAAAGATAGTTAATTTCTTTCTTTTTGTTCAAATTAATTATCATTTTATATATATGAAAAAAAGGCTTTCGGGCTGAAGCCCCTCCAAAATTAAATTCTGGATCCGCTAGTGGTTTATAGTAAAAAATAAATAGTAACTGCTAGTGAATACCATGTTGAAAAAGTCATGATAGGAATGTAAATAAACTGCTTGAGAAGAGGTAAAGATTGGAAGGGAAGAATGGCTAAAACTCAGTAAATTAATATATCTCTTACAGACAAATTTCTAAAATTATAGGGCTGAATTCAAAAGAAGCAGACAAATATACAGTGATGGAGGACAGAGCTAGAGATGTGTGACACAGACATTGACTATCATAAATGTGATCATTGTACAGTTCAGCACCATAGCACATCCTTCTCCCCCTCTTTCAAATTTTATGAAAAGGCCAAAGTTTCACTGACTTTTCAATATTTCACTGTTATTTACTCAAAAGATAAGGTACAAAAGAGTTCAATAAACCATACAAATGATGGTTTAATATATTACATGTGAGAAACTGATGATTGGGGCTAATTTATGTAGGTCGTTCTAATGTTGGTACCACGGGCGGATCTACGGGGGGGGGGCTTTCGGGCTGAAGCCCCCCCCCAAATTGTGAAATATATCCATGTTTTATCGAAAAAAAGTATCTCTTAAAGTATTATTGTTCGTGTAATTACATTTAGAAGGTCTTTAGGAATCACTTAAACACCATTTCATACAGGTAGTTAGTTTCTTTCTTTTTTTCCAAAGTAATTATCGTTATTTTTATGAAAAAAACAACGTTCGGGCTTAAGCCCCCCCTCCAAAAAATAAATCCTGGATCCGCTAGTGCTTGGTACCCCAATATTTTCAATGCGGTGCTTATGTTATACTTGTAACTGTCGCAGTACCCTTTCAAGGACTTTAAAAAATTAAAAGAAGCGAATAATGAATGATGCAGGAACATGAAGGAGCGGTCCTAAAAAAGAATGGTCAGGACTGACCCGGTTTCCATAAAGGAACTACTATGCCCATCTCTAGACTGATTCACGTGAAGAGATAGGTTAGAGAGATTAAAAAGGAGCCTTCAAGCGGACCCTACGCGGTAATTCATGAATGAACGTCAGAAGAAGTGCCAAGATTGCTCGGGATCGCTTTGATCATGAAGACCCTTACACGTTACACGCCTGAAGTCAAAGTTAGAAAAATATAAGTCAACTACATACAAAAATCTAGGAAAAGTATTGCGAAAATAATCAATTTGTTAAGAAAAATGGAAAAATTAATGACAAATAAACACAACAATTAAAGATTTTTTTTCTATAAGTAAATTGTGAAGTTTCCACTTTTATTTCTCTTCAATTTATTGCCTACTTGACTATTTAAAGAAAAAATAGTTGAAAATGGTTAATAATAATATAGACTAGGGATATAAACAACTATTTACTTTTATGAAATTATTTACTTAATAACGAGACCTATCGTATTAAGGACTTTTCGTATTAAGAAGTGGGAACTAATATTACAGAATATAACATCATTTACAAGAGGCTACTCTCAACATCTACTTCGCTTTGTGATTCAATATTCATTTTCAATCAAATGACTGTTTATGTTTGTTATTACAAATTAATTACTGAAATGCCAATTCGTGATGTAAAAGTTAAATGAACATTAATAAGGTTTGTCATTCTGGGATTGCAGTTTCTGCTGTAGAGGGGTATAGCTTTGATGACAAAACTTCATGATCCTCCGAAAGACGAGAACAAAGCCACATTTGTATTTATTTGAATAATATATGAATAATTTAATTCGTTTAATTATTTATTTGATCTTTTTAATGTAATTAATATTATTGAAAATAAAAATGTATCTCGATATGGCTACACTGAGTGCCTAGAAGGTTATTAATTTTTCAGTTTTGACAGATGTATATAGTTAATTTTGTATTTGTGCGTTTATAGATTTCTTTTAATTTGAATTAGTTGAAAGTGATAATTACTGTAATGGCTGAGGGTGAACCTGCAGCAGAACCTAAGAAAGTAGTCCATATATATCCATTAGTTGAGGTAAATTAGAGCAATAATTTGTTTTTACTGTTTACTAATTAAAATTTATGTTCGAATCCTCCCTCTTATTATATAAATTGTTAATAAACTTCTCTTGTATTGATAAAATATATTCCATGAATTGTAGAACTCGGACATGAGTGAAGATATGAAGAACGAAGCAATCGAATTAATAGTTACAGCTTGTGAAAAATATTCTACTAATAATGAGGTATGTACTTTCAATGGTGGAATTTTTAAGTTCAGCGTTTCACTTTAAGAGTATTCAAAATTAAATTGTTTTCGTCATTTAATTTTGTTTATATTGGCACATTCTTATGTTATCAATTTTTGGTGTATTGAGGTATACTACAGAATTTAATTAATCCTTTTTCAGTAAGTTTAGCTTCTTATTGATGTAAATTTTAAAAATCAATTATTGATAATAGAGCTTTCTCTATCCATTTTCATTTCTTGTTTTGTTTCTCCAATAGCTGATTGGCTTATCTTTGTTTTTATTATTGCCTAGCAACACAATTTGATTCCTTAGCAACTGCTGTTTTTGTTTGTTTTTTAAAATATTGATAAAGATTCTTGATATGAGCCTTACACTTGACACAAATACTCCAATTTCAACATTTTTGAGTAAAATCATTTTAGTGATATTTCTAGTTTAGTTATAATAGTAGTTATAGTACCGATTTAAAAAAAAAAATTAATAAATAATTGTGCAATATAAATTTTAAAATAATATAACATGTTGTGGACTATACGATTTCATACTGTTGTCATTGAATTACTATTTTTTTATTATGGGTAATAAATAGTCAGGACGCAGTCATTTTAAGTTTTTATTGGTGACGAGGTTTCAATCCAAGCATGTGGGTCATCATCAGGCCTGAAAATCGTTTAATACTATTATATCTTGTTAATTAGATTTTTGACAATCGATATTTTTATAAAAACACATGGGTTCACATGGATTATAAAAAGCAGATAACCACAATAAAGTTATGAAACATTTTTTTTATCAATTATAATTCTCTCTTACATAATAAGTGATGAAGAGGATGATACAATCAGAGATATGATATTGTTGGACAGATATTGGTTAATAATATCTGTCTTACTATATTATGTCTATGATTGTATTAAATAATTTTCAGCCCTGATGATGACCCACATGTTGGGGTTGAAACGTCAACACTAATAAAAACCTTAAAAATGACTGCACTGCATCCTAACTATTTATCACCAATGATATATAGAACAGTCAATTAATATCCTTCAATATATCTTTTTTTTTTTTGGCTTTACTGACCTTGTCAATCTTTGGCTGCCTGAATCAGCCTTCTCCATCTTTGCCTATCTTAGGCTATTTCTTCCTAGTTATCTGCATGCAGCTCTATTGCATGTTTGTTGATTTGTTCTATCACTCTGCTTTTTGCCCTTCTACCTGGTCTGTTAGTCCGAGAGCCCGTGCCAAAAAAGGTGTCATATTTCATACTAAGCTTTGTACTATTAAATTGATCGTATCCACCGGCCTTGATAAGAAAAATACCCGTCTGCCAGCATATAGCCACTGGAATACAAAATGGCGGCCATGTGAAGATAGATAGAGACTCTATATAGGTCGTAAACGTATATATATCGAGAGGGCTTATGGATATATAAAGCTACCAAACCAATTTATAGTATTTACAATCTTAAGACACAAAATAATAGTCAGTAACTCCATACCCACAGATTCCAATTAAAAAAATTTAATTATGATTCAAAAATTTACTTTTTTCGCTTATTTCGGTGAAACAATGTGTTTTATCTAATATAGGGTCATATGTGAAATTAAAACTGACATGATTTTCAATAGAAATAGTTGTTTTAGCTTTTTCGCTATATATTCTGTAGTTTCCGTGATATCCGTTCTCGTTATTCACTAATTTCGAAAAAAAAAATTTTGCATCGCATTTTTATCATTATTTGATTCGCCAACTCTTCCATTTTATGAAGTCAAGAGAAGGAAAGTTGTTTAATATTAAATTTTCTTTAAGAATATATATTATTTTACTATCTTATCTTCAACCATTTATAGGCTAGAGCAATTATAACTTAATGATGAAACTCCAAAACTAATCAGAAAAACTTACTTTTCGCAATTTTCGTTATTTCACAGCTCTTAATCTGTATGTAATACAACATATATGTGTATACATTGGCTTTCATAATATACATATACATATATAACTTTTTGAATTATATATTCAATTTATCGTCTTGAAATCCATGGGTCTGGGGTAACTGACTATTGTTTCATGTCTTAAGACTGCAAATACTGTAGATTGAAAGGGTTGGTAGCTTTATATATCTATAAGCCTTCTCTATATATACGCTTTCTTACCTCTTTCTTACCTACAACCTATGTAGGGTCTTTATCTATCTTCACATGGCCGCCATTTTGTATTCCAGCAGCTTTATGATGACAGAGATGCATTTTTCTCATCAGGCCGGAGGATATGTTCAATTTAATAGGACAAAGCTTAATATGAAAAATGACACCTTTTTTGCCATGGACTCCAGGACTATCTTGCCTACTACTGAGGTATTCGTTGATGTGTAGAGGCTTCGTAATGGATAGCTGTCAGTGGGTTACATGTCCTGCCTATCTTAACCTCCTTGCCTCCATATCATAAGATATTGATTGATGAGTGTATAAAAACAGTTCTTTATTGGTCCCTCTACTCAATGCGTAAACCAAGATCACTTTGGTTATCGTGTGAAGGATTTTCCTCCCAAATAATTTATTATTCCTTTCTAGTGTGCTCTATAATATCAATACTAGTTTTATTTTAATATTGTACACTCTTAATTTGAGATTTCAAGGAATGTTTTGGGATTTCAATAACTTTGAAAGAGGTAAGAAAGCTCTCTTAGCTTTTGTTTCACGTGTTTGTCATTTATTGAGATCAGTGGGACCTGATTTATTTGAATCTATTAACTTTTGGGAACAATTTTCCCTTAGTGCAGATCCTGTTATTGGGATGGATTTTTTGGCATACTATCTTATGTTTTGTTTTATTTTTATTTAAATGATGGCAAATTTGCTCTGTTTTTCTTATGAGTCTTAGCATGTCTCAATGTTTACAATCTATGTAGGGTCTCTATCTATCTTAACATGGCCGCCATTTTGTATTCCAATGGCTATATGCTGACAGACGTGTATTTTTCTCATCAGGCCGGTGGAAATGATCAATTTAATAGGACAAAGCTTAGTATGAAATATGACACTGGTTCCCAGACTAACAGACCAAGTAGAAGCCAAAAAAGCAGAGTGATAGAACAAATCAACAAACATGCAATAAAGCTGCATGCAGATAACTAGGAAGAAATAGCCTAAGATAAGGTCAAAGATGGAGAAGACTGATTCATGGTATTCATTCATGATCCTCTTGATTGTTTCTGAAGTCAGCTATATCATAGGATTTCATAATTCATTCCGACATGCACCTCTCAATTTTCACCTTCTCAAATACTAAGTTGAACAGGATTGGTGAGAGTCCAACTCCTTGTATCTGGATTCAACATTTAGGATAATTTATTGTTAGTTAAAGTGATCTTATTATGAATATAGTAAGTGCAGAAATTAATAAATTTATTGTGCTGCATTGCAGTCAAAAAAAGAAAAATCATTATTTTCACCTTATTTGTTTTGCAGATTACAGTTGTTTTTAAGTTTACCATGGCATTAATGAACATTTGATTGTAGCCAAACTATTGTTTAATATTGACTTTAGTTGTTTGTTTCCAGAAACCTGTTTGATTGTGTTTTAATTTATGTTAATTAAACAAAATTTAAGATTTTGATTATCTAGCCCAAGAAACAGCCTTATGTACATATTATATAAATATTTATATATATATATATATATATATATATATATATATATATATATATATATATATATATATGACATCCAAGACTGGTAAATACCAACGGGTTAATATTTTAGGCTGTCTATAAGAAAACTAGCAAAAAAAGCTAGCAATGGGCAATATCTAATCTTAAGAAGTCTAACAAAAAATAAATTGTGTATATGTGTATGTTTGCATGTGTTTATTAACCTAAAAACAATAAATGAACAGTTTGAGTTTTTCTCAGTTTTGAGTGATAAGAAATAAATGCATTAATATGTGTGAGGATAATTTAAAAATTATATCAATTGTATACGATAAATTAAGTTTAATAATCCATTAAATGAAATGTTTTCAGCTAGCAGCAAGTCTTATAAAAGAACAACTAGATAAAAAGTTCGGCCCTTCTTGGCATGCCATAGTAGGTGAAGGCTTCGGATTTGACATTTCTTATGAATGCAACACTCTTTTATATCTATTTTTTGGTGGTAATGTAGGAATATGCATATGGAAATGTTGATAATTAAAAAAAGTCTGAACAGAGTTGAAGTCTGAACATCAGTATATGTCTTCGTATGATCTAGTCCTAAATGAATAAATCATTTGATATTAAATTATAAATACATATCCCCAAGGGATCTGTTTGTTTTAAACTTCATAACATTGTTCATGAATTGTGATCATTTTTATTGAAAATATTTTTAAATCTAGTGTACCTAGTGTTTATAAAACTTAAGATAATGGTAATGATAAGTTCCAGTAAGGAGATCATTCCATATAATTTAGTGCTAATTCATGCATTAATACTTAACTAAATAGTTAAGATTTAAGATAAAAGCGAAATATTTCATTTTATTCCAAGATATAGTAATGTTAAGCCTCGAAGCTCAATAATGAATTTAGCTAAAATAAATTGATGTACCTATATAGTGTTCAGTTGTTAATAATGCATATTAACCTCAAGTATTGCTCTTTGGCTTTCATAAAGCACAATGTTTATTCTTCCAAGATACTTTTGTAGTGATATTAATAACAGATACTAGATTGTATTTGTTATTTTAATGCCTTATGACAATGAAATCAAGTTTTACTAGTTATCTAATAAAAATATGTCCGTACAATCAAAACCCTGATTGCTATTAAGTGAAGAATGATACTTGAATTGCGCATTTAAATTGTTAATTTTTATTTCATGATTTATTACTTACAAAATTCTGATGTGAGCTCAGAATATCCTAATTCAGTGAGAAAAAAAAATTATTTTAAAAGATTTTAATTTATTCGGTTATCACTTTAATGAAAGCAAAACTAAATAATGCAGTATATTTGAGGCTTTCAAAATAACATGAATTCATAACCATGAACTCCGCTTAATTGAACAGTTTTTTTATTTTATTTTTACTCTTATTGCTTAACAGGAACTTCTAGTCAAATATTATAAATATTTATTTTAAGCACTGCCACCTTAGAAATACGATTCTGTTAAGAAGAATAAATCTAATTTTTTAAGCATTGTAACTTCTAATTTAAGGCTATAAATTATAATGAAACAAGAATCAAAGGTTTTTGACAATTATATGAAAATCCATTGTTGTAGTATTTTACTATATCTTAATTTAATAGAATACTATAGTATAGTATAATACTTACCATTGAGTAGATATGGTTACTCCTTTTCATTATTGTTAATGAAAGAATAAATTTCTGTTAAACTTTCATTATTTAAAATATGATGAATGGTTGCTTGGATTTATAATGCATCAAACGAACATTTTTAAGTTGATATTTAATAGTTTTAGATTATTTATTTATCTTGGATAATGAAATATTCTTTATTTATAATAAGCATACCTCATTCAATTGTTACCTAAGTCTTTTATATCAAGTAATGTTTTATTATATCAAATTTAATTTTTATGAGACCAAATAAGTCTAGTCCTTTTTTTCTTCTAGTCTTTGTTATTTATTGAATAAAATATATTAGTTACATAATATGTTAGTATTGTCTAGATTACAGTTTTCTTGTTTATTTTTTTTTAATTTATTATTAATTTAACTTGGAAAAAGTTATTTTATTTATAATATGTGCAATTGAAGTGACATAAAAATTGTTATCTATTTAACCATTTTATTGCAATTCATCACTTTCTTATTAAAATTAATATAATTGCGATGTTTTTTACATGTATATAAATGGGTAGTGTGTGTAAGTTACCTTGAAATGGTTATAGTAATGTAATTTCATTAAAATTGATGTTGTTATATTGCAATTATGAAGCTAGTATTTCAATCTTCACCAAGTATTACTCTAAAGTTTGCTCAAGACTTAACTTTTAGTTGAGAGGGAGGAGAATCATTTGATTAGGGAACATTGAACTTTTTCATACTTCCTAAAAATCTTCATAAATCTTATAGACCCTGACAAAATTTATGAATGTAATAGTATCAATCTGAGTGGTCTGTATAGATTATTTTGTGATCTTTATTTTGATTAATGTATTATTCTTTTTATTGTTTAGATCAGGGTTCTCCAAACTTTTTGGCCCACGGGCAATATTAAGTCCTCTACTAAGTCACACGGGCCATGGCTTGTGATAAATAAATGGCATTTCAGTCGTGAAATGAGCTTTCTAAGAGAAACAACTTATTCAATAAATGTTGTAGAAACCTGTTTGAGTGATTTACTGAATTTCATATATTTTTAAATACTTTTAAAATTTTACCGTGTAATCAAAAAAACTTGTGGGCCGGATCCGGTTGCTAGGTGACCCTTGGTTTAGATGATACCTTAATTTATTTACTCGCTATTCATTCATTTTCGGATGTTTGTTATTCATTTATTTAAACTTCTCCCAGAAATAAGAAGCTATTTTTCAATAACCAGTTAATCACTTTTTTTTTTTTATCATATAGGCTTTTTATTTTCAGTAACCTATTAATCAGATCAAAATAGGAGCAGAAAAAAGTTATCAATTGCAAAAATAACTTTTAAATATCTTAGTTATTTCTTGAGAAACCTGTTATTTTTTAAACTTTTAATGATAAAAATACTGCCCCATATTATATATTTCATAAATAGGTAAGTGAATGTAAAAATTGTATGTTCCAAATATATATATTTTCCAAACCCAAATGTAATGCTTGTAATGTTCAGTCTGTTCTGGAAATATAAAAGTTCATTTCTCTTAATCCGAGGAGAGATATAAATAAAAGAAGAAGTAAAAATAGTTATTGCTTTACATGTTATTTTCAGAAGTAATTATTGAAATAAAATAGTGATTAAAAAGGATTGTGGAATTAATTGATTGTTCTTATATTAATCTGGGCTTGGCCTTTAAATTTTCAAAAGTGTTACATGTTTCAACTATGGCATTTATTCAATTGCCTTATTTGATTGTGTTGACTAAGCTTAATAGTAGTTTTTATTTGTTAAACATTTCTGAAATTTGTTGGTTAAAGAACAGTGAAAGCATACTAAATTTAATTGTTTTGGAGATATATTATGTTAATGATTGTATCGATAAACTTATAGAAGTAAGAAAATTATTAAATGTTTAACGAGATCTCAAATGTGTAATAAACTTGTCTGAAATTCTAGTCCAACATATTTACTCAAAATCAAATTTTCTTCATTTAAATAAATAAGTTCAAAGGGTTCTATAAGTTTGGGACCATCATTCAATGCATCAAAAGAATTGAACCTTGGTCATACCAACCATAATGTTAATGTGAAAGAGATGTTTGTTATTTTGTTTTATGTTAAGGAAACAACAAAATGTAGCTTCACAAATGCCGAATGAATTTAAGAATATAAGTAGCTCTTTGTATGTCTGTTGATTTTTATTGTTTTTTAATTTAAATCTAGATATGGATATAATTCCAAATATGTAATTTTATGTATTAGAATCAAATAAATTATTCGTTTTTTTTTTTTAAATAATTGTTATTACTCCTATAAATGAAAATATTCATTTTTTTTTTAATGTTAATATGAATGTGGTGGTGCTGTCTTAGATTAATAATTTCCACAAATAATTCAGGTTTATAAGAGGTTTATCATAAGAAAACAAATCAAGATCATAGGAAACTAACATGTTTATTTTTCAAAAATAAATCAATGGTATATTTAACAAAAAATGCTGCAATATGAGCAATTGACCATTACCAGCTATTCAAAACAATTAACAACTAACTTCTGGTAAAATTACAAGCAAATTCATTTTGATACAAACGCACAATAAAATATTAATTTCCTGTAGCTTCTTCAGCAAACATTATTAATGACCTGCCGACCATCTAGATAATAATAGTTATACACTATCAACATGTAAGTTGAAAAGCATACAACATAAACCGTAGCTTTTTTAACTACATATATCTTCAATAATTATTTACCCTAAGCCTAGAATTAAGTTCACAAATGCTTAACAATAAATTAATAAATGCACAAATTAAAATAAAAAGTTTATGACACATTAATTAAAATTATTTATCACAATTAAAAAAAACTAAGTGAAAATATAATAAAGTGATGACTAAAGATTAAATTTGATTCATAAGAAAGAAAAATTTTGACAATTTTACTGTGATAATACTAAAACATAGAAATGCAATACATTTCAGAGATCAAATATGACACAGAAAATTGATTTAATAAAGTAAGTTTATGCATTTTTTTAAGCAGGTATAAGTATGACCATTTTTTAAGCATGTAAAGGTTGAAACTAAAGAATAAAATTGTTTAATTTCTGACATAATATTATTAAGAGTTTAGCATATTTGTGAAAAAAATCGTTTGAAATTGATAATCACTCATAATTTTATTTAAATATTTCAAAGAAAAACAATTCTGATTAAGCAAATCAAATATGACCTACATCTATTCGTTCTTTGTGCTAAAGATCTATATTAGGCCAATTTATTGACAGTAAAAAAACTTGCAATTTAGGAATCCAGTTAAGTAACAGATTCCAAATATGAATTGCATAAATTAAAAATTGTGCAATATGTACAAATGCAAACTAAGTAATAATTGGAAAAAATTGTAAAATTTAAATGCCTCTTTTATAAAAATAAATGCACAAAACTATGCTAAAACAATTACCAGCTT
Source organism: Nezara viridula (assembly GCA_928085145.1). Taxonomy (NCBI): domain Eukaryota; kingdom Metazoa; phylum Arthropoda; class Insecta; order Hemiptera; family Pentatomidae; genus Nezara; species Nezara viridula. The sequence goes on along the minus strand of OV725080.1, from coordinate 83,607,128 downwards.
AAAAAAAAAAAAAAATACAACTATTCTTTAGGTTCTGGAGTTTCAGGTGTATCCCACTTGAGATGAACTTCAGGAGTAAAATTTACAATTTCAACATGAACTGCCTGAAATTTTTCAAATTTTGGTGGTATAGGGCAAAGACGGTAGATTACCTTGTCTCCAGGGAGTGGGACATACTCTCCTTCCACACTGTAAATAAATAAATTACATTAAACTTACCAAAATAACAATATTGTCGTAACATCTCAGTCATATCTAAAATACGTAATATCAGTTTCATACAACTTTTCGTTTTTGAGCTAGACTGTTCACATACACAGAACATTTTGCGGGACTTGGTTATTTGGATTCAGAGGACCTCATAACGTGTACTTCTGTTGGAAACTCGGATCCAAAAATTTCCACGATCACAATACTTATCCTTACTACATATTTCATATATAGGTAAATGAAAGTAAAAATATGTTTAAATCACGGAAGGTATCACACTTGGTGAGAGGGATGGGTACATAAAGTATTGGTTAAAAATGAAGCCATTCACAGAAACAGCAAAATGTAATTTTGTCTGTTCTAGAGACTTCAAATTATGGGGGGAAAAAATTGTCCTAAGAGATGAAATATTCCACCAGATGGTGAAGGAAAGCCATGTAATGGATTAAGGAGGAGTTAAATGATAATGACCACAGAAATCTAACAATATAAATTAATGTTAATAAGCAAGATTGATCCAAAGAACTCAAACTTACATAGTTTTCCTTTTCTTTATTTTTTTATTATTTATTCATGATCTTTACAACTGTATAAAAAAAAAAAAAAATGTATACATAGTAAATTTTTACAAATGGATATAATGACATGAAAATACTTGTTGAGAAACTACCCACAGATAGCACTCTAATAATAAGTCTACATTAGGAGAATACGGGGCTAACTTCTTTTCAGACACCTCAGAGGGTACATATTTTTAAGTCTTTAAAAATTTTACAGTCACTGCAATTTATTAATGTAGTAAGCTTTATATTAAAATTCTTTGATTCCATCAATGAAATTGAATTCATTATTCATTTTCTTATTCACAAGATATAATGAGCATAATTTACAATGTGATAAGTTATCTCTTCAGCATGTTACCTCCATTCATTAAGGTTATTATTATTTCATTAGGAATAATAATAATCAATACATGTCATGGATTCAGGAGTTCTTATCATGTAACAGACTTTTTTTTTTTTTTACTAATTTCCTCTAATTCTATCAATGAAGTTGAATGGTAATACAGTTTCTCATTTATAGGATGTTATGATCATAACTTGCAAGGTGATAAAACATTTATTCAGCATATATTACCTCCATTCATCAGAAATTAAATCACTTTTCGGTTCTGAACTATTTCTATAGGCTCATAAAAATTATAATATACATGGTCTATTAGGTTGTCCTATTGAAAAAAAAAAAAAAAACTCTTCAAAATAATGCCAATCACATGTCTTACAGGATGTTCAGGATTCTGATTCACATTAAAGTCTTCTTTTTAGGTACACTTTTGTGTGCCTGGAAAGGCTTTGGTTATTTAACAAAAGAATGTTAATTATGCCTCTATATTATAATAATAATATAATTGAATTTTTATATTACTACACTATTTTATATTATGCAACAGCTTCCATACCATAAAGGTAAAACCCCATATCATTTTTAATAACATCACAACCCATGTATTTTAAATTACCATTCACTAATCATACTAATCTCCATTTATTTAATTATTATTGATCTTATAAGTAATTAATTCAAGGTTTGACTCTTTTAATAGGCCAAAATTGCCACTAACAGTGTTATATGATAAATAATATCTACATCTTCAAAATAGAACAAAAGTATGGTTAGAGTTCCTCCAGCATGCATACCAGGATTCTTAATACGCATTTGGAATGTATAGCAGTAGTGTTTGCAGCTCTGCTGATAAGTCTGTAGCAAAAATAATTATTCTTTTGAATTTAATTTAACATCCATAGATCACACTGCAGTATTTCCTAAATCATCAACCTAATATTGGTTATCTCCAATAAAAAATATGACGTACAGCAGAAATCCTCATTGTATTCATGTTACTCTCAAGCTGCGGTTTTGAATCACAATTTTTCCATTGGTGTGCTTAACTAGTCTAGCATTTATTTCCTACACTTCACCACTATGAGAGTAAGGTAAACAGAAGACATTGGGTATAATATAAAAAAATATCTTATTCTGGAACAATTTCTCTCCTTAAAATAACAAAAATTATAGAGAAAAACAGATAGATAATTTATAAATAAAAAATTAAGAATATAAAAGTTAAAATTACTTACAAATAGATAAAGACACAAATGCATAAATATTATTGACATAAATACAGATGATGAATAATTTTGCAGTTTAAAAGAAGTTATGATGGAGGCTTTATGAAACGAGATGAGTAAAAAATTTCAATTCATAGCACAAATGAAATAAAGATTTTCCTTTAATTGAGGAAGTTCTGTGAGATGATATATACAGGTTGGTAAATGATTCATTATGATATCACATTAAAAATTTAAGAAAAAGAAAGATTACCAATTAATTCAAAAAGTAAAATGATTGGACAAGTTCCTAAACTCAGAGCTGAGCTCATCAGTGGCATCAGATCCATCTCTAAACTGGACGAAGAAATGCAATCGATGGGCTCAGTGCTGAGTTATTGAACCCAGCTATTTAAAAAAAATAATTCTAAAACTAAAATTCTAAATGCTGTGTTGTTAAAATATAAAACAGCTGGATGAGTGCACTAGTTAGATGGTTGTGCCACAGTATTACTTAAACAAATCTACTAAGAAGTTGTAAATTAGCATCAATAAAAACTAAAAATATCACATAAACAGTCATAAGGAGATAATTTTCACAAAAAGTTAAATAATAATTTACACAGAAATTCCATGCATTTAATAACCTACTTACATGGTTAGTTAAAAATAATCATAGGAATCAAAATACTATCAGCGCAATTATTTATGTTTTAATGAAGAATTGCCAGTGCGATTCTTTAAAAATGTAACATAAAACATCTAAAGGAATAACTAAAACGTAACAAGAGTGGGATTAAACTATAGTGTTGTTATCGGATCAAATAGAATCAAATGCATTCAAATTTGAGTATTTTGAGAAAAACATACCTAATCAAAATTTCCAGAAGATGGGATGATATAAATTGGACATCCATTACATATTAAAAATTAAATTAAATAATTCAAAGTCCTCTATAACGTCCTTTGTGAATTCTATGTTTGCTTAAACTTAACTTACTCAGATATATGGACAAATAAAGTTTCACCATTAGAGTCTCTCTGAATGAAACCATGTCCTTTAGATCTGCTAAATTGTTTAACAACACCATGTTCCTGTGGGTTAGAGAAAGCCCTTGCAGATCTGTAATAAGAAGAATCGTAAATTATTGTACCAATGCAATCAAATTCTCATTTTATACTACTCTTACGTTGAATCGGTTCTTGTACGCCTGGTAATTATAGGACTTGGGACATGAAGAGAAGGACTACCATCTGGAGAGGACAAATTATGAAAACTGTTCGCTTTTATTGGGGTTTCCATTCTCTTACCAAGAAAGTTGCTACAATTGGCACGCTAATTCTCTTCAAGCTCTTACAGCTAAATAAGTGTTATCAACAGCTGTACCAGATAAGGTTATATTTACCAATATTTGCTGTTTCTAAACGTATTTTTTTTTAAAATCTCAGCAAGGATTTTTTTTTACAAATTTTGTGCGCAGTGAATGATTTTTTTTACAATAATCCACCAATGTTTAATTTAGTAATGATTTTTTGCAGAAAATGGCGCAAAATTCAGATGTAATCAATAGTTCCTGTAAAATATTCTAGGAGCGCTTGCATCTCCAGGATTGATATGTTTGACATTACAGGAGAAGTGCGCATCGTGGTAACAACAGATCACAGTTCAGGCGGTATACTATTGTAAATTGGTCGTTATAGTTTATTTCGTGCAATCTCTGTTAAACAAAAAATGGTTTGATTTATTGCTGCAGTACATCACTAAACACTACAAGAAAATGGTTCAGAAATATGTGTCCCCTGTTAGGGTCTACAAATACCCATTTGAACTTGTTATGAAGGTAAATTGGCTGATATGACAATGAGTTTGTGTTTCTCTATTTTTGTCTTTATTATTTACTCTTATCGGTCATTAATGTGGCATAAGCTATAAAATATTTGTTACAGTCTTAATTGTACAAACCAAATGTTTAATTTTTGACAGCACTCCTTCATGCTTTATCAATTTACCATTCCTAAAAACCACAATTGATTAACTCTTTTGTTTTCATTTACAATTACCTGAGATTTTTTATTAAAGTTATTTAACATAGTAAAGTGCATGTCAAAGTTGTTACTTTCACTGGTCTACTTCTTACATTCGGGTCTTCTATTAATGAAGCGATTTTCAAATTTATTGTCTCCCTTTATCATCACTTATCTGAAAGAAGAAATCAGGATTTTTAGGCCGAGTTAATCATAAATATTTTTTGTATAAAAATACCTTTCATAACTGCTCTCAAAAAGATCATCTAATGTATGACCTGAACTAGTTCTATTTTAGTTTCAAAATTCGAAATATGGATGTAGTAAATATTCTTGTTAATAGGCCTATGAGCGGAGGTTCCCCTCTTGCCCCCAGATTCCTGTAGTAATCAATTGTGAAATTATCTCTGATTGGACTTCACCTGACAAATCAATTAATAAAACTGAAAGAAAATGTAAACTCCATGTTGACGCACCGTATTTGTTGAAAAAGGTATGTTATATTTTATAAATTGTTGCTTTTAAAGTAATATTTGATTATTATTTTAGAGATGAATATAAATAAATAGATTTGTTTTCCTAAAATGTATATTTTAAGTTTAGTTATTCATTACAAAAATTAAAAACATACAGTATTCTCAATATATTTTGTTCAGTATACATATTGCCAATGCATATACCAATGTCAAATTTCTATAATTCTATTTTGGAAATTCGGTTACAAAATATGTGGCAGTTATTAAAGACTATATCTTCACAACTAAGTCAATAGTATTATGCTAATGAATTATGTTCAAAATAATGTAATGCAATCAAACTCATGTACAATGTTGATAAACATTTTACTGCACTTAAATATCTCATTTATCATAAGATTAAAATATATATTTTATGTATAAAGAAAGAATTTAAAATTTCAATCTCATTAAATCTGGGAATTGTTTATTAAAAAATACAGGACATCTGAAAAAACATATTATTACTCCCACTACTATCATAAAACCCTTCCACACTAGAATTATTAATTTCGAATTAAATGTCATCTACTAGATGCTATCATTATCGGTATAGTTTGTTAATTTTATTATATTTTAAATTTTAATGAGATTTAGATCTATCGTTCATTAATAAATACCTGAAGAATACAAAAAATGTTTTTTTTTAATACCAAAACTGTAAAGAGATTTAAATATGTTGTTAATGTTCATTCTTGATGAATTGACAGTTCCTGGATCAAATCTAGGAACATGTACTACCTAAATATTACTGAAGTTTGATTAGGTTTCAAATCCAGCAGAAATGTTAAGAATTATTAACTTAAGCATTTACTTAATAATAAATATTAATAAAAAAATCTACTCTACTACAAACAAATTTCATAAATGAAAGGAAATAATAACAATAATATTAAAATTAATAATTGAACTAGTCATTTATTTTTAGTTAATGATTTCTTTATTGATTATAAACCGACTGATTTACTAATTATTAAATTTATTTATTTGTGTACAGTATTTTAACTGAGATAATTCCTTAAGAATGCACAATGGTCCAAATTATTTATTTTACTTAAAGCCACACACTTCCTTTTTTAAAAATAAATTATTTATTAAGTGAAATTTTATTTAATTTTGTTTGAAATTGTGATATATAAAATATATGGATATCTGGACTTCAGTGTTTTCCCATGGAAGCCACTCTCCTGTTTTTTTAATGTTCCGAAATTGTTTGAACCTTTGTGATTTTTTACTCATTTGTTCCAGGTAAGAAGCTGTTTATACCTCATCCTTCTAGTAAGTAAATTTCTTTAGTTTTAGTTTTATTTTTATTCTAATTTTAATTAAGAAATAATATTTTTTCTATATATTATTTAGTGTTATTCTCCTGCTTTAATGGACCATCTTTCTAAAATGTGATAAATGGAATTTATAGATCATGGTGATCTTATTATTAATAAGAACATAACACATTCTTATTAACACATAAGCATAAATGGTTTTAAATTATTTTTCTTTTAGCTAATTAATGAATGGTCGAAAGGGACTGGTCTCAAAATAAGAAAATTATATTCCATACTAACTATTGAATCAGAGAACAGGATGGTTAAGCACGTTAGGGCATGGGTCCCAAAGTATCTGTTTCTGAACGTTGTGGGTTCCATTCTCACTTGGATAAGTTAATTTTCATTTCTCAGCGGCTCTGGAAAATGAATCTTGACATTCCCACTCTGGTAAGTGTGCGGACCATACCCATGTGGTCCACTTGCAGGACTAATCTCCTCCACCAGTACCAGTAACTATTGAATCATAGGCGGATCCAGCGGTAGTTTTGGAGTGGGGAACAATCAGCGTAGGTAGGACTACAGTATTTTCAAGAAATATTACCTTATTCCATGGTAAGAGTTTTATTTGATCGATTATATAGCAATTTCATATCTCGAATTATTTAAAATCGGCTATCGTAGGCAACAACGAGGTTATTAATTAATTTTATTTATGCATCTGCTACGATCGATTTCTTAAAAAATGGGTCATTTTTAAAAATTTTCTCCTCCTATTATTCATAATTCATTTATTATTTACAGTTAATCGCGTGTAATAGTACAGGTGGTATATTTGAAACAGTCGTATTTTTTTTTCTGTTATTCTGGTGGTAGAATTTCCCTCGCCTTGGAGAGCGTTTCTAAAAAATAAAAGTTGTGAAAGTGTAGAATTTAGTAAAATCTAAATATTGAACTAGACAGATTTTATTCTCTTCTCTCCTTCCCTTTTCTTTTAGAATATACGGAGTTTTCCCGGGCCAGAGGGTGAGGACGGGGGATTAATGCCAGAGTTAAAAACCCCCCATGGCACTGGGATGCGAACTCGTGAACATTATTCTTATCAATTATCTCAAATATCAGGTTGTTGGGCAACAGCGATGTTGTGCAAACGCGTTAGCCCGGTCTCTGTTAATATTAGAATTAGTTAAGTAGAATTAATAAGGATGGCGAGAGAATTAAGTCTCCTACGCGCGATATCTCCCGGCGATACAGCACCCTTTGTCGGTTTCGTTGAGTAGTATCGCGTTCTGTGTGACTGCTGTAATGTAGTAGATAGTAATACAACTAAGAGGAATATCGTTTCACTGAAACATACAACATTCTGTGTGTAGGAGACTTTATCGCCGAAAATAGGTTTAATTCTATGGAATAACCCCACCTTCTTTGACCGATGGAGTTAGTGTGTAGTAAGAGCTTCAGACTCAATTTGCATATAAACAAAATATTGTTCCTAGTCGAACGAGTTCGTATAATTGAGTAAAATTATGGATTATTGAAAAAATATAATGAAATACATCGACAGTTTTCAAAAATCCCTAAACAGTTCGATCTATCGAAAAAATATAACGATATTTCGATATATCGGTTCCCTATATTTTTAATCTTTGAAAAAGTAGGGTTATAAATATCGAGCTATAATACAGATTCGTTTTTTAGTTATCTAAAAAATCGAAGTATCATTAAAAAAAAAAAAAACAGAAATAGAATAAATTAAATAGCTAAAACATTAAAATAAAAAGTTAAAAAGAATGGAAGTAAATCAACAACATATTGATTACTAAAAACTTATAGAATCAAACTAACAACTTTTCACTAATTACTTCCCAAAAAAGGAATTAAATTGCTCACCATAAAAAAGTAAAGAAAATCAAAATCTTTTTGATAATAACTGAATCTTATGATAAGAATTTATATTGTCATTAAAAACCGAAAATGAAAGAAAAATATTACTAACAATAAAAACCTAATTATACCAATATTTCTCAGATGTGTAATTCAAAAAATAATTTCATTTTTTTGTGATTATCAGCTTCTTTCCTTGTAAACATTCTCTTTAAATATATATATATATATAGGTTATATATATATATATATATATATATATATATATATATATATATATATATATTTCGATAATCGAATTTCAATATCGATATTTCGCCAGTAGCGTTAAGTAAAATATATGGTACGCTTATAGTCTGAAAGCTGTAGTAAAAAATCGACATTATTTGATGAAAATTTTTAAAACATTTATTTGACCGTGATTATTGACTATACCACTTAAACAAATCGTTAAGTTTAGGTACTCGTTCGACGCACAATTTAACGTTCTTTAATTTCTTAAACAGTACGTTTTTCGCTTCGCTGCACTGTTAGGAGTTATAGATGAACAAATAAAAAGATAAAAAAAATGTGTCGTTTTGGCTGTAAAAAGTTTTCTCTTGGTGGCCTGCGTTAGAAATTTTATTTTTTACATGTCTAAAGCCAATATACAAGTTCAAAAAATAAAAACTTTTCCCACATTTTTCGCAATCAAGTTTCCGTTTCGATTCTCAAGTCCTAATATTCTTTGAATCATCCGCCATTTTTACAGGTAGCAAGATCCAATTGGCAGACTCATTTTTTAAATATAAATATTCAAAAAAGATGCTTTCAAAATTTTCATCAAATTATGTCGATTTTTTTTGGACGGGCTCTTTATACCGACAGCAGATGGAAAGGATAAAAAAATATATTAATACTAGCATAATGAAATAAGCGTTTATATATTTGTTTGTGAAATGTGTAAACGCAGCTTTGAATTACTAGTTCGTTGAGTTCCCTCGAAAGTAACATCTTAATAACTTCAATTTTTTTATACGTTATCTACTATTTAGCCTGAGGTTTTGATGTATCATCGATTTTTTTAATTATTAATATTTTATTTTATTTTTTAAATCATTTTCTTCTGCCACCTTTCCATTTAACTTAATTAATTTCGTGTTTTATTTGTCTTTTATCTCTACTATGTATATTATACTTATTTAAACTATAACTATGACGGATTTTATGAATGTTCACTTGGTAGGATTTACTGATTATTTTTTAAATCATAATCATCATAAAAAAGAAGTAATATCCTGGTTATTAATTCATCTAAGATGCATGGTTTTTTAAAAAATGATCATGTAATTAATACTGCTTCGTTGAAACTAAATTTTAAATTTTTTGGATTCACAAGTAATACAAATAAAAGAAAAGCTTGTTTATATTTGTATTTTTCTTAATACTTCTCTCTCTTGGTAGTTAGTATTTATTGGAAAAATGAAGAAATGAACTATTTTTGTAATCATTATTTTAATATAGTAATGTTTTATCTGTCAGGACGTGTTGATTTGTGACATTAAAGCATAAATTTGTTTGTTAAATATCTACCTGCTAACGCGCTATTCATCTCCGGCAAAAATTATCTTGGCTTAACATATCTTCTAATTATATTATATAATTATATTAATTATATGATAATTATATTATATTAATTATATTATATTTTTTTTTAAAATTAATAAGGATATATCAGTATGTCTGTATTGACGTCGATGAGCACTCAAAATTTGATGTAGTTGTCAGCATAGGCTCAGACTTCTGGAGGAACGAGGGCGCAATCGCCCCTCCTTCCCCCTTTCCCAATAAAAATATGGATGAGCGAGAATATCGTTTCCTTTCCCTCTCTCTCAATAATTTGAAGAAAAAAAATTATTAACATCCGCCTGAAACTTTGTAAATAGTTTCATCTCATCGTAACTTATGACTAATTTATTTACGAAAACTCTTGGAATTGGGACGTTTTCAATCTAGAGAAGGGCAAACTTTGTCTATTTAATTAAGTATTAAAAATTCGTAAATACCCATTTGCTTTCTACTTGGATCGTAAGATAATTTGATCACAAAATCAATAAAAAAGGTGCCCTCCACTAAGTTTAATTCATACTTACATTACTTCATAGTTTTCTACCCGTGTTTGTATTTATTTTATTTTATTTGTATTATTAATAGAAACAAAGATGTTTTCCTATAAAAAAATGTTCTTATAAAAGAAAACTCGTGATCTTTTTGTTTCGAAGGAATCCCTTTTGTATAAATTCCTTTGTCTCTTTCCATTCACGCTTGGCTAGCTCTAGCTGGTGGGAGTTGGATTGCTCTCGCCCCATCTCCCAGGACCTGTCCTAAATGTCAACTTACAAAGGGCACTCCAAGGTTCCTGAAGGGCAGGATGTTTGTAAAATATTAAGTCTGCTGTCATTACTTGCTCTAGTGGTCAGGTAATAATTTATAATCGCGTACGCCTTTGACTGTCGAGTGTTCATTTTTCATTATGGTATTTCTTTTACTACTTCCACTATGCTGCTAAAGGTGGTGTAAAATCAAACTAAAAGAAATCAAGTTTGTTAAATCTGTTAATTTGTATTTTTTTTTTTTTTTTTTTTTTTGTTAAGTTTGAATTATGACTAATGTGAGCATAGTATTTTTCAATGTGAAGTTTAATTTGAAAAATAAAGCTTTTATAATGTTTTGTCAGCCCTAAATTAAAAAAAATATATATATTTTTTCTATTAACTTGTATATTAACAGCCGACTGCAAATTCCAAAAGCTAAAATTATTCATTACACGAAATAAACCCCGCGTTTCATGAACTACATCTTCTATTAAATTTTTGCTATATGCTACGACAATGATGTAATATTTTAAACAATATCCTTATTTATTATTTCTAACTTATGGGGCAAGATTGACCTGAAAAGCTCAAAACCGTACTTTATTGTAAAATTGCACTTACTTGCTTTTCTAGTGTCGATCTCCATATCTATCTATAGAACGTTTTGTAAACATATGTGGACTTTGAAAAAAAAGGACCAATGTTCAAAACTTTAAAACTTGAATTAACTGCCTCAAAAAATATGATTAGGGCCCTTCAATAATAAAAAAATCTGGTGTTCTCATCCACACGAATTTCCTACCTATTTCAGAAAAGTTTTTATATCTTTAAACATGTCGATTATGTAAAAAAAAAAATTGAAAAAATTATTTTTCTGAAAATTGATCAAAGATAAGATTTAAGTACGATTTCTTAGTTAAACTAAAGCAATGTAAACCGGCTTGTGGAAGATCAGCGTAAAAAATTAATAAACTAATATTGCTAATCAAAAACTTTTTTACCTTAGCCCGAAAAGGCTAAAAAGAGGCCTAATAATAAAAGGCCTAATAAAAAGAGGCCTCGGGGGCTCTGAAACGTATAGATCCGTCGAAAACCGCATGTCGGAAATTTGACCCGATCACAATACTTTCCTTAACTAGTACAGGTAGGAAAGTAATAAATTAAAAGATCTGTTGAAAATAAAATACGCTGTATCATTGCTAATACTGGTTCGATTCCGATATTTTTTGTTTGTGTTGTAGGTAACTTAAATGCCTTTCAAAAGTTTTTATATAAATTTTACAGTATAATACATACTTAGTGAGTTAGGTCCCAAAATATTTTTCTTTTCTTTGTAACTTTTGTTCCTGTATTTTATCGAAAATTTAGTAAATGTACAAAAAGTGAAAGGACATTAAATAGAAAATTATAGGAAAGTTTCATCAAAATCGTTAGAGCCGTTTTAGCGCTACAGTCCTGAGAAAAATGTGTTTTTTTCACTTATTGTGCATGAAGTATCCAATTTGTGTCACAGCCATTAGCAATCAAAGCCCTAACAAATTAAAAAAAGAATCAACAAAAATCAGTCCTCTAGTTCTCAAGATAATCTTGCCCACACCAATGACAAAAAATATGTTTTTTAGACTCAGGGGTCTCTGAAACGTTTAAATCCGTCGAAAACCGCATGTCGGATATTTGACCCGAAATTTGTTAAGGCTGATTTAGTGGAGTAGGGTTCGGTCGGCAGCAGATGGATGGAAGTACATAACCAGCGATTGATGGTATCGGCTTCGAACCTTCCGATTATTAAGCTTCTTTTATTACTATTATTATTATAATTTTCTAATTTCTACTGAAAAAAAATCTGGAATAACAGCAATAATATAAACTTATTAAAGATAACAAAATAATATTTTTTAAACAAGCTTTAATCTGTTGTCGAATACGGCTTTGATTAACATGATTAAAGAAGCTGAGTTTCAGCCGAGTAAACCAGAATACAAGTTTGACATTTTAAGAGAATTATAAATATTAAAAGAGACAATAAATGTTAAGCGGCCTACGATAGTGTGTAGCAAAGGGACTCTACGAAGCACTGAGACAGCTAAATGTTCCTGCAGGCCTGATAAGACTGATCAGGTTGACCATGACAGACCTTGAATTGAAGTACAAGTGCAAGGGGATCGCTCTGAAAGATTTTCGTCTACAAGGGTGATCCGCCAGGACGATGCACTATCATGTTTACTGTTCAATCTGGCTCCAGAGAAGGCTATAAGAGATTCCGGGGGAGACGACAGGAACTATTATAAATAGAACGGTGCAGCTCCTTGCATACGCCGACATCGATATAATTGGACGCTAAAAAAAGTCAGTTGAGGAGACATTCCTCTTTCTTACGTAAACAGCAAGAAAACTTGGTCTAGTGGTCAACCACAATAAGACCAAGTATATAATCTCTGAACAACACCCATGAAATGCTGGGGAAAAGGTGGGATTTGCAAATTGTCTCTTCGAGTGGGTTTCTGAATTTACGTTCCTTGCCTCACAGGTCACATGCGATAATGGCACCGAAGCAGAGATCAAAAGAAGGATATTAGCCGCGAATAAATGTTGTTTTGGATTGAGGCAGCATCTATCAAGCAGGTTAATGACTAGAAAAACAAAAAAATTTCTGTAAAAAACTCTGTTTCTCTCAGCCCTTATATATGGAGTGGAGACATGGACAACGGCAAAGAATACGTATCAGAAGTTGACCACATTTGAGTGAAAGATCGAAAGATGTTTGAACCGGTGTTAGTTGGTAAAGAGTGGAGATGAAGAACATATGAAGAGGTTCGCAGCTTCTTTGGCGAGCCTGGCGTAAGTTTGTATTATCAAATGATATTTTCTGCGATGGGCTAGTCATGTGACCAGGATGGAGGAACAGGAAACTTATAAAATTACTGACGGAGATAGTCCATGGCGGGGGGAGAGTTGGCCGCCCCCGGCTTCGATGGATTGACTGTATGGCTGAGGATGCGAGAAGTTAGGTTCACAACTGGTTGGCAGCAGCGCAGGACAGAAACGTCTGGAGATGCCTGGACCCGTCAACGTGTTGTAGCGCCAAACTAATAATAATTATAAATATTAAAAATTTTTTTTTTGTTATGATGGTAATTTATTTATCTTTGAAACTTTGATTTGAAAGATACAGTCACCTCATACGGTCGAAATTCACGTAATAATAAGTTCTATGTTATTAAAATCAACCCTGTACATCCGTTCTTGGCACGCGACTTCTGTAAAAAGAATACCTACTGGTCTGGGAAACAATTCAAGGCGACTGCATATCGATTGACCTCTCCATATGAATTTTTAAATCCATATGGGTCAAGGAAGATCGTTGTTGCGATTTCGACTGAAATTTTAATACAATTTTTTCTAAAAATCCCTACAATTTCTTATTCCTAGAAAAACTCTGCGCATTTTGGCGCTTCATTGTCAAAATAGTTATTGAGAAAGTGTGGGACCCCGTGATGATATCGAGAAAAAACAAATACAAAACTTATTTTAAATATTTTTTTCGAAAAGTTGCATTTTACTCGCATGCCATTTGCTTCTGCGTTGCAGTGCACCTAGAGAATTTGATGTAGTAGGCATTTGCTGCGAGTTTGCTAGATTAGTTTTTTCTTGTTATTATTGCAGGAATAGGTCCCTTGGCCATTTTCTTTTCAGTCCGCGTCGATCTGGTAACAGGAAGTAGGGAATAGTTATTGACAATCGTTATGGATGGACATGAGGCTTTCTGAAGATTATGAGAGAAAGTCGCGTGGGTGGATTTGCTACTGTTTATTTTCATTTTTTTCGAACTAGTTTTGAAGATCATAGAGGTGGTTTTGAGTGCAATTGATGCGATAGTAAAATTTTTGAGGGAAAAAAGAATTCTAGTGTCGTCTGCGAAGCAATTGATGGTGGTGCTAGGGTGCTCAGAGTTATCAGGGGTGTATAGCTAATAGAGAATTGGACTTAACACGCTACCTTGTGGTACGCCAATGTGTTGAGGGAAGAAAGAGGAGTCAGAAGAATCTACGGAACACAGAAAAACCTTTTGAGAAAGAAGGATTGAAGAATTAAAAAATATGTAAAAGGTAAGTGCGGTTTTAATTTCCATAATAGACCCTTGTGCCAGACACTATCAAATGCTTTCTCTATATCAAGGAAGGCCCCAGATTAGTATTCCTTCTTCTCTAAAGCAATAGAGATATTGTCTGCTGTCCGATGGCACTGTTGCACAGGGGATTGATAAGAACGAAAGCCAAACCGATGATTTGGTATCACTTCACTACTTTCTAGGATAGACTTCAGACAGTCCAGGAGAAGTTTTTCAAATAAAGTTTTGAAGGTTTAGGAATCAATCAATTATGTTTGTTTCGATGTCTATGCGCAAAACATCCTGATCATCAGCGCCCGATCAACTAAATAACTCTACTTTTATACTGTTAAGGTGGTTTGTACAAAAAATAAAAAATAAAGGTAATAGTAGACCCTTATAGATAATAAGATAGAGTAGATAAATAAATAAATTTATTAAAAAAATAGCAATAAAATCGATAAATGAATTGAAATTAATAAATAAATGATCTTTTAAAATAAATAAATAAATATGCACAGGATCATTAGTTATAAACTTGTCATGTATGTTTTATAAGTCTTTCATAGTCTAGGAACTTCATACCTTTGGTAATTTCTTCTTGATTTCCCCGGGTTGCTTATATATTCTGGGGTATTCCGAGATCTTTTGATCTTGCGGTGTAAAAAGGGCATTCTTCCAAAATATGTTTTATAGTTAGTGATTGGTTACACTTTTGACATCTGGGGATAAGATGTTTTGTTATGAGGTGGAGGTGTGTTAGTATAGTATTTTCGTCTTCAGCCGCGTGAGGACGACCTCTTCTCTACGACTGCTGCGTTTGGAGATTCTCCATGGTTGTACCTCTTTCTTTATGGTCTTTAATTTGCTATTTGCGCTGTTGTCCTACGGTCTTTGCCATTTTTTTAAAATTTCAATTCACAAATTTATTTATTAATTTCAATTCGTTTATTGATTTTATTGCTATTTTTTTACAAGTTTATTTATTATCTATAAGGGTCTATTATTACCTTTATTTTTTATTTTATTCTATAATTTTTTAATTTTTGTTACCAACTTCCTTAACAGTATAAAAGTAGAGTTATTTAATTGATCGGGCGCTGATGACCTGGATGTTGGGATATGGTTTCTCTTAGAGGTCCTGCAAGTTCAGATGGTGTCAAAAAAGCTTTTCTGCGGCCTGGAAGGGTCAGAGCTTCTTTTGCTGCTCTATCAGCTATTTCGTTTCGTTTAACGCCTATATGGCCAGGCGACCAGATAAAATGTGACGTTGTTCCAACTCCATGAAGCATTTTTATAAGATTTAAAATGCAGTGTATTCCTGGATGGTCTGGATATATGCTATTCATGGCTTTCAGAATACTTAGGGAATTCGATACCACAACTACATCTGTAACTGGCTTCTTTATGACGTATCGGAGACCCATTGCGATGGCGTTAATCTCTGCTGTTTAAACACTACAAAGATGATGTAGTTTATATTTGTAGGTAGTATCAGGGGTGACAAATGCTGATGGAGTAGCTGTATCTGTATTTTAATTATAGAAAAGTTTCCAAAGGAAATGAAAATAGGTAATGCGTAAGATGGAGTTATAGATTTTTATGAGAAAGAGAACAGTTTTTCGAGGTTGATGTCGAATAATAAAGGGAGTGGTCAGATCATATTCAGGAGCTTTTTTATTTGGAAATCTTGTTAATTTCTTTTGGATGAAATGCTGATGGGGGTAATTCATCTTCTGCTTTGTTAGTTTGTGTATTTTCCTGTATCGTTTTTGTCTAAAAATACCTGTGCAAGATATTTAGCGAATTCATTGGCTTTTTCTTCGCTTGTTATTTCCCAGTCTGTGTACGTCGGAGAGGGTATTGAATGTCTTTTTTCTGCAGTATACGCCTTGTTTTCCATACTGATATGTTAATATCGTTTGTTGCGTCTATATCTAGTGTATATAGTTTATTGAAATCTATATCTAGTTTATATTATTAACATTTAAATTAATCATATGATATGAAAAATATATCCAAAATATTTAAAAGAAAAAAATCAAGTCTCGATATTTTCATAACGTCTGCACCAACCGGCGCAATCGTTACTTTAACAAGGTTTTTGTAAACTTGGTTTTAGAAAATTGTTAATAGAACTTGGTTTTAATCACCCTCCATTCGTTTAGGAACAAACCCGTATTTCCAATTAGTTATCAACGCCTTCTAATTGTCCTCTTTCATTTTTTTTTACTTATTTATTCAGAAATATTACAATTTGTCTCAACTAAGGAAATTTATAAATAGTGTTCAGAGAGCACATTCACACTCTATTTACAATAAATAAAAATAAATTAAACAGAAAAATAATATTACTAAAATTAAATGTATATAAACAAAAAACTAATCAAAATAACACCTGAAACACAAGCATATTTTTATTCAATATTTATTAGTGTACCATTTTTTGACGCCCCTTTCATAATTATCTGTCATGTCCTTATAAACGAATACCATTCATACCCCAGCATTTTTTTTGTTTATTTTTTATTTCGCTATCTTTATGCCCGTGCTCAATCACGTGACCGCTTTTGCGTCTAGTTTCCTTCTAACATACACGGGTCACTTCTACTGATGTTAACCTAAATGATAACAATTTTTACACTATCAATAGTTAGGTTTTTGTCTTTCACTTCTATTATTCCTATAATCTTTGTATCATTGGAGGGTGTACACGCACACAAGCCTTTTCTGTTTAATCTACATCGATTCAGGAATGCCATTTCCTTATTAAATTTGTTACAATAGGAGTCCTATTCAATGTTTTCTGTTTTTTAAATCATCATACTTAATCGTCACATAATATGGTTTTAATTTATCTACTTTTAGGTGGAGCTTTAGTTGCTTAAACATTGAAAACATGTACAAGTAATGTTTTAAAAGTATTAGGGGAAGGATTTATTAGTTAGAAAAAACAAAATAAAATGACGTATGATAGAAAAAAATAATTAGGAGGGCGGTGTGGCTAACGCCTGTGCACAGCAATCTAATAACCAAGTTTTGATATAAACAAATAATTACATTCATTGATAATTAACTTCAAATCCCGGTGCCGCATAATTCCTCCGCCCTCTTCCCCGTCCCTGGAAAAACCCCATGTAGTCTAAAAGGCAAGGAAGGGGAGAGCACAAAAAAAAAAAATTTAAATAAATTTGTCTTCTCACTTAACAGTTTTGGAATTAATAATAATAATAAAGTCTTGGAATTAGTGTTGCCCAAAATCGGTCTAGGTCTTGCACTTTTGCAAGACCAATACCAGATCCTGCAATACTGCAGACTCTTGCAGTCTTGCAATAAAGTCAAACTGAAACTATTTTCAGATATAGTACGTTGCTTAAACATTTTAACAACTCAAAATGTCCAAAATCGTGCAGTAAAAACTCAACAAAAAAATAAAATTGTGTTTATTATTACTCCTTAAAAATGCATAGAGAATAGATTATGTTTATAAATATAAAAATATTTAATTATAAAATGCTTATCTCCTCTTGTGTTAAGAGTAAGAGTCCCTAAATTTAAAGTTAGGTGTAACGTGAGAAAAAAACTAATTCTAATTCAACAATGGACGATGATTAAACTAAATCTAGCTGAAAGAAACATAACATAAATTAAATCGTATACTTCATAACAAAACGAACAATTCTGAATTGAGGCTTCATGTTACAGGTGTAGATAAATTACAATTTTGAAAATGTGGATTTTGAGTAAAGTCAAATCTCCTTAGTTTTTATTATAATCCATAGTGCTTAGAACAATCCTATGGATTCTAATAAAAACTATGAAGCAGAGTATGCTCTTGAATGTCATGGAGTGATGTTCGATTAGCTGTTCTTTTCTATCCTGATGATGCCTGAATTGGCGAAACGTTGACAAGTTTTTCTTTGCCTGCATTTTGGAAACATAAGGCTGTGTGGTTGTAATCATTCCAAATTATAACCTAACATTGGTAATAGTGTATAGATGGTCTTTACTCTACAACTCTACAATTCTATTTAGTCGGGGTGAGGGATGGAAGTTATGCCTATTCTTCTTGACAATGCCTAAATATATATAATGTATTGTCAAGTTAAGTTTATTAAATTTGGTCAGACTTTACTGTGTTTATGTCGATAAACATCTAAATGTACCTATTCTGTAACTTTTTTCTCAGATCTAAAGTAAAGTATTTAATAGATAGCAATAAGCTAGTAGGTAACTGGAAGAGTCTTGCGCAAGACCGCCTCGGTCTCGTTTTGGTCTTGCGTTTGTGCAACACTACTTGGAATAGAATGATTCTATATGTTTTGTCCTTATCAGATTTATATAATAATTTTTAAATAAATATTACACATTTAGGTTTTTTGTTACCATTTTGGTTTATTATTTTCAATAATGAACAATTGTGATCGACCAAAAAATTCAAAAACTTAACCCCCTCTCGAAATTTGAGGTTTCGCGTTTTTTAAATGTTTATGGAATTTCCTAAAAAAAAAAAATCGTTAAAATCGGACAATTAGCAAAGATATGGTCGCTAGTTTTTTTTTTGTATGTTCTACTGCAAAGGTTATATCCTTTGTTATGTTTTTGAATTTTTAATGTGTTATTGAAGTAATGCTAATTTTTTTAGCATATTACTAATGATTAAAAAAAAAAGTTTATTCCAATAATTGGAATCACCTTTTATTTATTTTTCTTTGTAACTTCGTAGGTAATGTTACTTTAGATGTATAATTGTTTGGAAATAATAAACCATTGTGAAATAATTTGCAGCGTTTTATAATTTATTTTTTTCCAATATTCATCATATTTCTTTTTGTAAATCACACTTCAGCACTGTTAATATTCAAATCATGGGATCAGATTGAATTAATAAGCATATTACGAATCAAGTTACGGTCTCAATAATTATCCAATGATAGTGAATTAATGATAATAGCCGCATTATCATAACACTGATATAAAGCTTTAATGTTTTAGTTATTCGCTTTGAACTTTTTCTTTTTTTTTTTTTCTTGTTTCCAACATTAAAAATAAGCTATATAGGACAGATAGGATAGACACCGATAGGATCGAAAGAAGGGGTTCTTTTTACCGTACTCATGCAAAGGCTGGTCTTAAGATCTACTGAATACAACGATATCACCGTGTTTTCTTTCTCTCGAGTGAGGCCACATCCATTGTATTTAACGGTAAAGGTGATAGTAAGACAATGGTCTATTTCATATTTAACACCGGTATGTTAATTTATCGCATATATCAACTAACGGTAGTTCCATTGGTTGAAATTACTTTGCGAATTAAGTTACCGTGGAATTCGTGCCATCATTCATTCCCTGTGGTATTCCTAAAGGTCATAGAGAAGAAGACATGCCAATGTCCGTATAGGTCATGCACTCTGTTAACATGCGACCCGGTAGTGCCATGCATAGCATGACATGGTCATATTATTCAATAACTCTTCCGTAGGTCATTCATATTGTCGTTGTTTAGTACATTAAGTTTGGATTAGAGTGCATGGCATTATTGAGTTTGTATGGGAATGAGGAGTAGCTTTTGAAGTACAGTGCTATCTGAGAATTGCGATATTTCCAGCACTTCAGCAATCCGTACTCAAAAGAAAGGACATGTTAATGGAAAGTTTCGCCGTGGAATAAATTACTAACCGAATACGCTCTACCTACTTAGTAGATTTTTTTTATTTTCGCTGAAAAAGCTCTCTTACCATAATTACATTAAAATATCTCATATTTTCTCTTATAAAATTAGAATGACAGTAAACAGTAAAGCAAGTATTTTTTGGTTTATTTCACTATATCAGATAAACATCACTGAACCATTTTGTAATATGATATTAAATAATATGGCTCAGCAACAAGTCTTCCTATAACGTCAAGTGAAGCAGTGTAGAAGTATTTCCAAAAGTCAAAACAATAAAAATAACTAACTGAATTCTTTAAAAATTAATACAAATATAAAAAAAAAAACTTCAACAAATGAGTTCAATATTTTTTGAGTATTCCAGCTACATATTTTTATTTAACTACTATATTTTATTGTAAATAGTTTTCCAAAACATCTTCTATATATCCGATCTTTTTGGTCATCTGAACACATCCCAAGCAATTAGTTCCGTTTACTGAAATTGTTTTTTCAAGGACAAACATATGCCTAAGCGAAAGAGATGGGTGAAATATGATAAAATTTATAATAGAGTATCTAGCTATCAACCCTCGCTGTTCCTGAACATTTCATCAAATTGAATTAACGGAATTAGGTATTGTGTCCATCACATGAATTCGACTACAGAAACACGTACAATTAAAAAAAATTTATAACCTCTAATTACCAACATTTCGCAGGCATTATACCCTTAACAATTAAATTAATTTCAATTTTTGAATTAGATTCGAAATTGATGTATTACAGTTATATAATAGAGCAACACATGTCCCCAAATTTCCTTTTTTTTCTTTCTTTTTTTTTTGACGCTTTTCTCATTTAACTTCGAATCAGACGGTAATAATGAATAGGAATGAAAACACTCCTCATGAAATTCTACATAAAGAGTGTTCTATTAATAATTTGGCTGGTGGCTACCCTTTTTGAGTAAACTACTTTCGAAGCTGAAAACAGTTTGAAAAGTTACCTAAAACGACCTCAGACCAAAATTGGCCATTTGTGTGAAATAATTTATGAAGTGTTGCCCTTCATAGTAGTTTTTTTTTTTTTTATAATCAGGAATGAGAATTAGAAGAGTTCTCACCTGCCTAGTGGATGAAACATCCCCATATTCGTGAAAACTACCTTTCTCATCCCCACAATTAGCATTTTGTGCCAGTGTTCTTTAACGTTTAACTTGGAATACACTGATCCAACGAAAATAGTGAATAGGAATGAAAATACTCCTCATAAAATTCTACATAAAATGTTTTCTATTAATAATTTGGCTAGTACGAAGTTGAGAACAGTTTGAAGTACTTAACTAAAAATTACTGTAATAAGTCCTTTAAAAGCATTTATCTGAAATTTACCTGGTCATTAATAGAACACATTTAACACATCGAGCGGCTATTCCCAAAATGCTGAAACTGACTCAAGATATCTAATGTGGGGGGAGGGAGTGGTGGTTTTTCGCGAATTTGGGTATGTTTCATCCAACCGGCGAGTGGGAACTCCTTTGATTCGAATTCCTGGTCCGAAATAAATAACCTCTGATAAACCAAATTGATAAATCCTATGAAGGGCAAAACTTTATGAATTATTTCCTCCAAAACCCTGAGGTCGTGTTACTACAGTAAATTTTGGGTTGGATTAATTTAACTCAACGCTGAAAGACGCAAGGAAAAAGTTAACATACATTATTAGAAAGATACAGATTGGGACAAAGAAAAGAACTAATCCTTTCATTAAAGAAATAACCTAAAAATAAAATTTTTGTATCCATCACTGAACCATAGATTCATGATTAAATACATGGAGAAATATTTCTACCTTTTCTATTTTTCTGTAGTGGTGAGTTACGGAAGGCTACTTCATTCATATCGAATTAGTTATCAATCATGGAAAAATAGCAAGCAAGCTCTACGTCCCCGCCTGATTTGCCTTTATAATATTAGTCTAAGGTCCCTGTCCTTGAAATGTAGTTAGGCCTCATATTCATACCATTTGCAATGGAAAAATACTGAAATCTAAAGCAGCAAGATGATTTTTTTTTTGTGATGTCAAACATAGTGAGTTTGTTGTAACTATATTTGATATATTAAAGGCTTTGTGTCATTTAGGTTAACGTAATGTATTTTATTATTGATAAATAAGATGGAAATTCACTAAAACATTCCTAAAACTTCAGCTCTATCAAAAATTGTTTGAGTTTCAGATTACACTGTTCTGCATCAAACCTCATAACTTCTGCATCCTCCCTTTAACATAAATTTGTTTGTTTATGTTTTTAGGTATGCTTAACACGAACCCAAAGGTAAAAAATCACTATCAGGCACCATTTTATGTCGAATGTGTGTTGTGTAAAGCATTCGGTCCATTCTCGTCCACTCCTATCTGTGGCCATTTGGCGCATCTGGGACCACGTTTTTTCTCTTCTTTTCCCTGAACCTTCCAAGTACTCCCCATACTTTATCCTAGGATTTTGCCCTTCTGGTCTGGCTTCCATGTACCGCTTGGCTTGTACATTCTATTCATGAATATCAGGCATTCTACGCACTTGTCCAAAAAAGCTAATTTGACGTTCCTCCATTTTTTCCATAACTGAGACTATATCCAATTTATCTTGAATATCATCTGGTATATCCTTTCGGATGCAGACTCTATTGGTTTTACCGAGGATTCTCCTGAGAGAAATCACCTCTGCTCCTTGTTCGTCTGCTCCATAGGTAATTAGTTTGGTGTCTCTGCTGACCTCTTTCTTGCCAATTTTTGTGTTACTAATCTGGTAGAAGACTCCATTTTCTTTTTGACTCTGTTACTTATTTATAAGCCTACGAAGTTATTAACAACAAAATCTAGAAGCTGATATATTATCGTAGTTATACTTCCTTAGTTGTTGCTGGCTTAAGAAGCCTGTAAGTATTTAATACAAAACTTCAATTGATTTGAGGTCTTATTATAATAAATTTTATGATGTACTAAGGAAAAAATCCTTCGAAATAAATTGTCATTTTCTCGTGAAAACAGCCAAATTAGCATAACACATAGACAACTTTAATGTTCTCTTGATTGGTTTGCATTGAATTATTTGTGAATTAATAAGGACAGTTACTATAGTTTATTATTTTAATTTGTTTTGAACTGAAGTCCATGCTCTATTGTATCACAGTATTGTAAGATCAAGAAAATTCAGAAACTTGGGAAAACCCCAAGTTAGTTATTTCTGTTATTTCTATCGTTAATGGTCTGAGTTCCGCGATGCATTATCTAACGTCTAGAATAATTGAATCAATCTTTAAATTTTCTTTACACACAACAGCATTTTGAATTTTCGATCGAAATGACCCCGCATATTTGAATATATAAATATATTTTTACTTCTTATCCCTTATTGTTAATTGTTATTAATTAACAATTATCGACGAAGTTGACTATGGTCATTCTTGAGTTATTTCATTCCCCATAGTAATAAAGCGTATTTATACTATTGTGTAGACAAAGAAGGAATTAAATATTTTATGAATGAATAAAATGTTATTTATTTTTTTGTATTATTATTCTTTTATTTAATTTTTTTTTTTTTTTTTTTTGAGAAATAATACATACTGTCACACTTAAGGGCACAGGGTATTATTAGAGACATCAGAGCCTCTGCCTGCGCTGGAACGGCTCTGAACTGGGTTCTCTGTTGCCCCTATGCTACGCCTCCCCTGCGTTCAATTTGCGGCCGGTTGAGTTTCTTTTTATTAAAAAAAGTCCGAGGTTTCTCTTCCTTTTGTTTTTAAAATAATACATTAGACAAACATTTTATATTATTTTCTTGGTCGGATTCCGACTCAAGGTGAAGTGACAGTAGCTCACCATCCATGTCTTTCCGGAATAAACACATATTAATTTATTAATTTATAAAGACGGCTCTGAACTAGCTATCTGCTATGTCTCCCATCTGTTGTACCTCTCTCACACCTCTGCTGCTCCTGTGCTACGCCTGCACTACGCTCAATTTGCGGTCGCCCTTAGAGTTATATGTGAAACATGTATACCATATGCTCTAGAAAAATAAATAAGTCAAAGCAAGAACAAACAAAATTAAAGTTAAAATTATAATAAATCATAAAATAGGTTCTTACTTATTTATAACATTTACATCCTCCACTTCCCCCACGTGTAAGGAAGAATCCACCTTTTCTGTCCCAGTATCGTCATTGTTATTTAAAATATAGCAGAGTTAAAATTTATGATTAGATTACATAAAACCTATATTTTAACATATATTTTGTTTCGTTCTAACATATATAAATAAAATAACAGATATTTATTTTCTTATATATTTTATGAACAGAATCTTCATCAAATTCAATGTCCAATTTAAATATATATATATATATATATATTTATATATATATATATATATATATATATATATATATATATATATATATATATATATGTATATAAACTCAATTTACAAAACTACTTTGTGTTTAAGAACACTAAATAGCTGATGGTCCAAGTATTTACGAATCCTATCTGAGCCCTAACAGTGGTTTAAAATATAACAATATCTAATTTTTGTTATTGAAAAATTATCTTAAATAAATAATTGAAGAAAAAAATCAGTGCTGAAATTATTATTGTTATTAATTTGTTTGAGTGTCAATGTGTATGTGTGTATGAATATTTGAAAAGATATAATCTAGCTAAAACAATATATCAGATATTTCTGAATAAGAACAAATATCAGCAATTCTCATAACTCAATCAAAAAGCAAACGCTCTCATTATAATTTATCTATTCATTTGCTCAAATTGACTTTATATCTAATGGTTATCTCGCTGAAATGATAAGCACATATTTGTCTTACCCAAATTTTAAATTTAAATTCGTGGTAAATGTTGAAACGATAAGATCTGTGTCAAGGAGGATCAATTATTCAAGTCGACTTTGCGAACAATCCAAACGTTAATAAAATTATATCTGTGAACTATTTTTTGTTAGATTTTCTGAAATTGGCAAAGTTTTCGGATGTTAGGTCTTTTTTAATAATTCACTTTATTTCAGTTCAGACTGATAAATTTTTAGAAAATTATATTCGTGGAATTGTTTTCTCTAATTGATCAGCTATAGTTGTTGGTTTTGTTGCGGTCAATTACCGTCCATTCAACTTATATTATTCAATTTTTGTTTTAATAATATTAACGCTATTATAGTGATATGACAAAAATTATATTTTTAAAAATAATTCTCTCATATAGAATCTGATTGCGAAATAAAAAAAATATGGTTATGTACAACATTTGAATATGCCTGACAAACTCTTTCGAAGACAGTAATCCTATGTTAAAAAAGTAATCCTAACTTCTTAACTCTCATCCCTTATTTTAATATCTAATTAGTTAACACCAATCGTATAATAAAATTTGTTTAAATAACTTTTTCACTGAATTCACTGAAACATTTTTAGGCTGCTTTGTTAATCAGATAATAGAATCATAAAAAATTACCCTAATTTGTAATTTTGATATATTTATCTCAAAAGAATCTTCATCGAATTCAACAAGAAATAATCCCATAAGCCATCCAATTTTTTTTTTAATTATCAGACAGTTTTACAATGTTGTTTTTATTATTTTTTTTATAAAGATTTTTTAATATTATTTTTAATTGAGTCTGGTGGACTCCTAACTCCAAAACTTAGTTTCTTGTTTAGCTCTCTATCATATCTATCCACATAAAAATAGTTATCATAATTCATCTATGTGTATTTCTTCTTATTTTTTTTTTTAACTTTTATTGTTTCATCTCCGCCATCAAGTTCATATGTGACAAACAGCAGATGGTCTGATGTAATCTAGCAAATAAAATGGCATGATAGAAATGAAGAGATACAGAACCCGGTCCCGTTCCTTCCCAAGTTTCAACTCAATTAAGTTTATAATATAATTACATTATAAATTACTCACATTTATTCAAATATATGTCCTATCTAGTCCTATATATATATTTATATATATATAAATATATGTCACATCTAGGTCCTTTCAGTCTCTCTCCCATGATATTTTCTGATTTGAAAAATGTGACTGTTGAAACGTTTTTGGGCTCTTCGTTTATTTGATCTTAAAACTATTTATGAGTTCATTAATTGTTGTTATGCGTAAGGCATTGGGAAAAAAATGTTTCTTAATATTCCATTATTTTATTTATTCTTAGTATAATTATATACTTTGTTTATCTTTAATGTGTGTACGTTGTATGGAAGGATACTTATTGCTCTAATTTCATTTGATATGACAGCTTATACTATTTTTCAATATACATTTGTTGTTTTTAAGTACCATGATGCTCGTTTTATTATATTAATTTTTTTTTTAATGTGTATTATGCAATGTTGATTGCTTAATGTAGTTTATTAGGCTTGGTGTAGTTATTAATTTATACTTTATAAGACTAGTATTATGAAAAGGAAAGACAAAAGAAAGATATATATATGTAGTAATAGAATAATGCAATATATAAATTATGTCCAAATGGATTGATCGGTATGCTGTGTGTAAAGCAACCCTATGTAACAGGGCAGCACTACTAAAGTATTTCTCTATAGTGTCTTTTACTAAAAAGTTGACTTGTTATTTTATTTTTGTTTCGTACTTGAAAGAATATTCAACCGCGAATGAATGTGTGAGCCACATTTTATTTAGACTATTAAGCATCAAATCTTGATGTTTCGTTTTGTTTCTTCTGGAAATATCAACACTAATTTTCCAAAGTGAATTCTGGATTAATTTCTTGTATAAAAATTATAGCTGAGGCTTGTTTACTTGTTCCTCCCACAATATTGACACCGCCCCTTTATATCTATTGACGTCATATGCAGTTAGTGTCAGTTTTGCAGGAAGCGAAAAATATGGGAGAGTTGTGGCCTAGGCTCTGTCATCGGAAATATAGATTTATGGCTCGAGAATCCTTGCTATTTCTGTTAACGTTTTTGATGTGTTTCTGTGACATTTTATTTCATCACATAAACGACTATTTTTATTTTTATTTTTTTAATTTAATATAGTGCTGCAAAGAAAAGTATGATGGAGTGGTTTATGTTTAAGCATGGGGTCAATGTTAACTCTTTAATCACTTTAAATTAGATTTATTTGTAACATTCTAGCTGCTTATTAATAAAGCATTTCTTTTTCATTATTAACCATAAAAAATAAAAACCGTGTACAACTAAAACGCATGAAGGCTCTTGTGTTCAATATAATGAGGAAGTACTGTTACAATGCCAACGGTTGTGCTGCAGGGAGGTGATTGGGCCGATATCACGCTCAACCGCTAGGTTTTCCTCTTAATTAATTATTTAATTAAGAGTATCAACTTTATAGAGGCTGGGTGTGCCCCAGGGGGGTCTCCTGACCCCAGGCTCGATCCACAGCTAATGAAAAATTACTAGTCATCAGCCGATTTCGAACCTAGGATCTTGAGCTCTGGAAGTCAGTGCTCACCCACTGACCCCGCTCCCTCATGTTTAACCATAACTTGCCAAATTTTACATAAAATGGTAGTTAATTTTATGGTTAATATGAGATATCATTTTCACTACGAAAGAGTAACATGAACACAATTTAATGAAGAAGGTCTATCATCTTTCTATTTATAAAATTAATTCTAGATGAATTTTATGACAACCTTATCTTTGCATGGATATTTCAACTATATAAATCATTTTATTCTTATGAAAAACGTTTTGATGACCCAGTCATGGTTAAATTTACCCTAAATTTTTTTCTTGTGGAGTAAGTGTAACCTCCAATATTGAAAAAAAAAAAACAGAAGGAGATTATTAATAAGTAGAGATAAAAACCATAGGAAAGTTGTATTAGTAGACGATTTAGGTTCATTGTAAACAAGTCTGAGTAAGAGAAAAAATATGCCGACTGTTATTTTTCAACCAAAGATGAAGTTACAGCAGGATTAAACATTCTAGTTTGCGTTTAAATATAATTTTTAAAAAGTTCATTTTGTCGGCCAACTTGGCAAAATGAATGATGCTAGAGAATCAGAAGTTCGGTACTATGCCATTTTATTTTATTTTTTTCAAAATAAAAATGCTTGAGAATTTCAATTTTACACATAGTAACAAGTTTAACTAAGCTAAAACCTGATTGTACTTACTCCATTTCATCCTACCACTTACTCGACTTCATACTAGCTTAACGACTTCATACCACACCCATATCATTATTGTCAATGAAGACTTAGATGCTCTTTTGTCCCTTCTTAGGTTTTATGTTATCAAGATGACTAAAGAATTATACGGTTTAGTCGAACTAGTTCTTCGTGAGAGAGATCTTGGTTTTTTACTTGCATATCTATTGCTCAAGAAATCGTACTACTTACCGAATATATAACTCATGCTCCATTCAGAAGTTATGGCTTATACTGACACTTTCATTTACAATATTTCTTTACAACTGTTAAGCAGCAGTTATGTATTTTCCTTTTTTTTTTTTTTTTTTTTTTTTTTAAACAGTTTATTCTCATTTATCTGGACTTGCATATTTGCTTGGATAGTTTGGCTTTGATAATGCCAAGTATGAAATGAAGTGCATAGCTATGTACTTTCTAAAAGATAGTTGTTTCGACTAAAATGGTATTAGTGTTTTTTTTTCTACCCTTCGTATTGAAAAAAACAGATAAAGAACCCGGTTTTGTAAGACGATTATATAATCTTTTTACGGTTTTATTGTGTAATTCCTGAGTGACCTGTCAAGTACAGGTTTCTTAATGGATAAATAGAGTGCATGTGCCTACGATATCCAATCAGATTCAGTTGCTTCAAAATTACGTAAAAAGAATCGATGGAGACGCTATCACTTAAATCCTATCTTCTTTTTGTTGTTTAAATTTTGTTGTTAGGTTTGTAAATTTTTTTTACTTAAATATGTGTATTAGTGCTATATTTCATTATAAGAAAATATATTCAGGATGTATACTACGATTATCTCTTTACGATGTCTCTAAGTTAGTTTCTATTTTTTTTTTTTTCGTAGTGATTAATTTTAAGGTATTGATATTTTATTGAAATTTGCAAATCATTCTCTTTTTTTTTTTAAGTCTAAACATTTTTATTTCTAAATTCGTAATAACAATTAGTCCATGTTACTGACCCCTTATTATGAAATTATTAACGCCCTCCTGAAACTTCGTAAATAGCTTCATCTCATCGTGATCTACAACCAATTTATTTACGAAAATTCTGGGAATTGGGAAGTTTTAAATCTGGATATCAGCAAAGTTTGTCGATTTAATTAGACACTAAAAACTCGTAAATATTCATTTGCTTTCCACTTGAATTGTAAGATAATTTCAGCACCAAATCGAGAAAAAAGGTGGCCTTCAAAAATATTGGAAGGTTTGGCGTGATCTGCACCCTTAACATGTCGAAATAACGAGATTATAATTTGTGATCAAATTAGCTTACGGTCCAACTGGAAAGCAAATGTGTATTTACGAGTTTTTAATACCTAATTAAATAGACAAAGTTTGCCAACCCCCAGATTGAAGACGTCCCAAATCCAAGAGTTTTCGTAAATAAAATAGTTGTATTTTACGATGAGATGAGGCTATTCGCGAAGCTTCAGAAGGATGTTAATAATTTCATGAAAATGGGTCTATACCGCGGACTATATAAATTGTTTTTCTGAAAGAGTGATTAATTTGTATTTAATCTGAACTGAACAAAAATTAAATAATAGATTCAATTTTTTTTTTTTTTTCATCCCATCACTTTTACACTTACCAATTCCATAATATTACACTTTTTTAATTTTTGTTTTTGTTTTTATGATTACATTTAAATAAATTGTTTTGTTTGAAAATAAATATTAATCATGTAATTTAGTTATTTTATAATCTTTCTTATTTAATCTCTGTATAAAATGAGAAATAATCCTTAATTAATTAATTAATATTTTATATATATATAATTCTGTTTAATAATGCTACATATTGAATGTATTTTTTTAAGTATTAATACATTTTTTTGTTTGTTCCATAATAATATCATGCAAAGTGAATATTTTTAGGCACTTTGATCTAAAACCAATTTAAAAAAAAAATATATAATTTAAAACTAGTCTAAACGTTACCTTAAATATTACGACTAAATAGACATATGTAGATAGGTAGATATCACATATTTTTACATCATGTATGTTATAATTTTTATTAAAAGGCGAACTAATAGTTTTAAATTTTAGAGAAGTATAAATTTTAGCTTTTAGTGAAATTGCATTTTCTCAGATATGTAATATCCTTTCTCATTATTAAAACCATAACTTCATGTTGATATATTTTGTTCTACACTTCATTAAATGGCAACTTTTAATAATATTTTTATAGTAGTCAACCTAATATTATGATAAAGAAGTTTGAAGACATTTAACAACGTCCATGCAAGGTTCCCTAGAAAATAGTTTATTATATATTCTGTTTAAGATAGATAAAAATAAAAAAAATAGAAAAGACTGTGGTTTTTATTACCAACTTCTTACAACACGCCAACCACTTTCAGTGCGGTATTTCTCTGCTCTTTATTTCTTAAGAGGGCAGTTATTCTTGGGCGCTGATTACGAGGGGAGTGGAGGGCGTGTGAGGGATTGTGCCTCCCCCAATAATTTGAAGTAAAAACCAATAAAAAATAATTTAGATGAATGAATAAAATATGTAAACCAAAGTCGATCAAGAAAACAGAAGGCGATTGGCTAGGCTAAGGTCCCGATGTAGAAAAACAAGTATTTTACGACGACTTAAATACTTCTATAATTCAAATTTTCATTTATTATGGTGATAACAATATATAACGATATGTATCGTTATGTAAATATCATAGATTTTATTATTCTTTCGCCCCTCTTATGCACCTCTTCATTTTTACGTGATGTTCCTATCACATTTTCCGCGGTTCAATAGTCTCAACGAGAGTTCATCTTACTGTTTCAAACTTCGAAGCCCTGAGATATTTCTCCTTGAATCACAACCTTGTATGGAAATTTGATTACATTTTTCTTCACTAGTGAAAACTGTGTTTAATTTATAAAATTGTGACATATACGACTCAAAAGAGAACACACTTCGTTGTAATAAACTGCTTTGCCCATTAAACATTTTGATGGTGAAAAAATTTTCTGACAAAATTACACCTTGCAGTCTATTCACAGGTGCCACAGTTATATACTCACGATAAATAAGAAACGACAGTGATGATTAATATCAATTTCATTCACTAATAATGAATGATAATAAATAGTTGAATGAAATTATCTGAATGAGAAGATAATTATAATTTCATTGAGAGTCGTGTTTCGTGATGGAAAACAGAATATCTAATTTGTATAAACATTATCTTGTGATTCATTAATCTGATTAAAATAATTAAAGCTATTTTCTTTTACTATGAACTGACTAATTTGTATTATTTTATTTTAGTTGCTATATTTTTATTTTTTCGTGATCAGATCACTGGGAAAATTTGTAAAAATTATTTATACAATATATTGTAAGATTAGAATTATTACTAATATCTCAGAGCGTCTTGTTCTGTAATACACTTCAGTAATATTCGGAATGCCGTTGCAGAATACCTAAGATTCGCCTGGACATAAAAAATGACATGCATGATAGATTTAAATACAATTGATTGAATTCATTAATTATATAAATATCTCACTGAAAAAAAATGAATAACCTAAGTAAGCTTTTTTATCATAAATGTATTTATAGAGTTTAAGACAAAAATCAAAACGGGTTTCGAATAACCAATGTTGTTCCCTGTCCAGATTGATAAAATATATTCTATATTTCCTTAAATAACTTTAAATTTAATTATTTAATGTGTTGGTTTGCGGCATCGGGCTTTGCTAATAAAAGTATATAAAAATAACGTATAGTCCTGTACAATATTTAGTCCGAAAAAATTTAAATGGAATATCTGAGAATTAGTTTTTATGTAAGATAAGATAGTTTCAAATAAGAGATTTACGTGTTGTTTTCAGTATCTTCTAATTGGAGAGTTTTATCATGATTGTACAGTTGGTAAACATTTTGGTACTACTGCAGTGAACAAATGTCACTCCAGTTTGATGGGTGGCACAAGATCTCATAATCACACCATAAATGGAATCCCGAGAATAGCCGAAAGTAGACGGAAGTGACCCAACTTTCTGGTAAGGTTCCGACTACAACTAACAAGGAACCGTTTTAGTTTGTTTACCCCTTTTGAGCCACCGTAACGAGCGGAAGTCGGAAGCTAATGAATGCTCCATTTTTAACTGAAAAGGACCAGTATTGGGGTTTGCCGAAGTCGTACTTGAATTGCGATCTTAATAAAGGAAGGATATACTTTAAACCATTTGTCAATCATCTTGCCCCACTGCTCATAGTGGAGTGACACTTGTATAGTGGTGCCTAATTTTTTTTTTTAAATATTGCTTTATAAATCAACAAACAATATTGTCTGCTTACTTCAATTGTTACTTTTACATTACTTATTTTTTATATAAATACGTTTGCATATACGTCTCGAATGAAATTCATGTAATTTAAAATAGTCTTCCTGGAAAAACTGGTAAAGCCAAGGAATTATCCAAACCCGTATATAATCAGTAATTAATATAATAATTACTTATTATATATATAACACGTCAACAGTATATTTTGACCTTAATTAAAAGTCTGTAAATATTATAAATTAGAAAAAATAGGCTACTAATTTAATGATTAGCTTTTTGTTTTTTTAATATCAGTTATAATATGTAATTTATAATTTATATGTGGCAAAACATGTTTTATGGCATTTCGGAAACATTTTATTTTGAAATTTCTTTAAAACATCATCTTGTTTTTCTAAACTTTAAATTGTAGTTATTTTCATAAATTTCAGATTGACTTTTCCAGTGTAAAATAAGAATAAAAAATTATCAAATCTGATTTCTGTCAATACTTTTTTAACATTGGTTAAGTGTTCTTCCGCCTAGCTTTTCTATTATTAATTATTGTAAAATTATCAATGAAGGTCAGTTAAGAAAAAAAGTAATAATGGGAAGCTAAAAAATGTTTATTTATTTAAAATGTCGCACAGTGGTGGAAAACACCTTATTTTCCTAAAAAACCTTCGCCACCCTTAGACATACAACTTCAAAACTCAAATAGATGTCATTTTATACGTCTTTTCTTATTCCGAATAAAATGAAACAAAAAGTGAATTAATAGCTTCACGCGTTTTTTGTTATTTTGAGAATTTATGTTTTAAATTTTGATAAATTTCGGATAGAAATTAATTTGATGATTTAAGTCAACATTTTGAAGATTAGAAAGATTGAAATAAATGTTTAAATATATAGATTTATAATAATTAAATAATATCGAACTAAAGGTTCAAGTATAAATATTATTATTTTTTTTAAATCGATATTGTCCGTTGAAACAGTATCTTAATTTTAAGCTTGTTAATATTGTTGTGTTTTATGATGTTTCCACTTAATTATCCCCTGAAAATTATTATTGCAAAAAATACAAAAAGATTTAAGCTCTGTTGAGAATTGTGTTTTTATTCTTATTATTCCCATATTTACTTTGTTTTATTTTTATTTTTGAACTTATTACATTTCAATAAAATTTAGACTGAAGACTAAGGCGATTGGGGAGAGGATATTTGAACGTTTAACCTTCTCCAATAATTTTAAACGCTAACATTTATTATATTAGAGAACTGATTTCAAACTGTAAAAAATAAGATGAAACATTATACTAACAGAGCTACTAAAATTTAAAAGAAATACTAAATAAATTACCTTTTAGTCTAAGAAAATGAGATTGTCACTGATAAAATGTTTTTGAATTCGATATACATTAGATCACTGAGACGGAAATATTGAGAAATTTCTAATTTTTAATCGTTGTTCGAATTGTAAAACAATCAGCTTTTTGTTAGATTAAATCATGAAAGATTTCTATTTGTTACAGAATGAAAAACCTTTTTTCTATAAAATTACATTATAAAATATTTCTAGCTCATCAAAAACTAACATAACATCTTGTGAAAAATTTCATAATGTTCCACTCGAGTACGCCTAGTAGATATTGTCTGTAATAGATCTTCTCTTATTCATATAAATGTTATGTAAGTACTAACTGTCAAGAAAAAAAGTACATAGAGAATGTTAATTCAGGTGAAAAGGTAATTGATTAAATTGCTCAGCTAACAATGTCTTTACTTTACATGAAAAGTGTACACAGAAAAATCACTGGTACCTTGAAATGAGAGAATATCAGCAGGAAATTTTTTTCATAGAATTTACCTACTATCGAATGAAATAAGTCCCAGCGTGTAGCTTAGTGTAGCTAGTAGTTTATTTTGCATTTATTCTGATTTTATGCTTCGATTTTTATGTAATTATTATAATCAACTGTGAGACTGAACCATATTTGTTTTTTAAATATTTATTTGTCCATAAGTGAGACATTTCAAAGACAAAATAAATAACTTCTCCCTTATTAAGACCTGAAAATATGTGTAAATATCGTTAATATTTTGTTAAATCACTGAAAATTGGTCATTAATTTTTGTTTTTAAGGGCTAAATAGAGGAAACTGGAGGAACTAGAGGAACTGGAGAAAATAGTTATTGGACTAGGTTCTAGGAATGTTGAGGAAAGATAATATAGTACAAAAAGTGTGATATTGCTTATATAAATGGAATATTTTCATTTTAAGAGTTTTGTCCGCCTTTGAATCACTGTGCGTCGGTACATTACTTTGTTGTACAATAAAACACGTAAGAAATGTTTAACTACTGGTATAAATCAGGAGAAATGGCTTCACTTTCAAAATTTACTATTTTATAATGTTTTTATTCTTGTTGTTTTTGTACCTTTGTAGTTAAAGTTAGAAACACCTGCACTTGAAGAAAGTTGACCACAGGTGCACCGTTTTCGAAACAGCCAATGTCCGCGATCGATCGTTCGACATGTGACTGCGTGGAACAAATCTCCCAGCGAAGTGTGTTCAGCCAATCCTAGATTTATTTGCTCGATTCACAATGGTGGATTAGGTTTACCGCTTCTTTTTCCTCCCTTTTTTTTTGTTATGTTATCGATTATATAATTATTGCTTCTTCCCACTACTCACCTATTAATTTGTTGCTGACTATGGTTTTAAAAAAGTTAATAAATAAATAAGTAGTACAACAACATATTGGCATAGTTATAGACATTTCAGTCGTTTATTTTCAGGGCTACAATATTAAAAAATAAAATAAGTGAGAAATTCTCGACTTGTAGCTCATATTTCCGAAAATCACTAATTATTTCAATAGTAATTACAAAAACATTAAAACTTCAAAAAATCAAAAGTGCCGCTTTTGAAAAAAATATATACTTAATTTCTACGTCATTTATCGTTTTGATGGAAATTCCAAATTCTGTTCAAAGCAGATATATTTTATTGATCATGACAGCCTTCTTTAAACTATATTCAAAATCGAAACACCACTATTTGTTGTGAATTTCAGCTTATTTCGTAATAAACTCTCAATATAATTAATATAGACTTAAAGCTTATTGAACTTATTATTATCGATAGGTAGTTTATCTAAAAGTGGAGTGATTATAGTATAGTTGGAGGGTCATAAATAAAAATCACAAATAATTCATGATTTTTTTTTTAAGACAGAACTTGGCTTAGTTTGTCCGCTCAAAAGTCCCCTTTAAGTAGTTTCAAGACAAACTCGACTTAAGTTGTAAGTATATTTTGTCTAGTTTACATTGAAGTATTTTATAATTAATTTCATTAAATGTTTTTGTGGTTATCGCTTCCTATTCATCAAAAACTATGACTTTAAAAAACATAAAAACTTAAATTTACTACTATTCTGCCGAAAATCGGACCATTGTTTATATGAACTTTTGTAGCTTTTGAGGTCTTCTATTTCCTGTTCAAATATTTACCTCCTCTTACCAAATAGATATATTTGGATAAAAAAAAAATCCGAAGACAACTTTTATATTTATACAAAAATAATTAAAATCTGACATCAACTTTAATTTTTTATTTTCAACTATTTAATTGCAATGCTTGTTAGGGAGTATATTATTATATTTAGATTATCCTATCTTATAATATAATACAATAAATTATTATTGAATACAATAGGAAAATAGCTTTATTCTTGAGACTAAGTCCAATACGAGTAAGTTATATAGAAAAAAAAGGTTTCTTCTGGCCAAAAGTTCTTTTGCAATAAATAAATATTTAAAAAATAAGTTAACTAACTGTGTAAAAAACAAATGATGAATGATAAAATGTTTACTAATAATGATGAACAAAAGGAAAATTAAAAAAGAAAAAAATAATATCTTACATTGACCAATCTCGTAACTTATTAATTAGAAATGGCAGACATCACGTTATTGGAGCATGCAATGACGCAGTTTGAAAATTATGCTTAAATTGGCAGCAATATTTAACAATGGTTCTAAGCCCTACTAAAGCGTAACAAATCATTTGGTTAGTAGCAAATACCAACTCCATAAATAAAGTAAATAATTAAATTAATATTGTATTTAAAAAATTATTATAAGCATTTTTTTAAAAGCTACTAAACTATTTATAATAGATGATAGCATTAGGAAAAAATAATAAATAAAATTCTTAATTAACCTTTTACTTAAAAAAGTTACATTTGGTTGCGGAACTAAGCGATGCGATTTATTTTTTACATCTTGATGTAGAAGAAAATCATAAGGTTTTTATTGAGTGATTATAATATTGATTCCAATTACAATGAATTTTTAAATAAGCACCAAAAAGGAATAGAGAGAGAAGCAATAAAAAAAAAAAGGAGTGGAGTAATAAAATATAAAAAATACGTTACTTTCATTTAAAGTATTTGTATTCAAAAACTAGTAACGTAAAGTGGATAACTTTTTTTTTTATTTAAATAAATAATCTATTAACAGGCGTTTCATTAGGTGCCTAATGGACGGGCTTTTGTGGCAATTTTGAAAAATACTTATTTTATATCTTTGCCACTAGTGCCTTTAAATATCTAGTAAAATCCTTCTTATACTCCCGCAAAATTCGCTTAAAACAAATATGCCATTGTCACGGATTCCATGAGTGTTTTAAAATCATTTGAAAAACCTAGGGCTCAACAGCTGACAACAAAACAAATTTGTTATCTCACGTTAAAATATAGAAATAGTCCTGATTTGGGTACATCTGGGATCGTGGTATCCAAGGTAATGTGGGTGCTGATGCTACTACAAACTTGGCAACAAGTTGCTCTCCAAACCATAATAGTTTATATCAGTCCAAGAGAAGACTGGATACATCAGTGTGCTTCATCATATAAGAAAGCGTGGAGCGAAAAAATGGATAATGAGTTCGACATAACTACGAGAAATAGAGAAAACCTTTACGCTTAGAAAACTTCCAACCGGAGATCAAGACAGGAATAGATCATCCTATGTCGTCTTCGAATGGATCACTGCGAGTTTTTTCTACGGGTACCTCCTGCGGGGATTGGAACCATCAGCGTTTATCCGTTATCAAATTACTAGGACACAATCGAGCACGTTCTCCTCGATTCTAGGACCTAGGATGTAGCATTCTCTCAGACCCACGACAAACGTTAGGAATGGTTACGACCATAGAATATACTTCAGGTCAACGAGGAACAAACTATTCAAATATTTAAAAGTTGAAAATATTTATTGTAAAAAAAATAAGAATTTGCGACGTAATATGCTAATAAACCTTAGGGATAGCGGCGAAATAAATATATAGTGTTAATTTAATTTAATATATATATATATATATATATATATATATATATACATACATACATACATACATGCATTACATATTCAAATAATTATATTTACATTTATATAGTTATATTATTTTCACTTAATTATATATGTAATACATATATCAACGGAAATACACGTTTTGAGGAGTCCAAATAACCAAGTCCCGAAAAATGGTCTGTGTATATTTCTACACTTCATTCATCTACTCTGGAATCAACTTACACACCCTCTGCATAGATAACTTTTTCAACTAGAAATATCACTATAATGACATTACTCAAAAATGTTGAAATTTGAGTTAGTCGATCTGTCAACTGAAGGGCTCAGAGACTAAAGCTGTGTGGTTTATAAAAGCAAATGGAGTAACGAGATTTTTATTGCCTACCGTCTATATAATGAATAGATTTTTTATCATTTTAATGGCCTTAATGATTTGTTGTCCGTAAGCTTTAAGCTTTAGCTTCGTTTAAAATGCACTTCAAAAATTGTATAATAGCCCTGTATTGCCAAAAAATAATTTCTATTCAAAGTGGAGCGGTAAGTGAAAGTTGTGTGTTGCGCGCACTAGATTTTTTTTATATGTATTACATAATATATATTTTGGGTGATAAATAATCAGGACGCAGTTTTTTTTATTTTAATTTTTAAAAGACTGCGTCCTGATTATTTATCACCCACGATATGTAGAACAGTCGACTATCTTCTTTCAATATATATTTGTTTGTATGTATTATACAAATACAAACTAACCCCTAACCAGTCCTTTCTTTCAATCCTCATTATGTAAGCGATACAATACAAACGTAAGCGACGTCAGCGATCTAAACATCTCCTTTGGACATTTCTTGTTGAAAGCAGTGTTCGGTTTGTTTATTTATTATTCATTTTAACCTTTACCAAAGGATAAAATATATTTTATAAATATTAAGTTAAAAACAAATAATATATATTACATGAAAGTGGATACTGGTTGAGTTATAAATATGCATTTATTGTGGATATTAATTTATATAAAAAATAAAAAAAAGGAAGCGGCTTTAATACCCAGTATCAGAAATAGAGAACTATTAAGACTTCCACGTATTTTATTTTGATAATTACAGTAACGCTGTATTCATTTGAAGCATCAATTACAAATAATACGAAAGATCTTAAATCTCAAGACGTATTCCTAATTGTTCAAATGTATTCCAAGAAGCACTTATCGCCTTATTCAATAATATCTTAAATATTCAACAATCGATACTTTTGTAATCACAAATCTAAATATTAATTAAAAAATAAAAATCGAAAACCATTTTTGGTCATACATATTTTGT
The DNA here is from genome assembly GCA_928085145.1 of Nezara viridula. NCBI lineage: Eukaryota > Metazoa > Arthropoda > Insecta > Hemiptera > Pentatomidae > Nezara > Nezara viridula. Next base: position 83,567,793 of record OV725080.1, on the reverse strand, counting down.
TTGTAAAATATACTCAGTTCTAAATATACAATTTTATTTCCCGACCAAGTCGAGACCTTATTAGCTGACTTGATAAATCATTAATCATAATCGTTCAGCTACACATACAAAATAACCTATATATATATTACCTTCTTCACTATGATTCATTTCGATCTTTTGTAAGATGTACTTCTATTTAAATTTATTTAAATTGTTTTTTTTTCTTAATATTTATCTGCACCTGCCAACGAACTGCAATCATTTGTTAATTCATTTTAAAAAATTTAAACAAATCCTTGTTATTCTTAGTGGAGGTTATAGATCAAATTATACTTATACATCGATTAATTACAAAGGCGCCTATTTTATTTTAAACTATATTCACAGAAACACCTCGTATAAGATTTAATTACTGATTTTGTGTATTTGATCGTTGTTACTCTTATGTTTCAATGATATATATATATATATTTTTTTTTTTTCACTATCTATTTTCATATTTGTGAATCTGATTACATAGTTGCGCAATCATCATGTGCATACAATTCGCCTTATGCTGAATCTTCTAATTACCGTTTATTCATGGATATCTGACATTTTCCAATTATTTGTCTAAAAATGATTGATGTAACACCGTGGTACGTAATACAAGACTTTCTGCTTGTAGCCGAAGGAGGCAAAACATGTTCGATGTCATGTGATGGAGACAGATTACTTAATTTAGGGAACATTATCGATTTATCTACCCTCTTGCTGGAGGTATTTTTTCCCTTAACTAGGGCAAAATGCAGGCTTGGAAGGGGAGAAGAGCATAAATCATATTTCGTGTTGATGTAACAAGGTCGGGCTGTCCGTAGTTCAATTTTCATCTCGTTATAAAAATGATTAACTCTTCTGTTTAGAAAAATTACCCTTGTTTAGCGTATAAAACTATATACTATTTTTTTTTTAACTATATTCAGTTTTTCGTGTAAAGTTATTAAATTTAGTTCGTCTCTGCCTATGTTTAATTATTCATAAGACCACTGAATTATTTATAATATAATAAATAATGAAATAAAATGATTATCCTGATGTAGGTCGATACTAAACTAATAGATAGATAGAAAATAACTTTATTCTGGGACACAGTCCCTTGAGAATAACAAAATAGAACAAAATTATAAGATTACATTAGGCGAAAATAAAATCAATCGAAAAAAAAAGAAATAATGTAAAGAAAATATAAGGTAAATATTCTATATACAAAACAATAAACACTATGACAAGACACTTAAAGCTATTTGCACTGATCGACCAGTATACACTTTTAAGAAAACAATAAAGAATTAAAAAATAAATATATATCAAATTCTTTATCGAAATCAGCTTTTGTTTCTGTTGAGAAAACAGAAAGCTGAATCTGACAATATAACGTGCCTGATTAATATATAAATACATTATTATTTAGCATTGATATTTGACAATGAGTGGCATGAAATAAATGTATGTTGTCGAATGGTTAGCAAGCATCTGACTGTTTTTGGGATAGGAATTGGAATAGGAGGGTTTGGAATGTAGATATGGATGGGGAATGTCTAATTTTGATAGGGAGGGAATTCCAGAAATTGATAGAGCGAGCAATAAAGGAGTTTTGGAATGAGCCAGATCTGTGAGAAGGCATGTAAAGGTTAGAAGGTCGAGATCTTGTGGACAAGGAATGGACTGAGGATTTGAACTGGAGAAGGTTGTAGGCGTAAGAAGGACGATGGTTGTTGATGATTATCAACTAATCATTATAAATACTAACCGACATCTGTTCTAATATATAAATCAGAAGATTTTGTCCGTTTAATTGCACCAAATGACTGAAAAAATCATGTTTGCCTTGAATGAAATGGATAGTGACGAAAAGGCTTTAGGCTTCATAATACGCCTATAGCAACGGAAGAATTGTCTCATAAACTTCATTCAATATGAAATATATATATATATATATATATATATATATATATATTATATATATATATATATATATATATATATATATATATATATATATATATATATATATATATATATATTTTTTTTTTTTTTTTTTTTTTTTTTCCCTACGTGGTAACCCCACACAAGGATCGTTTATTTGATTTTCCTTCATGCTCCATGCCTTAAAGACATACTACATGAATTACACATATAGATATATATATATATATATATATATATATATATATATATATATATATATATATATATATATATATATATATATATATATATATAAACTGGTGGTATTGTAATCACACAATTCTAACTTACCATTTATCTTAAATTGAAACAGACAGTTCATTAAAAACAAATAACATATTCTTTTAAAACAACGAACTGACATACAAAAAAGTGTTACCTGGCTAAAAATATCAAAGAAAATATAGATTAAAGGGAAAACATGAATGTTAAAAAATAATTGCTTCTAATTGAAAAAAAAAGAAAAGTAAATTTTATTTTGGGACATTCAGCTCTCTAAGAATAATTATAATGAACAATTTAGTGCCATTTTTCTTGATATACAAAGTTAATATCTTCTTGTTGTTAATTAAACTTAATTATAATAAATTACATTGCTTTAAAATTGAAATAAAGGAATGTTCAAGTTAAAATTTGAATTATAGGTAAGTGTATAAGAGTTTGTTTACACATAGACAATGGGTAATATATAAGTATGTGTAATATCTGTAAAATAACAGTAAAATGAGGTGACATCTCTAAAAAATAAATAAATGATGTTTTAATGGGGTTGTACTAGAAAGATAAAAAATAAAAATAAAAACGTTTAAAATAATAAAATCTAAAATTGTATCTTTTGTAAAAATTCTGAGTTTTACCTGAAACATCTACCACGAAACACGTTTTGAAAAACTTTAATATTAGTATATGTATAGATATTTGTAAATCATCTACATTTCGCGTGAAAATCTTTTTTGAAAAATGTGTACAGTTTAGATGGTAGAGGATCGGAAAAAAGTCCTCCTTGAATGTTTCTTTTCAGAACTAATCCTTATTTATCCTACAGGTAATCATTAAATTTGTTAATAGTTTATACTTATGTATTTTTATTATTACTATAGGTCGTTATTTTTTAGAACGTGCTCGCCTGTCATGTTCGCCTTGTCTTATCTGGACTCTTAAGCGTAGGTCAAGGTTCTAAAGAAAACTATTATTTATTATGTCTATTATTATTACCATACCACACGTAGAACTGAAATATTTTTTAAAATAGTTAATAGTTTTAAGTAAATAGATTTAAATTGTTTTAAAATCCCCTGTTCTTAGAAACATTTTTTTTAAGTATTGCTGAAGACCGTTTGTGTCACGTCGGATTTTTTATTTATTATCCCCCAACCTTCAGATAAAACACAACAAATTATTACGAAATGGTTTATTGTTTCCTAACGGTTAATATACCAAAACTGTCTTATATGGTCACTCATACAATATCTCTAACTGTTTCGATTGAAAAATCCAATAAAGGAGATGCAAACTTGTTTACACAAATGTACTTATCCAATTTTATCGCAAGTAAAACTGCAGGGCACAACTAGCTTTAAAGAAACTTAATACAAAAATAAAATCTGGTTTTGATGGAATGAACAATAGAAAAAGAGATATTTATACTTTGCAATGAGTAAATATGCTTTGCGTGTCAAAATGAAATGGCGATGACTTGTAGAGGAAGTAAAAAGCACTCTAATGACAGTTCCATGTCAGAGGGTCCCGAGACCTTCTTCTTCTTCTATGGCTCGTTGGAAAGCTATCGGAAACCGATTGAGGAGCAAGGTTGGAAACTAGGTAATAGCTTTGGGCGGTGTTGGAGTTTAATGGAAGGATACAGGGCCAAAACTAGAACATTTGTCAGGAAGGACTGACTTCATTTTGGCACATTCCTTTCCTCCCCAAAAAAATCAACATTTTATCACACTATTGTAAAACAAACAAAGAACAGAAACAAATATTCTTTCTTAAGCTAAAAAAGATCCCTCTTAATCCTGCCTCCTACGGCAAATGCCTGTCGTCTGTTAGTTCCCGTTAATTTCGCCTCTGGCCCCTGGTGAGAATGGTATTTCGTGCAAAATCTGTTATTCACATGTACGACATTATTATTTACCTTTTGAAGTAATGACAAGTATTGTGGATGCTTAAACCGATTTTATAGATTTTAAGGATTGTATACGAAACTTATTTTATGATATTTGTTAACGTTTTCTCCAGATTAAGCTCTAGATAGCGAATTTTTTCTGTGTAAATAAGCTGAATTTTAATTTACGATGCTGCACGCCATTCAATATCATTAGGTATTCAGGTGATTTGATCATGTTGTTGGTAGGAAAATTTAATATTGGAAATTTTCAAGGGTCCAAATTTATAATGCTTGTAGACTCGCACTATATATTCATTGACAATGACACTATATACAAATTCGGGGCTTTTTACGCTCTTATTGATACAGCAGAATATTTATATACGAATAGAAATTCATAATTTATGCTAGTACTCAATTAAAATCTGCTGCACGTATCACACAACTTTCTCTTTCCACTGTTCTTTGTGTATAAATTATTATCTGACAAAACTGAGCTATTGTAAAATATTTTTGAAGGGTATTTCTAATAATGCTTTGACACATTTGTGGATTTCGGTCGTATACATCAATGCTAAAACTCATTAAAAGCATAAAAACAACATAAACTATATTTATTTTGTCGAAGGTAATGAAAACCTAGAAACTCCATTAGTCTATATAAACCGCAAAACTCTTTTTCTCGAGCCACTTACACTAAGATAGATTTGAATGTACATACATATCTCTAATCTATCAATAAGAAAGATGACTAATTTAAATATGTTGTTCTACTTTGATAGATTGCCTCAATATCTCTTGATCACCCTATAATGGAATTCCGAGTATGCTTGAATGTATACGAGTATGTCCGAGAGTATTTAAAGGTATACGGAGGTGACCGATCTGTCTGACAGGCCATTATTTCAATTGAAAAGGATCTGTTAAAGATATTTATATATCTTTTGAGCAAACGTAGCTAGCTAAATTCGAAAGTGATTAAAGTTAATTACGGCCCCGACATTAACTGTAAAGAACTAGTTGGGATTTTGTAGAAGTCTTAAATGGTGATTGAAATAAAGAGAAGTTATACTCGATATTTCTCGCAGTTACATTTATGCCAAGACCAAGAAATCTTGTGCCCATTAATCAAAGTGCCGGAACACTTGTAACTAATCAGTTTAGAAGTTACGAAACATGTATCATATCGCTTTAATCATCTTTTTTTTAAGTGAAAACTTCATTAAGCTTGTTTTGCAATTTTTTTTTGGAAAGTGAATTAGATTGAGCCGTCAGATCTTCGATGTGCAACGCTCGGGTAAAGTCGGCTAGTGTTGACTAATTGAAGTGTTTTTGCATATAGATTAAAATATCTCAAAAACTGAAAAGCAGACCTACATATAGTTAGTGAGAGAAATTTTCAGCATTCCATCCTCTTTATAATGAGCCATCATTTATTATTTATATTTCATATCATCAATCTCGCCTTGTTTATGTTTTCGCTTCTATCGGATGGTCTAAAGCACACGCCATAGTTTTTTTTTTTTAATATACATTTATTTGGTCCAAAATAAAATACTGTAAAACATGTACATAATGCTAAACTGAGTAGTCTCATGACCCTCCTATTATGTCACATGAGGTGACACATTTCACCTCACTCTAGTCTATTACTGCCATTCGACCTTACCATCTCGCCAATTCACCACATTAACATCTAACTATTTATTAATAGCTCAAATATTTTAGTTTTATTTAAGTAAAGGAATTAATTTACGGGTCTTTGATCTATCAGAATTTATAACCCATTAAATATCTTTTTTTATGTTGTTGACAGGAAAATATATTTTCGTATGCACAGTCACGTTAGGGTCATCGTACGCTCCTTTTATCTCTTTTTTTTTCTTGGTATTGTTTATCGCCTCTTGGTAGGTTAATTTCAAGTGGGGATGTTCACAATGAGTTACTTTCGTTGTTTACTAACATTCATTTATTGGAGGAAATAGAGCAATTATATCTATTCTGTTGTAGTTTAAAAATCATTAATTCTAAAAATGGCTCTTAAATGTTATATCACTTTTTCGGATGATATGGTGTCTGACCTATTCGACCTAAAATGTAGGACGTAAAAAAGGATGACGAAAATTAGTGATAGAACTCAATTTGTTGGTTAAAAAAAAAAAAAAAAAAGGAATAATATTTTAAATAACGGGAGTAAAGTCCGTAAGATTTTGTTGTGAAAAAAAATTGAAGAAAAGACAAACATAAAAAAAAATTTAAGATACGAAATATCCTAAACCGTCTTCGTAATTGTTATTTTTGGGAGGAGAGAAATCAATAATTTTTATTTGTCAAAAGAAATAAATTTCATTAATTTAAAACCCCAAGAATATAACTTTTGATTTAGTCATAGCATTTGTTGAATACTTATTGGTTACTTTGTATAGTATACATTAATTATAGGATCATTCCTATAATTATCGATGCTTATTAGATTTAATTAAAATTAATTTTTAAAGTAAAATAAAAAATGGTTTGATGTTTTAGTTAGGCGTTTAAACATGTTGATAAACCTGGTAGATATTTTTTTTTTCGGTTGGCGCTGCAGACCATGAAGATCTTTGACCGCTAATGTGGTCTCCTAGACCACATCCCGATTCCCGATATTAAGTACGGGGTAGGGTCATCAATCCTACACCCGGTCGGTGTGAGTTGCCTCCAGTACATCTCACATACCCGGGGAGGGGAGGAATCTCGGGCAGCGTGGCTTTCATTGGTGGACGGTCACCCATCCAAGTGCTAGCCACTCTCGGCGTTGCTTAACTTTGATTGCCTATTGCAAGTGCCTTAGCCCGCAAGGCTACTCCAGCCCCCATATCCTGGTAGATATATATATACAGATAAGAAAAATATGCAATTCGCTCACTGGTCAGTATCACAAAATTTACATTGTCTATGAACCTCGGGGTGGGGTGGACGAGCGGGCTAACGAGTTTGCCATGCACGCGTTTCTTGGCAACTTTATAACCTGAAGATCACGAGTTCGAGCCCTGTTGCTTCAGGCATTTAATTCTGGTATTAATATCGGATCCTCTCCTCTGGCCCATGAAAAACTCGCCATAGCCGCAAAGTCGAGGTAAAGGAGAAAAAAAAAACATAATGCTGAAAATTTAATTGATAGTTCTACTTATGCTGTAGACGTGTAATTAAGCTCGGTTTGGAAAAATTCGTACTCTAAATGATTAAAAAAAATTATTCCGTAATTCTAAAGATATATTTTTTTTCTTCTCCTCATAACTCGGAAAATATATCTCTCCTCATAATGTTTTGGTAGTTATATAAAAAAAACCTGTAACCACTACAACCCATGAAGGGTCTTGGGTTCAGTACTATTTAGCACTGTTTCTTGGTCTATGATTGTGCAAGGAGCTGATTTGACCGAGATCACGCTCAACCGCCAGGTTTTTCCCCTTAATTAATTATTTTAATGAAGGGTTCCCACTTTATAGAGGCTGGGTGTGCCCCAGGAGGGTCTACCTATCCAGGATCGCCCCACGACCAATGAAACAGAATAAATAATTTTTCTGCCATGAGCCGGTATTCGAACCTGGAACCTTTAGCATTGGAAACTCAGTATCCTACCACTGAGCTACCTCACTCCCTGTTAGTTATATAAAACCTAATGAATGTTCCTAAAAAAATAATTAAAAAAGATTTACTAACAAGGACACTGCGTATTTTTATTTGAATAAAATTGATCACACGTTTCCTTAGGACCTGGTCAACTCAAATTTTTAAATGCATTATAGTTATCCTTATAATAAATTTAAGATCCTTTTCAGGATTGAGTAAAAAAAAAAAAAAAAAACACGTGAATGAAGCCGTAGATAACTGATTTTCTTAAACTTCATTAGGTTTTCTTAATTGAATTATCCGCAAAACCTCCAGCTGTACTAATTTATCTATTGCTGATTTAAAAAAAATAATTCTTCGTAACAGACTTGAATGAAAACAATTCAATTTGTATATTGAAGATGGGATGGCGAGGATGTTTTTATGTTTAAAAATGATTCTTCTGGTGTCATTCAAAGTGAGAATGGTGTTGTCAGTTTTGTAAAGGTATTTTTAATTGAAAACGAGCCCAAGTCCGTTATGAGGATAATGCTTTCTAACCCCTTTGTCTTTATTGATTTCTTGTAGCCATTATTTTCTCAGTGGCTATATTCTGCCCACGATGTGACTAGGCATCAATAAATCTCACCCTTTGTTCCGAAGAGTGTCACAAAGGAATGATGCTCTGTTTATATAGTATTTTTTTTCTATGGTGTTAGCACTGATCCTACTCTTCCCTCCCCTCCCTTAACTCCTCCCCCGAGATTGGATTCATTGACTTTAATGTTAATTATTTTTATAATTATTAGATATCAACTCAGTTTACAAGTAAATAGAAATAAAACAATATATCTGATACAAAGCCGAAAATCTTTCTCCAGAGTAGACAAATTCAATTACCTCGGCTCCACAATAACTTGAATGAATGACCAATGGTTGGAAATAGACCAGTGCATAACAAGCGCAAAGCTACCTTCTCTCTTGCATAACTATTGAAATCCCGAAAAATATCGAATGAAGGGTGTACAATGCTTTAATAAAGCCAGTACTGACATACGGCTGCGAGATCTCTATTCAAATCAGCACCCTAGAAAAGATTATTGAAACATTCCAGGGAGAAATTCTCCGCTCTATTACCTAAACTAACTGGGATGTAGTACTAACGCATGGAGGAGAAAGACCAATAAAGAGCTGCTTCAGAAAATGATTAATCAATATCGGAGGTTAAGATGGGCAAGTCATATAGCACGGAGCAATCCCTCAGGAAGTCCCTACATCAATAGTAGGCAATGACCACGTAGAAGACCAAAAACCAAATGAATAGATCGAATCAACCAAGATGCAACAGAGCTACATACAGATAACTGGAAAGAAATACTCCAAGACAGGCAGAGATGAAGACTGGTTAAGGTGGTAAAAGATCTACATGATCTGCAATAGATAAAAAAATACAAATATGTTTTTTTATAATAGAAAAATAGTTGACCTTTGTTGGTGATCGCAGTGTTTCGGCTTTACGTTACAGGTTTTTATATGGACCAAGATTGACAAGACTATGAAAAATATGGAATATGGAAAAAAACAAAACATAAATATAATTTCAAAATTATAGATTATACAATATAAAGGTTTATTATTAAAATAAACTTTATCACCTGATCTTCCTTTATTAAATTATAAATATTGATGTCTTCCTAAATTAAATCTTTTTTTTTTCATTAAAAATAAAAATTCAATAAAAAATATTAGATTTAGACTACAGGTATTTTTTTTCTTTAAAATTTGATAAAATGTTCAAAATTATACTTAAATCAAAACCCATCCTCAAAAACTCAGGGATTCGAGTTCACTTAACATTACAAGTCAAATAATGTATTAAATTTAAATAAATAAGTTCTAGAGGAAATGCCTCCTGTACATCACATCTTTCGCGGTTGTCAACTTTACAAATTGCATTTTTTTTCTTTGTGTTTTATTAAAAATTCGTTCTCATTAAATTTACTTCTACTTAATAGTAATAAAATCTTATATACATGTAAGCGTGATTCATTACATGATAACCATTAATTGCGTTTTATGTCAGATGTTAAAATAGAATATTGTCCGTGGTATAGACCCCTCTTTATCAAATTATTAACTTCGTAAATAGTTTAATCTTATCGTAATCTACATATATCTTATTTACGAATATTCTCGGAATGCTGACCTTTTCAATCTGGAGATCAGCACACTTTCTCCATTAGTCACTAAAAACTCATAGGTTCCAATTTGCTTTCTACTTGGATCGTAAGATAATATGATAACAAAGTCGAAAAGAAAGGTGGCCTACAAAAATATTGGTCCGTTTGGCGTGACCTACACCCCCAAATTGGCATAATAACGAGGTTATATAGATCAAACCGCCCAATATTTTTGTAGGCCCCTTTTTTCGAATTTGCGATCATATTATCATAAGTTAAAAGCAAATGTGTATTCATGAGTTTTTAGTAACTAGTTAAAACGACAAAGTTTGCCGATGTACACATTGGAAACGCCCCAATTCCGAGAATATCCGTAAATAAAATATTTGTAGGTTACGATGAACTTATTATTATTAATTAAATGGCTTCATTTACAAAGTTTTAAACGGATGTTAATAATTGGATGAAAAGAAGTCTGTACCACGCACTGACAGCTTTAAACACATAAAATGAGACTTTCAATTTCTTCTATTTTAGTGGATTGTACTTCATATTTATTTATTTCTCGTTATTTTTGTTCTGCTGCAAATATATTTCATCTTTATATACATTCACATTTATTTTCAGTAATTATTCAAATACTACTACTTCAATACGTCAAATATACATGTAATTAAAATATTCCATCTTTATATTACACATCCATTTTAGTATTATTAGATTTGTTATACAACATATGTTGTTATTAACAGATCGTGCACTAAATTATCTTTCCTTCATATTATGCAAACGTGTTTGAACTATTCATAACATGGCAACAGCAATTTTCATGCAAGGCCTTAGTGATAATTAACCGTCAACATTATGAAACTTTTTTAGTTCGCCTGTGGTACTATTATTTACTTTTGCATCATATCTGAAGAAATCGTTATGTCTTCATAGACTTTTACTGATAATTAGTAGTTCCCTATTGCGATATTAGGAGGAATAATGATACACAGTGACTAGAATCATGTCTGTAAAATATTTGTCATGAAATTTAGTGATTTTGTAACTACGACTTCCTTTAAAATATATAAATGTGAGATTGAAAAGTTTTTTATCGTATTTAATATATAGTAAGGGAAAGTATTGCGATCGTGAAGATTTTCGAATCTGAGTTTTCAACAAAAATATAATTTTCTAAATCCTTATTTTTAAGACGGAATTATTACTTGAACGTTATGGTATTTTATATTTAAAAAACCTGCTCTTTCCTACCCATATCTAATTTATACGGTTTTCCTACTAAATCGGATGTAGTAATGGCAATCATCGTTCATACCATGAAATATTCTTCTGTCCTTATACATTTTTTACAGCTTGTTATTTAGTTTTATAACATTTTCCTCCTATATTACTTACGTATACAGTTTGCTGATAAGAAATGTTTGCTGATAACTGCCCTTATATTTTATTTTGCAACTATCATGGTCGGTTACTGGATTAGGTGTTTAAATTAAAACTAGACTTTTCTCTATGCTAGAGATGAGTAGCTCGCCGTTCTTCACATTATCTCGTGTGGCAGCTCAAATATTTTACATTTTTACTTTTAAGTACTAGTTTAAATGTACCAGTAATAGACACTTTAAAAAATAATGTAAACATTAATGTGAACCTCAGCTTTAGTTCCTACAGTGGATCTATGCAAATAGTTTAATTTTTACAAATGCATATTTTTTTAATATAGTCAATTATTTAATTATTCATGAAAATTTAAAGATTTCTGATGTCATAATTTTGCAGTTATAGACATTCAGGTTTTTTGGGTAATTTTTTTTATTTAATTTTTAAAAAAATTCTTTACAGTTTTAAACTAAGAAATAGCAAACCACAGAAGAATAAATAAAAATTTCAAACTTTTCTCCTAAAGAAAATTAATGAGGAAACCTCCTTGAAACAAACTCTATTGTCTTATTAAACAATCAACTGGCAATCGGCTATTGTGGCTTGATATCACTTGAGTTTCAAGCATCACCCTCTTCAAGTTTTTGAACTAAAAATCTAATGAAATTTGCATTATATTTTTGGTGTATAAAGCTCGTTATCTGTTAATGAATTAAAAACTGTATATTAATGGTACAGTGTCTATTACTGGCACATTTACTTTATGTCCATATACCCAGAAAAAGTTAATAATGGAGATAGGAATGATCTTATGATCAGAAAAAATTATTTAATGTAACGTTTTGTCTTTATCATTTAATTTAGTACGCGTGGAAATTGTTATAGTTGGGTTAGAAATAGAATTAATAGATTTACAAAACTATATTAATTTAAGAGATACATTTCATAACTCCTATCTGGAATCTGCATGGCATTCCCTTTGTACAATTTATCATAAACAAATCTTTTTCCACACCTTCCTTTCGTAGTTTTTTTATAGCAGTCTTATTAATTAGTGTTTAACTTCTGCGTTTTGTTATTGGTTCGAGTTCATCATTCAATGTTCGTATTATAAGTTTCTTGCATATATTTGTAAATCCATTGAAAAAAAAATTTTCGATCCTATCTATTCTTTAATTAAATAAGTTGTACTATAGCATGGACTGTTAAGAACTGTTTAAAAAAGCCATCATTACATCCAACATTAATCCATTTTTGTAATATTGTGGATAGAATTGATGGTTAGTTATTGGATCAGGATTTAAAACAGTTAATAACTTATAACTAAGCCTTCTTTCTCTATTATATTTATCACTGTTATTTAAAATAGTTTTATTTCAGAGCTTGCGTCAATTAAAAGTTTTATTTTTTCGTATTCTCTGAATGATTAGTTTCCGCATTAATGATTAGGTACAAAACCTCGTTAATTCTTGACTCGATAGCTCTTATTTTCTCTACTGGTTATTGAAGCGACAGTAATTCTTACTTGACCTTCGATTCTATTTCGTCCAAGGTGAGGTTAATTCGGTACAGTGTGTTTTATTTATTAGTTGTATTGATCGAGGTTCCCAAATGTTCTCTAGGAGTATCTTCATCATTCTGTTCCCTTCGCTTCCTTGAATGAAGTACTTTGCTCAGCCTTCATCAACTGGACCATCGCAGCCTGTCGACTACTTTATCGCTCAAGTTGTTCCGCAGCTGCAGGCGTGCCATCTCGAGCTATCCCATTACGAAGTTCTCCGCTAGCAGTGGAGTACTATTGGCCCAGTCCTTCCCCCCGCGGGATGCTGTGGGGCAGGCCTGGAGTGCGGCCAACTCACTAGTTAATGGAGTGACCTCCTTTCGATACTGCAGTGGAAACACTTCCGCTATAACGCAGCCTTCGCCTTTGTAAACTTTACCATTTGCATTTTTCCCATTGAATTTACTTCCTCTTGATGTTAATAACATTTCATATGCTTATTACCATTATTAGTTACATGTTAAACCATTAATTATAGTTTATGTCAGATTTTAATATAGTGCTCAAGTGCCGGTCAATGCTCCGGACCATTGAAATGAGGTCATTACTGCTTCTATATAAAGTCGATTATACTTTGTATTTACATCTATTATTTTTAATAATTGTGGATATGATGGTTGACTGTCGTGAATAATGAAGAGGAGGGTGGTTGGGGTGATCAGTCAGAAATAAAAAGTCAAAATAAATAATAATGTTTATTTTAACATTTGCCGACGTTTCGACCTGAAGTTCAGGCCTTCATCAGGACTAAGAAAAGAACCAGATAACAAGGTATGAGAAACATAAACAATATAGGTAAAAAAATGAAGTAAAATGAAGTGGGTAGAATAATGACAATGACAAGAAATAATAATAACCGTTACAAAGTGTGGAATAATGAAGTAATCATAATCAAAATAAGGTGACATAAGTACCAAAATGGCAATCTTAGAATAAAATGTAAAACAGAAAAAAGGAATATGAAGTTAAAATATTAGAATATGAAGTATGAAAAAATAAAAATAAATAGTAAAATTAAGATATTTTAAATAGAATAGTTAGATTGAAAATTGAGATATTGTAACGTCTATCAAGATGTACTGACAACGTATAATATAATGAAGAGTTAAAACGGAGAATTATTTTTATTTGTATTCTAATATATTTCGTTATTCTTATTCAGTCACTATTATTTTTTGCTTTGTTTTTCTCATCTTTTTTCTATTTATTTTTGTCATGAATAATAATTACTTCCTTTTATTGATTTTCATTTAATAATCTAAAACTACTACCGCTTCAATCCACTAAACATCATGGGTTGCTCAAAATCGGTCTCTGTTTTGTACTATGCAAGACTGAGACCAAGATTCTTAAAAAACAAAATATTTTTTTGAATAAAAATTAAGGCAAATATTCACTAATACTTTATAATTTCAGTTACTATATGTAAAAAAATTGGTATAATCAATATACTTTTGCATTTAACTCTTCAAGTTATTCATTCGGACTTCTTATTCGGAGATTTCTCCTATCTAAATAATTACAGTATAATATCCTATAATATCTCTGTAGTAATAAGCTAATAGGTAACTGCAAGACTGTTGCGAGACCAAGAGTAAGACTGAGTGCGCAAGACCAAGAGTCGTCTTCATCAAACTACTAAACACTAATTGAAAACTACGAATAGTTAACTACAATTCATTATAGGGAAATACAGCTGGAAAACGAATTATAGTGTTTTGAAATTTTATGTGATAAAAACATTCCTTTACGATCCCTTCAACTACTAGATACGTGAAATACCCTAGTTATAGAATGGGATTTTGTTCTGATATTTATCTATTTTCGAAAATTCAAAAGTAGCAGCTTTGAATCGTTTTTTTTTTTTTGATAATTTTTTAAAAATTTATTTAGAAATATAATAATCTCTCACGTGGACATATAAGATATATGAACACATAGTGATATATGAACACATTCACACTATATATACAGAAAATATAAAATTAACAAAAGTAAAAGAATAATCAAAAACTATGTACAATAAAAAATAAAATAACCTAACGATAAGTAAATTAAAAACATAAAAACACATAAGGTCATAATTTATAAAAATAAACAAAACAGTTTAACTCTCTTAAAAATATACTTAGTGACTACTAGCAATAAAACAGCGATATGTGCAAAAATGAGACAGCATCAAAATAACAATGAATCTTATAACATTTAAATAATAGCGACTACGGTCCATAGAATTTCTAATCATATAAATCAATTATTATTCTTTTAGATTGATGTTTAATATTGATAGCAATTAGATTGATGTTTACTATTCCAACAATTGTAAAATTGGTATTTTACCAGATCTTGCTGAAATGATGTACCGTCGGCGTTCTGTAAAAAGAGAGAATTCTACAAGTCGCTACTTTTCTGTATAGCAGACTTGGCAAGACATGTTAGAAAGTGATGTTTTTTTCCGTTGTTGCGATGGGTCATCAGCGATAGGAATGAACAAATATGAAAGCTAGAGATTCACCGTTTTGGCACATCGGTAGCCGTTCATAATATTATAAATAAATGATGTATTTAGGATATTATTTTTATTGGATCATGTCATAACAATAAATAAAAGATTTTCAACAGTTAGTTGTCCTCATTTTGTTGAAAACACTTGTACTTTTAGGTGACAGGATGAAAAATCGCATCATTTTTTTTACACAACTTCAGTTGAATCTCAAGTTTTTTGCCCAATAAAGCTTAATTTAATTAATATAGACCTAAAGTTTATTAATCGAGGAAGTTTTCCTGAAAGTGGGGTATCTGTATTCAAGTAAGATGGATTCATCGTAAACCTATGACTTCCTGTCCTACAATATCCTTTAAACACTCCACTTATCTCTGTTGACCAAATCCGTTACCTAGGACTCCACCTGGACAAACGTCTCACTTGGAATCCTCATATGAGACCGAAACGACAAGAAACAGCCCGACTTTTCCCCTTCCTCCTACAGTTACTAGACAAACGATCTAAGCTACCAATTAATTACAACATACTCATATACATGACTATAATAAGACCTATTTGGACTTACGGAGTTGAGCTATGGGGCTCCACTAAACCAGCTAATTCCTCTCTTATTCAATCCCTACAATCCAAAATCCTTCGTAAAATCCTTAATGCTCCTTACTTTGTCACACATAAAATAATCCATGAAGACCTTAATGTTCTATATGTTTCTGATTTGGCCCAATCCAGATACTTATATCCAGAAACTTATCCTTTCATAATAATGTTCATAAACATCCGAATCCTCCGAGGCGTCTGAAAAGAAGATGGCCGCTTGATCTCTTTTTGTATACATATTATTAGAGTGCTGCCATTGGGTAGTTTCTCAACAAGCGTGTACACATTTACTTGATGTATTTATATTACAGTTGCAAATATCATAAAAAAAAGTATGATGATTAAAAAAAATCGCTAATAATTTATGATTTTTCGAAAACAGAGCTTAGTTGTATTACCCAAAACTCCTCTTTAAATGGTTTTAACAATGACAAACTCTAATTTTATTTAAATTAAATTTTATCTAGTTTACAGTGAAGCAATTGTTTATTACTTACATTAAATATTTGTGTAGTTATCGCTTCATAATAAACAAAAAGCATGACTTATTTAAAGAAAAAAACACAAAACTTGGATTTCCTACTTTTGTGCTGAGAATTGATCCATTTTTTATACGAACTTTTTTGTAGGTACTGAGGTCTATTATCACTTCTATAAAAATTTCTCTCTAAATACGGGACACCCTGTACATACAAGGAATATACCCTGCGTATACGTACACACTCATTTAAAATAATAATAATATTTACGAGGGAAGAAATATTTACGATATTAATATAAATTATAGAAATGGAGGAATGCTTAAATGAGCATTTGGTAAAATAATATTTTCATGTAATAGATATGATTGGCATTATGTCAAAGACGAACATCAGTCATTTTTAAAAGGTTAGGAAATAGCCAATTTTTGTAACATAGCTTTAATTTAGATCATTACTAATGATTGGTATTTTTATATTTTTCGTAATTTTAATTTAAACATTTCTAAACAAAATAATCAGAAACAGTTTGAATTGAACCTATAAAACAAAAATTGGATTTTTTCTCCTTTCTGAAAATTATAGATGTCCGCATTTAATATGAATCCACTCGTATATATACCTATAATTATAAATATGATATAATATAAATACACATATGTATGATCATATTTTCGTATAAATATTTATTTTACAACAATTTCTCAAGCATTGGCGTTCTCTCTATTTAGCTTCTACACTCCACTTTAAGGACAAACTGTACACGAAGTCAATTTCTGTTGTTAATTAAGCTGACTAATCTGGTTCGTCAACACCATACAACCTATCTCTTGAGCTCCATCTTGTGCATTTAAGGCTGTGTATCATCTTCTTTATGAAATATTAAATACTTTCTTAATGTGCATTAAATATCGTATTCTTTTATGCTAATTCTTATAACACATATTCATTAAATAAAATTGAAAAATATATTTTTATTGTGATATTCTGTTTATATGAACAGATATCACAAACAAGATAAGTTTGAAAAGTTAATGGAAACAATCTAAAACCTTTATTAATTACCAATAGTTTACTAAATTCCTTTCCCAATTCATATTCCATTTTTTATATTATATTTTCTTAAGAATTTCTATATTCTATTGTTAGTCTTGTTAATATGTAAAACTATTCTCATTAGTTACATATCCATATTTAAATAATTAATAACATTATTTTTAAAAATGAATTAATCTCTATTAGTGACTAAAAAAAAATATTATTCAATAATGTTGACCGTTATATAGAGTTGTCTGAGAGGAAAGCTGTAACATAGATTTAACAGTGACCAGACGAATTCGCGAAGGACAGCACTTTCTCTGTAGAGAAATTTGTTATGGTATTTTTTTTCTTTTTATTAGAGTTTATAAAGACTGCTTTCTCTAATGTTGTAAAAGAAATACTAATTATTTATTTTTATTTTTTATAGAGCCTACCAAACTCTGATATACATAAATATATACGTCCAGACCTGGGCAACAAGTATTTTAATTATTATTTTGAAATACGGTTATAAAATATCAAATCTTTTGTGTTTTTTAAATACAATGTATTTTAATTACGAAAAGTATGTTATGTATTAATTTTAAAAAAAGGAATATAAATCTTGAACCGGAGCTTCACTACTAATTTCTAAAAAAATAACTTTTGTTTTACGAGAAAAGGCATTACTAAAAGGTAGGGTATTGTTTAAAAAAAAAAAATTGGGAATCAATTATTTTATACAATTAATATATTACAATGAATGTTTTAAATACAATGTATTTTAATTACGAAAAGTATGTTATGTATTAATTTAAATAAAAAGGAATATAAATCTTGAACCGGAGCTTCAATACTAATATCTAAAAAAATAACTTTTGTTTTACGAGAAAAGGCATTATTAAAAGGCAGTGTATTGTAAAAAAAAAAAATGGGAATAAATTATTTTATACAATTAATTATTATTGTTTCAACAATTTATTATAAAATTTGGAGTTTTGTAAATTTTTGTTTTCAATATATATATATATTCTCTAAGGTATTACATATATTCAATCCTTCCTTTTTTGTAGCTAAAAAGTACTTAAAAATATTGTTAAAAAACAAATGCAGAAAATTACTTAATAAAATATGCTCTTCCACCATTTCTTATGGTCAGATCTGGGAGTCCTATATAATCCTTTTAAGGCTTATTGATTCTATGTTCAAAGAAAATTATTTTACAAATTTAACACGATCTACCTTAAAAAAGATAAAAATATCAAAAAGTTGCTTTCTGTTATCCGAAGTGCCCAAGAGATCTGTGGGACCTTCTTATGCCTTTTCAATAGATTTTTACTTTACATAATACTTCATTGAATAGCTATATTTTAATTTTTAAAATCATGACCGTCATTTTAAAAGTGTCCTAACACTAACACCTTGGAGGGTTTTGTCCACAAAAAGTATTTTTTCTTTCTGTATCATCCGAGGTAATCTGAAGGAATCTTTAAGGAATCTTTAAGGAAGGAATAAGGAATCTCTAGGCTTTCTCCTTCAGGAAATTCCCTTTCTTTTGACAAGTCGTTTGTCAAAATCCGTTTCTCTTGAGGGCAGAAAAAGGGATCGATATGTATTACGTATATAACATTAATGATACTAGTATGACATATATAGAAGTGGAAAGTGCTGATGTCATTCGTAATTCCTCAGAACCCTATTTCTCTAATGAACAGATGGATTAGATAACTCTATATTTACCGACAATTAAGTGTTCATTTACTTCATCTTTAACTGTAAAAAAAAAAATGAAATTTTGTTTATTCATAGTTACGATTTACGATTCATAGTTAGGCTTTAAGACCTTATAATGGCCATTAACCCTAACAAAATATACAACCTCATCATGATCAAGTTCTAAACTTCTAAATGAAGTTTTTTGAAGGTAATATTTAGCATCTATCAATGGTTCAAACCTTAAGCAGTTAAGCAACAAGCTAAATTTATAATGTAATTACTCGGGGACGCCAATTATCTAAGTTCGCTACAGTCATATTTCAGTATTTCGGTGTTAGCCTTATCAGATATAAAAGTTACAATAAAAAAAAAACGATTTGACCGCGTGCAGCACCGCGTGCAGTAGAAAATGAGATTAATTGTTTTCTTTCATGAAATGGGTACGGCCAGTTCTCGATATACTTCAGTTCATTTCATGAATAATTACTGGTAAAAATAATAATAATTTCCAAAGCGTTCCTTATATTTCTCCATAGAGAACACAGAATTCGCATATAGATGAGACACGAAATGATAAACATTGGAATGAATATAAAAAACTGCATGAACATATGTATTTATCATTTTGGGTGAACCCTTTAAGTGATAAAGTGTAAACAATTCTACCTTTTTGTTATTAAACTTGAAGCAACTCAAAGCTTCTTCCTTCGGACCAGAGCTGTAAGGAGGATGAGTTAAGAGATTCGAACCCACTTTTCCGATAGTTACCAGCGCCATTTGTGCCATTTTAAGTCGAACACCATTATGAGGACTACGCCTTTTCACTGATAGTTCTTTATCACCTCGGTCTTGACTTATTTCTCAGTGAGGTCATTATGTATAGGCTCTTTTTTTCTCGTAATTTATAATTCTTGAAAAAAGAATCAGACAATTGGTCTACTGGAATGTGCTGCTTTGACGCTTGTATCCCGGCTCGAAATAATTTACTCATAAATTATTTTGTACCTACTTTTTGAGAGTAATAATCGTTATCAGAGAACGTTCTTCAGTAGTACTTCCTGCAAGTGTACATTTCTTAGTATAAACACTATTATTAACACTAAACATACCATAACGGGTCAAATGACCCATTTTGAACTTTTCCATTGAAAATGCAAGTATAATTTTATTGCGTTTGCACATTTGACTTCATGACTTTTTCTAAGTAATTAATGTACAGTTATAAAAATATTTTTGTTTTGTTTATTCTGAGTAACCCTTGTTGTATACCGATATCTACCACAACAGGTCATTTGACCCGGAGAGAATTTTTTTGTTTTATGAGATTATCTAGTCATATTTGTAGTCAGTAAGTTACACATTCTTCCAAAGACTGTTGCGTAAAGTAGTTCAACGAAAATACCTCAGAATAATTTCAAGAAAATATCAAATTTTAGATTGAAAATAGCTTTTTAGTGTAAGAAAAAGTTGCAAAAATTGAAAGTCTTGGTAAGTACCTAGCTTATATTTTATTTTGATAGCTATAGTAATACAGATCATTTTTTACCCAGAAAAATGTCGAAGCAAACAAGACAGTACAAGTTCTTAGAAGATATAAATAATATTGGCGAAGAGTTTTCAGAAATTAGTGAAGATGAATTTTCTGAAAATGAGTTTGATTCTACAGATACTGACGATGAAGAGGAAAATATTGTGAATGTATGTAGTGGCCGAAAAAGAATAAGATTACTCACAAGTTCGGAAGAAAGTGAAGTAGAAATAAATGAGGAAAATGTTGCGAATGATGGATCTGTTTGGCAACAAATGCAAGTAGGTGGCACACCTGGAAGAGCACCACTTCATAACATTTTCAGGCAAGAAATAGGCCCAACAGGATATGCTATTGCTTTTGTGATAGAAATGCTCAACATACTATTTTGTTTAATCATAATAAATTTAATTTATATTTTTATTTCCTTCCTAACATCCGTATTTCATACATTCAAGCATGAAACATAAAGTCGGGTCATTTGACCCGCTATGATAGAAATAGGTATATATTAAGTCTTGGTATGATTAGTGTTAAGATTATGTTGAGGTAAGTATTGATCGAACATCTAACTGATGTTCTTCTCAAGATGGCCTACTAATGTAAAAGTTTTAGTTGTGACTCTCTGTCGCCTCCATTAAATATACCTCCATCTCTGTTTATTTATTTGGGCTTAATGGCTCTTATTTGGGTGTTCGGCCTGAAAAGGCCTTTTTTAAACTCAAGTAACACTTTGTTACTTAGGAGACTCGTGAATTTGCAGTTATGTTCTTGCAAGGTCTAACAATGTTGAACGAAAAAAAAATTTTGATATGTAAAATGGTGATAGTTTGTATTTGAAATGCTGTGAATGAGACAACGAATTTTCCGTTCCGACATTGGCAGACAAATTACGCACCTCCTAGATCATGCCTTAATTCGAAACATGAATACCCTTGCTAAGACCCTATCATAGTGAGTAGGCTTTCTCCGGGATGCTGTGCCATTACAAAGGCGGGATGTGTAGCAGGGTGTAATACAAGTGGGGCGTCTAATCACATCATCCTGACGTGCCTACTTATCTCATGGAGAGTGGTAAGGAGGTGGATCTCCTTGGAGTAACTATCTGAATGATGAGGGAGGTTACACAGTTCTCGAAGAAGTAACATTCATTTACAATACAATCAGGGTAATGAAAGTTCCACGTCATGTGTCCATGTTGTCCTCAAAACTAGTTTACTTACATATGTATTCTACCTTTTTTTTTTCTTTTTCTAATAGTTAGGTATTCATATTTATTCGTGATAAAGGCCCAGCTTTCAAGATTGTAACATTCATTGGCCATTAATGAGAAGTCTCCAATTTTTAATTTTTCATGTAGTCTTCACAACATATTTAATTACTGATTCAATTTTATTAATAATTTTTTTTTCTTCTGCTATTCAATCTTCCTAACGTATTATAGCTTGATACGAAGTGTGATTTCATACTTGCTTTTCAGTCAAATGTTTTACAAATTTTCATTTGAAGTATCGTTTCTCTACATTTTGGAAAGTTACTTTGATCCTGCCATGATTTGAGTATTATTAGCAAAGCTATGTGTGTTATTACTATAAAATTTGATTGCTGTTACCTAAATAATACGTGTGTTTCAAAGTAACTATAAAGCTGTAAATTCTAATCATGTTAGAAATTGCTCATCCCCTAATTCTACCATCCGGGGCTCTTTTTGATCGTTCCTGTCACCTAGAAAGAAATAACATCATGCCACTTTTTATGAAGTACTGGATGCAATCAAACATTTTATAATTCAGATTGGAAATAGTTAAATCATTAGAATAAAAATGTGTCACGTTTCAAAAAAAATTAACTTATTTTATCTTGTTTCAGGTGAGTTCAGCTTTTAATTATACAGTGGTGCCTTATTTAATGAGTGAGTATCACAAACTTCCATTTTACATTTTGTGTTTAGTTAAGCATCTTGAGTTTCAGCTTTTTATATAACTATAAAATATATATTTGTTTCATTGAGTTACAGCGTCAGGATTCTTGAGTTTTCGTAGTGTACCGTAGTAAAGAGTAAATTAGTCTCTTATAATTTTTGATTTATTTATTTATTGCAATCATTTTAGTTTTCATATAGCACCAGTAATAAATAGTCCGTGGTACAGACCTTTTTATCAAATTATTAACATCCGCCTGAAACTTCGTTAATCATCTCATCGTAACCTACAACTATTTTAAGACCGAAAACTCTTGGAATTGGGACGTTTTAAATCTGGAGGGGGGCTAACTTTGTCTATTTAATTAGGTACGAAACACTCGTAAATACCCATTTGCTTTCTACTGGGATCGTATGATAATTTGATCACAAGATGGAGAAAAAGGGTGGCCTTCAAAAATATTGAGTCGTTTGGCGTGACTTACACCAGTTTATATAGGACAAAAGGCCCAATATTTTTGTAAACCGCCTTTTTTGTCGTGATATGTGATCAAATTATCCTAAGATCCAAGTAGAAAGCAAATGAGTTTTTAGTACCTAATTAAATAGACAAAGTTTGCCCTCCTCCAGATTGAAAACGCCCCAATTCTGAGAGTTTTCGTAAATAAAATAGTTGTAGGTTACGATGAGATGAAACTATTTACGATTGTTTCAGGTGGATGTTAATAATTCGATAAAAAGGGGTATGTACCACGGACTATTAGTTATTTGTAGCATTCGTCAGCTAATCATTTAAACTTTATTTTTATATAGTTGATGAAGATTGCTCGAGTATCTTATATTCCTATTGAATACTTATAAGCTCACAAAGTCATAAATAAGATAAGGCGATTAGAACTTAGGCATGATGGCACAAGCTTCAGAAACATACTCCTGTGAGCATATACATAAATAAACCTATACCACCACTACAGCCCTTGAAGACCCTTCGGTTCTCTACATTGTTAGGAAGAAACATTTCAGTGAGCGGATGTGAAAGGGGTTGATTTCACCGATGTCATCTCTCCTCCTTAATTGATTATTTAATTAAGAGTACTGCTTTACAGAGGCAGAGTGTGCATTTCGAGAATTTCCAGAAAAATAATTACCCAACAATTTCCCTTATTCTTTCAGCTGCCTTTGTATTCAGGAATTTATTTGTAGTCAAATGGCTGTTATTTAGCGTTTTACCTTGAAGTTAGGTGTGGCAGGTTTCTTACTCAAACTTTATTTATTTTTTTTAATTTTGTATTGGGTAGTCGGAAAGAAATCTAGATATTATCGTTTTATTTGAATTGCTTAAATAAAAATTCTGTGTAAATTAAATATTAATGTGTCAGAACTATTACTTTCTTTTATGTTTCATAATTGTGATGATCCAACTATACGAGTTTTAATAATAACTTTTATTCATCCATTTATTTTTACTTTCCCACCTATATTAGGTAAGGAAAGTATTACAATCGGGTCAAATTTCCGATATGCGATTTTTGACGAATCTATACGTTTCAGAGCCCAATGAATCCAAAAAACACATTGTTAGCCATTGGTCTGTCTGTTTGCGCCAAGAGTTTCTCGAGAACTAGAGGAACGATTTTGTTGCTCCTTTTTTTTATTTTGTATGGTTTTAACTACTGATACCTGTGGCACAAATTGAGCTTCAATCTCTCATGCAGCTGTCGTCATAGCCACAACAAAACTATATAAAAATCGTTCATTTCGTACAACTATTAACGAAGTTACAGCTGTTCAATTTCCAATGAGAGAAAAGAGATAAGTAAGAAAATCTGTTACCTGCATCACACAAGCTCTACTATTACCTTTATTTTTAACAGAAATTATTGTTTTACAAAATTATACTATGGCAAAAAGTTTTTGATCAGCAATATTAGAGGGTATTGATATTTTTACACTGATCTACCTTACATTGCTTTAGTTTATCAAATAAATCTTTTCTTTGATAAATTTTCAGAAAATTAATCTTATTCATTTTTTTTATTTATTTATTTTTTTTTTGTTTCTTGATAGACATATGTAAAGATATAAAAACTTTTCTGAAACAGCTAAGAAAGTCGTGTGATTGGACACATCAGATTTTTATTATTGAAAAACCTATGGTGACTGTAGTATGATGGAATTTAATCACGGAATCGGGGAAAGATTCAGCGTCCTCGCCTTCCAATCTCTTGCCAGTAGTTATGACGCATCAGTTTCCTGCATGTCCACAGTCATTTCCTCAAAATAACCATATAGCAGTGCTTTCTGTTTATTTCCTTAAGCAAATTGTTCGTAGCCCAACATCAAGGTTGCAAATTAAGCTGAAAAATATTTCGAAAGGGATAATTAATGCTAAATCTTCCAATAATCCTGTCGTAGTGAAAGCTGTTAATAGCTTGTTTTTATTTTATTTTTTCTCGAATTTTATCAGACCTAAACTACTACTAATAAATAATAAATTGCTTTTCTAAAAATATAAGTTTCTTACAATCCGCTTTTCTAAGGAGAGAGTACCAGGAACAGCGATTATGTGAATTTATTATATTTCTACTTCTACCTGTTCCAGAAGGAAACTCTGGAATGCAGATGTGGCCATGACTGATCATTCTTTTATTTTATCGTTTGCCAACGAAGAATAATATGAGCAAAATCTAAATGAATATTATGAACTATCCGTGTGCGGTATATGATGGAATCGTCAGCTACATTCTTCTGGTATCTGATGCCGCTGTCACCTCCATGTATCTTCTGAACTTCTTCCTTCGTCTTCCCAGCAGGTAGTTCTTCCTTCTTTGCTTGGCATTTCTTCCAATTCCTCCTACAACCGTATTCATCTGACTATTGGACAATCTTCTCCGAGCAATTCTTCCATACTCAATTTTTCATCCATAGTTATTTTCATATAAATTTCCTCGCCTCTTCCCTTTTGGCCTTTATAGATCGGAACTTCGAGTATTTATATCTTCAAATTAGGCCAAGTTTATCTTTATGACACCGCATTATTATGAACAAATGGATTGCCGACAAAACTACTGGGCACAAGTACAACCGTAACCGAAGTTTATCTTCAATATTCTGTGTTGACGTAATTTAAATGTTTTTTTACTCGTCTGATTCTATTTCTTTTTGTTTCGTAGAATACATTTCAATTCACACATTAGCATTATCTCTAAAATAGAGCAAAATATAAATAACCAACGAACAGAATTTTCAGTTTATTGATTTTATCAATTAAATAAGAGCATCCAGTAAAAATAAACCATGATCGTCATTAATTAACTAAGCAAAGCTAAAGCAGAGGGCCAATTGTGAAAGGTCATTGATTTGACCCCAGTATTGATTGTTTAAATAAATAATTGACTAGTAACTTAACCATTCTTCAAAAAGTTCATAGCGTCACAACTTAAATATTTTATTAATGTTATTTGTGTATTTTTTATACCATCTTATCATTTTAACTAACTATCGACTTATTGACAAAGCAATAAGTGGATTAGATTAACTCACTTGTAATATACGGTTCGAAAATAACTTGCATCATTAAGAGTTAACAGTTCTTCAGAGTTTTAGTTACATTAAAAAATAACGTTGCTTATCTATCCAACTAGACTAAATATAATACGGCAGTGTAGATATATCACTTTTCTGGCTCCCAGAAGCAATGGCTTTTGATGAATGAGGTAAAAACGAAAAGTAGTTTAATAAAGTGATGAATCTCATTTTTAAAACGTAAATCCTTACTACAGCACCAGTAAAAGTCATTAAAATATTAGGAGAGTTCAAAACTCAGATGATTTTAAAATTCGACGGATCAAGACGGGATAAATAATGTTTTAGTTATTTCGACGCGGACATACAGACCGTAATATGTACTGAGAAACAGAGACATTTCCATTCTGTCTCTCGTTAGTGAACTTTAACTTTTTTACTTTCCTACCTATACTAGTTAAGGAAAGTATTGCGATCGGATCGAATTTCCGATATGCGGTTTTCGACGGACCTATACGTTTTAGAGCCCCCTGAGTCCGAAAAACACATGTTAGTCTTTGGTCTGTCTGTCTGTCTTACTAAAAACACTGCTTAGCCTTTTTTTAAAAAAAGGTAATGAAATTTCCTACAAAACTATATAAAAATTCATTTAGGACAAAGATTAACGAAGTTACAGCTATTCAATTTCCAGTGTTATATTACGGGTACATTACATTACGGGTACGGGTGCCAGAAAGGGATGAATGGCAGAAAAATGATAACTATGTGAAAGTAAGAAAATCTATTGCCCGCATCACACAAGCTTCACTATTTCACAAAACTAGGCTATGGCAAAAAGTTTTTAATCAGCAATATTAGAGGGTTTTGAAATTTTTACACTGATCTACCTTAAGCCGGCTTACATTGATTTAGTTTATCAAATAAATCGTACTTAAATCTTTTCTTTGATTAATTTCTAGGAAAATAAATCTAATTAATTTTTTTTTTCTTGATGGACACATTTAAAGATATAAAAACTTTTCTGGAATAGATAGGAAATTCCTGTGAGTGGATACACCAGATTTCTTCTCTTCTGTTCTGATTATTGGGAGTTCCGGATTACTCGGCGTTCGGATTATCGAAACTGTGCCCTAATCACAAAGGTTCGTCACTATGAACTGTTAATAATTTTATCACGGCGAATAAAGAGGAACTATGTTTTTTTTATTTCAGTTGTTGGTACTGGCTGAACTATTGTTTAAACGTTACTAATAAACATTGATAGTTCTTTACTTATTATATTCTTTACTTATATAAAAAAAATATTATTTGAGCAGATTAGACGTCCACTACGGCTCACTGGGACTATAGATTAGACCTTCCCAGCTTCCGCAACCTTACGGCCTTCAGAATAACCTTACGTCCTTATAGAGAATAGCCTTCTTTTAGCATCTCACTGGATAGAAGCTAATCTGATCAATATAACATTTATAGATGAATTATCTCTATTGATTAAAAGGGAAATGTTTGTACTGAAACGTTTTTGAGGGATGTTGAAACAATGTCAGAAAAGTAAAATCAATGAACAACTTTCAACAGAGAAAACACGTTTATGATTTTGTTTTCACTAGAAAAATTAAAGATTTTTAATTATTAAAAAGGGAAAAACAGCTCTATTTTTAATTTTTTATACATAATCATCAAAACATTAAGAAAATGTTTAAAATTTTAATTTCCCAAATTCCACCTATCATTCATGAATACCATCATGATTAAGAGAATTCCTAATGACTACAAGTGATTATTAATAATGCGTATCATATAAATCAACACTCAATCCGGCTATGATAATTAACGCAATCCCCATAGAAGATTTTTTACAACATATAAAGAAAGAATTGCGGAAAATGTGGCAGAACAGATGGCAACAAAAAGAAGCTACATTAAAAGAAATAAAAAGCTACTTTTCCAAATGGAAAACTTGTAACCCTCTCTCTAGGAAAGAAGAGAGTCCTCTGCCTCAAGAGGATTGTATCCACCAACATTCAAGAGTTGTAAGGTGCAAAGAAAAGTTGAACACACCATCCAAGGCTGCCCAGTATTTAAAAATATTAAAAAAAAAAAAAAATTGCATATGGCTCAGAGGCTAAAAGTAAACCTGATTGACAATGAAAAATCAGTGGAAAATACCTTGAATTTTTTATAAATTACATAATTCTAGAAAAGAGTATAAGCAAAAGGTGTTGCCAATGACCCTAAAGGATAGAGGCAACAATAAACTCAAATAAATAAATAAATCAACACTAATTAATTAATATTATAGTCAATATTATGGATTATAATACCAGGTGATTACTAAAATAAATATTGATAAAATATAAATGCTTAAATAAGATATAATATCTTCTTATCTTAGGCTCCACCGAGAACTCTCACTTCAGATACACCAAGAACAAAGACAATAAACCTTAGTCTTCGACTACTATATTCATTCCTATCAAGACTTTCGAAATTAAAACAGACAAAAACTGAATGCAAAGACTTACCCATTCTGACCTACGCTTGATAGATGTACAGGGTTGCTAAGAAGAACCATACACGTAAACTACAAACTTTTCAATCAGAAACTTAGAAAAAGGACTATAACCTTATCTCTCTGGTACGTTAGCAATATTACTTTACATAAAAAACTACTCATACCAACAGTTAACAACCACATACATATCACTTATGTAATAACACGGTCATATCAACAGGCAGAACCAAAGCATGTCCACAACCAATATGACCGATAACACCCATAGGGAACTCCAAAGAAGCTAGATGTGGGATCTCCTCCATTAACTATAAATATTAAAATCAAGATAGATAGAAATGCTGCTGGGCACTCCTCTCCTTCAAGCCTACTAATGTCTTATTCCATTCTACTTCCCAGCAGCACACTCTCTGGAATCTTTAACAGGTGTGAGTTGAAAAATAACATTTAAAAAATAGTGGTGTGAGTGTGCGTGTTTCATTTTAATTAATTAATATTTTAGGCAAAATTTATTTATTTATTTTTCAAAAAACATTTGTACTTTGAAAAAAAGGAGGGGGTTATAGAGCTTCATTTTAATTTTTAAAACCTAAACATGTAATAAGTTTCCTCTACCCATGCTCTCTCTATCTCTGTTACTCAACTTTTCTTTAGGTCGGTCAGGAGTCATTGGTCAAGGTATTGATGCAGTTACAATACTAATATAATACCAAAAACGAATAACTGTTTTCTGGCATGGATGTACAATGAAGTATTACATTTTATATCTAAATATATTATTATTTATACCGAAAATTTATTTATTTAAGGAAAAAGTAATAAAGTGATTTAGTTTTAATAGTAATTTTGCATTTCAGTGTACTTTATTATAGTAACTTATAAATTATGGTATTAAAAAATATCGATGAAATAAACTACTTTTTTTATAGTACATAAAAATAAAAAATAAACGTATACATTCTCAAGAGTATCTGTAATAGGATATTGCTTCAAGTGTAGCCAGAAGAAGGGGTACAAAAAACTGGACCAGCAGTCGTTGACCTGGCGTGGGTATGTTGTTGCAACTACGGTAACTAAACTGAGGCATTTTCCAACTTCGGTATTTAAGCAGTTACTCCAAGTTTTGATAAATCTTATTCTTTTAATTTTTTTTTTATCTATTTATTGAATAATAATACAATCAGCCACTGCTGGAGGGCTATAAGTATTAGGGCTAAAAGTTCTCATTCAAACAATATATACAAATAATAGAGAAATAAATATAAATATAAAAAGTAAATAAATAATACTGATGAAGAAAGTAAATAAAAGAAAAAAGAAGTAAACAATAACATAAAATAGAAACTTCTAAACACAATCATACCTATATACAGTATATACATTCGCCCAGGAATCTCTGAGCCAGTCTTTTTCCCCCACATGTGGAAGGCAAAGCAAGACTCCAGGAGATCCCAGTGCCACTTTTCCAGCCGCATCACTAGTATTAGAAGTCAGTGGAGACTGAAAGAGGGCACTAGAGCCACAGACGCTCAGGACATTAGTGGAAAAGCTGGCCATTGCCAGGACTCCAGAAGCATATTTACTAGAGATCTTTGGGCCACTGCCGTTTTAACCTTCGTGGAGGATTGTAGGGATGAAGGGAGCTGGATAGGGATTGAGCTAGAGGATTTGGATGATGGATAAGGTTCTGGTGAAATTTTGAGAATCTGGGAGAGAGAGAAGGATGGGATGATGTCGAGGACAAATGGGATGTTAAGGTCATGGTGTAGGGTCTTGTTTGTGACATACTATGGGGCATTGACTATTGTTCTAAGTACTTTGGACTGGAAGGATTGGATGCGTTTGATATTCGAATGTTTAGCAGTTCCCCACAGTTAAAGTCCGTAGCTCCAGATAGGTTTCAGTATGGTCGTGTAGATTAAAAGTTATTTTCAATCGAAAGATGGGATGTTCTACTTAGTAATCTATACAGCTGGCCATATCGTCGGTTAAGTTCTTGTCTTTTAAGTCTGCTATGTGGGTTCCAAGTTAGTCTTTTGTCAAGAAGGAAGCCAAGGTAACGGACTGTGTCTGAGTAGGGATGTGGAATTGAATTAAAAAGGATTGGCGGACAGGATCTGCGTCGCAGGGTGAAAGTGATATGTTTGCATTTTGATTCATTGATTTTGATGCGCCAGTTGTTGCACCACTGCTCAATCAAGGAGAGGTGAGATTGTAGGTTTAGAGATGCTATTTGAGGATCAGAGTGGGAGAATAGAATGGCAGTATCATCAGCAAATGTAGCTAGAAATGTATCGGGATTTGAAGGGATATCGGAAGTGAAGAGGATGTAGAGAACTGGGCCCAAGACACTGCCCTGTGGAACACCAGCCTCAACTGTATAGTAAGTGGAGAATTCGGTGTCACAACGGACTTGAAAGGAACGATTTGAGTATTCTTTTAATAAATAATTATATAGATTCTTAATCAAAACAAGCTGGAATGAAATTTGTATTAATCACTTGTATTAAAGCAATTTAGTGTGTTATACGCGGGTTAGAATCATGAAATCCCTAATGGAATTTTAGATATTCAGTTTACAGGTTAAAAAAATTAAATGAATAATCGAATAGTATGCAAGATGAGGAAGTTTGTATAACTTCCAAAAGATTTCTATTCTCATTACTTACAAATTTAACTTCAGTTAAGTAGAAGTGGGATTTCTTCTGTTACTTGAGAAAGTAAAGATTGTCGAGTACACGATCTGCAGGCGTGCAAGGACAGGAAATAGCCACGTTGTGATCCTAATTTAACCTTAGAAACCGGTACTATTAAATTCCTTACATCTCTTTCACTTTCAAAGGTGCACATTCCGATGTCAATGTCAAAGAAAAAAATAGTTAAATTCATTGTATTAAATTTGCTCCATTGTATATATCCAAACCACGCTTTTAAATCTCAACATATATTTAAAATTTGGATTATGCATTCGTCAATAATAATGCTACAGCTTTCCGTAACGTAATTCCAAGGCGAATGTTCACATCATCTGGAGTAGAGATATAATATCAAATATAGATATATTTTTATTTTCCAAATAATATATATCAATATGTCGTTATGTTTTAATCTTTGAAAATAAGGTAAAAGGCTCAACATTGAATGATCATCTTAGATTTTAATTACACTCATTATATATTTATAGATGGATAAGTAGTCGACTGATCAATTATAAGGATGAAACAAAATTGTCAAGATATTTTTATTGGGTTAGCCGACGTTTCGAGCCAAACATGTGGGTCATCCTCAGGGCTATCGTTTCGAAATCGAGACAAAAATAACGATAAGTTCTTGTCTCGACTAACAAACGATTGCCCTGAGGATGACCCACATGTTTGGCTCGAAACGTCGGTTAACCCAATAAGAATACGTAGACTGAAATTTCTAATAATTTTGTTCCATCATTATATATTTATATGTTATTCATGACAAAATATTTTTTGAATTTATGTACGTTTTGTCAATAAAAGAAAAACTAAAAGCTAAACTGATTTTTTCTTCTTCCAAACCCCAAATATGAATTATGTGTTATGAAGTACATTACTTAGTAGTTATAGTTTTATTCTAAAACGGGGTTTCATTTCATCTACTATGAGCCCTGTACACAACGTTGATGTTACTTTCCCATAGTGTATTCTGCCATCGCACTGGCGAAGGTGCCAATATTAGAGTTGAAAATCATGAAGGTGGAGGGGGAGAAAAGAAATTAAATTACTAATTAGTATATCATAGAAAATATAGTTGGTAATATATTATGATAGTTCTTCCTTAATTATTGTTGAATATGAAAACACTATTTTTGTAGACGTTTCGTGGCCTGTTGCCACTCCTTCAAGTAATTTAATAACTACGATTTATAAATAACACTATATGTAAAATATATGTATCGTTTTAATCACGACTTATTCTTCGAATCAACCAAGACAAATCCCAACACATTATATTCACTCTTCGATATGTTATTCGCCAAATTCCTCAAGCAGATAAATTGCAATAACTTGTACTGACGTTTTAGAGAAGAATGACGCCGGGCTCGAATGTCAGCAACAAAAGAAAAACGTTAAACCTCAGACTAGTATAGTTATGTTATCTTCATTCTAGACGTTCGAAACAAGAACTAAAACAGAAACTGAGCACTTACATTCATCACTTCAGCCCATTTGGATCTACGCTTCAAAGATACAAGGGACAGCTAAAAAGATTCATTTTTGCATACTGTTTATTAAATCATCTTACTATACAAATCTAGAACTTTTCTCTGTCCTTTCTTTTATTATAAAGATCCCAAAATTTAGAGACTATTTTTGAATTGGAGTCTAGACTATTTTCCTGTTCTTCTTGGATATAGACCTGAGTCTGGCGACGTATCATGTATTTATTTTTTATCTAAAATAAACAAAATAATAAATCTTATGCCTCTCGAACATTACCACGTGCACTCAGTGTAAGTGTCACGTGATTCGCTTTATCTGTATCTATGAATTATTTCTTCTGATATAGGTATATATTTCAAAAATTAAGTTTATGTTTGGGTCGAAATGTTGGCAAACTGAATAAATTTAATTTTTGATTCCTTACCGTCCTTAATTATTTCTTCTAATTTTACTGTTTCTTTAGGTTGAAATAAATCCGATGTGTATCGTTACAAGTTTCTTACAATTTAAGACTAGCTGCACTACTGTAATTATAGCAACTAATTGTGTTATTATCGTTAATTTCAAAGTAATCTCACCCTCAGTTCTATTTTATGGCGCATGATTAAATATTTTGTTGAAGACATCCTAAGACTGTCATACAATCTAGTCATCATTAGATTCACCAACAGATGTTTACACTTTCTGCGACTGCAGCCATCAAGATGTATTATGTAAGGATGCATCGAAAGCTTTTTCGATTTTTTTTTTGGCAAATTGGCTTTTATGCTATCTGTACACTTGATTCATAAAACTTCTCTTAACTTTAAAGAAAAAAACAGTTTTAGATTACCTAGTGATTGGAAACATATCCTTATCTAATTTGAGCCCGTGTTTCCTTTATATTTATGTCCTATGTTGACCTTCGTTGCGAAGAATTCATTTACTATAAACGTAAATTTATTTATTCAAATTTACTATAAACGTTAAAGATATATTATTATTATTGGCCTTACTGCCCTCCAAGAGCATGTTCCTCACATATAGCATGTCAGGCCGATCTGTCGCCAGCAACAGCTATCTATCTTCTAATTCCCAGCTGCTAATTCTGCCTTGACGTCGTCCATTCATCTCATTCTAGGACGTCCACATATTCGGGCACGTCTCCTGGCTTCCTGTATATTAACTGTTTTGGGAAGTGATTACCTCCCCCCTCCCCCCTCCCTCCTGCCATACGTTCCTCATGACTAAGCCACTTCAACCTTCTCTTTTTAATTGCGGCTACTATATCAGGCTGGTCATATAATGTTCATCATTTTTTTCTGATCTTCCACACTCTTCCAACGCAGATTGGTCCATATATTTTTTCTGAGAACTCCTCTGTTCCATGAGCATAGACACCTTTCCATATCCTGCGTCAGGACCCATATCTCGTTTCCATAGGTGGCTACGAGGCATATGATAGTTTTATAAATAATCACCTTGGCTCTCGATGAGAGATCTTTGAACCTTAATGCGTTTCTAACTCCAAAGTTAGATTAACGACGTAAACACATTTTTTAGTTATTTACTATTTGCTTTCTCTACGAAATAATTCATTTA
Organism: Nezara viridula; assembly: GCA_928085145.1. Lineage (NCBI taxonomy): Eukaryota > Metazoa > Arthropoda > Insecta > Hemiptera > Pentatomidae > Nezara > Nezara viridula. The sequence goes on along the minus strand of OV725080.1, from coordinate 83,533,395 downwards.
TTTATAAAGAAAATGTGTTTTGCTCTTTAAGTTTTTCTTGTGCTTGACAGTCGAATTCTTGGAATGATTTATTAAAAAGTTGACAGTCGGTAGAGGGTTGTTGTTTTGACTGCTCTCAGAAAACTAACGACACTCTTTGAGCCCCATAAATAAACGCTCTAACGAATATCTTTTAGTTATTTTTCTCCTAGGTGATTCCTCCACATTTTTCTAAATATATTTTTATTTTATTCCAAAATTTGTGTTTGTTGTTATAACTATCGATTTAATGTTAAAAAATTCTTTGAATTTCAACAATTTATTTTATGAATTATTTATTTGTTTTCTCCAAGAATATTAGGTTATTCAACTTATTCAACTATCTTAAACCATAGAAAGGTTCAACATTATTTCGTCATTAGATATAAACTTGGTATATTGGTAGTATTGTATAAGGAGGTCGCCCTGTGGTCTGAGAGCGGCAAAAAGCTTAATTCTCAAGGTTTTGATAATTCAATTTTTTATCTTTTTAATGCAGGACATAGTTAACATATATATTGCAACAGCTTAGGCAGGAATAAAAATACTACTTTTCATGACGTTCAATTAAATGAAAGCAAAAACCTATTTCTACCAAAATTTTTTTATCGTGTAATTTGCTGACGTGAATTTAATAAGTTTGTAAATAAGTTGTTTCTTAGTAAATACTAAAATTTCGTATATCCGTAGGTTAAATACCTTGCGCCAACGACCACCAATCTCTTCTTGTTCCTCTTTGTGCCTTTCACCGTGGAGGTGCCTCAGTCCATGTCAGCCACGCATCCTGGTCTCTGGCCAGCGACTTCATGGCATTCAGCCCGCGTCCTCTTTGCTGTCCCACTCTGGAGATGTGGTCCGTCATATTAGCCTAGGTTTGCCCCGGGGACGTCTTCCAGTTGGTCTAGCTTCGAAGTAATTCCTTGGATACCGATCTTTCTCCATTCGGCAAAGGTGGCCAAACCATTTCAGCTGCCTCCCTTCAACCATTTCTTTTACAGCTGAAACTACCAGGTCCTATCGTATTCGCTGATTTCTAACCAGGGAGGTGTGTTCAGCTAGGAGTTTTTTTTTTTTTTTTGTTCTTCTCTACCTCGCCTTTTAGGCTATACGGGATTTTCCCGGGCCGGGGGGTGAGGGTGGGGAATTTAAAATCCCCTCCGACACCGGGACGCGAACTCGAACTTTTTATATCATCTCAAATCACTGTTATCCGGTTGCCAGGCAACTAGCGGTGTTGTGCACACGCTTTAGCCTATTCGGCCACCCCGCCCCCTGAGAACACACCTTCCTGAAGAAGACCTGCAAAGTCGGGTTTAAACGTTGGCTTTTAATAAAATAGTTTTGCTACTATTTAGCCTATTTGTGACCGCCACCCCGGACCATCTCCTTCCTTTATAATTAAATAAATTAATTAATATTAATATATAATTTATTTATTTCCGCTGGATGGAGGAAAGGTGTAGAAACAAAAAAACCGAAAGAAAATATGAAGAAACACATTCAAGAAAAATTCAAACAAATTTTGTGATTCAAAATTGAAACCGGAATATTATTTTCATCTCAAATACATCGTAGTTCTGATTTTTCTTCATTTACTTGTAGGTAGATTTTCTCTGCTTCTTTTATCACAGTTTTTTTCAAGTCTGTCTATGTCCGCTTCATAATAATATAAATGTATAAAATTTAAATAATGTGTAAAATGTAATAAATAATATAAAATATAAATATTTATAATTGATTCAGTATATAATCTTATGCAATATCTTTTCATTTTTAAAACTTTTTGCATATAAAATATATTTTATTTATAGGTAAAAAATTTACTATAATAATAACAGTTGTTCTCACTCGAGTGGTTTTAGTCATTATAAATTCAGAAGACACGACATGCTATAAAATATTCCGTCTTTTTTTTATATGTTGTCTAAATTAAAAGTTTAGACCGTTTTATGTGTTCTCAAACTACTCTGCGTTGCTACAATTTTTTTTGACATTTTTTGTCAAGGACTAAAATGCAACATTTGTCTTCCTAATCTCAATTACTGGAAAAAAAAATTACTTTTTCAATATCTAGTTGTAACGAAATCCCACAATTTCAATCGATGAGAGGATAGAGACGTAAGGCTGATGGTTTCATCCTATTACTGTGATATTGTGAGGTGATCACCTACGTTGGGATTAGGATTGTAACAAATTTCTACGTGACGTATCATATGGATTATTTGGGAAGTCTGATGACGATAGCCTTGGCAAATTTATATACTTAAAAAAAAAAAAACGTTTTATTTAAACAGAATATTTCATCAATAATGTGGCAATTTCTTTACTGATATTGGTATATGTTCTAAATTTTAGTAACTCTCTGGGTATATATTTACCATAATTTTAGCATTTTGAAGTCGGCTATTAAGTTTTATATTTTTCATCATTTATTTTCAAATTATCAGACATGTGTACAGATAATTAAAGTTTTATTCATTTAAAGTTATTCAGATCGCAATTTATCTACAACAGTCTACATCACATTCTCCTTCACTGCCCAGCATGCAATGAATATAGACAAAAATTCCTCTAAAACTTAATCTCAGAATCTTCTGATATCCACAACATCGAAACCATATTGAATATAGATTATATAGATAAGTTAAATAAAGTTTACTATTATATGATGGGAGTACACAAAGTGCATACACAAAATTGTTGAACATAGCCCATGTTCTATTAAGTGTTTGTTTTCAGTTTATCTCAAAAGTAATGTTTTGTTTATATGTATAAATATTTTTATTTTTTATTGTTTCTACCAAGGTAACAGGTTCATATAACTATTGTATGCAGTAATCGTTTTTTGTTTTAAATTTTTATTGCTAAAATATTATAAATTTTATTTATTTTTAAATGATATATGTATAACTTGTAAAACCATATTATTCTACAATAGCCAAGCTAGGCTCTATTTATATGGGGAACCTCCCAAAAAACAAATAAATTTCTATATATCTAAAGTTATTCAGATCGCGTCATAGGATCATGTCCACGTAGATTCCTGTGGGTACTGCTTGAAATAGTACTTCGACCGTTCCTTTTGTATTTAATTAAAACCAATAGGCTAATTCAATATAGTCCAACTCATGTGTTATTTTAATACATAGCGGTAATAATTTTAATTTTAATATCATAACTCCATTATATAAATTGTAACTGTCTTGTCAAATATACTATTCATTTCCATGTTCAATATGTACTAGTATGAGTAATCCTTCAGATATCGCTAGTTACTAGTGATAAAATTACGTAGACTATCAGTGTGTCGGGTACTCCTCATCCCATATTATGTCACTCACTGTAATATTACTTAGGAATGCGCTCCCGGGCAAATGACTCATGGAAGTGATACTGCATCAGTGGAATCACCTCTTGGAAATGGATACTCGGAAACCGTACAACGCTGTTGCTGATCCCGATGTGTGTCAGGAGGGTTTAAAATAAAACTAAATGGTTTCTTCAATCACTTATGTTATCTGAACTTAAAAATAATCCATTTGTTCCTTTCAATATGATATTATTTGAAGTCTTATAAAATTGATAGGGGTTAGCCTACGCCTCGAATCGGCAGGCGTCGCGCTAGTGTGGGACGGCGATGGGCTCTCGTTCAGACTTGAAAAAGGAGTACTGACCGCCAGTGTTTCAACTGCCTTCCGCAGTGCTACATTCTACGCCCTGATGAAGACCTGCAAAGTGGGTCGAAACGTCGGCAAAAATTAAATAATACTATTTGTTTAATTTAGTATTTATTTGACCGCACTCCTCTCCTCCCCCCGATCAACTCCTTCTCATGAAAAAGAAGTAATTTAGTGAACTAATTGGTGTTGTAATTGAACATCTACTGTGATCGCTTCGTCTATCTCTCCCTGTCGCTTAATAAACAAACGCGTGAGTAATTCTTAAATTGTTTGAACTTATTCCAAAATTGAGCTCAGGTTGCCAGTTTTCTTAATATTCTTTTTAATTTTGAAACTGTGATTTTTAAATAGAATTTTGTTATGAGTCTTGCTGGGCAAAAAAAAGACTAAGGAGTATAATAATTATCGGTAGTCATCTTCGAGTTTAGAGAACTGCGCAGTGAGTTGTGAATTTATAAAGAAAGGTATCTAATCTAGAATAATATGACATGTTATTTAATATGTAAATTTAATTCAATATGTTTGTTCTTTACCTTGAAATTCTGTTGGGAACTTTCGTAAAATGGTCAATAGATTTATAGAAAACAAATTACGATTTTTTAAATTTACTTTATTAAAAGAAAAAAGTAAATATTTACTTCATTGATATTTCAAATTATGAAAATTTGGCTCAAATAAAAAAAATCTAGTTCCATAGAATAAAGTATAATTCGTCGAGTTTAAATATGAAAATTTAATACTGATTTTTTTAGACTCACACGATAAAGGCTCTATGATTTTCTGATTAGCACTATACCTTTCACGACCTCTTATTCTCCATTACAGTCCGATGGAGTATTTGATGGCTTGTCGTCATATTATCGAGCCGCTATTGGATAAGCCCACCCACTTTTAATTATAGCTTACCGTGACGAATATAGCGCCTCTTTGTCAAGCCAACAGCCCGTATGGAATTGAGCGTGGGGTGTGAGGGGTTGGAATCACAAGTTACGACATGCGCTTCTTCCTGTAAGATACTATTTATAGATCACTCCCACGTGGTATGTTCTATATATGAAAAGAAGATTTAATTTTTATTTTGTTCAGATTTTTAACTCTATATTTACTGTATTAAGCATTATATTTAAGTATATTAGCACTAGTATTGCCCAAATGCGTGACCGAGCCGAATCTTGGTCTTGCGCAAGAATCTCGAAACAGTCTTGCAGTTACTTATTAGCTTATTGCTATAAAGATATTACCGTAATTTTTTAAATAGGAGAAACCTAACCAAGACCGAATGAAAAAATAGAGGAATTTAATACAAAAGTATATTGGTTATACCAATTATTAACATATAGTAACTAAGATTGTCAAGTATTAGTAACTATTTTGCATTAATTTTTATTTTAAAAAACGATTTATTTTTTTTACCAGACCTATTCTTGGTCTTGCAACAGTTGGGCGGCCTTGGTCTTCCAAAGTGCAAGACCAACACCGATTTTGGGCGCAACACTAATTAGCACAATTTAGAGGTGTGTTGCTATTTAATAACCTGACTGATGCTGTAAAAGGTATTATTTTGATTTCATATATATTTTCTTATCCCTTTTGAACATATCCGATACCTAGGACTCCACCTGGATAAACGACTCACTTGATTGAAAACCTCCTACCAGACTGAAATGAAAAGATACAGCTCGAAATTTTCGATTATTCCAGCACTTACTAAACAAAGGCTCTAAACTTCCAATTATTTACAAAAGATTCATATATATGTCTTTTGTAAAGGCCTATTTAGACTTACGGCATCGAGCTTTGTAATTTAATAAACCATCCAATTCCTCTCGTATTCATTCTTACAATCCAAAATACTTCGTAAAATGCTCCTTACTTTGTCACAAATAAAATCATCCATAACGACCTTAATGTGCCATAGGTTTCCGATTAACTCAATCCAGATACCTATCCTTCCATAATAAACTTGTGAACTATCCGAATCCTTTTGATTCTAAACTTGCTTTCTCTTCTATTCCTGATAATCCTCCTAGGCTTCTGAAAATAAGATGACATCGGGACCTTCTAATGTAGAAATATTATTGGAGTGCTACCAGCTCCCTTCCTCTATCCCTACAATATTCCATGCGAATCTTCAACTGTGTGAAACAACGCTGGAAGTCAGCTTCTTCAGAACGCGTGGTGCTGTCTCTTTTACAGCTTCAATAGACTCAAATTTTGTTGTTGTTTTTAATGCTGTTGGACAAATTGTGATGTTTTTACTTACAGCTCTGAAACAAACTACCTATTCATACGATGGGATATCCTCAAGTTCACTGAAAGCCAAAAAAAAAAAAAGCTCGAATGAGCAAATTAACATTCGAGCAAAGATAATTATTTATTTTTTTTTATGGATTTTGCACCTTCCCTGGGTTCCTACGTCAAACTATTAACTAATCTTCATTACTACATTCAAGTTCTTGTTGATAGTGGAAGCGGTGAAAAAGAAAATCATCATCGCTTAGAATTTGGATTTGCCCATTCGAGCTTTTTTTGGTTCTCACTGAAGATGGAGGTCTTACAATGCATGAATTGGCACTTCTTTTCAGGATTGTGGGTAAAATATCACGATTCATCAATCTGCATTCAAAAGATTTGAGTCTCTTGAAGCTGTGAAAGAAAAAGGAGCACGGATCCTGATGGAACTGACTGAGGAAGATTCCCCCAGCATTTTCAGAGAACGGAAGATCCGCATGGAGCATTATAGAGATAGGAGAGAGGTGTATATTAAGGGTGATAATAATTAAATATGTTTGATATGAAAACAAAATATTTTAATCATCAGTCTCGTTAATTCATAACCACACTTCGTATATGATATGATTAATTTTTGTCATTTGTTCATCTTTAATTGTAAAAAAATAATTATCGTTTTCCTATCAGAAATTCGTTCGACTGCTTTTATAGTTGACAATTATCAAAGACCGATTCAATTCAAAATTCTCGTTATATCGGTATCAAATATGTTACCATTTATGCATGTGAAACTTTTTTTTTAAATAACGAGAGCATACTTGTAACATACGGATGCATGTATCAAATTGTATATTTTTTCTAGGTGTTGAAACTTTTATAGAACTTTTTAAAAAGTTCCATTTTAATACTTGCTGGAAAAAAAGTTTTAGGAAAAAAGTTCTTAAAATAAAAGTTCAAAGGAACTTTTTTTTTAATAAAGTAATCCAGGTTTACGGTAAAAGCTAAACTTTTATTTAATCAAGTTCTTAAATAAAGTTCCATTAAAATGAAAAGTGAGCAGTAATTGGACTCATATTAGATACTAGCTGAATTAGAATGACACCTTGAACGGAAAGATCAAACAAAGTTGAAAAATGAGTGTTTTTTATCCGTGTTTTAAGCGACAACGCATTACAGATGTTCGGTATTCCGGATTTTTCCCGTTGAGTTGTGATAATTTTTTCCATCAGTTGAGTAGTACAACTTTTAAATATGGCTCGCGATAGAGTTGGTTGGGATGGGAATCGAAGTAACTGCATAACCGGGATCTCTAGACAAATTACTTATGAATTCATAACTTTGGATCTACTCAATATTTTGTTTTCATTTAAAGCCTATATTTTAAGTCTAACGAACCTAAATGTAATGCCAAAATTTCAAAAGTCTACCATTAGTCGTTGCTGAGCTTACCTCTGACAAAATTTCATTGGATAATGCGGACATCTAGACAGACCAAAATTTTTTTAAAAGTAGATTTGGTCTCTGTAATGTATAAAACGGCAAGATATCATGAGACGGGATGGTTTTATTAAATTTACAGGCCAAATCTTTATTTTATTTATAAGATGTTCTTTAACCTATAAACATATGTTTATTATCAACATTTATTATCAAAATTAACCTAGATCTCTTGATAAATTACTCAAGAATTCATAACTTTGGTTATACTCAATATTTTGTTTTCACTTAAAGCCTATGTTTTAAGTCAAGCAAACTTTAATATAATGTAAACATTTCAAAAATCTGCAATAAGCCATTGTTGAGCTTACCCCTGACAAAATTTCGTTGCAATGCGGACATTCAGACTGACAACAATTTTTTTTAAAGTGGATTTGGTGTCTGCAATGTATGAAACGGAAAGATATCATAAAACGGGTTGATTCTATTCAATGTACAGACAAAACCTTTGTTTTATTTATATAGATATAATTTGTCCTAAATGAATTACACATGATTCAAATGTGTCATTTGTTTCAGTAGCTATGAATAAAAGTAATTTTTTAGATCGATTTGTTGGGAAACCGACAGAACTTATTAAATAAAATTTCTGTGAAATCTCTGCGTGAAAAGTTGCAAGGGAAAAAGTTCTACTGCCAGAAGAACTGAAAAACTATCGATAGTTATCATTCCGATGGTACCGAAACTTTTTTAATTTTTTTTTTTTCCATTGCAAGCCCTAGGTTTTCCCATTTTCTTTTAGGGGAAACCATTTCTATAAGCCGATCCATGCCCTCCTGTCCTCAGTTTATCAACTGAAGGCGTCAGTGTCTCGCTTTGAAGATTTTATTCTCTACGCCCGGATATATAATCACGACTCATTCATTTCTTGTTGCTAAGCTTTATTTGTTGAGTTCTTTGTTGACAACAGGGTCAGTAACCCATTCATCTTAATTTGGCCAGGTCACGAGGCGGCCTATTGAGAAAGCACAAAGCACTGCTTTCACTGCTGTAGTTAAAGGACAAAGATGAGGCTACTATGACATAATGCAATATCGGATTACGTTCACTATTTCAGGATTAAGTGAAAGGCGTAACTGAAATTGTTACTATTTAATTTTAAATTTTATGCTTTTAAATATCGCTCGTCATCTTTTAGTAAACATGTTGTGTTCATGAGTCAAATATAATGTAAGTTGACTTGTGATATTTTTAAATTTATTTATATGAAAAAAACAGGAATAAACTACACATGCGGTAATCATATATGCTAATTTTCTTTTTATATTACAGCACTATCATTACAAATAATTTGTTATGCGATAGGTTTTTTTCTTATTACATTTTACATGTACCTGAGGATCGAGACCTGTTTTAAAAATTATCATAATTTTATTCCTTTTTTATCAAATACTGGTATGCAGTGTAACATAGCAGCGTACTTAATATAGGTGTCCCGTGTTCATTTCTGAATTAATGTTTTTAATACGTCTCACAAATCGATTTCTATAGCTCAAAAATCTAAATGTTGTAAGCAATATCCTTACCGCAGGATTTCGATTTCTATCCACGCAAACTCACACACAAATATGGCTAAATTAATTTTTTCTTCTGATTTTTATTATGATGATTACCTAATTAACACAGTATTTCGGTATAAAAATAATAATAATATATGTAGCATTTAACTTGCTGAGAAACATATTGCATTTAACCAGTATCTGAGCCGAAAACTGGTCACTTCAGGATGTGTGGGCTCACTCCCACCCAAAAACGTATTTCCGTTTTAAATTATTAGTCACTAAGTAATACATATATTCAGAAGCCATTTCCTTCTTTATGTACGTATGTGTATTTATATATATATATATATATATATATATATATTATATATATATATATATATATATATATATATATATATATATATATATATATATAGAGAGAGAGAGAGAGAGAGAGAGAGAGAGAGAGAGAATTGAAATAAGATATTTTATTGCAGTCAAAAATAAATCTTAAATCCCTGCAATTACGCTTCATGAAAGTGGCACAATGTGTTTACAAAAATTAAACCAATTTATTTTTTTTCTGTGGCATTACAGACCATATAGATCTTTTGCTTTTGCGTTAACAAGCCTACTCCATCTCTGCCTGTCTTGGGCTATTTCTTTTCTTTATTTTAGAACAGTATTCTTACTATATTGTACAAAATACTTTAGTTCTATAAAGCATCTTTATGGAATCTTTACTATAAAAAATAAATTAGTCTTCAAGTAGTTATTTGATTAGTACTTTAAATGTATCATTTATTCTTAACTAACAGTTTTATTTGGGATTGTGCTACATATTTACCTTAAATGCCTTATATATATATAGTATTATCACAAAACTAAATCAAGAGTTTTAAATATGATTTTGGTCCTTGTTAAATATTTCTAGCAGTACTGTTTTTAATTGAACATTATTAAATATTGCAGAGGAAAAAATGATTTGACATATTTCATTAAAATTAAATCAGTCGAATAATTTAATCATGCGTCAAAATGTCGCTTCAATACTAAATAACGTTTAATTGTTCATTTGGTTTAATAAACTAAGAAAGGTGTATGTCTTTATCATGGGCTACCTATTGGTGCTTCCTGGTTCTCATTCAAATAACTGACGACTCGTACCTTAGCACGTGACCTAAATTGCTAAACTAAGATGAACAAAACAAAGGAACCGTAGTTGAATGAATCCAGGAAGAGTCAGTGGAGAAGCTAATAAACAACACGAAGGTCTTCAACAATAAAGAAGTACCTTCCGCATCAGGACAACAAAGGCTGAATCCGTAAGTTACATTTTAGCTAGTCTCTAACAGTACTTTGGTCTCCAATGACCTACTGTGGTATTCCGGAGACTGTTGAGTATGTGGTCACGAACTGTACTGCATTTGAGGGGTTAAGGAACCCGAATGAAAGGAACGATGAGTGAGGCGTTTTCTCGGTTGGCGAGTGAGGAGAAATCCCCTCTGTTCAAGAAGTTCATTTATGTCTGGAAAACGGATGGCTCTAGCTCATTACAACTTCGGAACAAGAGTACTATCCTCGCCAAGACCGTCAGAGGATGGAAGCCACTTGGAACCGGTTTAGGATGGTTGTGAAGAGGAAACTGTCTGTGCAGAACTATTTAAATCGTTTTGATAGTAATGTTTTACTTTAAGTAGTGTTTTATTACGCAATAATGCATAAAATCCTGCTTTTGCAAACACACGTATTGCCCTTAAGGCAGCATCTATATATCATTTAATTTACAGATCGGCTTAATGAGGCATACATGGGTGTTGTAACATTAAGTAAAATTTTTAACCTTTGGCAAAGTAGTATATTCTTATACAAAAGACACCTCGAAAGCCGTATATTTTTCATTATTACAGGCTAGTTTGAAGTTTAATAACAATAAAAGTAGAATAAATAACAATAAAATAAAAAAAGCTTTAAAAAATGAAAAATAATTAAATAAATAAATATAATATTAATAAATTTAATTTATATATATATATATATATATATATATATATATATATATATATATATATATATATATATATATATATATATATATATATATATATACAGATCTATAATATTATGTATATATATATATATAATATTACAATCTTGTTTTATAATTCGATCTTTATATATTATAACTTAAGATACATATTATAGTCGCATAATAGGTCATGAAATACACTTAAATGACTTAAAACAGTTTCTGTTTATTCCATTTATTCAAAAACGTTTCGATCCTTGTTTTTTTAACATAAATAATGGAATCCTCTTCTGTTTTTTAATTGAGCATCGATACTCCAAGCCGGGCAGCACGCTAACAGACCTAACAGTACCGCCACAAGGACATCAAGACATCCTTGGAGTATGTCTTTAAAATGGAGTATGTCTTACACGCTCGGCTTGGAGTATCGATGCTCAATTAAAAAACAGAAAAGGATCCCATTATTTATGTTAAAAAAAACAAGGATCGAAACGTTTTTGAATAAATGGAATGAACAGAAGCTGTTTTAAGTCATTTAAGTCTATTTCATGACCTATTATCCGACTATAATTCATATCTTAAGTTATATATAAATATATGTATATATTTTTTTTTCGGTTGGAGCTACAGACCGTATATATATGATAGAGTTATAATAATAAATCAAAAACAAATATATATACTAGACTTTCATAGTGTCTTGCATAAGTCTGTGTTTCAGCCATGGTATTGAATTTTTAAAGCAGTAGAGAGTGGAACATAAAATGAAATTATTTGAAGAAACTGTAATTCAGTGTTAGGTTAGTTCTTATGTGTATGAAAGGTATATGAGGGCTGTGTTGTTTAAATATGTAGTAATTGTGCTGTTGAAGAAATTGCAATATTTTTTTCAAATTTCCATAAGCAATCTTGAATCATCCAAAATAAATGATTTACAAGCATCTTAAAAATATTTTTACGAATCCATTAGGTAAATATAAATTTATAAAAAATGTTTATTACCAAAAGCTTTAATTGTGATCAGTTCACCTCTAATTTCTTAAAAGTTAAATAAAAATAGTTTTCTTATTAATAGCAATCTGATTCTTGTTATTTCATAAAATGAAATGTGATTCACTTTAAGAAATTTTTATATTATAGTTTCATAGAGTTGCTATGCTAACTATTTCATAGATATGCTCCTTTGTTGTTCAGTATTTTTCCTCTGTAGTTGCCATATCGGTGGGTAATCTTGCAAAACGTGCTTTATTGTGTAATAGTAACCAACATCAGTCTGTTACTATTTTTTAACTTCAACAAAATATGGCCAATAATAAATAAAGTACGTTATCTGCTTATATTTTTAGTACACGAAAGTTTAAGAATAAAATGTTATTATTGTTTCAAATTTCTGTTTTTGTCATAGAATATTATATTTTTATTGCTTTAATGTCTCATTCTGTTTTAATATATATAGGTCAGTAATAATAGTAAAGATATGTGAAAGATATTAACTACATTTAATTAATAACTATCAGAATTAGATCATATTAATTAAGGATCAACCAAATATATATTGAGTAATTATATATGTTGATCAGAAAGAAATTTCTTTATTTACCGGAGAATGAGTGAATTTTAGACCAATGTTCAACCTTCTCGAAATCAAACTAACGGCCTTTTATAACAATGCGTGTAAAAAAAAATTAATGCTCATGTAAAATTGATAAATATGTCTAAATAGCCACACTTATCTCTTATGTGAAAATATGAACTTTATCCTCGAACTTTTATCTGAATCAGAACTTCATCAATTACACATCATAAATTGTACAATTAACATAACAAAAAATTCAGAAAGTTTGTTAGCACTAATAGAACAAAATTATCAATGTAATATTTTAATAAGAAACAAATAATTTGAATTATTATAATTATTATTACAGTATATTTGTATAACTGTTTCGTTTCTGTTTTTTTTTTTTTTTATGTATAATATAAATTTTATTATTTTATTTTTTCATTCTTATATAAATATAATATGATTTTTATTTTTTATATTTTTTTTAAATAAACAAATTTCATGTTAGTTTATAGGAATAAAAGGAACATGATTCGATTGTCGTAGAACAGTGCCCGGTGTCACAGTTATGGAAATCATTGTTCCAAATGATAATATATTAAAACTGAAAAATTTAAGTTGAATTTAAAATATGAATAAAAAAATTATTTTCTATGCATAATAATATTGTTCCGTCTCGGGATCGGCCATTGCGAATTCTCTCATGGATATCTTCCCCGGTCTGGAAGCTCCCACCTGTGTCTATGCACCAATAAGAAAAAAACTGAAGTTATAATATACAAGAAATCCTAGAAGACTCGGAAACTGATGTGAAATCTCTTATGGAATTCTTAAAGGAAATCAAGTTTTACCATCGAGTGTAGAAATATAGGAAATGCCTATGAACCTTCGGAGTAGAGGCATTACTACAACAAAATAATAAAAATATTTCTGTTATCAATATTGATGAATTATGTTCGCGATTGTTTAATTGTTTTTTTTTTTCTTTAATGAGTTGCCTCAAGTCGGAGTATTGTCCTGTACACGTTGTTATAGATTATATATCACTCCAAAGTCTTATCTCAGTGGTGATAAACACAAAGAATTCCAAGTATTAAAATTTAGTTATAGCTCCTACGTCATCAGGTACGTATTGATTCACCCTCAGCCCTACGTCACGAAATGTATTTCGTCAGTAATCCTCATTTTATTTACCGTTCGCATCCTGTAAACTTTTTTTTTTGTAATTTGATTACTTTCTACGCACTATAACGATTCAAGGATCAATAAATTAACTGTAATGTGTAAACGAATTTTTGTAAGTTTTATTGTTGTTTTTTTTTTGTCTTTGTTCTGAAAAAAGTTTTGACGAAATGTAATAGTTGGCATGGCGTTTGGTGATTTTTTTTTTCCAGTTTGAAACCAGTTCTCAACAGTGTAATCTAGTTCTGGACGTTTTTTGAAATGTCCTTGTAACTTCTGTGCCATTGTTAATATAACATATTGCAGATAGTATGTTTGTTCAGCTGATATTGTTCTGTTGCATTGGAATTTTAAACAGTTTATTTTTTTTTCAATTTTCAAGTTCATCGACAGTTAGAAATTAGTAATACTCAATTTAATTAATCTCTTTCTTTTCAATAACTTACTTTTTATTCTTTGTTACTTGTTATTCCTTTTAATGTTTTGACTTGTGTTTTTTGTTTTTTTTTACAATTTTTCTGTCAATTCTTGAAAAACCTATCTTGCTCTTGATCCAGCAGGGTCTATAAATCTATCTCATTTATTCAGTATGATTATCAAATGTTCGCTTCTTTATTATATTCAGGTCTTATGCTAAAAATATATTTCTAACTTTATTTTTTTACTATTAAATTGGTAACTGAGTTTTTAATATATATCATATCAAAAGGTGGGGTGCCACAATGGTAATTTAAGTTTATAAGAAATGCCTGGGAAATGTGTATGGTAGAAATTTTGAAAAATAATGCAGATCCAAAATGAAAAATGTATTGTCTACATATACGTATAAAATTAGAAAGAAATAATAACGACCAAAAAAAAATCCTGACTGACAAACCGATTTTTTTTTTTTTTCTAGATTATATAGACAACTAATTTTTACAGAATATTTTAGAAGTGCTGCTCTACATGTATAACATGGTTTAAAAATGGCCAGGTAGCCGAAACGTTACAAGAAGCAATATATACATGAAATGAATGGGTCCTAAAAAAAATTGTTAATTATATTAATTAACTAATGATTTATTTTTATCTTTTTCATGTATTTTTCGTTACATATATTCTTATAAGTCTTAAATTGTGAGAATCTCAACTGCAAGGTTTTTTTTGTTTTGTTTTTTTCTCTTTTATAGTAAAATTAAAAAAAAAAAACATAAGTAAAAGGGTAAAGCAATAAAAATGTAAATATATAATTTTATTTTCTGAGATTTTTTATTATTCTCATATTCTCTCACGCATTTTATGGTAATCGTTTTTATGTTATATTATATTCAACGGCGTTTACTCATTATTCAATGGAGGTTTACATCTCTGAATTTGATTAAATGTGCGTTGGTTTTTTTGTTTGTTTTTTCTCATTCAAGATTTAATTTCAATTCGAACCAGACACGTAATTTACTGTATAAAAAATTAAATGGTGTATTGAAAGTTTTATTTAAGATCAAAAAATATTTCGAAGTGTATCGGTATCAATCGCGGAGATTACTAAAAAAAAGATAAAATGCTATCTCATTTTTTTTTTTAAATCGCATTACTGTTTTTTATGGAGGCGGGAGATTGTTTTAGTGTTGTTGATAAATTAATTTTGTATACAATGATTATTATATTAATCTATTTATTAAAGTTTTTTTTTTAAATTTTCATATTGTAGTCAACCTTTTATTCCTATGTCATTTGTGGAAAAATATATAACACTAATTAATTATTATTTTTAAATAGAGAAATTTAAAACTCTTTTAACTGAATTCACTTTTTTATCGTTACACTAAAAATGTATATTTTTCTACTTTTTATAGAAGAAGCTAAAAACTGTTTTAATACTTTTTTTTTTTTTAAAGTTGTTCATAGAAACTAAGTCCCTCTCAGTTTCGACTTACTCCTCTTTCTATGCATGACTAATTACTACCTTCTATAAAAAAGATGAAAACTTTTTTTTTGTTTTTTTTTTTTTTACTTACTACGTTTTCCATGTTAACGCCTTAATTGTTGATGAATGAAACTCTTTCTGTCGATGACTAGATCTAAATAAATTTTAATAACTCTGCATTGTAATTAGAATTTCTGTAGTTTTACTTTTGAATGTTTGAATGAACTTATATAAATATTTGGGATTATTTGCATTATTAAAATATAGATAAGGGTAGTACGTACCTCATTTTTTCCTCCTGTTTATTATATGTTAGCCTCGTCAACAATTTTGACTCGTTTATTGACCCCTGCATATAGAGGATTTTAAGGAGTTGTTAACAATGCTGTGTAACCGGTAAATATACTTATTTTTGTTTGGTTTTGCTGTTAAAAATTTTTCATGTTAATATTAAACCATAGTGGTCCTAGAACACTTTCATTACTAATAATCACTGTATTTATTGTTTTTTAAATTAATATTTGTATATTTTCGGGGTAAAGCTTGATTCAGAGTCCCCTGGGCCCATGTAAATATTGTACATAGTTGTGAATGTTTATCTATATTTTTCTATCTTTTATTTATAGCTGTTCTAAAGTTTTGTGCTCTTACTTAATTTTTAGCTGCTACAAGTTTTTATTCAATCTCAGCCCCAATATCTTATAACCAACTTCTAAATTATTTTAAATATATTGATATTACAGTTATAATACTTTTTGTGTTATATTTTGCTTCGTCACTACCGAAGATAAGTTAGTATTGTATTCATGCGAGAGGTTAAAAAAAAATGTGTGCTCAGAATCGAATATTTCCATTCGCGTTTTACGTTTCTCACATCAAGCATCAGATTCATTTCGGTGTCTGTTTGTCCTACCGCTAATCCGATTTTTTTTTTTTTTAACTTAATGTAATTTGAATTACTAATGTCCGGGTAATAAGAATTGTACAAATCAAAGACAACTTATTGTCAAGCTTTGAAATAAAAGTGCAGTATTCTTCAAATTAATCTTTGTATCAACAAAAGCTATTAACATACAAATTATTTAACATGAGAACATATAAAAAAATTATTGTTGTAGATATATGTTAATTATGTGACGATAACATAATCACTGAAGATAAAAATGACACATTCATAAATAATAGTGATTATTCTCATTGAACAAATTAGTGTCATTATTTTTAATCATCCTATGCACACTCTAATTAGGCTATTAGCAGTGATGTGAGAAAAATGAATTAATTTAATTAAGTTTCAAACAATTCAGCTATTCTTGGCAAATATTAACTTGATTTTTTTATTTATTATTATTTTAATACATTTTTTTATGATCGTGATTGTTATGTGTTTCAATAAATGTTGAAAAAAAACTATTCAATAATGTAGCAAAATAGGCTCGCTGAAATTTGCAGAATCTGAGACCTGTGGTTTCGTAAAAGCTTCCTTGGTCTAGCTATTTCAAAAATTATTGAGTGCATTTCTTTATTTTTTTTAGTAAATTTTGAAATTTATTGATTTACTCAGAAATATAATAATCATAAGATTAACAAAAGCAAAATAATAATAAAAAACTATATGCAATAAAAAATAAAACTTAAAGATAAGTAAATTAAAAACATAAAAACACAGTCATACCTATATACAATCGGGCATGGAACCCCAAGCCAGGCTTGTCCCTCCAACTATAGAGGGAAAAGCAGGACTCCAAGAGATCTCTGCGCTACTCTTTCATCGTCGTCACTGGTGCTAAAGCCAGTGGAGATTGAACGACAGCGCTCTAAAAAAAAAAAAAAAAAAAAAGAACATAAAATACATCTCAACAAAAATCCGTGTCACCCATAAGAAATATATCTTCGATTCAAGGTTTTTTTTTTGTTTATATGTATTTTTTTTTTAACTGAATTAAATTCTTTATTGAGAAACATTAAATTCTGTCATATTGAATTTTGATACTAGTAATGGTGATAGAGTGTGATAGACTATTCACATTCTATGTACAATATAAATTAAACATCAAAATAATAATTCTAAAAGAAAATGTATATAAACAAAAAGAAACTAAACTAATCTAAAAAAAGAACATATCAACATACATACTCACTTACTTATACATTATTTACAATATTTGAGGAAAACTCAGAGCCAAACCTTTTCCTTTCACTCTTGGAAGGAAAGGCACTTCGAGGAGATCCCAGCGCCTCTCACTCGTCCACATCAGTTACATAAATTTAGTGTGAGTTAAAAAATGAATCCTAGTTGAATTCAAAATATTATTTTTTTCTACAGTTAATGACGGAAGTGATAATTATAATATTCTCCAATAAGAAGTAATTATATATAATTTATCTATTTATGTTTGACATGTTTTATAATAACCATACCTTGTAGCTCTGTTACGTGAGTTGTGATTCCATTCATTGGATATTAAATATTTCCTATTATTTTTATTAAAAATGGGTACTTGAAAAAATTAATCTAAATCGTATTTTGAATTTGAAAATTTAGCTTCCTTACTCATTGAAACTTGATTAATTAAATATGTATCAACTATATGTTGAATTATTTAATATATGGTCTATTTAGTTATTTTATGTTACCGAATTTTAGTTCCATCATATAAACTAAAATCATATTTTCCACTTAATTAGCTAGTTTTTTAATTTTATTCACTTTTATTATTTTTTTTTTAATAAATTTATTTGAAAATATACTTAATAAATGTCATTTTACTTTTTTTCTGATGTTCCTCTTCTGGATTCTTATATTTCTTTCATCATACTTACATAAAACATATTTTTCAATTAACTATTTATAGTTTTGATTCTAATGACATTTCGATATTATTTTATTCTTGTGAAGTTCTGCTTCTATGTATAATATTATAATTATTGCTTTAAATTTTGTTGAAAAGCCAATAACTATAAATAGGTACAGCACTAAGTGAAATTTTATCTTGGAGTTTCTTAAAATATTAAATAGTTTGAAACCATCAATATATTAGTTATTTTTTTTTTCGCATTGTTATTAATTTTTTATTAAGTAGTTAGTTTTATTTTGTTTTAAAATTATTGGGTCGTTAATTGGACTTGTTACATTGATTTCCTGAATTTTCTTATATCGTAGATAATCTTGCAGCGTTGCCGTATTGTGTCTGTTCGTTTCGGCCTCCGTTTGTAGATATCTAATTATTTGAGTTATTATTTTTAGTTACACTTCCAAGGCACAGTTTTATAATAGAGAAAATTTATAAGTCGGATCATGTTCGAATTTCAACAATTATTTATTATTAATTTCTTAATGAATATACTAACATGAATGAATCCTTGTATGAATGTTTAATATTCGAAGAAATGTGACATATCTTATGAGATGTTATATTCCATGATTGAAATTATTATTTTTGCAGCTTATTTATGTAACTATGAGATAATGGTATTAAATTAGGTACTTACGTAAATAACCACTTTTGGTATTGCGATCGTTACCTTACCGAATCCTTGTTATAACCATAGCTCTTCGGTAAAACTTTAACCGCGGTCTCGAAATGAATGCTTCCGGTATTCCTGGATTATTAATTTAAAATACTCATGCGAATCAAAATTATATATTTTTGATTTGTGTTTACATAAAGAGGTCTGAGACAGAGAAATTTGGCTTTTATATAATTGTAGACTGATGAAAATTTTACAAAGAAAATAAAAAATTATAATGGTGGTATGGTGGTTGACTTTAGTGAATAATTGAAGAGAAGTTGGTTGGGGTGTCAGTCAAAAATAAACAAATTTAAAATAAATAAATTATATTTATTTTTATATTTGCCGACGTTTCGCCCCTAAGTTCAGTCCATCATCCAGAGATGAGCAAATTCTACTGCGTTCCACGTATTTTACTCGAATACTGACCTTTTTGGAGCACCGAAGAATTTAATTACTAGTTCCGTTGTGTCCACCGATTAACTTAAGTGATGATGATTACGAAGGCGATCGCCCCTCATAAAAATATCGTTTCTCCCCTCTCCGATAATTTGAGGTAAAAAGAAATTAAAATAAAGCATAAATAAGCTACATGAATGAATAAAATGTGTATACTAAAATCGGTTAAAAAATTTGCTGGCTAGGCTAGGGTCCAGTGGTGGGTATGTAACTATTTTATTGATACCTGATTGTTACTTTTATTTAAATTGTCATTTATATTCAAAGATAACATATATATTATATTATATTATATATATATATATATATATATATATATATATATATATATATATATATATATATATATATATATATCAACATTCCCTAGGATTTTATGATTCAATGACCTCTGTATTTTCACGTGAAAATCTTATCAAATTTTCCGTGGAAAACTAGTCAGACTGAAAAACGTTGTATTTTTATTTTAGTTTTTTTAGCTTAAAACATTTCTAGAAACAAGCCAATATTATGAAGGCTGTCTCTTTTCCTCCCTATGTTTAATCAAAACAAATAGATTATATTCAATTGTATTTTTTAAGATATATTCAAATATATATAATAAGTAAAACAAACAAAAAAAATCCTTGCAACTATACAAACATATAAACAAATTCATTTTAAATATTCAATATTACTTTTGTTCGTTTCATAATAATTTGGTATGTAGAATTTTTACTCATAATTTCATTCATCCCCGTTTTCTCCGACCAAAATTGAAAGTCTGCTCCTATTTGTGTATGTATGCATGAAACTATGTATCCTGTACATATTAAACCGATATTATGAATTTATGTATTTTTAACACACTCTGATCCAACACTAGCAGTGGTTATGATGTAAATATTCTTTAAAATTGAATACTATAATTATGTTTTATATTTTATATAGCGGCTTATTTTCCAGGGTTGCTTTCCTACAGGGTTATTTTCCTGGGTCCTCTTCAAATATTAAATTTGCCACTAAAACCCAAGCTTATCTTTTCTAATGTATGAAACAAAAATATTGTGCAATGATATTACACTTAAAATTAAGTATAGATAACATTCCATATTATATATATAATATATATAAATGTTATCTACACTTAATTTTAATTTTTGTACTGAAATTACTACTGTTTTTTTTTTTTTGTCTGTTTTGTTATTACTATTCTTTTTTTTTTCATGCTATCATTTCTTCTTCTTGATATATTTGCTGAATACCGAGGTAGATGGCAAATTTATTTTGAGCCAGGAATATGTAGAACTAATAAATAAAAATAAATAAATTTTAATTTAAACCTAGAAGTTAAACAATAAAACCTTGTTAACCTGGCCGGGCCCCCTCTCGTCGGGCTAGTATCATATTTCCTGTAGTAGTAAATATATTTAATTATAACGCGGCCTTCAAACACCACGATTTGTTAATTATACACTAACGTCGATATATTGCAACAAGTCATGGTATAACATTTTATAAAATTATTTAGAGATATTTTAAAGAATTTCCCCCCTGTGGAATCATAAAATTGGGCCTTTACTGTGACTACCTGTATTTGCTAAGTCAAAGGGGTTTTATAATTTTGATGCACTTACTTTTTGATTGACTTACTTATTTTGGTATCGATAAATGAAGTCATCAATCACAAAAAAAAATGCTGGACACATGTTCGTTCCAGTGAGCCCTAGAGGCTATTTTAAAAAAATAAATAAAAAATCGAATGGTCCAATCTAGAGAGAAAATTTTGTATTTTTCAATTGCCATAAAAGATTTTATTTAAGAATTTTTCGAGGTGCAAAAAATAAATATTTACATCCCTAAAAAAAAATATATTTACTCCACAACGCTACGTCGACTAGTCCAATTTGTTTTTAATATTGTACTCATGATATAGATATCTGCAAAGTATAATTTTTCTAAATCCAGCCCGGCATCTAGTACAATGATTGAATGATTTAGTCAACTGTCGGAAACAAAATTCTCAAAAAAAAAAAACAAAGAGGAAATTCCATTATTAAAATTTATATGTATATATATTTATCTCTATATTAAAATTGTATTTAATGGTTTTAAGGACACTGAAAGCGAATGTAACTTGTATTTTCGAAACACAAATTTATTTACCCTGCTTTACTGGAAGTGTCTTTTGTTTTTTATTATTTATGATAAATTATAATTCATTTAAAACTATAGGCAATATTTGTTTTTTTTATTCTTTCACCCCTTAAAAAAAAATAATAATAGGTATTTGATTACTATCCTGGAAAGAAAATACAAAATAAAATAACATGAAATGTTTTGAAATTATATAATTTTTTCGGCGAGACATGTGCCTAATTGTTTTTTTTTAAAAAAAAGATCTTTAATTTTTAATAAATTAAGTATTCCACAAATCAAATTTGGTGTGTTTTAAGTAAGATTTTAAGACTGAAACTGATCGGCACGTGAAGATTTCCCACTCCACTCCGCCTACTGACATGATAAAGATATTCTTATCCAATTTACGATGGATGACGTTAATCAGTATTTGTATAATCATTAAGATTAAAAGCAACTGTTTCTCTGCCAAATATTGAAAATTAATAGATTAGGTTTTGTTTCGAAATTTTTCCAACGTTTTCCACTCTCATTTGTAAAACAGATTATTGTCTCCATCACTTCTTCCCTTCCTGAATTATTGAATATAATTAAATTGTGTCGTATAATTTTCTCCTATCACTCCATGCAATCCCCTTGGCTTGCTGTTTTTTAAGATTGAATATACACTCTTGGTCAATGCCCACTTATCCACCAGTGCAACTCTCAAGTACGGAGGTCCATGGAGAGCTCTGTTGGAATCCTCTCCAGCTCGCCCGAAGATGTTCGATAGGTTCGAGGTCGTGGTTGAGGGCAAACCACTCGAGGAGGAAAACCCTCTTCAAGGTTTTCAATAGCCAAATCGCAATGTGCATAACATAAAAAAGCAAACGCCGAATAAATGGAAAAACAATTGCGCCTTAATCTCTCAAATTTTGCAAATTTAAAAACTTTCAATCTAACCTGACATATGCCATATGATGTAACCTAATTCTCTTAGGTGTGTGAAAAGAAGACGGCCTCGGTGTCTTCTAAATTAATATAATATTAAGGGAGTGCTACTATTGGGTATTTTCTTGGCAAGTCTGTCCTTGTAACTATTCTTGTTCTGTTCACATTTACTAGTTGTATTTTATTTTTAATAAAATATAAATTTACTTGCTTTTACATTATTTATTTTCAAATGTATGAAATTACGGGAGGACATCCAAACAACCTAACGGTTAATCTTTTGGTGCTTATACCCCTAACAAAAACCTCTTGTTTTTTAAATGACTATAAACTTACAAATCAGTGTATCCCATGGACCGGGAAAATCTTCGTATAGCCTAAAAGGCGAGGTAGACAAAAGGCAAAAAAAAAAAATAAAAGTTTGAAAGAATTAGTAAAAAATCAGTAGGTACGATGGTATATTTGACAAAGTAGCTGTCTGAGCAACTTTAAACGTAAAAGGCTTTTAGCCTCCTGACCTAACACACGCTGAGGTTCTACGTTAAGCAGATTGTCTAAATATATTTTTATATTTTAACATTTTTTTTTTCTTCTTTCTGTTAGCGTTACAGACCATGTAGATCTTTTGCCACCTCAACAAACCCACTCCATCTCTGCCTGTCTTGGACTATTTATTTCCATTTATCTGCATGCAGCTCTATTACATCTTAGTTGATTTTATCTATCTGCTTTTTGGCTTTCCACGTGGTCTTTTGCCTTCTATTGAGTCATTCATTCATAGAGACTTCCAGATGGTTTGCTACTAGCTATGCCCCGCCCATCTTAACCTCCTTGCCTTCATATCATGGGATATTGATTGACCAGTTTCTGTTAGCAGTTCTTTATTGGTCTCTCTTCTCCTTTGTATTTTAGCAATATTGAATAGAATTCGATTAAAAGAAGCGAAATGGATTTTGGTAAAATTAGACTTTGAAATCCTGAAAATTCAGTTTAAAATTTCAGTGTATATAATATTGATTTTTTTTTAATATTAAATATGATACCTAATATTTTCAATAAACCTCGTTAGTTTTTTTTATAATCGCAGTATTCATTTAGTAAAATCGAAAAGAGTGTTATATGTGTACATATTAGAGTTAATAATTAAAATTCGTATTTTCTTAAGAAAAATATTTTGGGTTGTAATTTAGACGTTCGTAATCTCAATCGTAAACGTAATTCGTTATTATGTATTATTGAATTATGTATTATTATAAATTATGTACATGACTGAGACTACAGAGGCCTAAATTACGACCTATTCTACAAATAAATTTTGTTTGTTTGTTATAGTTTAAAGGCGTATAGCCCTAGCTCATCAACGCCGTCAACAAATAAATTATCTTTCCCGCTATCCTCATTAATAAAAATATTATAAATATTGTGACTATATTTGAATATATTTGATGGCAATGTGGTTAGGATGAGTTCTTGAAATTAATTATCTCGTACATCCGCCCCTATGATAAATACAGTTCTTCTCATTTTGTAGCTCTATTGGATGATTTCATGGCTTCATGCCTCATTTTTTTGTATCCATATATAATAAATACAAATTAAACATAAATATAAATTTTAGTTCATAGCAGACTAGTTAGGGAGTATCTTGGTTGTTATCATGGTAGTTATCATTCATTGCAAATAGGATCCTGCTATTCCAAAAATATATTTAATAGCTAAAAATCCTTCTATTGTATTTTCCTCGTGAATGTCACGTTCTATTGTCCATTCCCGCTTTGGGGAAATCCAGAAATTAATTAAAATTCTCATTTTAAATTGATTGCTATTTATTTATTGGAACCTTGTTATTCTGTTAATAATATGTTTACTTTCAATCACGTCTTTTAATAACATGATTCTTGGAACATAATTTGCCGTCTTGATTAAAACGTACTTGATGCATAGATTCTTGAAGCTATGTGGTTTTAATTATTTTGTTATTCTGCTTGTCCCCCCCACATTTCATTTTTTTATTACAAGTGAATAAAAATTGACCTATTAATGTATCTATAAATTATAATTCTTTAGCCATTTAAAATCAAGTAAGATTTTTTATTTTATTAAATGTCATTTATTATCGATCCTTCTCTGTAAAAATATTTCGTTGTCTTAAAATATCTGTTCAAGTTAAAAAAAAAAAAGTTATCAGAATGACGAATCCTTTTGAAAGTGGAAAGTCTAATAATGAAATTGCAAACAAGGAAAAAACATCAAAGGAAAGTGTGACTTGACGGAAATAAAACGCGGTTGTTTTTTATTTTTGGAACGGTATTGAATTATATTTTTAATTAGTGTTTCCTCTTGTTACAGCTCTTGTTAATTTTTTTTTATGTCATAAAGCTATTCATAAATCCGAGTATTTTAATTGTTTACCTTGATGAAACAAATAATTATAAAAATAAATAAATTTAAATCCTGAATATACACTTCATTTATTTGTCAAATCTTTATTTTTAAATTTACCTAGTAAGTTTGTCTGGTTAAAACTATATTCTATCTTATTGTGACGTGTGGAGAAAGTAACAGCTCTATATTAAAAATATCATAAGACACAAGCTTTTAATACGCTTCACATTATCAGGAATCGATCTGGAACCTATTTTCTTTGAGTATGAATTTCAGAATCGAATGATAGCTATTACACAGGAAATATTAAATAAAACGTGAGTTACCAAGATCATTATGGGAATTTTTTTTGCAATTCATTGAGAAATATTAGAGATTTTCAAATGGATTTTTATCTTATTTGAGTTGGATTTGAGAAGCATTTGAACTTTTAAAATGTTTCATAAAATTAAGTCATATTTTTTAATATTTAAGAAGGGCCACGGTTTAGTAGTCATGGTTCTATCAATTACAGAGGGCAACGAAAAAAATATTAGTAAAATAATTTTAAACTAATTCACCGAAATCTTATTTGTTTTTGTGTTTTGAAACTGTATTTGGTATTAGTTTTCTTTATTTAATTTTTTTTTGGATATCTTTTCTCCGTAATGTTTCTTGTACAGCTTATTATCCGATGCGAAGGATTTCGATGTTCTCTGTAAAGTGAACAACACTAATCATCCATCATATCGATATACCACCGTCCCTGATATCGTTTATTAATCTCTATACCCTCCCCCCTGCTGTTCACTCACATCACCCAAGTTTTTTGAAAATATCTATAAAAATTCGCCTACCTTTCTTCTTGTACTTAATGCCAAATTAATTTATTAGACTGTCAATATCATGACAGTAAACCCAATTCTCTTCCTGCTTGAAAAATTTAACAAACTGTTGATCTTTTTTTCTTAAATGGTAAATTGATGTTCCAGATTTCAGTATATAGAGATTTCAGTATGTAGAGTTTATTGCCGACCTAACATCGTATGAATGATTAAAATTAGTTTTTTCACATTTAATTTGTTTTTCCCAGTCCGCTGGTGTTCCTCAAGGTAGTATCCTAGGCCTATCCTCTATACAGTTTATACAGCTGACATCCCTACCTATCCCAACACTGTCATCACCACATATGCCGATGACACATGTATCCTATCAGTAAATAATGCCCCAGCAATTGCATCCTAAATGCTTCAATCACACATCACATCATATTAATATTCAAGAATGGTGTCAAAACTGGAGAATTAAAATAAACTCCAATAAACCCACCAAATTACCTTTACCCTTCGTCGTAAACCAACGACTTCCTGTCCTACAGTTTCCTTTAACAACACCTCACTCAACAATAGCCCACTTATCCCTGTTGAGCAAATCCGATACCTAGGACTCCACCTGGACAAACGACTAACTTGGAATCCTTATACTAGACTGAAACGACAAGAAACCGCTCGACGTTTCCGATTACTTCAGCACTTACTAGACAAACGCTCTAAACTTCCAATTAATTACAAAAGACTCATATACTTGACTATAATAAGGTCTATTTGGACTTACGGAGTTGAGTTATGGGGCTCCACTAAACCATCGAATTCCTCTCGCATCCTTACAATCCAAAATCCTTCGTAAAATCCTCAATGCTCCTTACTTTGTTACAAATAAAATCATCCATAATGACCTTAATGTTCCTTATGTTTCCGATTTGGCCCAATCCAGATACCTATCCTTCCATAATAAACTTCAGAATCATCCCAACCCTCTCGTTTCTAACATTGCTTCCTCTTCAATTCCTGATAACCCTCCGAGGCGTCTGAAAAGAAGATGGCCCCGTGATCTCCTAATGTAGTCATATCATTAGAGTGCTACCATTGGGTAGTTACTCAGCAAGTGTTTTTCATATCATTATATACATTATGTTCAAATTTACTAGATGTATTTATTTAATACAGTTGTAAATGTCTTCAAGAAATTAAAAAAAAATAAATATTTTTTTTTTAACTTTATGTGAGATATTGGTGTGTGGTAGTATATATACAACTTTCTAATTACCATTTTCGGTATCAGCTCTTAAAATAAGATCCTTTAGTAGAAAGAAAGTACATAGGAACAACGCTCAGTAGAAGTTTATTTGGAAGTTTTTAAAAATAGTCCAGCACTGTCTAATCTAGCTTGTCAGGTGAATGGCACAGGATATGAGCTCTGTACTGAAATTCCCTGTCGCCTAATTATCGAGCCGATCCCTAATTAACCTGATTTTCATTAAACTTACTAGTAAAGTGAACAAAACTTGTAAAAGTTAAGATGAAAAAAATGTATAACTATTTAATTTGTATAAATTAGAGATCTAAATGTTAATAACAGTTCTCTAATTACCTGTGTTAGCAGTAAACATTAAAATATTAACATTTTTTTCTGTACATATTTCGTATTATTTGTGTTGTAAATTATTTTTTTCTCAAGTAAACGTCCATTTATTTGATCATTTTGTTCATTTATTTATAATTTTACAAACGTCGTTAGGGCCTGAACTAGAGCCTATATCAAGCCTTATTTTGTAATCCCCGTATCGATATTTTCTTCATTTGATTTAATGAAAAACAAATACGTCTTTGTAATAATAGAACATTTTCAAGAGAGGAAACCTTACTTTAATATTTGGGCGAATGTACTCTTGTCTGATATTATTGTCTAATACTCTTAAACAAAAATATGTGACAAGTGCCAATTAACCCAAATAATTTTATATTATTTTTATAAAGGATTATTATTTAGATGAGAACCGCTGAGGTTACAGGTTTTTACTTAACACTCAACGTTTCAGCCCTTAGGCTGTTTTCAAAAAAAGAAACCTTACTTTAGTAATTATATAGGTATGTATGTATTCTTTTTTATTTATTTATTTTTGGGCTCTTTTATCCTTATTTATTATTATTGTACATAGAGTGTGAATGTGATATCTGAAAACTATTATAAATGTCCTTTGAGACAGATTGTAATATGTTTCCATAAACAAGCTATAAAATAAAAAATAAAAACTTTGGTAATTGTTTAGATGAGGACCGCACAGATTAAGCATAGTTCACAATCACTTCGGTCACACTTGTTCGTGGCGTACCGAATGCATCCGGGTTTATCGAGAAGACCGTTTTCGGTGTCATGAACAAGTGTGACCGAAGTGATTGTGAACCAGGCTTAAACCGTGCGCTCCTCCTCTAAATAATTACCAAAGTAAGGTTTCTTTTCTTGAAAACAGCCTAAGGGCTGAAACGTTGGGTGTTAAGGTAAAAATAAAATAGATTTGAGGATCTATATATAATATTGTATTTATATATAATATAAATATGTATAAATATATTTATATAAAATATTATATATACTTCTAGTTATTTAAATAAGCCGTAAGTTATAATTTGGGTCTGCCACCGCCATTTTAGTTGTACTCCCACGTAAACCTAAGAAGGCGATGATAAATGATGTACAATAAATAGTAGATAAAATTTATGAATAAAATACAAAATAGTGCTTGATGTCTCTATTTGAGGCCGAAACGTCGTCTTTAAAATTACGATTTAAATATTGAAAGGGATGATCAAATGACCTTACGCTTGAGAACAAAATATCAACATTTTCTTCGGAGCAACGTTACTGTTACTGGTAATATTTCGCTATAAACTCACCTTTAAAATCGTATGAATTCTATGAAATTCTTTAAAATGATAGTATCGCCTAAGATCATCTAGAATAGAAGCAATGAACAAGTTTCTAACCTTTCAGCGCCGAACTCATCGATGGCATCAAAGACGGATCTGATGCAATCAATGAGTTTAGGAACTTGCACCATTGCATTAAAATAGATAAATGAAAGTAACCTGTATTTCTTAACTTTCAAAAATGTGTACTTTCTTAGTTATAATGAGTTCGGGTTTGCTAGTACTCTGTGTAAATTATTTAATAAAATGTTTTGACTTCCATTTTTTTCCTTTCAGGACTGCTAGCTTTTTTTTCATTTTTTAAATGATCTTTAGTAATACAGAAAAACCTTTTACAATTGTCCATTTAAAATTGCTGGATAAATACATAAAAAGTTAAGCACATTTTCCTCGTTTCAGGGCGTGATAACTTATTTCCTATCTACATCTTTTGCATTAATTATTCAAAAATATTAACTATTTGCATATTTTATTAACAGGTTTATATATTTATGTATATTTTTTTTTCCAGATAATCGGCGTAGATCATGTGTACTTCATCCAGAAGAACATTCTCAACTTGCGCACACGGACGTTGGAGATTGAGGCCTACAACGAGAGTTTCCAGTCGCGTGTCATGGTACTCGAGACCTGCAGATACTTCGTAAGTTGTCGCACTATTTCTTAGTCCTTGGGTTCTTGACCTTTTCGTGCCTCCATACCGTTTGCGCACCGAAGACACGGAAGCTTTCATTGCTCTCGGGGTTAATTGGCATTTTGTATTCTGGTTCATCCTAATTAAATCTTTGTAAATACAACTTAAAACAACTGATAATAAAAACCTATTAAAATATAAACGACATATTTAATCCTCATGCGGAAACCCCTTAATTACATATACCAAAATATGTTATGTAATATAATTACTAGTTTTATTTATTTATTGTATTTTGCTTGCAGTACTGTGTTATGCAGTCATGAGTTACATCTCATTACAATAAATAAAGAGTTTGTTTTTGTTCTTTATGGCGATGACGATATGTTTACTGATGTAATCACAGTTAAATGTTTACTGTTATGTAGTTCTTTTGTTTCTGTTTATCTTTCAATCCCTACATGTGTTTTTTGTGCGTATTTAATATATTTTTTTTATCGATTTAGAATTTATTCTCGTTAAATTCTACCATTTATATAATCTAAGCTAAATCCTTGGGAAGAAAAGTTACCCACTTCTTACCCAAAACAAAAAATCTGTGATTTATTTGTAACTGTATCATTTATCGTCGGAGATATCAATAATACCAATATCAGATATGCTAATTATCCATTCTATACTATTAATTCAAATTCAAAGACCTCTATCCACTCCAGTACCACAAGATCTCGTCCTTCTGACTTGTATATCCCTTTTCTCAGATCTCCCTCATTTCAACACTTTTTTATTACGCATTTCACCACTTTTTGTAAACCCATCCCTCTTAAAATCCGCCATACTCCATCCTTGTCCACATTTAAAACTCCCCTGTTCCAATTCCTCTTCATAAATCAATGAGCTGCTTTCTAATTATATATTATTCAACAAGGTTTTATATTTCTTTCTACATCTTTATTTTATTTTATTATTATTTTTCAATGATAAATTAATGGTCTTTTGTAGTGCCTATTATATGTTTCATTCTTACTAATCTTGATTGCACTCCTGATTATTTTCAATCTGCGTGTTTGTATATGGATTAGTTTGCTTTATTTCTAATACGTATTTATTTAAATCTTTTTCAAATAGCATATGTAAATTTAAGCTTTTATTGGGAAGATTTTTCTGTCTTATTTATTTATTAATCTTTTTAAATCCATCCTTGATAAGTATGTACATATTTATAGTATTAATAAATTTCAGTTATTCATATATTGTAATAGGTCTTGTGGTCAGAATAGACTTTGTCTGCACACTATTGTTTGCTAATGTTATTTGTCTAATCTATTGTTTTTGTTTTGTTTTTTAAATTAAAAGTCTTGTTCTTTGATTTTTTTTTTTTAAATTATGCAACACATAACTCCAAGATGTTATGTTACGATGTATTGCAGATAGAGAATTCTAAGCCTGTCCTTGCTTGGGGTCTCAGCTATTGGTGGAGTTGAGATTGCATTGGTTCAATATTCCGAAACTAGATCAGGCATATTAAGTAGAATATCTTGGAAAAGGGAATTGGTTCTGTCTTTACGCTTC
This sequence comes from Nezara viridula, assembly GCA_928085145.1. Lineage (NCBI taxonomy): Eukaryota > Metazoa > Arthropoda > Insecta > Hemiptera > Pentatomidae > Nezara > Nezara viridula. Next base: position 83,502,449 of record OV725080.1, on the reverse strand, counting down.
TCCTAAACTGAGATCTATGAATATACAATTTTTATTTCAAAATTCCTAAAATTTGATCATTTTTTTTATTCATTGTAGATTTTTGCAAATGTAGAATAATCCTTCGTTATGATGAACTCGGTTAACGGGATACGTCGGATAACTGAAACAGATAACTTGATCCCGCTAAAAAATGTCTTTTCTGATATATTTTTGAAGAAATCCCCGGCTGGCACAAATTTAAACGGATTTAGGCAATGGTAGAGTAATATTTTCGGTTGAAGCGATATTATTGTATTTACGAATATTCAGTAAAAAATTTTAGCAAGTCCTTACTTCCGACATAAAAGGCTCTGACTACTTCTGCTTCCTCTAAATTTCTGCACATGAATCATTTCTAAGAGTTCATAAAAAAATTAAATATTTCTACTAAAACATTGTAATTATTATTACAAATACACATTAGCGCTTGACGAGCTGTTTCTAAACAAAACACAGCACATAATTTTTTTTTTTTTTTTTTGTAGCAATGAACAAGGTCTAAAATATGGGTGAGCCCATTTATGGATATCAGCTCTGTACTGAAATTCCCTAACACCTAATAATCAGGCTTATCTCTAATTAACCTAATTTTCATTAAACTAACTAGTAAAGTGAGAACAACGTGTATTAAATAAAAGGAAAAGCTTAGTTGAAAAAAGTTTATAACTATTGAATTTGTATTAAGTAGAGATCGAAATGTTAATAGCAGTTGTAATGACTGGTATTAGCAGTAAACATTAAAATATTAAAAACATTTCTGTACATATTTCGCATTCTTTGTGTTATAAATTATTTTTTTATCAAGTAAACGATTATTTGCTGCGTGGACTCATTTCCGAAAGTAGACAGATTCAAATACCTCGGCTCCACAATAACCTCAATAAATGATCAACTAACAGAGATGAGGAGGAGTTTGTGACCAGCGAATAACAAGTGCGAACAGATCTTTCTTCTCGCTTTCAAGACTACTGAAATCCAGAAATCTAAAAATAAGGATGTACAACGCCGTGATCAAGCCAGTTCTGCTGTACGGTTGTAAAACCTGGACTCCAACCGGCACACTGGAAGCCAGAATTGAGAGATCCGAAAGAAAAGTTCTCCGTAAGATAACAGGGCCTATATGGGACCAGCATCTTGACTCATGGAGGCGAAAGAATAATAAAGAACTGCCGAAAGAAACCTGTCAGTAAGTATCTCATGACATAAAGGCAAGGAGGTTAAGATGGGCGGGGCATATAGCTTGTAGCAATCCATGAGGACCTCTTTACACAACAATGAATGTCTGAGTTGAAGGCATGAGACCACATGGGAGGCTAAAAACCAGATAGATAGATAGGATAAACAAAGGTATGGCTGTGCTTCATGCCGCAAACTGGAGAGCAGTAGCCCAAGATAGGCAGAGGTGGAGAAGGCTGATTGAGGCGACCAAAGATTTACAGTCTTTAGAGCCAACAGAAAAAACATATATATATATATATATATATATATATATATATATATATATATATACATATATATACATACATACACACATATATATATTAGTTAGTTATATACTCGTATATCTACATCTTCCAAGAGATATAATTATATATATAGTGTGAATATTCTTATTGCTTTTAAACTCTGTGTAAGTGTTAATTTTTTCAAACGAGAAATATCCCTCAGAAAGATTTTAAAAAATTATCTAACGATTAAGGAAAAATGAATGAATATAACAAGTTTTAAACTGGTAAATATGTTATGAGTTGAGCTGAATCCATATGTTTTGTATGATTTATAGGTATGCTATTATTTAATATTTACTGACGACAAGTGAAACTATCGAACGCAATAACCTTGGTAATGTTTGTTTGGCAGTTCATTCTGTACAAACATATAACATTTGAATATGTTGAACTCATGTTTGTCGACTGTTTATATGAACTTTTATTCCATAAAAATAATTGAAATATTATCATTGTGGTGATATGTAATGTTACTAATGTACGATCCTTAAAAATTTGAATAGTAATTTGATTTTTATGGTTTCGATTCCGTAGCTCAGGATCAGGGTTTTTCTCGGGCAAGGGGAGAGGGCGTGGGATTAATGCCAGAGTTATAAGTCCCCTTCCTCACTTGCACGCAGACTCGTAATTATTTTATTATCTAAACTTCGGTTTATCATGTTGCCTGACATCGCGTTTTTTTCTTTTGCACACGCGTTAGTCTACTCGACCACACTGCCCCGTATTTTAATGACAACTAGAGATGCTAAGGAAAAAAAAGATTTTATATATAAATATATATATATTTATGTATGTATATTGGGATTTCTTGGAATCCTGCTTTTTCCTCCACAATGGGAGCTTGGTTCGAACTTCAACTGAAGGATTGTAAGTCTAAAAATGCATCCGGGCAATATGATTTCCTAGTTGTCGTTTTTAAGGTATTTTTAATTTTAAATGTTAATATCACTGTAGGTTTATAGTAATTCATTGACTTTATGCGACCATTTTTTTTCTTTTTTTTTTTTTTTTTGCTGTATGTTTAAGCAATTTAATGAACTTTGTCTACTGATTCATAAGTTTTCTTTTAGAATAATTGTCAAAAGAATATCGATTTGTATAGTAAATTAATATTTTTTTCATTATATGCAAAATATAAATATTTAATTGTTACTATTAAAAATATAAGACCAATTGTTTTTTTCCTCACATTTCAAAGTTTAAAAACATAGACAGAGAAATTTACCTTTTCGACAGTCTCATGTTTGTTTTATGACTTCTAGAAGCTTTCGTTGCTTTCCACCATATTCATCTAAAAACATTTATATGTAAATAAAACATCGACATACATATACATACACATAGGCGCAGGCTTCGGAGCAGGGGAGGGGGGAGGGCGGAATATTATTCCAATAATTTCAAAAAAAAAAATTTTAACAAATAAGCTACATGAATGATAAAATATGTAAACTAAAATCGATTAAGAAAGTCGACTAGCTGGCTAAGCGAACGTCTATAAGTAACTATTTTATCACGACCTAAATATTCCTATTGTTTAAATTTTCATTCATTCTTGGACAAATGAAAATTGAAAACATTTCCTTGGATTTTATGATTCATTCATCTTTCGTGTGGACACCTCTATTTTCACGTTATATTCTCATAAATTTTCTGCGATAAAATTAGAAAAAATATATTTAGTTAGTACAAGTATAAATATGTTTTTATAAACATTATAATAACTAGTCAAACTGTGAAAACATTTTATTTTTATTTGGTGTTTGTACAAACTAAGAAACTAAAGTACTTTTCAGTTTTTATTATTCATTTTTAGCTGATAAAGTTCTAGAAATTTACTTATTGGTGGCATTTGCCAAAATTCAAGAAGATTTAGATCGAATTAGTGCCTGGGCCAACTTAAATGGATTAAGGCTAAATGCTGCCAAAACTCAGGCCATTCTCATTGGTTCCAAGCCTCTTCTTAGATCCCACACCAACTTTCCCTCACTCAATCTAAACAACCACCCCATCACCTTCTATCCCTTTGTTAAAAATTTAGGCTTTCTCATAGATCAAACCCTTTCCTGGAATCACCATATCTCTCATATATCCCGCCGTGCAATTTCTACCCTCAAACTATTCCATCACTTCCGCCATCTTCTACCCCAAAATACCCGTAGACTCATAGTTTCCTCTCTCATCTTTCCCCACTTTGACTACAGCTGTGTGGTGTACGATGGCCTCTCGGTGGAACTGCGTGATAGACTCAAAAGACTTATGAATTGTTTCGTAAGATTTGTAATTGGAACCCCGAGACGCTCCCGTGTCTCCCACCACTACACTGAGTTAGGGTGGCTCTTCCCCTCCTTAAGAAGACAATATTTCCTTGGCACTTTCCTTTATCTAATCATTACCGACCATCGTCCTTCTTATGCCTACAACCTTCTCCAATTTAAGTCCTCAATCCATTCACTCACTACAAGATCCCGACCCTCTGACCTATACATCCCTTCTCATAGATCTGCCTCATTCCAAAATTCCTTTATAGCCCGCTCTGTCAACTTTTGGAATTCCCTCCCGATCAAAATTCGACATGCCCCTTCCCTGTATACATTCAAAAACCTCCTATTCCAATTCCTGTTCCAAAAACAGTCTGATACCAGCTAACTATTGATATTATATATGTATTGTGTAGCAATCATATAATCATAACACTTGGTAAGAGATAGTACATGCATTTCCTACTATCGACGTAGGAATTTCAATACATACATTTTTTTTTATTTTTTTTTTATTCAATTATAAGTAACTGTTTATTTTTATATATATATATTCAAGTAAAGTTTTTTTTTTTTTATGAAATGAACTCATTGTATCTCTTTTTCGTTCTTCATTTCTCAAAGTGTATGTTTATGTTGTTCAACCCTTAAATATAATTTTGTTCATAGTTCAAGTGATTCGTTCATAGTTTTAATTGTTTTGTTCATAATTTTAAATGCTCTGTACATAGTTTTATCTGTTTGTATATAGCTTGTGCACCTAAGGTTTTCTTTACTTTTTATTTTATTTTATCAATTTTATTTATTGTTTCAACGTTCAGGCCAGTAATATTCTATTATTTTGTACATTATTGTTATTCTGAAGGGACTTAGTCCCAGAATAAAGTTTTTTTTTCTATCTATCTATCTATCTATCTATGTAACGGAGGCTGTTATTGTTCCCTCTCATGTTTAATGTATACAAATTTGAATAATTCCAATTGTTTTGTTCACATATTTTCAAGTATACCCATAAGCACGTAAAAATAAAATTCTACAACTGTCTAAACATATTTATAAATTTATTTTTTAATATTCAATATTATATTTGTTCGTTTCACAATAATGATTTGTAAACTTAATATGAACTAACACCATATCTTCTACTTTTTTTTTTATTGTGCCTCGCTCCCCTTCCCAATCAAAATGAAAAGTCCATATACATACAATACATTTACAATTGAAACGTACACCTGGATGTCGTTTTTCTTTCCAATCATAGATTGGCATATTATTTTTAATATATCTGTAGATTGAAATGAAAAATCATAGGAAGCAAAAGAAAAAAAAAGGGAATGATGCAAAGCCCCGAAAGTCTTTTGAAGTGATAAAAATGAGCTTGCGACTGTTTGAAGGATGAATTTCTATATTTTAAAAAATATATACTCTCTACTTATTATACAAAAACTTCGACATATATGTATCAATATTATTGGCCTAGACTATCATTAAATTTGTTTTTTCTGAACATTAAAAATAGATAAATATAATATTGCTATAATTTGCGACTGTGAATGAAACGAACTCAATCCGGTTGTTTTGCTTGCAATTAATTCACCATTGTGGGATTTAAGTACAATTTAATTCATTTTAAATTAGAGTTAAGACTAGTATTTTTTTTTTTTTTAATTTAGAAATATAATAATCTGTCATGTGAACAATAATTATAGTGATATATGAACACATTCACACCATATATACAGAAAATATAAATTTAACAAAAGTAAAATAATTATCAAAAACTATGTACAATAAAAAATAAAATAATCTAAAGATTATTAAATTAAAAACATAAAAACACAGGCAGGGAACCCCAAGCCAGGCTTCTCCCTCCAACAATAGAATGAAAAACAGGACTCCAAGAGATCCTTGCTCTACTCTCTCAACCGCGTCACTGGTGCTACAGCCAGTGGAGTTTGAACGAGAGCGCTTTAGCCACATACACTCATGTCTTAGGTGGAGAATCTGTTCATTGCCAGAACTCCAAGATATAAATACTACAAGAGATCTCTGGGCCGCTGCCGCTTCAACCTTCGAGGGGGGTTGTAGGGATGAGTGGAAGACTAATATTAAAATTTAAAAAACGAATTACAGTAAAGTTAACTGCAACCATAGATGAACCATCTTATAAATTAAATTTAATTTGAATAAATGACCGTAGCAAGTGAGTGTTGACGAAGTCTGACCCTAGTTGGTGGATGATGTAGCAAATTTTAGGATTATATTAGTTCGGCAAATCGGAAATTGGCGGTAAGAGGTCGAAATGGAGGATGGGATGTCCTACTCCACAGGCGGATTTACGGAGGGGGGGGGGGCTTTCGGGCTGAAGCGCCCCTCTCCCCCCCCAAAATTGTAAAATGTAACCTTGTTTTATGGTCAAATATATTAAAAAATTATATCTTAAAGTATTATTGCTCGTTTAATTACATTTAATAAGACTTCAAGAATCACTTAAACACCATTTCATATAGGTAGTTAGTATCTTTCTGTTTTTCCAAAGTAATTATCGTTATATATATGAAAAAAAAGAGCTTCCGGGCTGAAGCCGCCCCCCAAAAATTAAATCCTGAATCCGCTAGTGTCCTACGCCAATTAAATCTTATTCATGAGCGTAAGGAGCGAGAACAGGAGAGGGCCGTTGACCCACCGCTTAATAATTTGAAAGAAAATAAAACTTAATATAATAAAGACGATTTGCTGAAAACCCTAGAAAAATATTTTATTTTTATTGTTGTTCAATGTATATATTATGTTATATATAAAAATATTTAACAATTGTTATATTCAGTCCCTCTCCCTATATGAAAGCTGCGTACGCCCTTCGTCGTATTTATAATCCTTTATTCCAAGATATCTTTATTTATAATGACAATCAGTAGAGGATCCAGTATTTAATTTGGAGGGAGGGGGCTTGTTTTTTTTTTATTGTAAAATTAATTTATTTTGGTTAAAAAAAAAAAAAGAAGAATCTAATATCTCTCTATAAGATAAAAAAGATTTTAGTGACTGTATTATGTTTTATTTTACATATACAGAGCGGAACGTACTGTAACGAAGCCACTGCACTTCTTATTCCCAGAATTATTTCTCCCTTATTATGTTAACAAATCGGCAATGAGGCGCGATGTATAAAATAGATTTGTAGATTATGTTGATAAAAAATAATACATTCTGAGTTACAGAATACATGTAAATAAGAGTTATATAATTTGAGCACAAATATTACAGTTGAATGAATTGTGGTATAATTTGTAAAATGAGGATTGGTCCCTCGTCGGGCAGTACCCCTCTAGTTTCTAAAAAATAAAATAAAATAATGTTTTGTGGCCCTTGAATGCCTATAAAAAAAATAAAATAAAATAAAACAGAAAAACAAATACTTTTTACAGGAACAATAATGCTTATAGGGTATAGGGATAATTTTTCTTGACATGTGCTTACATTTAGTAGATGAAATACATGCGATGTAATTTTAAAAGTGTACATATTTTGATTGTTTAAGAAGTTAGTTGAGATCACTCAAAGAAACAAGTATGGATTAATAAAATAAAAATTTCCATATTAGGAATCCGCTACTGGTCTACAGTTTTCAGCATTGATTGAAGTTTATGGTTATCGCTCTGTTCATATGGGTCGTATTGTGATGTTATCAGTCATAGAAGATTTCTCATTAAATGAGCTATGTAAAACAAAAATAATTGTACAAATCAGATTAGTAGTTACTCGAATTAGCGCTTCAAGAAATCTTTAGCTTTGTATATAAATATAATGTAATGCAATACGTTACAGGCGGAACTTGGAGGGAGGAGGGGAGAGAGTTTTCGGGCTGAAGCCTCCTCCCTCCACCAAAATGGTAAATTATAACCATATCTTATGAAAAAAAAATTAATAATTACCTCTAAAAGTATTAGTTTTCGTGTAATTACAGTTAATACTTAAAGAATCACTTAAACTCTATTTCATATAGGTAGTTAGTTTATTTATTTTTCTTCCTAAGTAAATATATTTTAAAAAATAATCTTTCGGGCTGAAGCCCCTCTCAAAAATTCTTAATCCGCTTGTGTAATACATATAATATAACAAAATATTTAGTTATTTTGGTAAACGGGGAATATTGCCAGATTTATTATTCAGTTATTGCCCATTGTTGTATTTATCGAGTAATTAGCATATATATGTTAAATTAAGTTATGTCTATATAAGACGAAAATGCATCCTTTCATGCTGTATGTTTGTGAGACTTGGATTAAAATATCTTTCACTTAAAAGGTATCACCTCTAACAACCTTTTTCGTGTTAGATTAAGGCTCAGAAATTCCCTATGACCTTTCGTTTGATAGGCCATTTAAAACTTTCTTTGCTACTAAAGTAACTTTCAAGGTAGTAGAAGTTTTAAAGCTTGTGTTAATTTGCTTTTCCTCGTTTTTTTTTCGCAGGAACTAAAGCTGTAGTTGGCAATTAAGTAACGATATCTCTATTACTACTTTTCAAAGCCGGAAACTATAATCTCACCCTGGGTAGTATAGCTTAATTTTGCTGCCTCTTCTTAACTCTGTCCTCCCAAAAGTGAACATTTTTATTTTAGACAGTATATTTCGAAATAAAAATCATTATTTTGTAACATTAACTCATCTTACCTAATGTATTAGGATCAAAATAATCAAAAAGCTGCTACAAAATTGATAAATTAAAAAATAAAATTCTAGAAATTTGCCACAGTGGTAGAGTATCCTCTCCTCCCCCCTCCATTTCCCGTCCATGCAAATTATACAACTTTAAAAAATTATTCAAAACTTCATGTTTTAATCAGCGGAAACTATTGATAATCTTGCAACATAAAAATTTAAAAATGTCGTTAGTGGATTATTGTTAAAGGTATTTTCTGATGAAGTTACAAGTTTTGGTGACACTATTAAAATTTGATATCCATCTTTTGTAATTAAAAATGTTTTCTAATTTCAACAATTTATATTAATATAAAATGTGAGTTTATGCAAAAAAATTCGTCTGCTCACATAGGCTCTTCTGCTAATACAAATACAGCTTATGGTTTTAATAATTTTTATAGTTATTCAATTTTGTCACTCGCTATTTTTCAGTACAGATGTGTCTACTTATAGAAGTACCTTACAAGTAAAATTTACACCGATTAATCGTGTATAAAGACGATACTTATGGGAAATCTGGAACTTCTACATTTACCAAAATCTAATAAATAAATTTTGTTTTATATGTGTATTTTAAATGTTAAAGATTAAAATTTTAATTGAATCAAAATGTTTCTAGAAAAAAATATTCGTATTATTCAATGTTTTTGCCTCATTCAGAGTCAAGTAGAAAAGAAACGGTAAAAACAGCATTTATTTACTTTTTATCATTATCATAATAATTTGTATAAAGTAACACACGAGATTTGTGTATTGTATTCTGTTACATTTTATTTCAATAATATGCTAACCAGCCATCTTACCTCCAAATAATGCACAAACAGGAACCTCACTTAGTCACAGTTTATTTCAGTAAGAGAACTCATAGTGATCAATCCTTAATTTACAAAACGGTTTTTGTTTGGAATAAAAGAAATTACAAAATGTATCAGAATGATTAATTTTATCCTATTTATAAAGCAAATGAACTAGAGAAATATTGAATGAAATAAAATTCCAATTTGGCTTAGGAAAAACAGGTTAAGATATAAATTAAATTTTTTTGTACTAAATGTCTAACCTTTTTTAAAAAGCTTCAAAAATAATTTTGATGAAACCATTTTGTAAAATGTTTTAAAATAAAATTTAACTTTTATTCATTTATGTATTTATAAAATAATTTATGTTAAATGAGAAATAAGCAGTAATTTGTACTTAGATTACATATTTAATTATCATGAATGAATTGCCTGAATCTTATATTAAGAATCGACTGCAAATCACTGTTATAAATTAATTTTTTCGGTAAATGAATTGTTTTAACAGAACTTTTAAGTAAAAGTTTTGTAAATCCTTTAATAGAATATTTCTATTGACAGAAATTCTGGCACCAAAACAACAAAAAATAAAAGTTCCAGTCATATTGAACTGATTAAAAATAAAAGTTAACTTTTCATTTCAAATCCTGCAGTGTTCTTTTCAATGCTGAGGTAAATGATACAAATTCAATTCAACAAAATATTTCTATCTTTTTTAAGTGCAATTGTGTAATTGATGTACTCATAAATATTTGAATAATAAGATGATGTTTTTACTCTTGTATTTGTATTTTGTAGGTTCATCCTGAAAATACTGAGTGGACTTGTTTTGAACAATCTGCAGAAGTTGACATCAAATCTTTTCTAGGGTTTGAAAATACCATTGAAAAGTTAGCTATGAAGCAATACTCTGCTAACATTGCTAAGGGTAAAGAGGTGATGGAATTTTTCATCAATGAATTGAGAAGTGAAGGAATCACTACTGTGTCTAGGTGGACAAGAGATCCTACATCACCTGAAATCGATGACGAGTTAGTATTATTTAATTAAACCTTTTCTAAATAAAATGATTGTTAGTTTTTAATGAACAGGTTAATAAAAGTATATACCATTAACCAAACTTTATAACAACTGTCACTATTTGTATTCAGAAAAGAAATCAATGAAGGAGATGATACTGTGACTATCACTGAAATTTCTCTTTGCTCTAAACCAAGACGTAACTCAGGTCAGCAGTCTTCCAAAGGTAGTTATTTATCTCTTTTCGGTTCATAATAAAGATTTTAATCATTGTTAGCTATTTATTTGTTTCTCTTCAGATTGTCAATCCCAACTTGATTCTGAGTACATTCAGAGATATCTTGGACAGCTTACTCTTATGCAAGAATCTAGACTTGTTCAGTTGCGGAAGTCAGTTGCTCAGCTGCATAAGTCTAAGGTAAAAACAAAATTATTTATTTTTTTCTATGATCCCACTTTGAAATCAGCATGGGTTGAAATGAAGTTAATGTTTTCGTATTCTCTCTTTGTCAGATTCCTAGTGACACTACACTTCTGAGGTTTTTGAGGGCACGTGACTTTAACGTAGATAAAGCACGGACTCTTCTTTCTGAATCATTGAGTTGGAGGAAGAAACATAATGTAGATAAAGTTTTGTCTGAGTATGTTGTACCGCAGATCGTTAAAAGTTACTTCCCTGGAGGATGGCATCATCATGATAGGGGTAAGTTCGTGTATTATTTATGTGATCTGAAAACTTTTATTTTTCAATTATATTAAAAAATTAAATCCACAGCTTCCATTTACCAGTCTACTTCTAGTAGAAATTAATTTTATATAAATTAAAAAACCTTAAGAATGTTACTTAAACCATAAATATAAAATATGATAATTCTATATACTGTATTAATTTTGAGCTTCCATGGAAACATTTATTTGCAATTTAATAATTTAATAGTGAATATTATTATCTTCAACAATTATTATTTATTAATTTTCATCACTCTTCACTACCATTTACAACTTTATATATTAGGTATTAATTTTTCTGAAATATTAAGCTTTTAACAGTTAACTATAGATTTTTTTTTACTGCCCACAACATTAGAAAGGATAATATTACAAGTAAGCAGATAATCAATCGAATTTTCTCATTGTTGAGAAGTGTGCTTATGAGCAGAACTCAGATTACTGTAAATAATTCATGATTTAAAAGAAAAAACTTATAAAGACTTAAACAGTAAGTTTCAGAGAAGAGCGATATATAAGGAGATATACCATATACTCTTTCATGATTCTTTCTATGTGATGAAAACATTAACTAAGTTAGATTATTAGAGAACAAAAAATACTTCTCTATGTAAAAAAGACATTAGAGACGAATTAGGTAGACTCTTAGTGAAAGAAAATCTGAAGAAGCATCAACTTAGGTGGTTGGAGACAATGTATGCAGAATGATAGACACTTAGTTGATCAATTGAGGTATGGATGTGAAATATGTAGGACAAAGGCCTGTAGGACAACCCAGGCTTAAATTCAGGGAACATCTTGGAAGATCGAGAAAAGTAAGCAGAATGATATATAATCCAAAATTAGAGTGAAGTGCTGGAAGTGGATTGAGGCTCCAGTTCAATACTGAAAGGCAAAACAGCAAAAGAAAGGAGAAGATTATTAGTGGAAATTGTTTTGTCTTTTTATTATAGCATTTAATAAATTAATATAGAAACTTATTGACAAACCAATGACAGTTATAGCCTGAATCGGATGTCTTCACATTTTTTTTTTTTATTTTTTATCAATATTTGCTTACAATTTATTAAATTATTTTTTAACAGCCGCTAATGAATTATTTAATTGTTATTTAAAAATAATCTTTAATCTTTGTGTATTTGATTCTTATATAGTTGTTTAATCTTTAAAAATCCAAATTAAAACTGATAATTTTTTGCTAGATGGTAGACCTGTATATTTGCTGAGACTTGGTCAAATGGATGTAAAAGGACTCTTGAAAACAATTGGTGAAGATGGTCTTTTAAAACTTGTAAGATATGGCTTCTTGATTATTATTTTGTGATAGTTTCTAAATATTTTTATATTTCTAGCACAAAATAATCTTATCAACAGTTTTAGTGTACAGTAATGCTATTTAGGTACTTTACCCTTTAGTACTAAAATTAAAAAATTGAAAAAATATAATTAATTTTTAAAACTGATTGTTTGAATTTTTTTTTCTGTTTAGTATATTTGTATACTTTCTAATAAAAATATTTTGAGGGTGTAGATGATGCATCAGCCTCATATTTTCATGGTGAGGTGTTGCCATTGATGTCAACTTCTAGTATTAATTGACTAGAGGGACATGATAGTGTTATTGTAACAGTTTATATCATTTGTCGGTGGTAAGATACAGCTACTGCTATATCAATGTACACAATTGCAGCAATGAAATAACTCAAACAAATTAATGATATCATTTATTTTAAATGTTTTAAGTAACAATATGTAATATCAGTTGTTCCTTTTTATCAGACAATGCACGTTTGCGAAGAAGGTCTTAGATTAACCGAAGAGGCTACACTTACCTCAGGGAAGCCGATATCTACCTGGTGTTTGCTTGTGGATCTTGAAGGGCTTAACATGAGACATCTTTGGAGACCAGGAATCAAGGTGAACTTATTAAAAATGGTCAATTACTAACATCTGGCTTTTATTATTCAATTAAAATTTGTTGTTCAGTCATATCGAAACAGTATTTTTGAGAAATTTGAAATGCGTATAAGCTTTTTTTCTCTAATTAATTAACTTTTATCATAGATAATTTTTGATGTTGTGAATATTAGTCACATAAGTTATTGAATCTGTTGATTACACATTTTAATATATTCTCATATTTGACATTATTTTTACCATTACATTTAGGAGGAAATGAATTTCAAAATATTAATTATTTTTTTATTTCAATATGAAACAATTCTTGTTTTGTTTAGGAGAAAATATTATAAAATTTAAATTTTCTTTTTCTTTAGTGAGATTAAAAAAAATAATGTTCTTAAGAATTAACTTTATATTTTTTCTCTTTCTTTTTTTCCTTACAGTTTAATCCATCTATACTCAAAAGCTCGCCATAAATAAAAACTTATTAAGATGTATGCCCTAATACAATAAAATAAGTTTATATTCATTTGTATTTTTTCCAGACTTCAATGCTCTAGCAACTTCTTAAATCCTTATTAATTAGTTTTTAACACTCACTCAAATTTTATTCATTTTTTATATTTTAATATATATGTTACTATCATACTATGTGGCTCATGGCTGTAATTATTATATCCTCATTTAAGAAGTAAATATTTTTCATTTAAAAAATAATTTATGATTAGGTTGTTAATCTGATATTTGGTGTTTTAATAAATTTGAAACATCTGTGGTTTCAGTTATTATGCAGGTTATATAACCTCTTATTACTTGACAACTTGAATGTCTACCTGAACAATTAATTTATTTTATTTTTTTTCTGTTTTGTTTTAAGCATTAATTGTTATCATCAATCAATTACTAATTTGTTTCTTTTCCAACAACATATTTTGCCTACAAGAATTTTTTCATATGTTCAAAATAGGCTTTGCTTCATATAATTGAGATAGTTGAAGCGAATTATCCAGAAACCTTGGGACGTGTTTTAATAATCAGAGCTCCTCGAGTCTTTCCTATTTTGTGGACACTGGTTTCGACATTTATTGGTAAGTCAATTATTTGACAGGTTTATTGTATATTTAATGTTTCGATTATCTATAATGCTATTTCACTCATTTTTTAACCGTATCATTAGTTTAATATATTGTCACTCTAGTTAAAATTGAAGTTGAAAACCTTAAAATTCCAAGGATCTTGTCATGATTTTACAATAGAAACATAACAGTATAATTGTAAAAATAAATAATTATAAGTTTTGGTAATAAGGGTAATGAAAGATAGAAATTGGATTGATTATTTACACCTGAATCATTCAATCATTAATTCTTTTAAAATCCTTTTGATTTAAGGAAGAATTTTACAATAGGCAACCCAGAATCATAACTGCTCAGCATTGCACGTTAGGTCTTGAACATTTGACCAAAATATTGTAACGTAACATATTGGGTGCAATAAACTGCTCTGTGATTCTGGGTTTCCTCCACCTAGCTCTGCCAGGTGATAGTCTTATGCTGTACCAGTCTAGTTTTAAGTAACTGGTAAGGCTCTCAAACCTGCTTCCATGTCATACTGTGCTGGTTCGATTCCTGCCTGGCATGGTTAAATTAATGGTAGACTTCATCAAAAAATCATTGACCTACCCTCTCAATCTGACTAGAGTAAGGAGTATGGCTGATTTATTATTTAACTTACTCAATTTGAATTTAATAAAAAAAAAATTTAAATTAATACACTTCCCCTATTTTTAATGTACAGCTTTTTAAAAAATCTGGTGTATCCACTCACACTTTCTGGTCTATTTCAAAAAAGTTTTTATATTTTTAAAAGTATCCATTAAGAAACAAACTAAAAATTGAATTAGATTTATTTTTCTGAAAATTAATCAAAGAATAGTTTGGGCACGATTTCTTTGATAAACTAAAGCAATATAACCAGCTTATGGGAGAGCAGTGTATAATATTCAATACACTCTAATATTGCTAACCAAAAACTTTTTGCCATAGCCCAAATTTATCAGATAATAATTTATGTCAAAAGTAGAGGAAATAGTGAAACTTGTGTGATGCGGGCACTAGGTTTTTATACTTTCACTTAATTTTCTTTTTTCTCTCTCCCCTTTCTGGCACTGAGATTTGAACTCATAATCTTACATAAGAAATTGAATAGCTGTATCTTCATTAGTAGGTGTCTGAAATGACGTTTTTTATATAGTTTTGTAGGTAATTTAAATACCTTTCAAAAGTATTTAAATTTTACCATAGAATATATACTTAGCGAGTTAGGCTCCAAAACATTTTTCTTTTCTTTATAACTTTTTTTCCTGAATTTTTTTGGAAATTTAATACTTGTACGAAAAGGGAAAGGACATTAATTAGAAAATTATAGGAAAGTTTCACGGATTATAGGAATTATAGGAAAGTAAGCAAAATCGTTAGAGCCGTTTTTGCGCTACAGTCTTTACCTAGTAAAGATAGGAAAATAAAAAAGAAATAATATTAATCCTAAGTGAAGGACAGTAATTCATTTTATATATTTTTTTTTTTTTTTTTTCCTTCCAGTCATCTTTGTGCATCCCAGTAACGTTGTGGCTTTTATTGATTAAATCTAATCTGTACATATTGTAACGTTCCTCTTTCCCTCCAAAATGAAACAACGAGTTTCCTTTTTCAATATATTATTTATTTTAACACATAACATAAATCTCAGGTTGGATTCTGACAACTGAACACTCATTCAACATTAAATAACTATAATTTACTAATTACTAAATACACTAATTATACATATAAAATTTATTATTGTTTTCAAAAACCTTGATTGTCCCAGTCTAAACTTTGTGGCTCTATCTCTGAATGTTCCGGCTAGGACTCCTTTTTCTATTTTCTCAGCTTGCTGGCTAGCACCTACTCTCTTGACAGCTTGTCACCTTGGCGGCTCATAACCTTCTCTCTTGGCCGCTATCACCTTCTCTCTTGACGGCCCGTCACATTCTGAGTTACATGAGGCTTGCTTCCCCCACCATCCGCAGCACTTTCTCCCCGTAGTTCGTGTTGTTACCACTTTCGCGACACTATTTAAATGCCATGTAATGTTGACATTACAATATATTATTACAGTAAGGCTCGAAATCGATTTTGTACCAAATATAAGCTCCTGTCATGCTCAAACACCATGAATGGGGTACCGTTGGATTCAGAATTTCACGGGGGGTTAGCGAATCATATTCTCCACTTTTGTTTTTCTTTCTGAAATAAATAAAGTCGATACAAACATTTTGCTAGGCTTCAATACTGGAACGGTGGTAGGTCTGTAGATCGATGCGGGACAAATTGGATCTTGAAGATTTTGATGCGTACAGCAAGACCTGGATAGTTCCTCTGGAACTATCGGATCCTGCGTTTTTAAGCCCAAAAATGTACTATTTTCGAGATAACGCAAGGCATAGGATTCGCATCCACACAACCTTACACTAATTGTAGTACTGTCATTGAATACATGTCTCATTTCGTCGACTTGAGGTCTCTATGATCGAGAGAGGAGGAGTTTATATTATTTATCGATGGTGTTTTTGATCGGCAAGCCATATCATCGTCAATTTTTCACCAAACCTCAAGATTGAGCCATCAATTTCGAAGGCTTCCTTCTCCTTCAGGCGGACAAAATAGTCCAATCATCCCGAAAATTCAGGCAAAAAAGTTATAAAAGAAAACAAACTTTATTTGTGAATAACTAAAAAATTACACACTTTTCCCTTGGTTATTTTTCCAATATTTTTTGTTTTTCATTTTATTATTTATTATTTTCGATTAATTTTCATTAGGAGAGTTCTATTATAACCCATTTTATTTGAAAATAACTATATATTTGGCATATAGCTATATTATCAGTACGACGATGAAACAATTTGTACTGACCGAAGGAGGAAAGTGGGTTCAAATATTTTTTTTAAGGGAAAACAGAGTTGAGATTTGTATTTCGCACCTCTATAAAGCCTCAATTACTCAAATACGAATTTTCATAGAAATAAAAAAAAAATACATTTTTTTGCACCAAATCGGAACCAAGGCTCCCCCCTTCGATCTTCTTTCGAAAATCACAAAAAGTGGGATAAAATAAAAATGACTCCACTTATCCACATTAAAATTTACATTAAGTTAGGACTACATAAGCTGCACAAAATGACATAAACCAGACCCCTGTAAATATAATAGAACTAGAGATATAAAACAAAAACCTTTGAGGAGTTTTTCTTTATTTATTGTTTTTAAATGCGTCAAATCTAAAAGTTATTGATATGGCGTTGAAGAGTAATAACTCAGCTTTCCAACGATTATAGATACATTGAATTAGGAGAAAATCGTGAGGAGTTATGAATCATATACTGAAAAGCAGAGGGAAAAATGAAATAGAAAGACAAACTGCGTTCCTATGGCAACGCAGTCAACAGAACATTGCTATCCCTAACCTATTGTACATCCATCATATATTATTACAGTAAGGCTCGAAATCGGTTTTGTACTCATATAAGCTCCTATTCCCATGATTATATAAAACATTACTAAATTGTCTACAAAAGAAAAAAAAATCATTGAAATCGGACAATTTTTCGCAAAGATACAGCTTATTGAAATTTGTAAATATGTTGGTTCCAAACAAAAATGAAGATTTAAATTAATTTTGTTTCCTTTGTCGATTATATTTATCGATAAAGTAACAATTGATTACTTTATCTTTTGATACGTTGCATTATTTTATTTTCTTATTAATTTGGCATTTGATAACAATACACTGTGCGAATTTTTCGCAATTTATTGAAAAAATATGTTGTTTTTTTTATATTAAGGAAAGAATATTGCCGGTAGTTGAAACAAAGAAGAAGAGACTTCAGTTATTCAGTTGTAACTAAACTAATTCTGAAATATAACAAAGACATTTACAAAGACACTGTTTATTTATAATGTTACATATTTTCTCATAACTCAAGTGGACAAAGACAACTTCATTTTCATTGCATTTTTTCAGAACAACTTAGTTTTTCATTTACACCTTCAAATTAACAGGCAAATATACTGTCAGTGTTCTAAAAATGTAACCCCTGGATTTCTGATTATTTTGATAGTTTTGCACAGGTAATACATTAAACCACGCTCATTGTATGCCACAGCATTGAATCTGGTCCGGTCGCATGAAAATAACCTGTCCAGTTGTTGGCCATAATAATGGATTACTGTTAAAAATAATAAAATAGCAAATAAACCCATTGCTACACATGTAGCGTAATATTTAAGCGTTTGATATTTGTCAATTTTATATGATAATAAGTCAGTCGTTGAATGTTCAATGTTTTTTCGTAAGTTTGGTTCACTTTCCGTAGTCGATGCTGTATTGTCCGAAGAGTGTATTCGATGATGATGATGATGACAGTGGTGTCTTTTCTTTTTCTTTTCTTCTTTAATATTAACAACTTTTTCCGAAATTGATCTTTCTCGTAGAAACCTATATTAAAGGGAAATCAAGATATTATAAAAGGTCTCATTCTTAAATCAAATTAAATTTTTTAAATAATTTATTTGACAAAAATTATAATACATTAGTAATTTATTAGTGCTGCTAAATTAAAGGAACATTTTAAACTTTTAAGCTACTGTTACAACCATGAAGCTTATGGCTGAATTCTCTCTGATAGCTTGTATGTTATAATCTCTCAATCCATTTACAAGTATAGGTTTTTAAATTATTTTTTGTCAAATGGTTAGAGCATGGATCATTATTTAATACACTAAATATATTTTTCATTATTTTTATATTATATTTTTCATAGACAAATACATATATTTGTCTGACTTTAACCTAAACTTTTAATTAACACTTCAGACATTTGTGTAACCTACTTTGATAACATATGTTATTTTTATCAATAATATAATATGTTATTGATTGACAAAGTGTATACATAATAATACTAATAGAACAATAGCTCACTTGGGACTGTATGGATCAGGTATTATGTCATAATCATATATTCCCATGTCATAACTTGAGACAGGGGCTTCTTGGTTCCTGTCTAATAAATCTTCTCCCTTCTCCATGTGACCAGGGAATGCTTTAGAAGTGTCTTACTGTTGATGTATGCACATGAAGTTTAGAGGGAGCCAGATAAATACCAGATTAATCTGTTATTGAGTTTCATTATTAATTATTGATATCATGGAATCACCTGAAAAATTTAGATTCAGTGATAAATTTACATATGTTGGAACATTTTCAGAGAACTGCTAAGGTTGAAATTATGTTTAACTTGTGTTTTTTATAATGATAAGTAATTATTTATGATCCTGTTGTATAAACAATGGTATTCTTGATCTATCTACTTTAATTATTGTATTTACAGGATACTCTTGATACTATATTAATACTGATGTTACTCAAAAATTGCTCAGATTAAAGCTTAAAATGGTTGTCATTAATTATATTGTGCTTCATTGGGATGTATATGTGTGTACATTTGTATGTTTACTACGTTTATTTTTCTAGGATGGTAGTTTAGTAAAAACCATTGTTTTAATATACTCTTAATAATAAATAGTCATTAAATTAAATTAAAACTGCTTATCTATGATTTTTTTTAGATGATGTCACCAGAACAAAGTTTCTATTTTATGCCGGCAATGATTATCAAGAACCTGGGGGTTTGATTGACTACATTCCTGAAGAATATATTCCAGATTTTCTTGGCGGCCAATGCAAAGTAACATAATGTTTAAAAAATGTTAATTTTTTTATTTCTAGTAAACAAAGGCATTTTTAGCATACTAAACTGTTTTCAGACAAATGTCGTTGAGGGTAGTTTGGTGCCAAAAAGTTTGTACCTGACAGAAGGTGAACTCGGCCGTGAAGGAAATCCTTTGACAGATGATAGTATGTATCATTCTGTCAGCCTTTCGAAAGGACAGGTAATCTCAATTCAATTTTTATATAGATAGTACTGTGATAAATGACCAACTAAATCTCCTCAACATAAATAAATAGCTGTGGTTAATGTTTTTAATCCACTTAATATAAAGCATGATTTATTTAAAAAAAAAATAATACCATGACCAAAGGAGGCATTACAAATCTTAGTTTCTTGTGTCCTTCTCTCTTTCTGATTCATTAAACTGCAGATTGTAACACTAAATGGAGTTTGGTAGTACTTATGCTTTATCATGTGTGAATATTAGTCATAATAAGTCAGTTGAATAATAAGTAAATGAGAAATCATATTATTATTATTTTATTTTTTTTTCTGTAATAATTATTAAAGTCTATATTGTATTATTCTTTATTTCTTTGCAAAATAAAGAATAAAAACATATTAAATGAATTTCAATAATATCTATGCTGTGACAGATTGTATCAGACAATTTTTAAATCAATAGTTTGATAAATAATGAGAATAATAATATGTGCAACATTATGGGCAACAAAAGCTCGAAACGTCCAGATAATTAATAAATAATGATAAACAATAAAATAAATAATAATTATAATAATAACATGAAGACCTTATTAATTCTTTCTTTCTTTCTAAACATTATATATATATATATATATATATATATATATATATATATATAATTAAAAATGATTAGTGGGCCTTCAATTAGGATACAACTTAGGAGTAAATGAGAAAATATAATAAAATTCTTAGTAAATATTGTGTATAATTCCTTTTTAGAAATATTTTGTTAGAGTTTATTTTATATTTTTTTTTTTTTGGCTTCTTATGATTATATCCCATTGCCAACTCAAATTGTCAACCCCGTGCCCATGGTTTCTATATAGTCTACATAGGATTGCTTCCTATAAGTATTCAGCTATCCCATTCTGTGGAAATTTAAAATAAAATTGTTAAAAGAAAGCATAATAATAAAAATAAATCTTCACTAGTATGATTGTTATTATTTTACAGTAACAATATTCAAACTAAAGTCATTTGAATAGGATAAAATACTTAACTCCATCTTTCATTGCCTTCTGTCCAAGCTTACCTGTTGCAAAAATTTAGTCAAGTTCTAATGTTTTGTTCTTGTATTACTCAATACAAACAAATTTACAGATGTTTAGTTTTATAATAAGAAAATTATATACTTAATTTTTCTGTGTACCTTGTATTTGAAGATACATGTTCATCCTATTCTCAGCAACGATTCACAATTACAGAAATTCCATAACCCTCAATGAAAATAAGACCAATACTGGTACTGAATTGACTAATACGTTTGATTTAATTTTTTTTTTTTTTACTTTGATATTTTAAACATGCAAGTTAGTAAGTTATTTTTTAAATGCTATATTATATTATTGATTCAATTTTCATAGGCTCATGAAGTAAAATTAAATATAGCAGATGCTGGAAGCGTAATCACTTGGGATTTTGATATCATAAGGGAAGATGTCACTTTTACTGTGACAAGAAGAAACAGTTCTCCTAAGCACAGCACTGCAGGTTATTGTTTATTGTTTTTACTTCTCTTTTGTAGTTTTGGCTATGAGTCAGTAAATTTAATTAACTTATATTTCTCAGGATTATGGGTATAAAATATTTTATTACTGTTGTGTAGGTGAAGAGGATTGTATTAAGGTTGAAGGTCCCCTTTTATGCAGGGATGGAGAAAGCGTGCAGGGTTCGCACGTTTGTTCAACCCCTGGTCAATATTCTTTATCCTGGAGCCACCAGGGTGACCATAAGGCACAGCTGATGTACTATTATGAGATACTTTCTTCAGCTGATTATAGGTAACACTCTTATAATATATTATTGTTAATGTTCAAATGATTTGCTTATTGATTTATATTTTAATAATCAAATTCATTATTGGTTCAATGTTCTTTGTCTAATTATTTAGTGAAACTTAAAAACCACTGAATCATATAATCATAACACATTATATTTATTAGTTATTTTTTGCTAAAACCAATAAAAAGTGTATATGCATTAAAAAAAAAATTTAATAAGTTAAGTTTCAATTAAATCAAATTTACAGTATTGAAAATTTATTACAGTTGTTATTTTCATATGATTGCGTACCTAATTTTTAATATAATTTATGCTCTACCACCCTTAGTGTTTTGAAGACAAAAGAACTTTATACTTTGATTTTTGTTTAGGATTTTTTTTGGGGGGTGAAAGTTTGATTTACAATCATTTTTCCCTATCTATTAATCTAAAAAACAAAACAACTAAAGGTCTAAATCATAAGAAATTATTCATTTTTTACAGATCTATAATAGAAATTCAGTCAATGGTCGTTGGAGCAGTTTGCTAAGTGATGATGTTTGTGTATTTCAGGAACCATTAGTATTGTGAATAAAAGTATTTTAAGCCAGTTATAGATTATAATTTTTGTTATCTTTTGTTTATATTTAATAAATAAATATTTTTTCATTCCAAAGATTTATATTTTAAATTGTTTTCATTTGATCAATTTCGATCCATTCTATAGCATTATTTATACTAATAATGTTGAATAGCACTGAAAATATTTTTACAAATTAGGATGTCCCTGTTTTGGATAGAGAATTGATATAAATGAAAATATTTGATGTATCCACTTGATGATACTTCCTCACCAGTTTGGGCATTAAGTCCATAACAAAATTTATTTCCTGCATCTTCACTAAAATTAAGCTGATTAAGATTTTGTTCGAAAATTCTTAAGTTTTACTTTGTGAATTTAATGATCTATCAAATAAACATCATTTGGTATAATGTTCAGAAAGAATATTTAGTTTTCGACTTATTCAAAATACTAAAAGTGAACAGGTTTCAATGGGAACCTGCAGAGAATACTTTCTGATTTTTTTCAGATTAGTTTTTCTTTGTCCTAGGCAAATTGTATGTAGTATATGAACCAAGTCTACTGCTTACAATAGTTGACTAAGATATGCGATAGTTAGAAAGGACCACTTAGTCCTTGAATCAACTATTATTGCCTTCTGAGATTGGTAGATTTTTTAAAACTGTATAAATTATTAACAAAAATTTCATTTTTTGTTTCAAGAAACTTTCAAATAAAGCATACTTATCCATATAAATTCATTTTTAATTATAAGTGCGTTATATGTAAATGATTTTGTATTTTGTTGTGTTAAATTCAGGGTATGATTAGTCAAGGATCACAGTTAAAGTGAATTGGAGCAATTTCACTGACAGTGATGTTATCAATGCTAAAACAGAGGCCACAAATAAAACAAAATTAGAACTGAAAAAGGAAAAGATTTAACTCTGCACCAAGAAAACAATGAAAGAGAATGGTTATAATAAGGTCATGTAAGAAAAATGTTTAGGTTGGTGTAGAGGTAATAGAGAGGGAGCAGCTAGTGGAGAAAGACAAAATCAGTTTTAAGAAAGTATTGGTTTTCTTCTTTGATTCCTCGGTTTGTGACGGTTCTTCAATACTCCACATCTAAAATTAATTTTCTACATATTCTCTATTTGCATTTTTATATATCTGTTTTCTTCCATTCATATATGTAACGTATACTATACTACCATATTTATTACTATCGCATTAATTGATAGTTTTCTTACATATGCTTCTGTGTTTTTGTTGTAGCTGATGATAGGCCCTGATGAAATACTAAAAAATGGATCAATGTATTGAAAAAATTATTTATTTTTCTTGATTAATCCTATGATTAATTATATCCTGGAAATAATGTTGATATTTCTGATGACAATTGAGTCCAACTATTTCTTTGCCACATCAAGCAATTTCTTCAAAAGTTAGTCGACATTAAATATGAAATTTCTCCTTATATTAACTATCTTTCAATGTTTTCTTCAGGGGTTCGATGTCTAGTCTTCAGTCAGCAAACAGTTCATTTTCTGCTCTCAGCACATCACAAACTGCTACCAACAGATGATATCGGGACTTTGGCTCTTCTCAACTAGAAGAAGAGCCTTAATTTATTTTTCCATTCCTTTCTCGCTTCACTAGCTAAATGTTTATAAAATACTCAAGAATTGAATCTTTTTTGCTGATTTTGATCAGCGGTTGAAAGCATTCCGATTCAAACTAAATAGTGAAATTATAGCAATCAGGTTGGTATGTTAATTTGTAATTATTGGAGGCGATTGTAATCTTATTCATATGACAACACAACCTATTATTATGTATGTTTTTTTGTTTTATTTAATGAATTATTATCACAAGTTTTATTGACATTATGTTTCTTTCAATTTAATTGAATTCCAAAGTAATTCAGCCTATAAGAGTTATAAAAATATTGAAGGATATTATAGTAATAAAATGCTCAAGAAGAAGTCAACTCTTCATTAGATTAATTAAACATTCATGGTTGTGGAAAATAAAATTGATTAATGTTGTTACTTGTTGGGTTTTTGTAAAGTCTAAGCTATTTTAGACAGTAAAGTAAATTTAAAAAAAAAATCATTTTCGATCGAAATCTATTTCATTGTGATATTTAGTTCAGATGTTATCAGAATCTATGTATGAAGTATGCTTTTGAAATCCTTGAAGACCTCTTCAAGTTCTTAATTGGAAGGTAAAGCTGCAAAAAAAAACTCATTTTGTAAGCGAGCAATGTACTTTGCAGATAGGGAGAAAATAAATAGATAAGATAGTAAACACATACTCCAATCATTAATGGTCTACTGATTGGATATTTAGTTTTATAAAGTTTTGGTTATTTCTATGATAATAATGAATTTCAATAATTTTCTGCATATTTATCAAGTAATCATAGACTAATAATGATGATTGTTAATTTTCATAAAGGCTGTTAAAATTTATCAACGAAGGTTCTACCAATTAGTCCATCATAGGTAGCTAATGGAAGTTATGTAAAGTAAGTGCATTAGAATTTTCTCATTAAAAGAAAAAGGAGAAAAACAGTACAAAAATTAAAAATGTTATCCATTCAAAGTTCAACTATTATATTTTTATGACTGTTAAAAATATCAGAATATATTTAATCAATTTAACATTATATATCCGGCATAAATGAAGCTTTTACATTTTATAAACCTTACTGTATCTTTTAGTTTTAACTCGTTAAAGATTTCATTAGGTAAATGATATGTAAAATATTTTTGAAATTTTCAGAGAAAGCAATTATGTATTAGATTTTCTTAAAGCACTAAGTAGATAGCAGTCAATTACTAGTTGACCTAAAGTAATAAATTCTTAAAATATTTAATGCAAGTCAAATTACTGTGAAACAACTACCGTCAAGATATCACTTGAGGCGTCTGCTTACAAAAAGGGATAATTCCATTTAAATTTCTTTTTCTATGTATAGTTTGAAAGGTTCCATTATATGAAGAAAAAAAATGGTTGGTAAAAAGTTAATTTACTCCTCAAAACATAAAGCTGTGTAAAGTAATTTTTTGTTTTCGTTTTGAAAAAAAAAAATTAGAATTCTGAGTTATCCTTTCTTGTCATTAGACTTGACACAGATCTTTTATCGCTTATACTATTCAGAACTGCTTTTCATATCACATGAATTTTGACTATTTTACAAAAATAGATGTTAAATTCAGGTATAGAATTGTTTTCTACCATTACTGTTAACAATATTCCTTAGAAATGTTGAATTGCATAGATATTAAAAAATTGTTAAGTAATAAATGAGTTAAAACTATACTTAAAAAGTAATTTGATTATCCATTTTTATATCTTATTGGACATAAAAAATTTTCTTTCAAAATATATTTTTTTCAAATTGGCTAAAAATAAAGTTGTTTTATAGCCTATGAGACAGTATATAAGTCATATCATGTACAGTAATTATTTCAAGAAGGAAAGTACCAAATATATAATGTGGATTAATACAGTAGGATGTCAGTAATTTAATTTACATTAATTATGGATCATGCCATCCAAATTTTAAACATTGTGGAAATTTTCATTATTTATAGATATTGATAGTAGCATTAGTTAATTAATTGAATTATTGTGAAAATATCAAGTTTACCCACTCACTTCCAGGCTATTGTTTAAACAAAATTCTTGCTGTTCATGTATTGCCTAGAAATTTGTACTTTGGTTATCTATTCACACAAAATGAGAAACTTATGCTCGGACAGTTGTACAAACCAGCAAATATTTACATTGTTTATTTAAGATATTTTATTTGATGCAGTTTTCATTTGATTATAATTCTTTAGATACTTTTGATTCATAAGTAAGGCAAAACTAATTTATGCGATTCCATTGGAATTGTTGACATTCTACTGTATCCGAATATGGGAGCATTTTGTAATGCTACAGACAATTGTAAAATTAAAGAGGAAATCTCAATAGATAGCAATAAAATATAGGTAGTTGATTGCTCAAGCTGGATTGACCTACTCTTCCCAGTTTATGAATATTAGTTATTAAAAACGGTTCTTTTTATGTTACCTTTAAATTCTATGAACTCTAGATTAGGTATAAATAATTTCAAATTACCATTTGATGACTGTAAACAAATGTTCTTAATGTAGCAGCTTCATACAAAAAAATATGTATAAAAAAATTAAAATATGTAGATTCATTGTGTGATATATTTTTATGTAGACGTATGTTAATCTAGTTTAATGAAATTGTATCTCATCTGCTTGATTTAAATTAATTAATTAAACAAAATTTAAATTAATTTAGTCGCCTTTTAAATTTAAACAATTATTATCATGATTTTTTTAAATGAGTGAACTCTTTATCAAGCAGTAGTAAAGTAAGCTCATTTAATGTTATTATAATTATTTTTATATAAAACGGTATTTTAAATTCAAATTGATTATAAGTATAAAATATATTGTTGGTATATTTATTGACAAGTGTTTGATAGTAGTGATTATAATTTATACTGTTAATATTAAATCAGGCCAGAGATATATTTTTGTTTCTCTAAAAGAATTTTAATATAGTAAATTATATGTGTGTTATTTAGTGGGGATTTTAGTTTTTAAGTAGCGTGACATCTAGTTGAGAAGAGCCATGTGCCATTTATAATAGATCTGATTGTGGCATTGTTATGTAGTGTATATTTATAGTGGTAGGACATAACTAGTTTTAATGTGGTAATGATAAAATCAGTAAAATCTTTTAGCACTCCTGTCGTCTTGTATATTCATTAGACTGATATAATTTTATGTGTGAAATTTTAATTTATTATGGTAATAGTTTAATTTTATAAAATACTTTTCATAAATATCATTTTTTCAAATGATTTCATTGTCTCAGATGTAATAATACATTATTTATTGGGTATGTATTATATACAAAAATTAAAATGTATTTTTCTTTCAATATATTTTTAATTAAGTAAAATTTGAGTTTTTCATCTTCAGTTTTAAGGATGACTGTTATTTGGTACTGGTGAAGTACCACAGGCATGACAACCTAACCACCTATGTTTCCTTCACCACACTTTTTTTCTTTCCAAGCGTGTCTGCATGGAACAATAAGTGATTAACTTGATGAGTTTTAAATTAGTTGTTTATAAAGTAAAATATCAAACTTGACTGAGAATGTAGGTTTAATCAACAAATTCATACATTGCAATGTTATTCATTTATTCCTCTTCCTATTAAGTCTGCTACAGGCACCTGTACTTCCAAATTTATATATGAATAAAATAATTCTTCTATCTCTTATTTGTATGACTATTGCCACAGTGCTACATTAGTACATTTTGTTTTTAATAACTCGGAAATATATTTTAGGTAATTAAAAAAGCAGTTTAACAAAAATTAAATTTTATTTTTTACAGTATTGGTTTAAATAATTCTTAATTTTTGATACTGGATTAATAATTGACTGCCTTAGCCATATTGAAGAGAAGTTGGTTGGTGTGTTCAGTCAAACAAATGAAGTAAAGTAAATAAATTATATTTATTTTTATTAAGGCCTTTATGAGGGCTAAGAAAAGACAAGATAACATAGATATGAGAAACTAGTAGACGGTAAAAGTAATAATACGTAGACAAAAGGTCTAGTCTAATAACATGCTGGTAGAATAAACATAACATTAATAAATAGGTGGAAAGGCAAATATACAATATATAAATAAAGGAAACATAAAATAACGCTAACAAAGTTGGGAACAGAAAGTAGCGCAAGCTAAAGATTTAATTTAATTTGGAGGGGCTTCAGCCCGAAAGCTTTTTTTTCATAAAAATAATGATAATTAATTTGGGAAAAAAGAAAGAAACTAACTACTTATATGAAATGGTGTTTTAAGTGATTCCTAAAGTCCTTTTAAATGTAATTACACGAACAAGAATACTTCAGGCTTCAGCCCCAAAGCCCCTCCCCCCATAGTTCCCCCAGTGAATAGAGATGACAAAGTTAAGAACTTATGAAATAAATAACAATGATAACAGAGTTAATAACTTATGAAATAAATAATACTAAAATAACGGTAACATAATGAAATTAACAAAGAAATGAAACATGAAACAAAAAAGAATGCAATGGAGTTTTAAGATTATTTTAATCAGAATATTACTTTCACTTACCGATATATGAAATATATAGTAAAGAAAATTACTGCGCTCGTAAAAATTTTTGAATCTGTTTTCAATGGGAATACACGTTTTGAGGTCTCCTGAGTCCAAATAACCAAGTCCTGTAAATTGGTTTATGTGTGTGTTAACTGTATAGCTCAAAAACGAATATTTGTTCGAAAGTGAAATTGCATATTTAAGA
Organism: Nezara viridula; assembly: GCA_928085145.1. Classification (NCBI taxonomy): domain Eukaryota; kingdom Metazoa; phylum Arthropoda; class Insecta; order Hemiptera; family Pentatomidae; genus Nezara; species Nezara viridula. The sequence continues at coordinate 83,473,768 of OV725080.1, read as the reverse complement.
TTTTTATATGCATAGGTTGTTACAGCAACTTTTTTGGCTAACGGTAAGTGACACTTTATATAACACATTTTTACAATTTCCTCAGAAACGGCTTCAACGATTTTGATTAAATTTATTATATCAGTGTAAAATCAAGCAGTTTTTAATATTAATATTAAATTAATATTGTTTTTAATATTATGTAGGTTTTATTGTCATTGATGTTCTCTAACAGGACTGAAATGGCTAATTTTTAATATTAGCTTCCCTCAAAGTACCTTTAATTTTTTTTTTATTTGAATTAACCATTTCACATTGATCTTGGATATAAAAAATAGTTAAATACAAAATATGAAAGAATTTGATAATTAACTAAAGGAGAAATAAGAGAACATAACAGAGAATAGTTGTAATTAAGGAACCAAAGGAATACGAGCTCGGTGACTTCATCCGAAGATTAGAACAGGCTTCCATACGTAACATGAGCTTAATATAATACGAACTCCAACAATATTATGTACTTACACTAATGTTTTCGTTGGTATTATTTAATATATTGAATAGATTACAGCAATATAAATATTAAAATTTGTATATATAAGGGTACTTAAACAAATAAAAATACCCACAATGAAATATAAATCAATATAGTGTTTATAATTTTAACTTTCACTTCCCGTTTCTCTGAAAATACTTATTTCTGCTAAGAGGGTGGTGTTGTGTGCACACCTCACCAGGTTTCTTTATTTCATTAAAAATATTTCATTTTTATTCTGTTTATCTCACTTCCTCTTAACATTCTAAGACATCAACTTATAGCAACTACGTCACTCTATTTATTTTGTCTAACGTTTACGATTTTTATCTCATAATATTCCATTACATTTCTTTGTTAATTTCATTATGTTGTTACTATTATTTTACTATTTCATAAATTCCTAACTCTGTTACCGTTACTATTTATTTCATATTCATAAATTCCTAACTTTGTTAGCATTATTTTATATTTCTTTTATTTATATATCATATATTTATTTGCCTTTCCACATATTTATTCTACCTATATGTTATTAGACTATACCATTTAGCTACATATTACTTTTACCATCTACTAATTTCTCATACCTATGTTATTTTTCTTTTCTTAGCCCTAAACCTTAGGCCGAAACATTGGTAAAAATAACAATAAATATAATTTATTTATTTTTACTTCATTTGTATGACTGAACTCCAAACCAACTTCTCTTCAATTTTTAATTTTTCTTATTCATATTTTACCAGTCTATTGGTGTTCTGAGAACTGTGTCCTTCTAGATAGGCACAAAAGTAGACTTACCGCTGCCGAAACGAAATATCTGAGAAGAGTAGCTGGCCAAACTAGAAGAGATTGCTTCAGAAACGAACGGATTAGAGAAAATGTTAAGGTGTCACCAATCCTGGAAATCGTGGAAAAGAAAATGCTCAAATGATTCGATCATGTTATGAGGATGGAAGCGGACAGGAAACCCAGAAAATTTCTTGAGGCAAGACCCACAGAAAAGAGGCCAAGAGGACATCCACGGAAAACTTGGCGAAATAACCAAGCTCGGACAGAGAAGAGGCGAGCAGTTGAGTTATATGAGGGACCTGGGGAGAGACCGTAATGACTAGCATAGATGGGTCGAGGCTCCTCCACGCTGAAAGTCACTAAGAAGGAGGAAGACGAAGAAGAATTTCTTCAGGATTTAAGTATTCTTGAATCTCTCTATTGGCACTTTATTTCCACACTTCTTTCATTTCATAAGTTTATTTGAGACTTTATTCATTATATACTGCTCATTTTAATTATGTAAATATTCAAATCTAAGTAATTTTAACAAAAATCTAAATAAGTATAATTAAGAGAAGAATAGTTGGGATGGTCAGTCAAAAAAGAAGGCAAAAATAAATGATAATATTTATTTTTTCAATTTTATTTTATTTGGCATATGTAAAAATAAATATTATCATTTATTTTTGCCTTCTTTTTTGACTGACCATCCCAACTATTCTTCTCTTCATTATCCACGACAGTCAACCATTTACCAATTATAAGTATTAATTATTTTCCCCTTCTCTCTACCAAATTAAATATTATTCCCCTTGTTTCTTTTTACCATATACATAATACATTTATTTAAAAAATTCAATGAATAATTGCCTGTAACAAAAAAGCCTAAGCAACGATATACAGGCAAACAACATGATGAGAAGAATGCTCAAGACAGGATGAGAAAACATTAAATCAAAAAATAAATAATAAACAAAAAAGATTTAATCAATTATATTTTATAAACAGAGAATTAATGTATCAAATGTTTCAAAATATGTACATATGATTATTTATAAACACAATTAAAACGTTTTGTGTCAAATTAAAATACTTCCTAAGGTTAAGTAAATTAAAACAGGCATATGAAATTCTCATTTGTAGATAAATTGATAATTCACATTTATCCACATACACAAATCAAAAATATTATCTAACAAAAATTTTTGGCTTGAAAACATTTGTTTAAATCATTATGTTTGTCTAAACTATTCTTAATAGTTGTAATAAACAAACTTAAGACCACTTATAAAAATATATTAATGTCCGTTCATTTTCGAAAAAATTGCGAATTAACTATCACCAACAACTCGATTGGAAACATGCTAATACAGGTATAAAATAGATAAATTAATCACTATCAGATTCAGCACTAGAAGCAGTTGGGGTACTAAGAATTTCTTCTGATAGTTCTTCATCTTCATCTTCGCTTTCATCTTTCTTCCCTTTCTTTTTGGTGCTCTTTTTGTCTGAGTCACTCCCGCTGTCTGGTTTCTTTCTCTTGTTGCTTTCTTTTCCTTTAGTTTTCTTACTTTTTCCTTTAGCACTCTCTGCACTATCACTTCCACTGTCTTCACTCTCTTCTTTCTTCTTAGCAGCACCTTTCTTCTCTACTTCTTTCTTAGGAGGCACTTTCTTTTTATCCGATTCACTTTCTTCACCACTGTCACTTTCATTGCTATCTTTTTCTTTCTTTGGACTGGATTTTTTAGGTGAATCACTACCGCTCCCTTCAGAAGCTTTTTTGTTGCCTGATGGTTTCTGAAACAAGATATAAAAATATAAATAAATGTCAATTTTCATAATCTTTTACAACTTAATAGTCATTAATTTTAAGAAAACTTCAGATTTATAACAATATATTATACAATTCTACAACAATAAATTATATTATACAATACATCTTTATCACTACTTTTATTTCCAAAACTTTTGTTTTCAACCATAGAAAATATTTCTCGTTTAGTTGATTATCAAATTCTTTCATAGTTTATATTTATCCGTTTTTTAATTTCACTTACCTATATATGTAATATATAGTAAGGAAAAGTATTGCAATCGTGAAAATATTTTAATCTGAGTTTTCAACGGAAATACACGTTTTGAGGTCCTCTGAGTCCAAATCCAAAATGATCTGTGAATATATGAACACTCTAGCCCGAAAAAGAAAAGTTTTACGAAACTGATATTAAGTATTTAAGATAGGTTATGCCTTAGATGTCCTAGCAACTTTTTCCTTAAAATCGACTAACCGGAAGTGCCACTTTATATCAACGCTGAAACACATTTTTACAATTTTCTCAAAAACGGCTCTAATGATTTTGATTAAATTTGGTGTATCATTGTATAATTAAGAGGCCTTTAATATCATTTAGGTCTTATCCCCATTGATGTCACTTTACAGGGTTTAAATGTCAAATGTTCATATACGTCTTCCTCTAAAGTATCTTTTAATATGGTTTATTTAAAAAAAATAATTCAATTTTATTAACAGTAACTACAATGAATGGCTAAATATGAAAGAATATGATAATTGGAAACTGGAGCAATAAAGAAAAATGCTCATCCAGGTTACAAATGAATGTCCGGAAATAAAAATCAGAAGGTATACGTATAATATATCGTTAGAAACCAGAAAATTTTAGACAAATAATATCAAATAAATAAAGTTGTATAAGGTAACAGAGAGTGACGATAAAAATAAAAATAATAATTTCTGAAAACTAACATAATTTAACGTAAACCACATGTTTCCAAGGAAATTAAATGAAATTTTCTGTCTAAATGTAAACTTTAATTTTTTTTTTTGTTTTTGACAAAAAAGTATTTAAAATCCATCGAATCAAGGCTATGACATTGTTTAAAATACTATTTCATTATACTTGTGTGAAAGAAGAAGTAAAATATAAAAATATTTCATGGATATGTTTATAACCTTAAATACATTTAGTGTAGTTTAATAACACTAGAAATAATATTATATTTAAATAATTAGGTGTCTATTGACTGTTTATTACAAAAAAACTTTGTGAAATCCCAACATTATCCACTTACAATTAGTGTGACAACTTTTCACCTATCCATGGTAGACTATGAAAATTATCTTAATTCATTTTAGTAAACCTTATAATGGAAAATAATAGTTTAATAACTAATAGTCCTTATTAATCATTTATAGGTTAAATATTCAGTATACTTTCAAATCTCTCTAGGCAGATATGAGCCTTTCGGTTGACAGAATGACTAACTCCAGTTTCAACATTCTTTAATATTAATTTTTGTGATGTTTCTAGTGGCAAAATTTATACCTTTATTCACAGTTCAATATTTCAACAGTGTAATCATCTGCTCTGGAATCAACTTACTCACTGTCTTTATAGATACTTTTCCTACTATAAATATCACTAAAATGACATTACTCAAAAACGTTGAAATTTGAGTTAGTCATTCTGTCAACTGATAGGCTTATAGTCTGAATTTGTGTGGTTTATAAAAGCAGATAGAGTAACTAGATTTTTATTGCTTATTGTGACGTAATAAATAGACTTTTTGTAATTTTAGTGGTCTTAATGATCTATTAAGCTTTATGCTTCAGCTCCCTTTAAAATGCATGCACTTCAAAAATTTTATAATAGCCCAACATTGCCAGAAAATAATTTCTATTCAAAGTATTGCAGTAAGTGAAAGTTGTGTGTTGCGCGCACCAGATTTTTATATCTACCAATAATGAGAAGTGATGATTAATTATTTCCAATAAAGAAAATCCATGATACTTTAGAGGAAGAAATTATCAAAATTTGGTATAAGGACCTATCAGATTATTTTTAATAAGATGATGAAAACTGACATTTAAGACAATTTAATTGTACATTAACATAATGAGTTTAATCCAAATCATTAGAGCTATTTACTAGAAAATTGTAAAAAAATATAAAATTAGTTAAAGTGATTCTTTAATGAAATCGATTTTATTAAAAATGTTTGGGGCTTTGCATGTTTGGAGGAGATAGAGAAATTCAATAGGTACTTTATTCGAAAATTATTTAATTTATCAGTTGGTACTCCTAATTATATACTCTACATTGAGACAGGTTTTATTACACCTCTCATAACATCTCAGGTATATAAATTCAGTGTTGAAACTACATGGCCCAGAGAGATACACCAACTTTACAGCAAAATTAATAATAGAAAAAATAATATACTGGTGTTAACAGTTAATAAACTTATAATGAGTTTTGGGGATTAATTTGACTACAAATACTCCTACACTGGGATAGACAGACCATTCAAGCTGTGCAATAAAACAAATGAAAAATATAATAAGGATGATTTGCAAAGAAGAAGTTCATCCTGGATATGCCCAGCTAGACCATAATTTATCTTATCAATATATAACAAATGATGCAAGCCCAGGTTTTGTTAAGATAATTTTCTTAGCAAGAGAGGAACTTTAAGATTTGAACTGTCAACGCTGGAGACGCGATAGAATTTACACATGCTCTTAATGTAATATGAATACCCCTGAAGAAACCTACCATTTCTTACCGTTTGTCCGATCCTAACAGATATAAGGCTTTCAACACTTCCAAAAACCACTATCTCACGAGATGAAACGATAGAGCTCTTTAACAATAAAAATTGGTCCTCATTTTATAAATATACAGTACAAGCCTTAAAGTATAGGAAATACTTATTCGAACAATTTAATTTTAATTGAACCCCGCATCTTGCTGTATAATTTATTTATTATTTATTATTTTATATATTACTTTTTTTTTTGTTTATATCTTGACCATAACTTTAAATAATATATTAGGTATGAATGATATAAATTCAAACACTTTAATTGCTTTATTATTATTTTTTTATTGTCATTCAGTAGTAGTTGGCATTATTATTAAGTGATATGTTTTCTCAATTTTATTTGTATAATTATAATTATTATGTAATGTATTTATAACTTGAAAAACAAAAAAAAATAATAATTAGTATTATTAAACATGAAAGGCGATGACTTGACGGACGAACAATAGTCCATGTCATATATGTTTAAAAAAAGTGGAGAGATTAATAAAGAAAATTTGTATTTATTTTTTAAATATTTGTAAGATCTTTATTATGTTATTTTGATTAACGATAAATATTCTTTCTAGTTATCTTTCAATACTTTTTTTTAGAGTGCTGTTTAGTGTCCAGGTCTCACAGCCATATATTAGAACTGGCTCTATCATAGCATTGTACACCCATAATTTGAGATTTTTCAGGATTTCAATACCTTTGAAAGGGAGAAGAAAGCTCTGTTTGCACTAATTATACAGTGGTCCATTTCTGACCGTTGGTCATTCATTGAGATTATTGTGGAGCCGAGGTATTTGAATTTTTCTACTCTTGGGTGATTTTTTAATGAAAATGATTTTAGTTCTACACAGATCCTATTGGGGTGGAATTTTCGTCTTATTATCATATATTTTGTTTTGTCTTCATTTACTTGTAGGCCGATCTGCTCTGCCTGTCTTATCAGAGTTTAAGCGAGATTCTCAATGTCCTCTTGATTATTTTCGACGTGAACCCCTTCATTTTCCTACGATGTTTCTATCACCTTCTCCAGAAAAAAGTTGAACAACATCGCTGATAGTCTATCTCCCTGTCTTACATACTTCTCTTTGTATTAGGAATTTAAAATTAGGATCATTTTCACACACCTTAGTCAATCTGACCAACTTAATGGGAACTCCCAGTTCAGTCATGATTTTCCAAATAGTTCCAGTCCACAGAATCATAGGCTGCTTGGAAATCGACAATAGAGCATGAACGTCCTGACCTACTTCCCATCATTTTTCGAGTACTTTTTTTAGGATGAAGATCTAGTCTAGCATGCTCCTCCCTTTTCTGAATCCAGCTTGGTGGTCCCATATTATATTTTCGTAATACAGATATATCTGGTTTAGTAGAATATTGATCATTATCTTCAAGGGAACCAGGAGTGCTATGCCTCTATAATTACTACTTATATATGGAGCCTTTCTTTAGGATAGAACAGATTATTCCAAGCCTCAGATATCCTTTCATCTTCCCATATTTTTTGGATTAGTTGTAGTAGATTGGCTCTTAAGTCATCCCCCCTTCTTTAAACAGTTCTGATGGTAGGTTGTCATCTTTGGTGTCTTTCAATAGCTATTTCTACATCCAGTATATCATGTTTATCAACCTCTTCTGGGTTAAGGTCCTCAGTGTGGCCCATGTCTTCTTCGTTCATGGGGTCCTCTTGATTGAAAAGTTCCTGGAAATGTTTTACTTTTTTTTTTTTTGGCAGCTGTGTACTTGTTCTAAACAACTTGATCAGTTGTAGTCAGGCAGAAGACTTTCATTTTTCTTTCCTCTACTGCCTTTTCGCATGCTTCTGTGAACCAAATCTTAGCTTTTCGTTTCTCCTGAACACCTATCACTTCCTTAGCTGTTTCTTTTAGTCCTTTATCTATTTCTTTTCAGTGTTAGTCTACTGAGAGACTATCCAAATCCAAGAGTTCAAATTTATTTTTCAGCTTACGTTGGAATTTGGTTTTTACTTCAGAATTTTTTAAATTATGGACTTCATACCTCATTCTTTCTACTCTGTTGTTTGAATTCGCTTGAAACTCAGACATGGTTTAACTCTCTCAATCAGGGAGTAATCCGAATCACAGTCTACTCCACAATAGCTTCTTACATCTAGCATTAAGTTCTGATGTCTCTTGTCAACCGGCACATGGTCATTAGGGTTTTTCACTCCTTTGGGTCTAATCCAGATGTACTTGTGAATATCATTGTGTAGGAACATTCTACTGCGCACAACTCACTTAGTTGCTGCTAGACTGATACATCTCACTCCTTTATTTAGTTTTATAGGTCAAAAAAATCGCTGAAGATTAGAAACCCACCAGGTGTTGTCCAGAAAGGATGTGTCTTATGTTTTGAGCAAGAAACACATTCCTGCACAATGTTATTGTAGTTTTCTCATTCTGAAGGCTGCCAGATATAATTCTTCAAGTCTTTGAAAATTAAGCAGTAGGTGTTGAAAACTGGATAAATTGTGTCAAAAACTGCCGCATACAGATATGTTTACATTTTACTATAAAAAATAAATGAAAGACAATATTATACATATAAATTTTGAAATTAGGGATCTTTACTTACTTAACAGAACCAAAATAGTTGAACGAAGTACACGAGCAATAGAAAATGGGACAAACACATCTCAATTTTTTTTAAGGGTGCCGAAAACTGAGAGTTTTATCCTACCTTACCTACCATTAATATGTAATATCAGTTTCTTACTCCGTTTTGTTTTTAACTTCGACTGTTAATGTACACACAAACAGACCTTTTTGCAAAACTTGATATTTTGAAACCTTTAAATGTGTTTTTATAATTTTAAAACTTGGATTCAAAGTTTTTCACAATCACAATATTACTTAGTCTGCGGTACAGACCCATTTTCATCTGTAGTGTGGGCTATTTCTCTTACTATATATCATATACATGGACAACTACATATCATGATTACTTATATATTACTATTACTTATATACATATATATATATATATATATATATATATATATATATATATTTTTTTTTTTTTTTTTTTTTTTTGTCGGTTGGCTCCACAGACCTTGTAGATCTTTGGCAGCCTGAATCAGCCTTCTCCACCTCTGCCTATCTTGGGCTACTGCTTTCCAGTTTGTGGCCGTATCTTTGTTTATCCTATCTATCCATCGGGTTTTTGGCCTCCCACGTGGTTTCTTGCCTACTATTCTGGCATTCATTGTCGTACAGAGGCGCCCTAATGGATTAATACGAGCTACATGCCCTGCCCATCCTAACCTCCTTGTTTTCATGTTATGAGATATTGACTGACCTATTTCTTTCAACAGTTCTTTATTGTTTCTTCTCCTCCATGTGTCAAGATTCTGGTCCCATATAGGTCCTGTTATCCTACATAGAACTTTTCTTTCGAATCTCTCAATTCTGGCTTCTAATGTGCTGGTTAGAGCCCAGGTTTCACAACCATACAGCAGAACTGGCTTAATAACGGTGTTGTATACCCTTGTTTTGAGATTTCTGGAGATTTTTCTGGATTTCAGTACCTTTGAAAGAGAGAAGAAAGATCTGTTCGCACTTGTTATTCGCTGGTCTATCACTGTTAGTTCATCATTTATTGAGGTTATTGTGGAGACGAGGTATTTGAATCTGTCTACTTTCAGTAATGACTTAGAATCCACGCAGATCATGTTATTAGGGTGGATGTTTCGGCTAACTATCATGTATTTTGTTTTATCTACATTGACCTATAGTCCAATTTGCTCTGCTTCTTTTAATATATTTATATATATCTTTTAATATATATATATATATATATTACCTATATATTTATATTACTATTACTATTACTTATATATTTACTTATCTATTACTTATGTATATGTAGTTCAGTTATACATGAATAACTAAAAATGAAAGATGATGCTTATAACTTACCGATTTTGCATCGGAATCAGAACTTGAGTCACTTTCAATAAATTCTTTTGAAATGTATGCCCCTCCACTACCCCTTTTTTCTGGTGACTTATCAACTGCCTTTTTACTAGCCTTTGTTGTTGTTGCTGTTTTCTTTTCCTTCCCTTCAGCTTTTTCTTTTGCAGCAGCTGCCTTTCCACTGGCCTTGTACTCGGACATTGCTTCTAAATATTCTTCTTTCATTTTCGCAGCTCGTTTATCCCATTCCTTTAAAAAATACGTTATATTAGCTCAATATACTCACTTATACATGATACAACTAAATATATAATGTTAAATAAAATTTCATTCTGCTTACTGATTTGTCCGTAAGATTCTTCCAAAGCTCACCACCTTTCTTGGCAATATCTGTGAATGAAATGCCAGGATTATCAGTTTTAATCTTTTCTCTGTTTTCATTAAACCATAACATATAAGCTGAAGGAGCTCGCTTGGGTTTATTTTCATCTTTTTCTTTTTTCTGTCTCCTTTTCCTTGGTTTTTCAGACTGTCAACAAAATAAAATAGTAAGTATTATGTTATTTTAAAGAAATAAAATAATATCAACATTAAAAACTTACTATTGTTGTTGTTTTCTTCTTTTTCTCTTTTTTCTTCTTCTCTTTCTTTTCTTTTTTCTCATCTCCACCATCTCCACCTCCACCTCCTCCACTGGCATCTGAATCTTCATCTGAATCAGTGGGCGAAGGATTAGAATCGTACCTGAAAATAAAATCACATTAAACCATATGTCATTGAAAAATTGTGATAAAAATTTAATTACCTGCCTAAAGTTAACTCTGGTAACAATCTAGAAATAACTAATATATAAAAAAGTTGAATAAAGTACATACTCTTCAGCGACATCACTCGCTTCACCACCAGGGACGAAATCATCATCAGTCGACTCATCTTCAGATGTACCACCCTCACCTTCATCTCTTTCTTCAGCTTCCCTCTTAACACGTGCAAGATATGCATCTGGTTCTTTCTCCTCATCAGAATTACCAAATTCATCGACGGAATAGCCAGGTTTATCCTGAAAATAAATAAATTATGTTAGTGCAAGAAGAGATTCAAAGATTAAAACCTTATCACAACAAAAAAAAAAACTCACTGATTTCTTGTTCTTCACGTGGAGCTTCTTAGCATTTATAAAATCATACAACTTTCCATATTCTTCTTTTTCAATTGAACTAAATGTATGAACCACTCCATTTTTCAATTCAATTTCAAAATCGAATGATCTAAACAAATTTATTGATAAAATAAAAAGTAGGATAATAACTAAAATTACAAAACCAGTTAAAGTAAAATTAAAAAATTGAAGGTAGTTAGTCGACTGTTCTACATATCATGGGTGATAAATATTCAGGGCGCGTTCTTTTTCTAAAAAAATGTTTAATTTTTTATTTATGCCAATGTTTCAACCCAAATATGTGGATCACTTCAGGGCGTAGAAGTACTGAGTACTTGAACATTCTCAATGTTCAAACCACGCCCTGAAGACGACCCACACATTTGGCTTGAAACTTTAGCATAAATAAAAAATTAAATATTTTTTTAAAAAAGACTGTGCCCTGAATATTTATCACCCATGATAAAATTTAAAAAGTTGTTTATACTAACATAATGAAAATGTTTTTATAATCATAAGAAGAAGCTAAAAGCTAAGAAAGAAATGTATGGAAAAAGTGTATGTTTCTATTGAGTGAATTGGATCTGATTAAGAAATCTGGCCAAGATCTAACTCCAGAAAAACAAACAGAGAAAAAAACCTGCAGAATGAATTTCACAAATCAAAAATAAAAAAAGTACAAAAAGTAAGCAATGATGATTATCTGAAGAAATATCAGAAGTGAAAAGAAACAACTTTGGATAAAAATATGTGCCAACAACTCCCTTTTGAAAGTTAAGTAAGTCTCTATTCAAAGGACTCTAAAATATTTTTATTATGTATTGAAAATAAAAGTAAATACATATCATTAGGGAGTCATTCCATAACATAAGGTAGAAAAACCATAAAGTGTTTGTATAAATTGTAACAATTTTCACCACAGTAAAACTTATAGGACATAAAGTTTTATATTTTATAGTGAATCAAATTTTATTTACTTCTTTTATTAGGTTTTTAAAGAAAAACTTGATTTAGACAGAACATAATTTCTTTCTAAATAACAAAACTTCCACATTAGATGAATAAAATATGCATATTATATATTAAGTAGCCTGTTTTTATAAGAATTTTTTCAACTTTCAGCCCTCCCCTAATTAAGGGCTTATGGTTTAACTTCCTACGGGGTCCTACCGTACTGGGAAGAAGGGGCCAGGATTCAATCTAATAATAATAACTTTACTAGTACACCACTCTAACTACTCTGCTATACCGCCTCCCATTTATGAACATTTACAACTATGTAAATAAAAAAAAAATACTAAAAAAGAGAAACAAGAAAAATAAAATAACCATAAAAATATTATAAATAAATCAACTGTAAGTAAATAAAAAGGAAATTACTATCCTAAAAAATAGTTATAAATAATACCTAGTACTTCCACCACTTCGAGCGAAATTGACACTGGCTATTTCTTCAAATCGGATATGAATCGGAGGCTTATGAATGTATATGAACCCTCTTTCTAATGGGTATAAATAACCTGCTGCTGCTTTATAAGAACATCCAACAGCCGGTGTACCAGAGTGCCTAAAACAAGTAGATGAATTAGAGTATTAATACAAGTCAATGAATTAATAAATTATAGCACAAAAAAGGAAAGGAAACCTACCCCACAAATCCTCCAGGTACAGTAATTTTTCTGTTAACTAAAACCTTCATGATGCGACTAATAACATCATAGGTAGGCCCTGAAAGTTCTTTGCTTAATTTATCTTCATATTTTTCTTTTAACTCCTCCCTATAGTAATTAGAAATATAATCCTTAAATTTAACAGAATCAATATGAAAAATATTAATAGTATTAATAAGAACAAAATTACCAGTAAAAAAACATTTACATTAACATTTAAAATTACTAGAAGATATCCACTTTTCAGTTGAATATAATTAATTCACTATGAAGAGGGTTCGCAGAATGGTAAAGAAAGTGATTTGTCAATTCTTTAGTATAAATGAGAAATAATGTTCATACTTTTCAGTTAGCAGATAAAATCCTTTTTTCCTTCATATTAGTAACACCTTGACTATTTTTAAGTTGAATAGAAGCACTAGATTAATTTAGAAAATTAATAAATTCAATAAGCATTATTTGAACTTCAACCTGAAGAAATTTGCTTTTTCTGCTTGCCTTTAATCAATTCTATGAACCTAATAATCAAATCTGACAAAACTAAATTAAATTTTATAAAAAAAAAAAAAACATCAAATTCTAGGAGAAATGCTTTCTCAAAACAGACCCCAATCCCAATTTTACAAATTATACAACTCTTCTTTGAATTTTAATACTCATTGCTCAAATAACTGCAATTTACAAATGCATCGCGCCTTACTGCCAATTTATATAATTACAATTATTCTTAATGCCGATTTGTAACCATAATAAAAACCAGGTGGAGCCATTCTGAACCATTCTAGGGTGGAATTGAAGGCCAATCAGAACGAGAAAGACCGTTCCGGATAGAATCATCCAGAGGTGGAATGGTTTCGTCAAACCGGTTCAAGAAATTTTTATTACCTCTAACGAGACTGTTAGATCTGTTTCTTCTTCGTTCTGTCGTTGTAGTAAGACTTAAAAATAAAATAATGATAAAAAAAGTCAAAATGTAATACATTTTTTTTTTTAATTTTAAAATATTTAAACAGTATTGATGTCTCTCATGAGTTATATTGGTAGCTAAAAAAAATAAAATGCTTAATTTTAGGTTTTTAAATTCTTTTGCATCACCCAGTAGTGCCATTCAGCGTAGGGGAGCTTCTAACCAGGATTACCAATGTTCCCTGATTCTTGCAAGATCTAAATCCAAATAAACCAAATTTGTTTTTTCTTTTTTTTTTTTTTTATTTCTTTATGACATTTACAACTGTATTACATAAATACATCAAGTAAATTTGGACATAATTGATATAATGACATGAATACACTTGCTGAGTAACTACCCAATGGTAGCACTCTAAAACCAAATATAAAATTTTATATGACAAATTTCATTTGCACAACAGAACCACATATTTATCATAGGCCTTAATAATAATAAAATTGGATTAAAATGTTTATTTAATTTTTTTATTATTAGTTTATTATTATTTTAATAGCTTAATATTTTTACAATTTGCAAATTTCTATCTTAAAATTATGGTTAGATCTTATTATATTTTATTAAATTATGTTTCTCTATATTTAATCAAACACTAAATTCAATTTAATAATTACTTATTATTTATTCTGGGACAAGCCCCTTTAGAATAATACAGGACAGAAATGTGAGCTAAGGAGCCTCAGAGATACATAAAAAAAAAAAATGCTGAGTAATGAAATAGTCATAATAAAAAATTATAAGTTACTTTCTAACTTAAAGAAGGTAATAATAAAAAATTAAAAATAAAGTAAAAATAATGAAGAACGATCTAATAATTTATATACATATTTACAGTGGTATATTTACAATTCTATGGGGATTGGATGGATAAGAAATGATTGAACAGGTAAGATTTAAAGGTAGGAAGGGTATTGGATTGACGGATGTGGGAAGGGAAGGAGTTCCATAGGGATGAGGATCGGATAATGAACGATCTGTCGAAAGCAGCGGTTCGGTGAGCCCTTATGTATAAATCAGAAGACCTGGAACGAGTATTGCGGGAGCAAACAGAGGATTTGAATTGGAGGAGCTCGGAAATGTATGAAGGTCGGTGGGATTGGATGACTTGAAAGAGGAAGGATGCCAGGAAAACCTAAGACGGTAGGAAGAATTCAGTTGTTATGGCTCACTTTTGAAGCTAAAAACATATTAGACTATCTCTTAATCCACTTTGGTGGCAATCAGCACACTAACCTTAATTGCTATAAATCACTTTTGTATCTACTTGACTTTTCTGCTGAACATTTACAAATCGAAACCTAAAGACGTTAATATTCTTAGATTACATTCCTGTGGAATGAAGTTTCCGAGGGTCTTATTCCGTTCCGAACCGTTCCAGTGGTGGAATGCATTCCACTTGGAACAGTCCATTCCTAATTACCAGTAAAGATTTGTTGTAAATAATAATTTAAGTTGTAATTGTTTAAATTTATATTGTTGTTAATAAATGCTGCCTAAAAAGATAACAACATTAGAATGTACTATTAATTAAAATGTTACAATAAAGTTATAATAAAATGAGTTATTTAATAAACATCAAAATACAGTAAACCTTGACAAGATAAATTTAAAATAAACTGAAAATAACTCTGCCACAACATGAATTAAATCTGTGAGAAATATGAAATGTTATGCATACTCAGAAAAAGGAAGTTCGAGTGAAGTGTCTTCATCTTGAGCAAAAAGAAACACCAAATAATGATATCTTGTTTGACCTTGTTTTATAGGTGGATCCAGACTAACCTACAATTTTAACAAACGTATTAGTATAACTTTATAATTATTCATTATTATATAAAAATATTAAATTGATAATAGATAGTACTTTATTTACAATAAAAAGCTGGTCTCAAAACAAAAATAGACACATATACTGAGATAGAAAAATTTCCTCGACAAAAGGGAGACATCAACCATTTTTGTTAATTAGAATTGATGAAATCTTATGGAAAAAATAGTGAGACAGATCGTGCACATCCGAAGTGACAAAGATGAGATAGAACTCTTGAAAGTATAAGTATAAATGGATCAAAGCATATCAGAAAACTTGTTGGACAACCTAAGAGACTATATATATATATATATATTTTATTTATGTTTATATATATATATATATATATATATATTATATTGCATGGTATTTATATATATATATATATATATATATATGGTTTTATTTTCTACACTCTACATCTAATCAAGGACATCACTAAGATTTTTTTTCCTTGAAATTTTTCCCTGATCCTTTTCTCCTGACATATTCTGAGTCTTACTTGTAGTGGATATATATACATTGTATATATATATATATATAAACCATGCAGTGTTATAAATAAAAGGACTGTCCACTACAAGTAAGACTCAGAATATGTCAGGAGAAAAGGATCAGGGAAAAATTTCAAGGAAAAAAAATCTTAGTGATGGCCTTGATTAGATGTAGAGTGTAGAAAATAAAACCATTAAGACATCTTGATTACCACCCTAATTTTATCAAGTACAAATTAAACCCTTCTTGGCTCCAAGAAAGAAAATAAAACTAAAAGAAATACAACAATAATAACGAATCGTGGAAGTTGGATGGGTATAAGAGTCTGCAAAACTAAGTTAGGCAACCAAATCTGGTATTCTCCACAGCAATTCCCAACTCTTCAGATTAAAATATTAAAAATAAATATTAATAATGTCAAAAATTACAAAAAATAATACTAAAGACAATAAAATAAGCTTACCACAAAATAATTCTGTCTGCCATCTTTATGGGGTAAAACAAATAGTCTCAGAACAGTTGACATTGGAATTTTGTAATCAAATGTTTTACCATGAAGTTGAAAAAAAGACTGAAATATTTTGATATCATAACGACCTCTGCAATAAAATAAAAATATTGACTTTTAAAGATGAAAAATAATTATAAAACAGTTAAGAAAATTACATATGTCAATATATTACATATTTTAAGTGTTGACAAAAAAGAATGTAGCTAGAAGATATATGAATGATGGCCAATATCCAGTGGGTATTACATTGCCTCTTCTGCTATTCTTTCATTTAGAGGCTCACTATAGGCCAAATTATTATTCCCACATAATTCCAATTAAGCTGCTTTTACCCACCTCTCTTACTTAAATTCCAATTTTGTACCATCTTATGTTATATTAATGTTAAGAAAAAAGGTACTTGTGAACAATCCAGTCGGGATGAATTGCTATCTGTCAATGTTTATAACCTGAACACTGATAATTCTGATAAGGCATTGATAATCCCTATCTTTATATTCATATTTATGGAAATTAAAATAGACAAAAACAAATGTAATCATAACAAGCACTTTTATTTTACAACATATATATGAAATATATATAAGTTGTTGGGGTTGTATCTTTTTTAATAGTCAGAATAAATGGTGCTTCCCACTTCTATATTATTTTTAATACATTCTAATAAAGTTCTTGCCATTCCGTCCTTTATTTTTACGATGAAACACTCGTCTTTCTCGGCAAACTCCACCAAACATCAATTGTTCAGGGAGAACACTCCCAACATGATTTTTTCTTTTAGAAAAAAGACTCTCGTCTGCTTCAACAACTTTGCCAGGCCCTCCAATTGTTTTAGTTGACCTGCATAACATGTTATGAGCACAAACCTCTCTTAAAAATTTGGTCCACATTATCACACTTTTATTCAATAGTTTCAGCTGCTCTTTGCCCATCTCTATTGTTGTTAAATTATGAGAGCATCAATAAATAAATTTTAAAGCCGTTGAAAAGGTAATCTTCGACCCCTCTAACCACGTTCCTTTTCTTATAGATACACTTTTGTTACAACAGCTACGAAAGCATCTCCATTTGGTCTTACTGTCAAATTTCAGTTCACGACCTTCTTCACAGAATTTCACCTTTGGAATTATCCCGGCCTTTTGAAAATATTTGATAGTTTCTCCTTCTGAAGATGGCAATTCCCAAAGTGTATAATATCCATTTCAACAATAAACAATGGAATAACTCACATGTAACAGAAGGATAACAACAGCTTACACGAGATAAGAAGGGAGGTTATGTGACGTAAGATAAAATAAGAAGGGAGTTTTCGTCCCGACCGGATTGTTCACAAGTACTGAAAAAATTAATGAATAACTAACCAATAACTATAAAGAAAATACAATTATTGAAATACTTAATAAAAATTACCTAGGCGTAAGACAGTAAATTTCTCTAAATATGGCAATTGCATCACCAGATACAGATATGACACTGGCTTTTTGCATAACTTGACTGTGGAATGCATCGACTGGATCATCACCTGCATTTTCAGATGGTGGGATATGGAATCTTATTTCCATTAAGCTCACTGGAGCTTCATCATTCTAAATAACAAATAAAAAAAAAAGGTCATAACATGAACTCTGAAATGAAAACAGTTAAAAATTAAACAAAATGGATATAGCTTACTTGATGAAATTCCACAGTAACTTCATTTTTACCAGTTGTACACTGACTAACATTGCTAAGAGGTATTTCAAAGGCTGTTAAATTATTGACATCATAACTTAGAATGGATCCGGCAAATTTAGCAGTTCCCCAATTCCATCCTTTGACACTGAGCTCTTTTTCAGAAAGATCATGAGAATATTTTGATTTAAAAAACTTTGCAACTTTATCAACTTCCTGTATACAAACATAATACTGTTTAATGAAAATGTATAATCACTAAGCAAGATAAAGTAAACAACATAGATAAAAGCTAGAAAAAATGAGGGGGCCAATCACAGTAACTCATAAAAAATAGAACCTCCCTATAATTGCATAAACAGCAATACTGTTTGCATAAATAATCAAGCAAAAAATTAAAAAATAACTGTAAAAGAAATTAGTGAGCTCATTTAAAATTGAAGTTGGAGTATAGTCGGTTAAAAATTTAACGAACTAAAAAAATATTAAACTTTTAGCCACCGATTTGTCTGCTAAAAAATTAACCAGATAAATATGATATCAAATGAGGGACTGATAAAAATTTGTTACTTTTATTCAACTATTCTCTTTATTTTTCATTAAATAATAATATTAATAAATGAAACACTAATTTAATTTTGTAACAGAGTTAAATAAGCTTTCAATGCATTAATATTAAAAATTAAATCAAACCAATGACTTTTGCATACTTAAGAAGATGTATAACATCCCAACTTTAACCATCTTGGGTTCTAGCGACATGAGATGGTTTAACCAAAGTGCTGTCAAATGACAAGATATTATAGTTTCAGAATTGCATTATATTGCCGTTTGAAAATTGAAACAGGGCTGAAATTCAAAAACATTGACCTAGTAACGTCTGCACACAATATAAATAGATACAACTTCCATAAAATAATCAAGATAGAATGCAGATGGAACTAAATTGAAGATTAATGATTCCTCCGATAAACATTGGATGGTCAGAGCCAAGAATGACTTGTGAAAAATACAATGTTATACAGTACTTCGAATTTTGAAAGCCTTTTTTGTTCTTATCTTCCTAAACTGACTTTAGCAATAATTAGTCCAGATTAACAAAAATTAGGATGAGGGGAAATCTAAAAATACGTACATAATTATAAACATGTAAAACATCAATGTGTTCTACATTACATTTGTCACTCCAACATGTCGGATGGTTGTATAATCTTGAGTAATTCCGAAAATGAAGAATGTGTCAGAAAGTAGGCAGGAAGGAGCAACCTATTCCCTTTGTAAGGCCCCAACCTCAACTAAGACAAAAGACCCATTGGGAGAGTGTTCATTTTTTTTTTAAACAAGCAGAAATCAAAAGTCATGATTAATTAAAAATTAAAACTAATTCATGAGCCAATCTTAACTGAAAAAGACTCCTTTGGATGAGAAAGTACAATAGTCAAAGCAGGAGAGGGTTACATAGTTGTCAATTTAGGACTATTATCAGAATTTCATTTACGGTGTGATTATGTGATCTGCACATCCATCATTGGAGTGACATTTGTGAAACGGTACCCATTTATGTATGCCATATGTTCCATTTTAAACAAAAATGAATACTGTGTGTTTTTATATAGTAGTTAAATCATATTGTTCAAAATATTTAGTTTCAGAACATCAAAACAAATAACAAGACTTTCAATCTTAATTTCAGAATGAACACAATATACAGTCAGTATTTTTATTATTGGCAATACTCTTTACATTAGTGTAATTTTTGTCTAATTTCCTTCAGAAATAATAGACTATTTGCACTATATCAAAAGTCCATCAAAAGTTTCTTTCCGTTTTGGAACCCCTAGATAAGAATTCTGCAATTTTTAGAGATATCCATTATTTATTGATTTATTTATATATATACATATATATTTTTTTCCCCACTATGATTCGGCTTCCCCAAAGGCCACTATTTGATCGAATAAGCTGGAATTCGGTATATAGAGGTGGTTCCCAGGCAGAACAATACTATTAAACTTTGGAAAAATTTCATCAAAATTTCCGAATGTAAGAACGTTTTCTCCTGTTTTTAAAGTATTGCACATTGCTGGAAGATATTAAGTTGGTTTTAGAGAGGTGCCTTTGAGGGACCTCATCACCAGCCGCATTTTGTTTCAAGATGGAGGCAGAAAAAGCAGTTTCTCTATGGACTACAGCACTAAAACAGCAATAACAGTATTAATAAAAACTTTCCCAAGGTATTCTCTATGAAACACTAAATATTTATTTATTTTACATATTTCCTCGAAAAAGGACCTGAGGAGTTTTGATGAATTCAAAATTGCATCTGCAAATAACGCAAAAAGGGTGGACTTTCTCCCTTTTAAGGGTCAGGACATATTTAGAAGAAGTTTAAATTTCCAAAGCAATAAATAAACTTTCATCGAAATCCATCCAGTAATTACAAAGATCCATCATACAGTTTCTTTAAGACAAAACAAATGGTCAGCTTTAGAACATTTCTTTATTTATTTATATTCTATGCAATTCGCACCTACGCGGCTGTGCATCTAGCAAATTTGTTGTATTAATACTGTCTTGGTGTATTTGCTTGATTTTGTTTTTATTGATATAGTAGGTGTCTTGGCCATTTTCTTCTTGATCTGTGTTGTTCAGGTAACAGGGACCAGGAGATAGGAAGAACCAGAGGAATGCAGTAATTTTGGGTTGAAGAATGAAATGTAGTGTATTTGTCATGGATGTAGGATTTTACTGTTGGGATTTTTAAGTCGTTATGTATTTGAAATGTACCAAGATGAGTTAACAATTTTTCATAAAATTTTCGATTGTGCTGTTTGTATTTTGTTTATATGTGTTTGTTTTGCCGAACTCCAAAGTTCTGCTCCATATGTCTATATTGGTCTCAGTAAGGTGTTGTAGATCAGTCAATTGTTTCATAAGTTAAGTCCAGAAAATGTGAAAGTTGGCTATATTGTCTAGTAAGTTCTTGCCTTACATTTCTTAAATATTTGAAACAACGTATCTTTTTACCAAATCGTCCGATTTTAATGATTTTTTAGGTAATTTAGTATACTTTCAAATGAACATACAATATCAACAAAAAAGTTAATACTTTTTTGTTTTTTTCGGATATCCAACGTTAACACGGTAATTGTTTTGTCCGGCTTGTTTTGGGTGAAGTTTAGATGTTTAGAGCTTATAGACATAAATTTAAAGTTCTTCAAGGAGAAGACTTGGGCCATCTTTCATTAAAATCAGTTCATCAGTTTAGGTACTGCATCAATTTTTTTTGTTTCTATCTCAAACCTACCCATTGAGTCCTAATTCTGGTGCGATAATTTTTATAATTATATATGTAGCTTATTAAAATGATATACTATTAAATAAATATATTTAAACACAAATTTCTACTTTGAAAATTGAACAAAGCAATTGCTTGATAAGAAAGACTGAGTAAATATATAGGTGAACCAAGGTCATATGGAATGGTGAAGCTATATTTTAAAACCAAATATTACAAAAACAAGTAAAGAAAAACGGGAATTAAGTAATTAAAATGATTAACTAACATAGAACATATCACTATATTGTCAATACTTACAGATTCTTTAAATCCTGTATATCTGTGCAGAGAACCATTTTTTAGAAATAGCCTAAGACCCCAGGTCCCAACTAACTTCTGCCAGTTACAAAGTTCTAAGTCAGTAGCAACAAGTTGATCAACTTTACCTGTTCTGTTATTTTTAAAACTGATATTCTGATCAGTTAATTTTAGCCGTCCAGGGCACTAAAATATATTTTATAAATAATATTACTACATGGCAGTCTCAATATAAAAAATAAGTTATTTAGAATAAAAAGTTACCAAAGCACCCTTTATCTCGGCAGTTATGTCACTAAATTCTAACACATCCATCATATAATCATCAGAAAAATAATACTATAAACAACTGATAAAGTATTTAACACGGTCCCATTAACTCTACCACTTTTTACCGCGCGGTAAACAAAGACTGGGGAACAGTGCATTACCTCCTCCATTCATTTCACCAATGTATGCAATGTAGACAAATGAACTTTGCTAAAAAACATAATAAAATGTTACAGTAATATGTTATTTAATTCATATTTTATATTTTTTATGATACATAATTTTCTTCCAATGTTTAGTTTAGATATCATTGATCTAAAGTTATTTTTAAATGTCGATGTTTATATAAAATATTTTTTGTATAAAGTAAATATGTATTTATTAGTTTACTGTTTATTTTACAACTAAAATATATTTCATATTGTTTAAAAATAAGATACTGTAATTTTTTTAAGACAAATAATCTCTAATAAGTCATATGATGCCTTATGAACTGAACACTAATATCCGTCAAATAAGGAAGGAAGGGAAATTTAAATTTCCTTCCTGTTCAAAGTTGTGAAAATAATTTCACCATAAGTTTTAACATTGTTAATTGTATAAAACTATTAATGTAGAGAAGTTATGTTAAATGATTGATTATGTTTATAAACACGGGTGCCAAGCAACCATACCACCTAAGACCCAACAGAAAAGTAATATGGATAATATATTATTAAAGAAAATTTCCTAGCGAACTCTCTAGGATAACGATTCGCGATGTAAAGTCAATGTAAAATGCCATTAGCTGACGCTAAGGAAAGGAAGCAAAACGAAGAAAATAATTTGTTAGATTTCAGACTGAAAGGAACACAGGTGACACTGTTTCTGTTTAATCAAATATTTTAATAGTTTATTTCAGTTCTATTCAACATTTTTGTTTGAAGATTGCATTACAGAGAAGACCTAGTCCAGTTTGTTCTCGATCATCCTCAAGACTTGAACCTAACTTTAGATCAATGTCAGCTACTCCTACTTTTCCATACAAGGTAATTATAGTTTAAAGTGTTAATTTTAACATTGTCTTAATTGAATTTATCAACTGTTTCATTATTGAAGTAGATAAAGTAGATACTCAAAGTATGTAAATCTTAGACCATACTTCAAGTTTTTTAATCTCTATAATTTTTTTAAGGAGAAGCATCGAAAGACTCCACCTTGGACCAGACCTCAGTCAGCTGATCATGTCACTAGAGGAAGAAGAAAAATTGCTGCTAAGTTTGAAAGAAGTGGTGACAGAAGGCATTCAAAAAGTATGATTATTTTTTTGGAAAGTTTTTATGCTCATGATAACAATAATTTCAAACTTTTTGTGAAATTTAAATTTAAAAAATGCCACTATCTCTCCTTTATAAATATTTTTATTTCAGCCTATTCTTTACAGTTCTTCATTATTATTTATTTAAGATTTTTTAACTTTAATGAAAATAAAAAGTGGTGTACAGATTGTAATGATATATCTTATCCTCCCCATATATTTTGATGTCACTGATGCATATTAAATATTAAGGCAAAAATATATTATTTTTTTTATTATACAGAGAAATACAATGGGATGAAAAGGCTTGTAGAGAATCTACCTATTTGTAGCACTCTGATAGAGTGCTATTACAATTGTAATCACCAAGTTAAAATAAACTAACTTAACTTTATCTTATGATATCAACACATACTAGTTAATTGTATTTGGCTGGTTGAAACATTTTTTTCTTCGTTCTCCTTTGCATAATAGATAATTTTTTTTCTTATTTATTATTTTTTTATTATTTATTTAACATTTCTTACTGTTCGAAGTGACATCATCTGTAAATTAATTTTTATTTTATGTTAATATATGTAAATAAAAAGTAATTTAACTGAATAGGTTTAACATAACATAGAAAGAGCGTTGATTCATTTTAATTTATGAGTTCTATAGTTTGCTCTTTTGTTTTTGATAGGTTGGGTTTCAGTGATTTTATTTAATTTTTATTATTATTTAACTAGTTATAAAACGTTTATTATTCTTGCATTCGACAATATAAATAAATGCATTACATAGGAAAATAAGAATCTGTGATCATATTTGTGAATGTGAAAGTTTTTTTCATTTTAGTTCTGGATTACAATGTGGTAAGAGATGGTCTTTATATTTGTATGCCTGGTGTAGCATTCAATGGTAGCTGAACAGATTATGGATACATCAAAATTTAATAGTTTATTGTAATTGTAAAATGCACTGTAATGAAGTTTTTTAAATATTTTTGCGACATGAATATAGATAAACTTATTTTTGTTGTTCCATTTATATCATGAATATGTCCCTATATGAAGTAAGTTCATATCAGTTCTATCTTCACAATCCAGTGAAGTTCATTATTGCTGAGACTAATTTTGTTATCAACATTTATTCTCATCATTAATTAAAGTTGATTTGTTGGAATTGATCTCAAGCCCTGCTTCCATTTCCAACCAAAACTAAGTAGTTGATGGAGTAATTCATTTAGTTTTTATGATAATTTTTGAGAATATATTTTCAGTGATTCTAAAATTTGATAATCTAGCTCAATTAATTTGTTGCCTATTTATTTTCCTATTGATTCTTTTTTAAAAATCTAATTTAATAGAGAGAAAGAGAAAGAAAAATAGGATTATTACAGAACAGTAAAAATATTTTTGATAGATTTATTTTTACTGTTTAAGATTTATTTTCACTGTTTGTTAAAATCATTTTGTTTGCTAGATATTCATTTCTCATTTATTGGAAACACCAGAAATTAAAATATTAGTGAAGCACTTTTCATATTTGTTTAATTAATAATTTTTAATCCAAAAATATGTTACAGGAAAAGGGACTGGCTCTATGAACAATCTTTTGGATAATTCTTCCATTGAGGATGGTATAGATTCTGAAACATCTATAACACCAAGTCCTGTTCCAAGTTTAAATGAAGTTCTTCGTTCTAATGGGAAATTGGAACCAGGACTAGCTGCCAAACCACCCATACCCCCAGGCCTTTTACCGAAGCGTGATCACAAATCTATGGACGATATAATAAATATAAAATTTCAGAGATGGTTTCCAGAATCAATCCAAGACGCATATAAAGACAAGGTACTAGAAATGAATACAGGCAAGATGAAGTTAAATAGCCTGATAACTCCCAAATTAAAATTAAGTAAGTCTTCTGAAAATTTAAATGACTTTCATGATTCTTCTCGAACTCCAGAAACCCAAGTCACACTTTCTTTTCCATTACATTTTGATGCTTATGAAAGCCCAAGATTTGATTCTAATAAGAGATTGCCAAAAACACATACAATGGAAACTATTGAAGAAAGTGAAGATGTCCCACAAGTTAAATTAAATGGAACTGCTTCCAATTACTCCAACAAAAATGGTAATGGTAATAATGACAGGGAATTTATGAACTCAAAAGTTGGTCAGTCTCTGAACCAATTTTATGATGGACCTAATTTGTGTAATCAAAAAAAAAGAGTTACTATTCATGAAAATTTAGATAGTGAGATAGAAAGAAAGAATGGGTTTGTTGAAAGTTCGAATTCATCTTTTGTAAATGAAAACCAAATTTCTGATTCTCAAAATTTTAGTAAGAATGTCACAAAAACTGTTGAGACTGGAAACCAAGGACAAAATTACTCTGACTCAGGTACCCAAGAAAGAGAAAACTTCAGACTACCTATGAATGGAGATGAACAGAGAACTGGTCTTAACAATGAAGATATCTTGAACTGGATGGGAAACAGTACTGAAGTTACAGTAAGTTTTTTTTATTTCTTGCTATAAATCCTGATATTTACTGTTTGTTAAACATTTGTACATTTATTTTTTCATCAGTATTAATATAGTTTAATACAATATTTAATCATAGAATATCATAATATTGAGAAATTATTGGGTTGTCCAGTAAATAATGCAGGATTTAGAATTTTCTTTAAAATACCCCGCTATATAACAAGGCATCCTTCCTCTTCCAAGTAATTCACTCCCGCCGTCCTTCATACATCGCCGAGCTCCTTCAATTTAAATCCTCTGTCCACTCCCACAATACCCGTTCCCGGTCTTCAGATTTATATATAATGGCTCACTGAACCACTGCTTTCGATAAATCTTTTATTATTCGATCCTCTTCCCTATGTCACTCCATCCCTCCCCACATCCGTCAATCCAAAACCTTTCCTACCTTTAAATCCCAACTGTTTAATCATTTCTTATCCATCCAGTCCTCATAAAATTGTAAATAGTTACTACTGTAAATATGTATATAAATTATTAGATTGTTCTTTATTATTTTTACTTCATGTTTATTTTTTATTATTAACTGATGTAAATTAGAAAGTAACTTATAATTTCTCTTATTATTTTTTAAAATTTATTTATTTTTTTTTTTTTTTACTATTTAATCAAACTATATTCTTGTTTATGTATCTCTGAGGCTCCTTAGCCCACATTTTTGTCTCTCTGTATTATTCTAAAGGGACTCGTCACAGAATAAATAAAGCATTGTTATTATTATTATTATTATTATAACAAACTGTTTACGTTTACTGGATTATTCATTTGTATGAATGTCAATCCTTATTAAACCTCTTCTAAGTGATAATTTTTTTTTATCTCTGTAGCATTTTGCTGCTAAGAAATAATTCAGTCTTTACTAAAATGTTAACGCACGATTTTTGTAAAATTTTGTTTTACAAGTTTAAACTCGGCCGAAATGGAGCCCAGATGGCCAGAAACATCAATCAAGTCTGGGGTGAGAGCAGCATTAATGAATGTACTGTTCAACGGTGGTTCAAAAAAATTTAGGAGGAGTACTTCAACCTTGAAGATGAAGAAGGTCATGGAAAAACTTCCTCCATTGATGTTCTGCGGGCTTTGGAGGAAGAAAACCTCAGAATAACTGTTCGAGAACTTGCAGGGAAACTTAACCTTGGCAAATCGACCTTCGGTGACTACCTCAAGGCAATTGGAAAGATAAAAAACAGCAGAACATTTTCCAAAGCCCCCAACTCATCAAAAAAAAGGTGATGGTTACTGGTTGGTGAGCTTCATTTGGTTTGATACATTACAGCTTCTTAAATTCTGCAGAAACCATCCATGACAAATTGTATTGCAACCAAATTAATGCAATTCATCAGAAATTGGCAGTAATGTAGCCATCTTTGGTCAATCAGAAGGGGCCCATTTGGTTGCATGACAACGCCTGACCACATGTCTTACGTGTGATGTCACAAAAACTGTTTGTTGGAGCTTGGATATAAAATTCTACCACATCCGCCCTACTGTTTAGAACTCATGCCTATGGATTATCATTATTTTAGACACCTGGACCACTACTTATGAGACAAAAAATGTAATGGACAAAGGGAATTAGAAAATGCGTTTTTGGAGTTTATCAATTCTAAAGATGGGAAATTTTATTCCGAAGCAATGGAAAAGTTGCCAACACGTTGGCAGAAATGTATTGATAGTAGTGGAGACTATTTTGATTAATTAAAACAGTGTAAATCTTTCTTTTTAAACCAAAATCCTGTAACATTTTCCGTACAACCCAATCCAATTATCACACCTGTAATAGATAACCATCAATTGATATGGATTGCTGGCTACAATCATGATGAATTTTTTTTAGATTTTACTTTTGATTTTTTATTTATATATAGCTTTTTAGATTTATATGCTTCACATTACCTTCTCTAGCTGTCAAATAACAACTTAAATGTAGGCTAGTACACTTACCAATGCAAGGTTATCATACTCTTACCGTGTGTAGTAAGTTTCCTCCTGTAGGCTGATGTAGTTGGTACTCTACTTTAGACAGATATTGCTATGTGGCCACTAGAGTTGTAAATAGCAGTTGGAAAGGTAACAAATACATACTTTTAGAGAGTCTCAAATTGGACACCTTTTTTTTAATACCTAATTTGTTTTCATAAAATCAGTATAAATTTTATTTTGATAAATTTGTATGCATCTGTGCATTTTTATAAGTGTTCTTTCTTCTTTCACCATTGACAATACCACTTATATGCTGATGACATCCAAATCTACCAGTGCTTTTGTCCTACTCAGATGTTAGAGATCACTCGAAGGCTTCAAGATAAAATAGACTATATCAAGGCATGGGCAGTTTGCAATGATGTGAGGATGAATGTTGTGAAGACCAAAGCTATTATCATAGAGGCTTCTTAATTCCATTTTTTATCTTCCCCTACTCTACCTTAATCGTCTACCTTCTCTCTTCCATTAGCAACTTTGGGGTAATTTTTGGTCAATACCTGTCATGTAATAACCACATTTTTCAAATTATCCTAAAAACTGTTAGGTATATTTCTTTTTTGAATCTTTACAACCCAAAAAAAACCATCTTACCTTCTTGATTTGTTTACTCTTTGTTCCTCCCTCCATTTCATCAACAACCCACAATCAACCACAGGAGATCCCAACCCACAATTCTGTATATTCCTTCTCATAGAATTGTTTACTTTGAAAAATCCTTTGTAATGTGTGCTGTCTTGTTTGGAAATTCTTTATCCACCTTCATATGCAAAAACTCATCTTTAACTTCATGTAAACACCAATTTTTTTTCTATTTCCTCAGCTATCAATCTTCCGAATATATATATGAATTAAATACTCATATTTTAGTGTTGCCAATCTTATTCTCAGGTTATTTTGTTGTTATTATTTATATTGCTTACTTGTGCAAAATTATAAATACATTTATGTACTACTTTTACGGACATTTACTTACCTATAATTTCTTATGTTTAATTATACTAGTCTTTTATTTTAATGTTACATAACTTTTTAATCTAATTTTTATTTGCCTGCCATTAACTGTCAGACAAATCTCAATAAATGTAATTGCTATTATCCATTTTTGTTATTCTTATTTTTGGATTAAACGTCCTAGAATAAAAACTTACTTTTCTTCTTTTTGCCTTTATACATTTCACTTCAGTAAATTTCTTCCTTTGACTAATTAGACTTAAATTCATTAGTTGCTGAGGAAATGTTGTTTATTTGTTGTCTTAACATAATTGAAATTAATATCCTTTTTTAATTTCTGATCCCTTGTCAATTTCAGCTTTTAGAATGTCAGGTGACTGCTTGAATATAAACCTTATTACTACTTGAGAAGCTAGCTGTAAACACTAAAAATTAGAATGTTATAAAAAGCTACTTGAATAATAATAATGCTGTCTATATAGTGCTCCCAAAAAAAGTGAATTTGACAAATAACTTTTGTAATCATCTTAAAGAACATTTTCTTAATTTAAGCTGCAAGAATCGTTGATCATTAGGCAGTCCTCTACCATAATAATCAGCCCCCAGCTGCTTTAGTTGGTTGGTTGTATAGTAAAGGCATAAAACCTGTTGGTCATCAACGCTGTTAATTAAAATTATATGTTATTACATCTTTTGGTTATGAATATTAAGAATTGGATAAAATTTAAAAAATCTAAAATGCACAAGGTTAAAAGTTGTTTATGGTTATTAAAGTTTAGTTATTTAAAGTTCGCACGTTAGGTAGAAAAGAAGAAAAAAAAAATGGTGAGGAGAAAAAAGAAATGGTAAAAAAAAAAAAAAAAAGAGGTGGGAAGTGCTGCGTGTGAGGTTCAGAGATTTTTTAGGATTCCTTCTTCAGAGAGAAAACATATGATTTTGCCTAAGATTTTTTTATCATTTCCCAAAGCAGCCAGTGTATTTGCTTGTATTGCTAGTAAGGGGAATACCTTATGTTTAATTATCTAATGTAAAAGGCACAACTCTCGAAGATATGGACTACTACCATTCTCTCTCCACACTTCTGACAAATGGGCGGGTTTTCTTTCGTAATTAAGTGAAGGTGTGAAAACCTGGTATGACCTATTCTTAGTCGCGTAAGGACAACTTCCTCTCTGAGTTTACTGCGACTGGAACTACTCCATGGCTTCACTTCCTTTTTATCACCTTTCATTTATTTGGAGGGCTATTGCCCCATAGTGTCTACCAATCCTGGTGAATGGCCTCTTTCAGGGGTCGTGCCGTCAAGAAATTTGTATTTTACATATTCACATGACATAGTTGTATTACCTAACTTTATTAATTGTATTTTGTAGTACAAATAATAAAAGTTGCTGATATCTGAAGAAGAATACCGGAACGTGACCTCTTTGTAATATGACCATCTGTTCGAAGGGATGTTTATTTAAAAAGCAAAAATAATTATATCAATCAATTTGTTTTAACTCATGAGACAAAACTTAAAGAAACAGAAACCCAAATACAACCTTAAGCAATATCATATAAGGGAAAATGTGGTTTCTAAATGCATTAAAAATTGTAAAATTGTTTTCTGATAATCTCTTGATTTATATTTTCTTAGAACAGGCTGCGAGCCAGTATTACTCATCCACTACTGTCCAAAACCAACTCTGCAAAATAAACCTTAACACAATTCTTTAACTTTCGGTGAGGTCTACATCTAGAATGTTATCTGTTTTCGAAACCATTAGACCACTAATCTATTAGTTTGCTTCAAAGCCCAATAATTTGACATCAACATTTTATTCACTGCAAAGCTATCACCTTAATTATATTTATCTGATAGTTTATGGAATTTGGCATTATGTACCTATCTAAATTAATTCTCTTGGTGAATCATTCTTCTTCAGCCCAAATATTTTGCACAATACTTTATTTTCAAAAACCTTAGGCCTTTGTTCATTCTTTAATGTAAGCAACCACTTTTTATCTCCATATGGAGCCATAGAAAGTATAATAGTTTTGTATATTCTTTAAGACTTAATTTTTAAGTTTTGGTACAGAAGTCTCAAACTGTATAATTTTTAAAAAATAAAAAGATTTCCATCCTTAAAAAATGTACCCTTAATTTCCATTTCAATTTTTTTTATTTTATAGTTATTGTAGACCATAAAAACTAATGTTTCTCTGTATGTTAAAACGTATTCTGTTTTATATCTATATCAACTAAATTTATGCTATTCCTACAGTTAATTACATATATTTTCTTATATCAGAACTATACTTATCTGACTATTATAGCAGGAAGGAGCACAAGATAAAGTTCTCGGATCAACAACTTATAATGATATTATTTCAATGTTGAAAGTTCTGGAAAAAGAAGAAGTGGAATCATGTAAACTTTATATTTTTTCATTTTATGATATAGTAACTCAATAAATGTCAGTAAAATCGATTCTAAATTGTTTTTCAGTAAAGCTAGAAGCACTTTCTGTTAACAGAAGTAACAATAATTCTGTTTGCAGCAATGTGACTCCTGTCGGGGCTAGGTAATAAGCTTCTATTCTGCTAAATTTAATTTTATTTATGTATACAATTTTAAAATTGGCTGTTAAATGATTATTTATTTCAGCTGTAGAGATATTTTGACATTTCTTGATGATTTGGACAGAAGTGATTCAAGAAATGGTATGCATTCACCAGAAACTAAACCAGCGATACCACACAAGTAAGAAAAAAACATGGATCAAACTATTTCTTATTGTTTCAGTGTATCTGCTTATAGTAATAAGATATCTGCTCCTCGGTTGAATAAATATCATAAACTTGAATTAAGTCTTAATAATGATTCATCATAATTCAGTGAAATAATTTTTTCCTTGACAATGTTACAGTCAGTCTAAGCATTAGAATTAATTAACATTTGGTCAACAAATTTTAAGTATGTAGTAACTTAACAAAAATGTTTGATTTTGTATAAAGTGTTCCAATATTATTGCAATCTGGTTTGGTACAATTTTCTAAGTATTTTTCATCTATATTTTAAATCGGAGGAGTTGAAGAGGAATCATAAACGTGGAAGGATTTAACACATCCGACTTTAGATCACGTTCCATTTCAAAAGTTCTTTGAAAGAGGCACAATCATCTGGCAAACATATTTGATGATATTTGTACTTTACAGTATTCGTTTTTTTAACATTTTATTTTATCTCAGTCATCCAAGGGGCAGTGCATTTTATATAAAATAATTAATAATAATAATAATAATAAGGCTTAGCGAACCCCACTAGCGGATCCAGGATTTAATTTTGGGGGGCTTCAGCCCGAAAGATTTTTTTTTCATATACATATAACAATAATTAATTTTAAAAAAAAGAAAATAATTAACTACCTATATAAATGGTGTTTAAGTGGTTCTTGAAGTCCTATTCAATATAATTACACGAACAAGAATACTTTAAGAGATAGATTTTAATATTTTTTTCTGTAAAACATGGTTATATTTTATCATTTTGGGGGAGGGCTTCAGCCCGAAAGCCTCCTCTCCCTGTAGACCCGCCTGTGGTGAACCTGAAGGTTCGATGCTGATACCACCAATCGATGTCACATTCTTCCATCAACTGGGCTCAGTCTAAACCCAACCCCACCAGATCACCCTTAACACAATCTTCCTACCTTTGCTTTGGTCTGTCCCACGGAGGATTGCCAGTCATTAACTTTTTAGACATTTTTTTTTTAAGCCCAGCGATTTTACTAGCCATTTTATTCTCCTCAACTTAATCATATTAACCGGATACAGTTTACGCAATTCAGTGTTGTCTAAACGCCTAAATTCTCCGGTTGACTCATCCTTTTTTGGTCCGAATATTCTGCACAATACTTTATTTTCAAAAACTTTAAGACGTTGCTCATTCCTTAATATAAGCGGCCAGTTTTCGCATCCATAAAGAACTGTACCAAACATTAAATAAAATTTGTTGAAATTTTTTTTTAATTTCATTAAGCTTCTCGATGTTGAGCATTCACCCATTAATTGTTTTTTACAAACATTATCTTTAATTGATTATTTTTATTTACATTTTCAGTGATGTTGTCAAACCACTGCCTGCTGGCAGAATGGGACAGTTGTTGTCATTAGATTCTTCTGAACTTGCTCAACGAGTGATGGCTCTTTCTTTAGAACTAGAGGAGAAAACAGTTATGTCTGAAAGAGCACAGGAAAGGCTCAAGGAAACTCAAGAAAAACTGAATAAACACAAGACTGATTCTGATTCCATTATAAAAAGACATCAGAAATTTATTGATCAGGTAATCTTTGTTTAGGATAAGTTATTTCATTGATCATTGAAGACTTTTTACTTGAACTTAAAATAAGTATAAATTATTGTTTTAAAACATCACAATTTATTTATTGGCATTTCAGCTACTGCAAGAGAAGCGGTTGTTAGGAGAGCAGTGTGCAAGTGTGGTGAAGGAAATGGAAGAAAAACATAATAAAACAGTTGCTTCAATGGAATCAAGGCATGAAGTTGAATTGAAAAAACTGCAGGAAAAAATGCTGGCTGCAGAAAAGTTAAGGAGAGAAAAATGGGAGAACGAAAGAATTAAAAAAATTAAGGTGAACAAGTCATTATGCTTTGGAAATTTTAATAATGAAATAAACCAACTTAAATTATATATTTTTAGATCAGTTTACTTTCAAAGACATTACTTTTGAAATATAACAGCTAACTCATCTTATTGTAGATCAAACAGGTGTGTTTAATTTTTAATTTTCTAAAAATTATATTTGAAAAAACTTTACAAGGAAGTATAATCTTTTCCCTAGATAAAGTAAATGACGCACAGTGCAACACCTTACATGATTGGAACAGATGCTACTAATAAAAAGATATTTTAAATATTAAATATATGATTATATTCCCAGAATAAACTAAAAATATTTTTGGGAATGATTAGTCCATAAGACAGTCATTAACTTTCAAAACAGCTAACTTCCTTAATATTTGTTTATTTGAACAGTTAGGTACTATTTGATGTCATATTGCTAGCCTGAGGTTGGTGCACAATCAGTATCATGCCAATACACTCATACTTAGTCATGGACTTCGTTTTTGTCATTCTTCTTTTATTGATGTCGCCAAAAACATTTCTTGGTTAACAGGAACAGACAGTAAAAGGTTTGGAACCTGAGCTGGAAAGGATGACTCGGACCCATCAAGATGAGCTTGCTGAATTGAGAAGGGCCCATGAGCGAGAGTTGAGTGAGATGGAAGCTGCATCATCTAGAAGGATAATGGCTGCCCGTGAACAGGCTCTGAGAGATAGAGAGCAGGCTGTATCAGAAGAAAGAGAAGCAGCTAGGAAAAAGTAATATAAATAATGATAAAATATATATTATATTAGGCATACCGGAAAGTAATGTCGTTTTCTTACATTAAATTAAAACACATGAATTTCACATGAGTTTTTATTTTTATCACTGATGAAATCACTCTCATTATCATCAAATTTTGCCATCTAGTGTGCAAATTGTCAATGCGGGATCGATAAAAATCAATTGTTTTTTGAGTAAAGTAGATAAATAAATTTTGGACATCATTCAAAATTGCAAATATTTTGCCACTTGGAAAGTGTTGAAACAATTCGAACAAGTGGAAATTCAATAATGCAGCATGGGGCGAGTATGGCGGATGAGGCACTGACTGCCATCTCAATTCACTAATTTTTTTCCCGAATTCGTTTTAGGTAGTGATATCTTGCATTTTCGTATTGCAGAATGCCTTTTCTGTTGACAATCGCTAGCCAATTTTCAGTTAAAGATTGATTTACACAATCCAATTGTTCACAATAAAGATCTACATTCACAGTTTGTCCAGGTTTCAGCACTTAAAAATGAGGAACGTTGGAAATGCTCCACCAAACACACAAAAGGTCATTTTTAGGGTGTAAACCTGGCTTAGCAGTACTTCGTGGCGATTTTTTTGGAGAGAGTCACTGGCAATTGCGTTTTGGATTATCATATAGGACCTTTTTTCATCTCCAGTGATCAAGTAATCAAAAAATGCTTTTGTATTGTGCCATTGAAGCAATAAGTTCCATATGGTAGTTTCTCAATCTGTTGCAAATGTTCTTGGATGGTCGACCAAGGTTGGTTAAGACTGTTTGACCATTCCTTGATTGTCTGACTCGGATTTGCTTCCGCCCTTAACACATTATTGTCTAATGTTGTTGGTATTCCTGAATGATACTAGTTGAAAAAATCATAATTACCTGATTTGAACTTGAAAAATCACCTTGGCATTTATGAACATTTGATGCATTTGGATGAATATCGCAAATGTTTTTGGTAGCAACTGTTGCATTACTATCCTTGCAAAACTCAAAAAGCATGCAATACCGGATATGTGCCTCTGTGGTATTTGGCTGGCCAGTTTACAAAAATTGCAACAAAAATAATTTAAATTTAATTATTTGCAACTAAGGAAGTCACTATAACCTTAGAATGTCTTTGCAATGACATAGAAGAACACAATGAGCTGAAAATGAGAATCAAATAGTGATATGCTCAGAAATGACATTACATTCCAGTCCCCCTAATATATGTATATCTATTTTTTAATTTAGATTTGTTAAGTTTAACAGACACTTATTATCTATGAAAGATGTGATTGACTTTAGTCCAGTGAAGCCACAGTAACCTAATATTTCTACTCCGGGTTGACTAGGTATTAAATATAATCAAACAACTTATTCTCTATCATAAAATATTTCTGCGGATTGTAATTGACAGAGCTTGGGCTTTGTTGTCTCCTCTTCAGCTCCAAACTCTTGAGGGATCCTCTTGCGTTTAGCAGTGGCCAAAGTAAAAACAAATTATGTGACCAATCATGCCTTGAGATAATATTTTTTTTATCAGATTGGTACTACAGGGCCATCAGAGCCCTGATGGCACCAAATTTCTGGGAGTGTATGCACTATCCAATGTCGGAAGACATAATGGTTTTGTATTTGCAGCTACTCAATGATGGGATCCCTGTACTCTTGTTTACACACTACTCAAGTGGTTGAAACGACTATCAATGGTTTTTGTCCTTTCCGTGGATGTTTGTTGTCAGGCGGCATTTGCATCTATTCTGTCGTGAAGGATGAGGTTAGTGAGGGAGGACTGGTGAAGGTTAAGAGGCTAGGTACAGCCACCTTTTTATTTCCATACCTCTAAAGTGGTATACACATGCCATTAAATATTTGTAAGCACCATAAGAGTAGGCAATCGCTGAGCTTGTTATTTTCAGGAATAAATTTCTTAGTACACATTATAGATTAGGAGCTACCGCCGTTTTCATTTAACTAAAATTAAGTGCTTTTATATTCAAGTAAGGAACCCAAATCTATAATTTAAAATCGTTTCTAGCTATAAGTCCTTTCGTTAAATGAAAACGGCGGTAGCGCCTAGTTTATTATGATAACATTAAACTATCAAGCAGATTTGTATTCAATAACAAAACCTACATAGTTCTTTACACCCACACCCATCTCAACTGAGGTTTTCTTTACTTTTAGCCTGAATAGAAAAGGCTTGTAAGAATATATACTTATTGATTATAGAACAGACTTCAATATAATAATTTTAATATTTTCTTTTAACTTTTCTTTATATTTAGTTCATTTACCATAAATTGATAGGCTTGAAGATGAGTTAGCTGAAGTGGAAAGAAGCTATCAGGAACAAAGAAGACGGCTAATGAATGAAGTTAGGGATGAGAAAGAAAGGTTGGAGCGAGAAGCTAATGCTAGTTTAGCACAAAGAACTAGGCAACTGGAGGAGAAATGGAAGCAGGCTGAAGCTGATCTTCAAGAACGCATGGCGATGCTTCAAGAAAAACATGAAGTATTTTAAAAATAATTATTAGGTGATAACTGTAAAGTTTTGGATTTAAAGTTATGCTATTTATATTTTTTTCCTTTCAGGCAGAGTTAAAAGCATTGAGAGAAACACTTGAGGGAGAAAGACAGTCTTGGTTAAATCATCAGACAATCGCACTTGTTGAAAAGGAAAAGCAGATCCGTGAATCAGTGAAGAAAGAAAGAGATAGGCATATAGAAGCTGTCATTAGAAGGTTAGATGACGAAGCACAAGAGAAGGAAAGGACCCTTGAAGCAAAAATTGTGTAAGAGTTAAAGATTTAAAAATTTAAATTATTCAAGTCTAAAAGTGTATTATTGTTATCATTAATTTATTGATTTGGATGCCAATGAATGCTTCTGTTAAGCCGTTTTAATGTTATACATAATAAGTGTTAGATAGTTATAAGTTATTTATTTTTTTAGTTGTAATAAGTTTTATTTTTACATGAAAAATAATTTGAAAGTTAAATAAAAAAAAGTTTTCAAAACAAAATATATTCAAATTTTATAATATTTTTTTTACATTAAATATTTAACTTATTAACTTAAATTGTACTAGGGAAACTAATAATTAAATGAAACTGAATGTTTCAGTCATGAATTGAGTTAAATAGTATTGAACTAAATAAGAACACTAAGAGAAAAGTAAACTAAGAAATGTGATAAAATATTAAAAAATATGGTTTGAAACAAAAAAAAAAAATCTTCCCTCACAACTATACAGAAGAAGAAAAAAAACAGCAAGCTCATTCCAAGGGTGTAAAAGAATTATCAGTGACTGACTGAAAATGCAAACAAAATAAAAGAGGAGAGAAATAATATTATTGAGCTTTTTGAATTATTACAAATAGAACTAAAAAAAAAAATAATAACAGTTTAAATGTTATCATATGATGTGTCCAAAAATTCATTCTTTAGCATAAAAGAAATATAAACATATTTTATTCATTTTTAAATTTTTGTGGAATGCTTTGTTTATTTTAAATACTATGAGTGCCATGAAATATAGTAAGAGCCATCATGATTAGTATGTATTTTATTCTGTCCTGGAGTTACTTTAAAAATGAAACCATTTATTAAGTCTCTTACGAGCCACTCGTGTAATCAGTTTTCTCCCATGCCTTCACTTTATCTGTTCTATAGTTCACCTACTTACTCTATTCGAAGTTGTTATATTAAGATTTCTTCCTTCTATCTTTTAAAATTCATCAAAGCTATTTTATTCATTGTGAATATTTGTTAATAAATGATACACTACCTATTTTAGGAGAATAAAAGAGGAGTATGAGAGGGAATTAAAAGAATCTGAAGGATTACTGCATGAATTAAAAAGAAAACTAAAGGATGCTAGATCAGAAATCCAGGATTATGAAGAGATAGTGAGTAAATTACGGACACAGACCACACAACTCGAATGTCAGCTGACAACAGCTAAACAGGTTCTTAAAAATTTATTTTTAAATTTTAGATGAAACGATTTGTATTATTTTTTATATGAAAGTAAAAACTTAAATATATGTGCATAATGAATAAAAAGAGATAA
Source organism: Nezara viridula (assembly GCA_928085145.1). NCBI lineage: Eukaryota > Metazoa > Arthropoda > Insecta > Hemiptera > Pentatomidae > Nezara > Nezara viridula. The sequence goes on along the minus strand of OV725080.1, from coordinate 83,435,531 downwards.
AAATTTCTATTTTCATCATTCGAAATATCATACAGTTTTTATGAAGCGCAATTACCTTTTTTGTCCTGAAGGTTCTATTTAGTGCTTGAGTATAATTATTATAAAGTATGTAGCTTTACTAATTCCATGAGTTGAATAGACTTTCTTGATAACATAATTGGGTGATTCTCAGATTAGGGGAAATTTTAATGATAAAATTTTATTTGTTACAATAAATTAGGCCATTTTTCACCAACATTTTATTATTACGCATCAATTTAACGTTTCGACCATACTAAGGGTCATTTTCAAAACTTGATGAGTCCTCGTAATATGTTCATCCTCAATGTTCTAATTAATATGTTCAGTGAACATTAACTTGTCAATTTTTATAAGAGCTTCGCCCACGTCATTTCAGTCCCTCCAGAAATGACGTGGGCGAAGGCCTTATAAAAATTGACAAGTTAATGTTCACTGAACATATTAATTAGAACATTGAGGATGAACATATTACGAGGACTCATCAAGTTTTGAAAATGACCCTTAGTATGGGCGAAACGTTAAATTGATGCGTAATAATAAAATGTTGGTGAAAAATGGCCTAATTTATTGTAACAAATAAAAAAACTTCAAGACACCAAAAGTAGGAAAAATGAACAGAAGAGATAAAATTTTAACAATTTTGACGGCATTTAAATATAATTTTCTAAATACCTACACCTTCTACTTCCGCTCAGCTTTATCTGAGCAAATGGCCAAGATCAAAAGTGCTTTTGGCACAGTAATTAAAGTAAGTAAAGCTAATTATTCGGTTGTGGGAATGAAACAAGTTTTCAACTTGGTGATGACATTTTCACGTTTTTATTCAGCCAAAACTGCGGTGTAACTAGTATTACAATTTTTGTTTTCCAACTGATAAATGTGAATTATAATAAATAAAATAATTTGTAACAGGTAGCGAGATAATATACGTGGTGGTAATGACAACAATAAAGTATGTGCTCAACGAATAAGAAACGGATGCATAGAGGGAGGCTCTCCAACTGGTATCTGCCCTTTTAAATATCTGATGTTATGTTTTTTGCTTGATACCCACATCAAAGTGATGGGACAATGTTTGAAAATAACATACTTCACTGTTAACAAAAGTTGAAAAAAATATATAATTCAAAATGCCTTAATTATTCTTTAGGAACGGAAATAAATTTCACTGACATTGTACATAGGTTTTGAAAGAAAAAAAATTGTTTACTAGAAAACTGAGAGTGGAGCAATACCTACTGAAAGTAATGACATTTAGTAACTTAAATAATTATAAAATAACACTATTGTTTAATATTTTATTATTTCATTATGAACAAGTACTTCTTCAGCAGTGGGACTAAAACTTGCCCCTAAAATGAGAGAGAATCACCCAATTGTGTTAATATAAATAAATATGTTACGTTAGTATTGTGTTAATACTTAGAATTTTTTGAAAAGAAGGTTATATACTTATTGTGAGAGTTTGTATGAGTTTACTATTTAGAATATAAATTTTATTGTTAATACAAATTTTGAACAGATAATATTTGCTGATGTGACTTTTAAACTACATTTCTTATTGTTTCTTCATCTCCCACTTCAATTTTATTCATACTGAACAGGCCCTTACTCAGAATTTCATTTCATAGAGGGCTAATGAATTCAATACTAAATAGTTTGACATCTCGGTTTGATTCTGAGGAGTCTACTCAATTACCATTCAAAAGAAGTTAAGTCCTTAAAAAAATTAGTAAACAATTTATATTTCATGTACATATATTGATTTTCTAAAAAAAAAAATCATTTTATTGGGAAAAGGGACAGGCTGAAGCCCATCTCTCTTACTATGTGTCTTATGCTTGATATAATGTATTACATTTTAATTATCAACTAGTTAAATAAAAAAGTTAAAACATCTTCAATTACTTCTAATATTGAAAATAAAAATGCATTGAAAAGATAGCCTATGTATAATAATTAATTTCTCTTTTTCTACGCAGCATGTTGAACGGTTGGAGTATGAAAGAAGCGAATCACGCTCATTAGCTAGATCTGAAGCTTGCTCTCAGATCGCAGCACTTCAGAGAGAACTTAGTGAAGAACGGATGAAGAAGGAAGAAGCAGTAGCATTATTACAGGCAGAAAAAGAGAGAGAACTGCAGCAGGTGTATAACAGGTGCTTACTTATTAAGTTTAATTATTGTTATTAGCTAGTCATTTAATGAAATCCTTTGAAAGTTTTTATTATTCTTAAACTTATTCTCAACGAGCTGTGAAATTTACTCCTAATGTTTTACAATTATACAGAGTTAAGGAAGCAATCGCTAAGAAAGATGAAACAGTAAGAATGGTTCAAAAGCAGAGAGATGCAGCTCTTGAACAGTGCGCTCAGTTGGAAACAATGGTTGACCAGCAGAGAAAAGAACTTTCAATGAGAAAACAGTGAATGATTGCTCAAACTTAGCTTAGTTGAATAACTTATTAAATTATGTTAGTCTACATATTTATAATAAAGAGTTTTATATGGATTTTATTAATAGTTGTTTCATTTTTTTCCTGAAACTTAATTAAATTATACTTTAAGATTTCATAAATTATATCATTTAATTAATTCAGTTGAATTTTAGTTCATGGTGAACCCTAGATGGTGGATGAATTAAATTGACTGAGATAAATAATCATTAATTTTGGCCCTAATTAGAGAATATGACATTACCACAAATGAACTAACAAATTTTTTGGATCAACTATATTGAATAGCAGTGAAATTTAAGCAGAATAAAAGTACAATTCATAACTTAAAATTTGTATACTTTAAATGTCAAAAGATATCTCAGTTTTTTTCTACTGAGGTAAATAATTACAAGATTATTTTACTAGAAATCATTATAATGAATTTGAAACCTATAGGAAAGAAAGTACCTTAGGGCTTTTGAAAGTAACTTACATTTTAAGTCAGATTAAAGATGAGTAGAATGAAGACTAAAGGCAGCGATCATGTTTCCAGATGTTATTCATACCCCGTAAATATAATTGATATGGCATATATCAGAGGTTTCCAAAATGTTTGGTCTACTGGCCTTCCACTGAGTCCTGCGGACCACATAGAGATCCCCATCAAGTACCGCGAACCAAGACTTGTGATGAAAACAAAATTTTTGTTCCATAAATGACACTTCAGTTGTGAAATAAGCTTACTAAGAGACAACTACTCATGTAATAAATATTTTAGTAACCTATTGAGTGATTTACTAAATTTCATATTTTTTAAATAGTTTTAAGACACTTTCGCTGGTCAGATTGGAGGCAGTTGAAGGATGGATTTTAGAAACCCCTGAAATAGATGAAAACTGAAATTGTCATGAAAATGTATTTAACTGGATAATGTATGGACTGTTCTCCAAAAAAGGTACTATAGAAACTTATAGTTTTTCCTTGAAAATGTTTTTTTAAATTTTTAGAAGACCTTTAAAAAAAGTATAAATGTTTAAAACCGGTCTTCAGCCTTTTATCTGCATTATATATTTAAAATTATTTTGAAATATAGGGGAAAAACGTGTATCTCAGGTCACTTTTTTTCAATGTTCCATAACTTCTAAAATAACAATGTTTTTTTAAAGTTCAAAATAGAATTTTATTTGTCATGCTTTGAAGATTATTATTTTATCACCAGATCTTGACTATGAAAAAAAAAAAATCATTTTTAAAAATAATAAATGACCCAAGATATAATTACTATAGTTTTATCTTGAGCCACTCTATATTGTACCTTGGGCTGCAATAATAAATTATATTTTGGGCAATATTTTTGTAATAGGAATTATAATTATTATTCAATAATAAGTATCACATATCTACACTAGTAAGCTAACTTTTTCATGTTATCTGTTGAAAGCCGGCAATATATCTTTTATAAACTTCTTCAGTAAAAATCATGAATCAAGGATTTATTCTCACAAGACATGTTTTGAAAATATATTTATGTAATAAAACAGTGGCCCAAGGTTCAAGGATATGACTTTATTTTTTTATCAAAGTCCTACAGTATTTTGCTTAAAACTTGCTTTAAAAAAAAAAAGCTACAGAGATTACTGTACATCAGTCGACTAATAATCTTGAGTAAGTTTATGTACTTTTTGATTAAAAATTACTATACCAAATAAAGATAAATTACTTTTCCAACTGTAAAACATTCTTATCAAGCAACGGAGGCACCAAAATCAGCTACAAAGTGTTCTGACAGAGCAGCCTACTCAATTTTGCCTCAAATCGTGGATTTTCTCCGGTGAAATTTCATATTCATAGGGTGGCCTAAGGTACACATATTTCCTCTACTATATTAAAACAATTTTTTTTTTTGTATCAAACTTTATTTTATGAGCTGAGACACATTTAATAGAAACATTATTATAACTTACCAAACTATTGAAATTTGGTTTATTAAATTCTATATTCAGTTTCTCCACCTCAGTAATTGCTGACATTTAGCATATTTTATAGTTTCTTCCAAAAATTGGGCAGCTGTTCCATTGCTGGTGGTGACTACAATGCTAAACATCGATTATGGGGCATCACAATGTGTTCTCCAAGAGAAAGAAATCTTTGGTCTGGTTTCCATAAGCTTTAGTTAAATACTATACTAAGACTTAAAAACACCAGAATTATTAGATTTCTTTGTTACTTGAGGAAAACAGGTCGTACTTTACACAACTCTATGCTCCGATCTGTGGCCTGATCATTCCCTTCTACATGTGTTCCTCTTTCAAGAATTATGTCAAAAGGTAGAATACACACGGTTTATCTAAGGAAATACAGATTGGGATTGTTCAAGCAAATTTAAATCAGCTGTTATCAGTTATTTTCTCAATGAAAATTGAAAATGAAATTATAATTCTGTTGAAAGTCTTGACAAATAGCATTCAGGAATCTGCACAGCCCTCATCAATTCCTAAACGCAAAAAATAAATATCCAGCCAAATTACCCACATTACATAAGGGATTTGATCATACCCAAGAGAAAAACTCACAAGGTATGATACAGACATATAACCGAATAAATAATAAATAAATGACAAAGAAATTCAAATAGACTAATTATCATACATTTATAAAAAATCTGAGTACTACGATGCAAACTTATGGAGTCAAACTAAAAATAGTGAGGTATTTGGGCCACTACAAAAATAGGATGCTGTTAAGACCATGTCAGAAATAAGGCCGATCATCTATTGACTTTCTATATCACATACTGACTACCCAGACAGTGAACATGAAAATTATATAAAAGATTCTCTTGACACCCCTCCAGCTTTTACTCCATCTTAGGTATGACCAGAAATTACCTAAATGAAAACCCTCCTATGATCTGACAACTGCTGAGCTACTCCAGCATATACTCAGAAAAGCGATTGTTTAACAATTCTATTGAACGCCATTATTATCTTGGCACATATAATAAGAGGCTGGATGTTGGCCACAGCAACCAGCAACTTCCACCAATCATCACGGTTTCGTGCAGCCGCTATCCAGTTGCTTACTCCAAGGATGTTCCTAGCGTCAGCTGCAACTTTGTTTATCCATTTCTGTTTCATTCTTCCTTGTCTTTCCCTTCCATAGAGAGGCTCCATGAAAAGCTTCCTGGACAACTTCTCTTTGCTCATGCGTGCCACATGCCTTGCCCAATTTAACCATCTGAACGACATTTGGCTCTCTAAATAGACTATAAACCTCCTGGTTTGTGCACCTCCTCAATGTTCTATCCACCAACACTCCTTCAAATATCCTCTGAAGGATTTTCCGCTTGAACACTTGTTTAGTCATGGTCCACGTTTCGTATATCAGCACTAGGCAGATTATGGTTTTGTAAAGATGTAATTTAATTTGGCGGGAGAGAACGTGGCCGGCAAGCTGTTTTCTCAGGTTGTAGTAGCAATGATTGTCAGATATTATCTTCCTCCTAATTTCCGTTTCTGCATTGTTGTCCTGTGTTACCATAGAGCCTAGATAAATAAATTCGTTAGCCTCCGAATGTCACCATCTCTTTGCATGGTTTTCTTGTGGTTCCCTCCAGCCCGTTTCCTTGCAAGTGCTAAAAAACGCCATAGTGAGGACAACAAAATTTCTAATGCAATGGAAGTCTTCACAAGTACTTATGATAAAAAAACCGAACAAATATTCCAATAAATAACCCTTCATCATACAGACCCATTAGTCTACTTTTGATTTGCTTAAAAAATTATTTTACAGACATACTGATAGACAACCAAATACTATCAGCACACTAAATTGGATTTCATTCACTAAATACAACTATATACCTACTACACAAAGTCAATAACAATTTATAAAAAACAGGCATACCAAGAAACTTAAACAAAACATGGCTACAACAAATATGAGAAAGCATCTAACGAAAGCTAAAAACGATATTTCCTGGATTCATTAGTATTTCAGGTTAGGAATAAGTGCTGTTGAATTGACCTTTTATATTTCACATGCCAATTGTATCAACTAACTTCTCATCTGCTAATTGTTGCAGCCTGAGTGAGAGGTGCGGATATAATGATAAAAGTTTTTAACAAAAGTATATTAATCCTCAGCTTTCCATTACAATATAATAATTTTGAAAACCATACTATTTACAATGAATTATAAGTTTGAAAAATATAAATTCCTCATGAATAACATTAAGAATTTTAATAAAAATGGAACAAACTATTGGAAATATCATTTACTTAATTTTGTTCTATTCAGATTTAGAATTAAATGAATAGTTGATAATGATGATATAAACAAATGAAATAATCCATAACTAATTATCATAATAACTAATAATGAACTAGTACACAGTAATAAACTGATGGGTAACTGCGTAGATTAAAGAATTAAAGTTTAATATAAAAATTTTAAATTGGAAGAAATAAAGTTGCTTGATAAGGTTTCATTTATTCAAAATTCCATTTCAGTATTATTAACAGTTTACAACAGTCTAAATATATTATATAAATAACAATAAATATGGCAATAATCCTTGGAAGCGCCACCCTCCCATAATAAAATACATTGATAATACAATTTAAATGACAACTAGTGCAATAACTTAGCGATAAATGTGAAAATAATCATTAATGATTCATATGTACTTATTTATAACAGATTTAAAATTTGTAACTAATCCCTTAAATTTTATGATTATATACAAAAACATAAATTTTGATCAGAATAAATTTGATCACCGTAAAGGAAAAAAAAATTTCATTGAAACTAATAAAACCGATTTAAACTTAAATCATTCTAAAAATAAATAGATAATAAATATATACATAAAATAAAAGTACAGTCTTTCAATGAAACCAATGCATAAAACTACTGGTAGATCTTTTAATACTGCTTAAGAAGCCAGCCATGGATGAAACCTTAGTGATTCTTTGCTCCTATCACCATAATCATAGGTCAGCTCATCACCAGGATTAATATCTTCCTTGGCAATCAATACCAACCGGGGTAAACCACCAACAGCAATGGTTTTTGTCATGAGATTACCATTACGAGAATGATTTACAAGCCTTCCGAGTCTGTTACTTTCAGCTGTAGCATCAATACAGTACTGCACATTGTGAAACATAAAATAGTACATATAACAACCAGTGTTTTGGTCTTGAGCATACATAGCTTCACGTATCTTTGCTTCTTCAAGCGAGATCAATTCTCCAGCATATTCAACAACGAAGTCTCCACGTTTGAATTCTTTAACAGAAACTATGCCTCTACCTTTGCCAACAAAAGTTCTGCATTCTAAACCATCTTCTCGGCCTGATAACACCGCTTCTTCAATAATCTTCTGCTTTTCTTCAAGTACAGTCTTCTTAGTCTTCCTCACACTCCTTCTTACAGGAAAATAGTCAGTTAACTTGTTTGACTTTGCATCATTTAAAGGGGGTTTCCTTCTTATGGGAGCTTTAGGTTTCTTGTCTTCAGTTGTATCAGAGATTTCTATACGGTGAGGACTTTTTTTTATAATGTTATTGTTTTGTTGTAATACAGATATTGCTGGAGAAAGGTTTCTAGGAGCTACCTTAGGCGTAACATCCAACTTACTGTCAGCATCAAAATATGACGTTATTTTACCAGCAGGGCTGGTATGAGATAATCTTCCTTGAAATGTCACTTTTTCTGACTTTTTTTGGCTTTCTGTGACCCGAGTTGAAGGGGTCCTCCCTCTTCTTCTTCCTTTTACCATCTTTAGATTTTCACAAATAGGTAGCTCCTTTTAGACATATCTGAAAGAACAAATATTTTCTATAAATAAATTTAATAATAACCTAACAATATTTAGCTAGAAGCATTAAATTTAAACATAGTTAAAAAATCATGGGCATTTAAATATACATCAATGATTAATAGCCATATATTTTGCAAGAACTTTAGAAAAGCTATACCGTCAAATTTTTAAATGAAATACCATACTTTAAACTTCTCAACTAATACTGTAGACTTCACTTAAGAAGAAAATGAAATGAAAGAAAGAATGCTGTCAAATTTCAATTAAAATGAGAATTAAAAAAACAAATGTAATAATAGCTGTAAAGAAACTTATGAAACAAAGTATCAACATATAATTTAAACCTTTTCATTCATAATACTACTGAACAACAAGAAATAATAACTAAATTTGACATGACAAACTTGGAGAAGGCATTATCCTCAAGGTTTTATGATAATAGGTTGCATTACACTATTTGTTCACTTTGTAGTACCAATATTAAATTTCCTCTAGAACATACTATAAAATAAGTTTCAAATGTCACCTTTTAAAGCTGCATTTTAAATTTTAAAAACCTCACGTAGCCTATAAACAACCGCCACTGAGAAGACCGAACATTTAAAAATCGTTTAAAACTCAATTATTCGTAACTAACGTCAGGAAATAGACACAGATTAACGAAACGATCACTAGTAACTAATATTAACTTGTATTAAATAACTTTAATATGATTTACCAAAATAACCGTTGAAAATTTTGTTGTGGTGCTTGCATCAGGCCTCCATTTTTACAAACTTCAGCGCTGCCAATACTGATAACAATTTTTAGCATGGTATAAAAGAAAATATCTCAAAAAGTACTCTGTATAAATGAATATATAAAAAATTTTCGAGAATTTGAAATAAAATAAATCAAAATTTCTTCAAAATTAAGTAAAGAAAATATATCTTGAACACGTGAATGTTTCGACATTAATGCACTCTATTAATGTCTTCTGTACTAAACGCTTTGAGTGCGTCCTCAATAGATGGTGTGCATATCGCTTATTCAATTGGTTTTGAAGAAAAAAGATAACGGTAAGGGAATAATAATTAAGATGAAATATGTTTTATAAAGTTATACTAAAATATATATTTACTAGACACTTTATAAATAAGATTTTTTTTTTCATTTCAATCCACATACATGCGTGTTTAAATTACTAACAATACTGCAATACTTAAATAATTAACAATATTATAGAAGAACTAATAACAGTAATAGAAAACTTATTTCATAAGTTGCTCTCTAATAACTGTTACTCTCATAACTGTTATTAGTTTCTCTCTAATATTGTTATTAGTTTTTTATAAGTTTCATTCTTTTACTTTTATTAATTTTTTTCATATGTTCCTTACATTATTATTATTAATATTATTTTTTATTTATTTATTTTTTCATTAGTTAACAGTTTCTCGTATTGTCTTTTATTAGCCCTGATGATGGCCTGAACATTGGACCGAAACGTCGGCGAATATAAAAATAAATATCATTTATTTATTTTTAATTTGTTTGTTTTTAACTGAACACTCCAACCAACTTTTCTTTAATTATTCAATACAGTAAACCATCATTCTAATATTAAGAATTAAAAGGTGTTCATAATTTCCATCTTCCAAGTTATTAAGGGATCCGGCTGTTTTTAACATTTACATTATTAACAATAAAGTTTGAAAACGAAAAGTTTGAACAAAAAATAATTTATAATGGTATAGAAATGTTTAACTGGAGACCATTTAATAGAGGAAGATTGAAATGGATGGCATTGATTGGCGATGGCTACCAAAGTTAAATTCACACAACTAAAATAATTTTATTTATGGTTACTTTTCGGCCTAAGTTTTGGATCTTCGTTATGGTTTAATCCGAAAATGTCGGGGTGAGTGCCGCACGCTTGTTGATTGCACTTCCTTGCACAACCGCTGACCTGGAAACAGTGCTTTCGAATATAGTACTGAAATCAAGACCCTTTATGGGTTGGTTTGGTACTGTTATAGTTGGTATTGTTTCCATATTACTTTTTTTTTTTTTTTTACCTCTTACTCTTATTCAACGACTCAGTGACCCGTATGACGAACCTCCACTGTCAAGATACTACTAAATTTATTTTAAATTTTTATAATTTAGTTTTAAGAGTTACTCACTCAGTTGGGCAATTTAGGTGGTTGAAACTTCTAATCTTAGTATATTCTTTCCATTGAGAAATAAAGAAACTAATTTTAGTACAACTAATCCTATGCGAAGACAAAAGTATCATTAACATTTCTTGTTTATTGAATTAACGATTTGAATTTCCGTTCAGGCAACCTCTGTTCCGATAAGAAGTCTTTCGATCTTCGTCTTTCGGACCAACTCTACTTACTCCATTGGGAGCTTGGGTGGAGACATTTCTTCCAGCTGTTCACTTACATCTAGCACCTAGTAAAGAAGTTTGCTCGCAGTGAGTTTAGTATGATTTCTTTATCGTTTCGAGAAAGATTTTTATTTAAAATATCCACCTAAAAGTCGTTGTACTTTAAAATTTTCTTTTCTTGTCTTTTCTAATGTGAACAAGTTGAATTTTGTTTTCTTTCCAAATAATGCAAATTTACATATTAGGAAATTATTATTTTCTGTTGAGCAATATCATTCGACTTCATTAAATTAAATTTATTTGATGTACCTCTCTGGCTCTTCTTAAGTTACTTGGAACATTCTACGGTAAAATGTTACTTGACCAAGAAACATTGCCAAAAAAAGAGGCTGATTGACATAATAAGCTAGAATTTCAATATTTTCAGGATCACTTGGAAGACTTTTTCACCTCTAAACCTTCTAATTTAATATTCTCCGCTCAATCGGAAATGACTGTTTGAGGTGAATGTGGAAACTGCATTTATTATAAATTTTGAGGTTTTTTGGATCTTTTTACTTGATTTATATCACTCTTCATACTGTGAAATGGTGGTAAGGCAGCAACGGTAGATGACTTGGATAGCAAACGAGATAATATGGTGTGTGGTTATACGGCAATATTAGGACTATTGTAGATAATGTTGCAAATAGTTTTATAGCATGACGTATTATAAAACATATCAATAGACTTTCTAATACATAGAGATTTATTTACATATTTAAAATAAACTATAATGTTATATAATTACATAATTAAACAACTACAATAATCTAAAGCCATTTTTATTTTTAATCTATAAACTTATATTGGATGAATACCATTATCTAGTATGTATTAAACAGCAATTTAATTTTACGTACTAAACGTTAAATAATTACCCGCGTAAGCGCTGACATTTAAATAATTCGTAGTACATTTTGAAATATTTTGCTACTATATTTCAAAATCTAAACAATTTTGTTAAGTGGTTAGAGCAAGTCAACGAACAACACGGTGTTTGACTACCAGAATACTGAAAGCTTGCATCAGCAAAGTCTATTGTATTAAACAATCGTACGCCACCATTGAAAAAACAAAGAAATTAATTATTTAAAAAAATTGGTGTCAAGCAACTTGAAGTAACTGAATGGTTCTGGGTACGTCTGTGCCTCTTATTTTAAAATATCTAATAATGTTCCAATAATTATGTGGATACGTCGCTAATGATGACTGGAGTATTAAACCAATACATCTGTTTTTTGTTTTTTTTATAACGGGTTCTTGACCGAATCCCCTGCTATCCGAAAACATAATTGAGTAATTAATTGACTTAGTAAGCAGTGGAAATTGAGCGGTATAGAAAATAAATGTAAATTTGTAGCAAGTTAAAATGTAAGTTAAAATTTGATGGATTTTGGAAGTTAAAGTCGATTATAAGTATAATACATAATTTTAATCACAGTTTCAAAAGATCCTCCGATTTCTAATATGGCTTATACGACCGGAACTAGGGAAAAGGGGGAGATGAAATGGACACTTACCTTCCTTTCCTAGATTTAAGGAGCGGAAAATTTCTAGCAAAAATTTAATTTTTATGTTAAATATTTGTTTCGGTTTTCTGATATTTATTCCGAAGTTTTCTATATAAAATAATGATATAACATTGTTTTCTTTTATTAGAGATGGGTATGAATGAAGAGGTGGAAAATTTTTTTTGTCCGATGAATGAAATACAAGCTTGAGCCTTGATATCACTTACATAACGACTTTTTTCTTATGATGTTTCCATGACAATTAATGCCCTGTAATTATTTGTGCGCCTTCCAGTTTAAAACTAGTGAGCCTGTCAACTAATTTAATGTTATGAGAAATAAAAAATGAAGTGATACAATGGCCGGTAATGTTGAATTTAATTAAAAATTAAAAATTACAAATTAATAATAATAAATAATAATAATAACAACCAAAAATCACGACCCCAGACTAGCCTCACTGAATTTACAAAATCATTTACTAACTTTACAAAATTGGTATTCACTTTGGAAAATAAGATTGAACCATGACAAGACACAACATATGACATTTACACTTCGATGAGAAACGTGCCTACCAGTTTATATAGGAGAGAACCAAATTCCTCAGACAAACACAGTACGTTACCTGGGACTAATGTTCGACAGAAGGAAGACCTGGGGCCCACACGTCAAAAAGAAACGACAGACCTTAAACAAGTGACTGAAAATACTGTACTCACTTTTTTCCAAATCAAAATTGAAAATCAGTCAAATTTCAATACATACACTTACCTACCGAAACCCATATGGACATGAGCCTCACAAATTTACGCAAAAAAGACACACTTACAAAAACTACAGACATTTCAATCCAAAATTTTACGATTTATAACAGGAACTCTTTGGTCCGCAAACAACAAAACTTTACATAACGACTTACGATAACCAACTACCGACCAACACATATACAATATCTGCTCCAGATTTCATCTTAAACTACACGGACATCACAACGGACTTATTAACGATATGACCACAGCTGACAGCTGGAGACGACTAAAGAGGAGCTGGATGAGAGATCTGTTTTCTTGAATTAAGGAAATAAATCAAGACCAGGAAGAAGTGCTGCTGGGTAGTATTTTTTTTCTCATGCTTAAAATGTCAATTTTTTCGTATTAGTTACAGCACATCTGCTTATTGCCAAGCTCATGACAGGTGAGAATGGAGATATGGAGACAAAAAAAAAAAATAAAAAAAATAAACTTTTAACTTCTAAAAATGGTTTCTGTTTTTATTTATCGGTACCAGTGGCGGATTTATTTTTGAGGCGATCTAAAAAAAGTAACTACTACTCCTTTCTCCCCCCTATAACCTAAAACAACCATATTAAAATTTTTTTAATAAGCATCAGTGCTTGAAACAGAAAAAATCTTTTATTTAAAAAAATATTCGTTATTATCGGAATTTTAGTTCTTTTGGAACTGGAACTTTTTCCCTTGCTGCATTTCAAATAAAGGTTTTACAGAAATTTTATTTTTAAAAAATTTTAATTTTAAAGATTTGTCGATTTCACTAGAAAGTCTTTCTAAAAATGACTGTAATCCATACAATTCAAACAAACGAAACATCGTGTGTAATTCATTTAAGACAACCCAATTACTGTTTATTTTTCATTGAACGTCACTTTTTTTTCAGAACTTGAATAATTAAAAGTTTAACTTTTTATCATAAACCTTTATTACAAAAAAAAAAAAAACCCTTAGAACTTTTATTTTAAGAACTTTTCCCTAACGTGGAACGTAAGGAGTTTAAACACAGCAGGGGGGCTAAAATCGGTCGCGAATGAGGTAAATGGGTACAATTTGGATGTCGTGGCTCTGCAAGAGGTTCGCTGGCCAGGGGAGGGCTCGATGAGGGAAGGGAAGTACACTATTTGGTACGGAGGAAGCGGGAATCATTGTTTAGGTACCGGGTTTCTAATTAGGCGTAGATTACTATCCGCTTTGAGGGACGTACAATTCTTTAGTGATAGAATTTCGGTAGCTACATTTCAGGGACGTTGGTTTAAAATCGCATTAATAAACATACATTGTCCGACCGAAGACAGTGACGATGAAGTCAAAAGTGAATTTTACGATAAACTCGAATGGGTTTATGATAAACTACCACGAAACTACATGAAAATAATTGTAGGTGACGCGAACGCAAAGGTAGGAAGGGAAGAAGTTTATATTCCGACGATTGGTAAAGAAAGTTTGCACGAATATAGTAATGATAATGGGATCCGTCTGATAAACTTTGCCATCTCGAAAAACCTGATAATTAAAAGTACGACGTTTAAACATAAGGATATTCATAAATATACTTGGACATCACCGGATTCGCAAACACGAAATCAAATCGATCATGTCTTGATACAACACAGCTGGCAAAGCAGTATAATTAATGTACGGTCTTATCGCGGAGCAGAATGTGGGTCGGATCATGAATTAGTAATCGCGAAACTTCGACAAAAACTTAATATAAAAAAGAGAAAAGAAAACCGTTTCGATTTTGAGAATTTTAATTTGGAAAAATTAAAAAATCCATCAATTAGAAACCAATTCGAGCTAGATGTTAAGAATAGGTTTGAAGCTTTAGAGCTTCCTGACGAGGACCACGAGGATATTGACAAGTTATGGATAGAGATCAGAGATAATATTAAAGCGGTCGGTAACTCGTGTCTAGGAAAAAAGGAAAATAAGAATAACAAACCGTGGTTTGATGAAGATTGCTTAAACATGTGTGAAAAAAGAAAAGCCGCTAAATTAAAAGCTCTAAATAATCCTAGCGAAGACAATCTGGAATACTTCCGAATCTCAAAGAACGAAACGACAAAATTGCTCAAAAATAAAAAAAGGGAGTATCTTAAAAATAAAATAATTGAAATAGAAACTAATAGAATCGAAAATAACGTAAGAGACATGTACAAAGGTATAAACAGATCACGTAAATATGTAGGGCCCGTAACGTCTGGAATTAGGGATGATAATAACAATATTCTGACCGATCCGGTTGACATATTGAATAAGTTTAAGGACCACTTTGACAATATTTTAAATACGGGAAATTATGATCTGTGTCCTCCTTCTGAGTACCAGAGTGCTGAACCGTTAATAGAAGGACCAAGTAAAGAGGAAGTTGAAGTAGCTATCGGAAAATTAAAATCATATAAAGCAGCGGGAATCGATAATATTCCTACTGAACTAATTAAGGCATGCGGGGAAGCTGGAGTTTCTAAAATACATCGGTTGGTTAAAAAGATCTGGGTGAACGAGAAATTACCTGAAGAATGGAAAGAATCTATTCTTATTCCGATTCACAAAAAGGGTCCGAGGACGGATTGTAATAACTATCGAGGAATTTCACTCCTTCCGGTATGTTATAAAATATTCACTTTAATCTTAACCAGTCGAATCACGGAATACGCCGAGGAAATTATCGGAGACTACCAATGCGGATTTAGACGGAATCGTTCGACTATTGATCAAATATTTTCTTTACGGCAAATATTAGAGAAAAAATTGGAGTATAACGGTATTGTTCACCAGCTGTATATAGATTTTAAAAAGGCTTACGATTCTATTGACCGCCAGAAACTGTATAATATTCTAATCGAGCAGGGGATTCCAAAAAAACTAGTAAATCTAGTCAGGATGTGCTTGACGGAGACACTCAATAAAGTTAGAATCGGTAATAATTTGTCCGAAAAATTTGAGGTTCGTTCGGGCTTAAAACAGGGGGATTCTCTTTCGCCTGTCCTGTTCAATTTGGCATTAGAACATGCCATTAGGGAGGTAATGCGAACCGAGAAAGGGTTGGATCTGGGCGGGACAACATCCGTGCTGGGCTATGCTGATGATCTGGTACTGTTAAGCGAAGACGTTGAAACTATAAAACTAAATACGACAACGTTAATGAAAGCCGGTAAAGAACTAGGACTCGAAATAAACGTGGATAAAACAAAATATATGGTTAGCTGCAAAAATGGCGATACTACTGGTGATATCGATATAGATGGTAATATGTTTGAACAGGTAGATAAATTTAGGTATCTAGGTTCTACGATAACTAGAAAAAACGAAATTGAAGAAGAGATTAAGGTTAGACTGAAGGCGGGGAATGCTTGTTATTTTTCTGTGACAAAACTACTTAGTTCGCGCCTCTTGTCCCGAAACTTAAAAATTAGAATCTATAAAACAATTATCTTGCCTACAGTTCTTTATGGATGCGAAACTTGGCCGCTTACATTAAGGGATGAGCAGCGTCTTAAGGTTTTTGAAAATAAAGTATTGCGTAGAATATTCGGACCGAAGAAGGATGAGTTAACCGGAGAGTTCAGACGGTTACACAACGCCGAATTGCGTGAGCTGTATCCGGGTAATATAATTGAGGTAATTTCATCGCGGCGAATCAAATGGGCTTGTAAAGTTGTTGGGCTTAGTAACGAGAGAATTCCTAAAAGGTTAATATTTGCTGTGCCGAATGGTAAGCGTCCGAGGGGTAGACCGAAGCGAAGGTGGGAAGATTGCATTAAAGCCGATCTGAAGGGACTGGGTTTGGACGGCGAACGGTGGAGGGAGGTGTGTAACAAGCGATTGGTGGTGTCGGCATCGAACCTTCGGGTTCTTTCCCTAAAATGTTTTACAAAAACTGCTAAAATGTTACTTTGTTCGAAAATTATTTACAGAAACTGTTTTTTAAAAAGTTCCATAATCGTTTCAACCCCTGGTAAAAGTGAAAGAATAATCATGAAATTTCTTTGCTACAAACTAAACATTACATTTACATGTTTCCACAATTAATAAATACATTGTTCATCTTATTTTCATGACGAACTTCATGCACATCATTAATTAGTGTCAGTAATATGCTAACTCACTACATCTGGTAAATAACGTGTACTATAGTCCGTTGTACAGACCCCTTTTAATCAAATTATTAACATCCAACAGAAACCTCTTGAATAACATCATCTCATCGTAACCTACAACTATTTTATTTACGAAAACTCGTGTAATTGGGGCGTTTTCAACCTAGAGATCGGCAAACTTTGTCTATTTAATTGGGTACTCGTAAATCCTTATTTGCTTTACAATTGGATCGCAAAATAATTTGATCACAAAGTCGAGAAAAAGGGTGACATATAAAAATATTAGGCCATTTAACGTATATAATATCGTTATTTTGAAATGTCGAGGGTGTAGGTAACGCCAAACGGCCCAATATTTTTGTAGGCTACCTTTTTGATTCAAGTGGAAAGCAAATGAGTATTAAACTGTTTTTAGGTTTGTGTAGATAGACCAATTCTGAGAATTTTCATAAATAAAAAAGTTGTAGGTTACGATGAGATGAAGCTATTTACGAAGTTTTAGGCAGATGTTAATAATTCGATAAAAAGAAGAGTTTGTGATTAAATTATCTTACGATCGAAATGGAAAGCAAATAAAGATTTACAATTTCCTAATTAGATAGACAAAGCTTGCCGATCTCCAGATTGAAAACGCCTCATTTACATGAGTTTTGTGAATAAAACAGTTGTAGGTTACGATGAGATGATATTACGAATTTTTTGGCGGATCTTAATAATTAGATAAAAAGGAGTCGGTGCCACGGACTATTATTGATCTAAAGGTTAAAAAACAAAAAAAGATTTCTTACATGATTAGCTCAACTAGTAGCGACGCCTACACCAACCCGCAAAACACTTAACCAATGCTGGTTCGTTCCGCTAGAAGTAAGGCGTTAGACGTTAGGAAAAGGTGTCGAGATGTTATTAAATACTAAGTATTTATATATATATATATATATATATATATATATATATATATATATATATATATATATATATTATCTTTAATTCTTCATCCGCACCTGTCATGGTAGTGACAATTAGCAGATTTGCTGTTAAGTTGAAAATATATTTTTAACTTCAGAAAATGTTTTTTTTTTATATTAATAAAATAATTTGTTTTATAATAGCTTCCTACTTTTGTTTTATTATGGACGGGATCCATTTAAAATTAAATTAAATCTTACTTCTAATTTGTGCATACAAATCATTTTGACGTTTATACGCCTTATTTTTTCCTAAAGCTTCAAATATAATAAATGTAATTCTATAGTCATTTAATAAATTAAAATAATATATTTTAAAGTTTATAGAAAATTAAACACATCATTTTTTATCTCAACTCATAGATAAATTCGTTATGTGTTTCTACAATATTTAATAATATACAATTAATTCTGAAATTTGACAAGTTGATACGCGTCCTATTTAAAAATATTTAATTACTTATGTGAAAATAATTCTATTCCCATTATTTTACTCCTTACACTATCAGTTATCCTTGCACATGCTGTAATTCTATTTCATTTTCGCCATAAACTACCTTTTTCGGAAAGAAAAACGGTTATCCATACATTTGTGTTTCTTGTTTGATCTAAACTACTTCTTTTTTCAATAAAAATACTAAAAATATTCTTTTTAAACAGAGTAGAAATGTGAATATTTATTGAGATCGCACAATATATGAGAAAGCGCTTGTGTGCCGCTTCCCGGAAGCTCGTTTTGATTTACAATTTCCGAAAACCAACAGCACGCACACAGATATATATATATATATATATATATATATATATATATATATATATATATATATATATTTATGGGTCAAGTTAAATAATTTGTAAAAGCGCCTTAACAACTCACTGCCGCTAATAAAATATTTACAGTATTATCCTAAGCTGTGCACATAACTTCCAATCTTTAGTCTTCATTCCGATTAAGGTCATATTAATCTTTTCTCCTCAGAGTCCACTTTGGAACAGAACCTTATATTCTCCTCACGCAGAAGAAGATTGGGTTTACTTTCTTCTAACCGTAAATGAATTCGTAAAAGTGTGAATAGTTTTCCTCGGTTATTAGGAAGAAGCTCTGATACAAAGAAGTTGTGTGACCGTCATTCATGCCCAATAACCGAGTTAATTCCCACGCTAACATAAGTAAGAGGAGCAACTTTACAGGATGTGGGTATGATCTTATTGTTGAAAAATTGCAAAACAAACAATTCTTTCAAATTTCAATAATAATCAACCAATCAACGTTTCGTCATTGCAGGCATCATCACGGTTCAAAGATAGCACACCTTACCTTAACAGAAGTTTCTTAGTGCAAGTTGCTCAATCGAAATTTTTGAGCGGGCATGTTTTGATGGGGTTATGAATTTTTAGAATGAAAAGTTTCAAACCAAGGGACAAAAGGAAAACTCGGATCAGATTACAGTAAGTGTAATTGTAGTTATATGTTTCTCGATTTTTTTGTGTTGTCCAAATGAAAAACCAAGACGAGTCTTGGTCATGCACAAGAGTCTCGCCAGAATCTTGCAGTTTCATATTAGCTTATTGCTGTTTATTAAACATGCTTCTTTAGATCTTAGAGAAATGCTAGAGAATAGATACATTAAGATGTGTTATTGACATAAACATAGTAAAGTACAACCAAATTAATTTTGCAATACATTAAAGACATTGTTTAAAAAGATGGTGATAGGCCTACACCTTGGAATAGAAGAATTGTAGAGTAAAAATCTATACGGTGTCACCAATAATTTAAATAAAATATGAGGTGTGTCCGCTCATATAACTTTTCTACCGATCGTAAACATTTGTTTTCCAATTTTAAATATGTCCATTAAAAAGAATACAATTGCATTAAAATAATTTTCCTTATAAACGATCAGAGAAATCATTTGAGAACGATTTATTTGATGAACTAAAGCTATGTGAACGGGCAAGTGGACAATTATTAAAATAAATTTATAAAATTCAATACTCTGTATCATTGTTAAAAAAGGCCCGGATTCAGACAATTTGTTGATAGTTTTGTCGGAAATTTAGTAACCTTTTTTAAAATGTTACCACTACATACTATAGATATATGAATGTAGTTTTTCAGTGCGAGGAAACCTAACTAAGTCCCGAATGAAAAATTGGAAGAGTTAAATGCAAAATTATATTGGTTTTACCAATTCTTTACATATAATAAATAAAATTGTCTATGTCTTGCGGTCAAGTAAAGACCTGAACTTTGGGCCGAAACGATGGCAAAATAAAAAATAAATATACTTATTTATCTTTACTTTTTTTTATTGATCACTCCAACCATTCTTCTCTCCCATAAATTGTCTACTATTTATAATAACAATGCTTTATTTATTCTGTGACAAGTACCTTTAGAATAATATACTAAGATAGAAATGCTGACTCTGGAGCCTCAGACAATAATAACAAAAAATTAAAAATAAATATATATAATAAATAAAAAAGTATAGGCCACCTTGTAACTTTAATCAATTGAGACCAAAAATGAAAGAAAAGTGAAATAGAACAATAATTAAAGCGAACTAATAATTTACATACCTATTAACAGCTTATCTATTAACACCTATTTACAATTTTATGGAGACCGAATCGATAGGAAGTGATTGAACAGACGGGATTTAAAGTTGGGGAGGGTGTTGTTGCCAAAGATAGGCAAATGCTACTCGGAATACCAAGTACCAAGTATTTTACTCGAATTGAATCACTATTGAGAATTCAGTCAGTACTTCAGTTAATCGTTTGACGTCAACATTAGTAGTAATTAAATTTTTTAGAACTCAAAAAAAGGTGAATATTTCAGTAAAATACATGGTACTCAGTACAAAGAGTAACATTTGTCCATCTCTGATTGGAAAGACGGATGTAGGAAGGAATAGAACTCTGCAGGAATGAGGATCGAATAATGAAAGATTTGTCGAAAGCAGCTGTTTTATATACAGGATTTTAATTGAAGAAGCTCGGAGATGTATGAAGGACGGTCGGATTGGATGACTTGGAAGAGGAAGGATGCCAGGATTAATTTTTATTCACAGAAAAGTATTTTTTTTTCTTGGTCTTAATCTTGCAATAATTAGGCCGTTTTTGAGCAACACTAAATTTATTTAGTTCTCTTTTCGCTTATAACGTTTTTGAGATAGATCGAACAATAAAATATCATGGAAGGGAGTAGAGAAGTTTAATGCACCATCGACCTTGGATGAGATAGCCACCCACCCCTGTATCATAACAGTCTAAAAATGTTATATATAAGGGATAATACATCATCCCAAAACAGTTCAAAATATAAAGCAATGATAGTAATAGGCAACTTTGTCTCATATGTAGTGAGGGCGTGAAAATATTTTGACTTCACCTTGGATTAGTTGTAGCCGACGAAAAGAAGCGACCTCCAGGTAAAGGGTTGGCACCTGCCGGGCCGAATAGTTCCCACCGCCTTCTGTCGGGTCCCGATATCAAGGAGGCGATGGAGTAGCCGGCGGAAGTGGAACCGGTCCCACTTCCTCTCCTTGGCCAAGGCCTCTGCGATAGCCCGCTACAATATTCTAAATAGCCCTCTTTAGTGAAAAGTCGTGTAGCCATTATTTGGGCCATTAACACGAGTCGTTTGAGACGTATTTTTGTGAAAATTGTCCTCCATCCTGCGATTTTAAGATAATTTTAAATTATATCATTGCAAATGAATACTTTTAAGATTAGCCAACGCTGAATTGATAACTTCAGATTTATTTGATTTATTCAGATTTATTTGTTGAAGGTAATCTATAAGTTACTATAAAATATAAAATAAATTTATGGGAGCAGTAAATTAAACAAAAAGAGACAACATATATTGTAAAGATATTAACACTAAAACGAAAACCTTGATTCTCAAACAACACTCAAACAGTGGAGAGAAATACTTTATATAAATCAGTACTGTCCTACTACATATATTAATAGAGTTGCTTGATCCACAGCATACTAATCAATCTCTTTTCGACATAACATTAATACATACATTATTTTATAATTATATTTTTCCCTACCATTTCATATTGCTTTATTTAACAAATTACTATTCAAAAAATTACAATTTAAATACTATTTATTATTTAAATTATACTATCTGCTAATTGTCACTACCATGACAGGTGCAGGATGAAGAATTGAAGACAAAAAAAAAATTATACTATACTATTTATAGTTTGTATATATAATTTGTTAAACAAAGCTATATGAAATTGTAGGAAAAAATATAATTATAAAATAATGAATGTATTAATGTTATGTCGAAAAGTGATTGATCAGTATGCTTTATAAATCAGTAGTAATTTATAAATTACTATTTAAATTTAAATTTTGTTTTTGCCAATTTACGATTAAAGGCTTCAGTCGATTAAATTTAAAAATCTGATTAGCAGCATTAGCACAATCAATCAAAAATTGTTTTGAGCGGAAACAATAACATTAGAAAAAAAAAACACAACACAATATTACATAAATTCAGTTTTAACGATTTGTTTTATATTCTCGGCGAATTTAAAATTGTATGTAGCGCATTTAGATGAAACGCCATAAAACTCGGTCTTAAATGTAGACAAGCCTCATTATAACATAATACAACATAATAATGTTTCTGTGCAAACTGCTTTGTTATTTGAAATATCAAATCAAGTAAAATCAGATCTGTTTGACTGCAATAAGCAGAAAATCACAAAAGAAAAAAGGATTACTTGATACTATAATCTTATGAAAATACCTTCTTTTTTTTAATTAACTACAATTCAATCACGCATTTTCTTTAGAAATGTACTTTTAGGCTTTTGCAGAGTGAATATAATCATTAACTTTTACTATGAAAAATATTATGTATTTTTTAATTATAAATTTTAAAGTATGACCAATATTTCTTTTCTTTTTTTTTTTTTTGCACCTAGCATCTAGATCTTCATATCACATAGTAACCATCAAGATATAAGCAGTAACCTGTAATAATAATATAAGGCTTAAAGAAAGAAATATATGACCTATAAAAAAAAACCATCTGATTCTTAGGCAATGGTTCTGTTACTACCTCGTTACTCCATGGTTCGCTGGATCTCTGGAATCTGCTCCTTACCCAGGCATTCTTCCGCGGGCTTCACACATCCTGTCTTTCATGGGTGGTCTCCTTACATCGAAAACATTTTAAGAATCGAGTTACATTATAACGGATATCCGATAAAGTGTCAATGTATCCGAATGAGGTTGTTATAAGTAAAATCGTTATCGCCAGTTAGTGCAAGTTAAGATTAGTTAATCATTTCCAGGGAAAATATGCTTCTGTGAGGCGTATGTATTTCAAATGAAAATAAAGGCCTTAAAAAAACGACTGAAATTGCTGTATTATATATTTTTTTCTAAAACATCATAACTGAAACTTATACAGAAGCTGTAAGTATTGATCAATATGTATATATTTAACCTTATAACCCAAAAGTAAACAAGAGTAGGTGTCTAAGATGGAGCACCGGCTGTCAAAAATAATCAGAATTCCAATCTTGTTTGATTTGTTGAGCGTGGACTCCAGGAATCTGGACTTTTTCATACCAAATGAACATTGTTCTTCATTCTCGAAGGTTTATCATAGACTATAGAACTATATTGGTATGCGGGTAAATTAAATTAAACGTCTCATGTGAACTTTATTTCGGTTTTTATGTCTCTTAAGAATAATTTCGGAAGCGCCAATCACCGATTTACGAGCCTTTCAGTTGACAGAATGACTCTAATGTCAACATTAAGTTGATTCCAGTGTAAGTGATTGCAGCATTGAAATGTATAACTGTTAATAACTGTATAAATTTTCCCACTATAAATATCACTAAAATTAATAATAAAAAATGTTGAAACTGGAGTTAGAAGGCTCATATACTGGAAGGCTCATATAATCTAGAAATTATATTTCATTCCATGCCGAATCAAAAAACAGCAATGAACATCTCCATAAATGGTGAAAATAGATTTGGTATAATTCTTTTACAATAATACAAGATAAGCTGCGATTTTCTGAAAAAGTGTTGCACTAATAAGAGAAGTATATTTTTCTGTTTCCTAGAGGTTTATTTTCTTCATACAAAAGGCTCGAGAAGGGTCGTTGACATTTTATCATTTAATTCGACAGACAGTCCGCTGGTGTTCCTCAAGGTAGTATCCTAGCTCCTATCCTATATACAGTTTATACAGCTGACATCCCTACCTGTCCCAACACTGTCATCACCACATATGCCGATGAAACATATATCCTATCAGTAAACAATGACCCAGCAACTGCATCCCAAATGCTTCAATCACACATCATAAATCTAGAAGAATGGTGTCAAAACTGGAGAATTAAACTAAACTCCAATAAATCCCACCAGATTACCTTTACCCTTCGTCGTAAACCAACGACTTCCTGTCCTACAGTTTCCTTTAACAATACTCCACTTATCCCTGTTGAGCAAATCCGATACCTAGGACTCCACCTGGACAAACGACTAACTTGGAATCCTCATACTAGACTGAAACGACAAGAAACCGCTCTACGTTTCTGATTACTTCAGCACTTACTAGACAAACGCTCTAAACTTCCCATTAATTACAAAAGACTCATTTACTTGATTGTAATAAGACCTATTTGAACTTACGGAGTTGAGCTATGGGGCTCCACTAAACCATCGAATTCCTCTCGCATCCAATCCTTACAATCCAAAATCCTTCGTAAAATCCTCAATGCTCCTTACTTTGTCACTAATAAAATTATCCATAAAGATCTTAATATTCTTTATGTTTCAGATCTGCCCAATCCAGATACCTATCCTTCCATAATAAACTTCAGAATCATCACAACCCTCTCGTTTCTAACCTTGCTTCCTCTTCAATTCCTGATAACCCTCCGAGGCGTCTGAAAAGAAGATGGCCCCTTGATCTCCTAATGTAGTCATATCATTAGAGTGCTACCATTGGATAGTTACTCAGCAAGTGTATTCATGCCATTATATATATTATGTCCAAATTTACTTGATGTATTTATGTAATACAATTGTAAATGTCATTAAGAAATAAAAAAAATAAATAAAAAAAATCGACAGAAAAGGAGGCACTTATAGTTGTTCCCACGATTAATTTTGGAACGAACGAACGAATGTCTTCAAGATACAGACAGAATAAGAGGGATTTATAAGAAATGCATACCATACTTAAACGAAAAATATAAGGATGAATTCGGAGAGAGATAGTTCTCAGTTACAGATCTGTAGTTCGGAAGTAGGGGAACCATCCCTCTTACTACAAGTAATTTCTTGCAGAGGCTAGGAGTAGGAAGAGAGCAGATGCTGACAATGGCTGAAGATTACTTTGGTCTCGTTGAGATTCCTTTATCACTTACTTACTACGTAGCTCTACAGCCAGGAGTGTGTCTTGGCTTCCCTGACAATATTGCACCAGTCCTCTCTGCACAACGCTCTCCTTCTCCAATTTCTTATACCGAGATTTTCCAGGTCCCTTTCCACATCCTTAATCCTTCATCATTACATATATTAATCTTTGCCTTCGTTTATTGTATTCTGTTTTATTGTTTATTCTATTATTATACTATTCTTAACATATTTGCTGTATTACAATGGCCTCATCTAACTCCCTTTTATTTTGTTTTAAAATAATATCTGTCGACTGATGAATATGCTGTCTTATTTAGCAACACAGCTCATTCGAGCAGCCGTGCAATATTATTGTAGTTCTCTCTCTGACCAAACAGAATTAATAAATGACATGTGACCTTAAAACCCATAAGGAAACAAGAGCAGGTGCCTAAGATGGAGCAGCTGCTGTCAAAAATATTCAGAATTCCGATGTTGTTTGTTAACTAGAAGCGTGGACGCCATCACCTGGGCATGTGGTTCTCACATTTCCATACCAAATGAACATTGTTCTCCGTTCTCAAAGCAAATATGTGAGACTGCGTACATGAATAACTTGAAATGAATTTATATTTAAAAGAATCAGATTTTGACGTGAATGTAAGAAACTTTTACTTGAATTCTGAAACTATATTTTATTATTCATTAAACATTTTATTAATAAATAAGATTTTGTTAAAAGTTAAAAGCTTGGTTTGTTTATTCAGAAATTAATCATTACATAAATCGTTCATTTCAAAGTGAATCCTCACTGGCGAATTTTCAGACACCCCAAAAAACTATATTTTCTATTCCAATTGTAATATTAAAACCAATATGTTGCCCTTTTTTTTCTCGAAAATTATTGTTACTAACTATTATTAATTATCACTGATTATTTTTTTTTTAATGAAAATTAAATAGTGCTACTTTTGATAATAATTGAACAAAAAGAATAGTTGGGTTTAGATTGATGAGAAAAAATGTTGTATTCGGGAAAAGGGAGAGGTGAAATTGTTTGTTTATTGGGTTTTTAGGCGAAAAACATCTTAGTCATCAAAGCCTGCGTTTGATTTTGTTCATCGCTGAACTAGATTTAAATTTTAACTTCTAAATTTTGTATAATTTGAGAAAATTCAATACTTACTATCTTAATCATTTTTAAAGATGTTTGATACAGGGTGTGTGAGTCTAGAACGAGTTAAATTCGAGATATAGAAAGAACACTTTTGATAAATGTGGCTAACTGTAAGTGTACTATAACAGTGTGGCATTTTGGTGGTGGCTGTTTGCTGATGAAATGTGAATGGTTGTTGCCTATTTTCAGTCTGGTTAAGACCGCCTTTACTGTTTTTTTGATAAGAAGGAGAAATAGTTATAAAAATTTAACTACATAAAATTAAGCTTTTGTTCATAATAATGGAACAATTAAAATTTATTTTTAATTTCCTATTGAATAATATATTGTATTTATTTATTTTCATATTATATTGTCAGTTGTTCACTGACTAATATACTATGCTTATTATAATGCTGGTCTATTGTTGGTTGGTGTAAGTCAACATTTTAAGACTTATTTACCTAGGTAGTTTAGTTATTTATATTATAATCGATTTTTTATTTAAATATTTTTAAAATTTGAATTGTGGTAGATACCTCAATCAAACATTGTTGTTATATTTATTTATTAACATACTGAGCAAAGAGAAATAATTTACTATTCAAACTTCTAACCGTTTTGCTATCCATTCAACAACGTTTCTCATATCTTGTTCATTCTCATGTCTTTACAAACTATTACATAATTTAAATTACTGGAATAATTCGATTTGCTTCAATAATTTAGAGCTTTTTAACATAATTTAATACACGAATATAAGAAATAACTATACTACAAACTATTACCTGTCTAATTGTAAGATAGTGATATTGTTAAATTTTATTTGCAACTATCGTCAAATTTTAATCATACATATAGTATCCATTATATTATTTACAGATAGAACGAAATTAATTGGCAGTTAAATATTTTATAATTAATAAAGTTAAGATAAAAAAGAAAATGTAAGTTTCTACTTTCTGCCGCATGAGATCGCCATATGCAGCCAATTAATTGCAGTCAAGCGATAGCTTATTAGATTAAGATGTAATTGAAATCTATTTTCGGTAAGGCCCCAGTTGCACGGCCGTAGGGCAACACTGGTGAAAGTAACCAATAATAGTAAATTTTTCATTGATTTCACACCTTTAAATATAGGAAAGAATAAATATACAATTTATTTTTACTTTTTTATTTTATTTCCTATTGTCTTTTAGAGTATATAAATAAATTCTTTGATGCTTTGATGAAAGTAGTCAAAATGATATAAGGTATTTTTAATATCACAAGGCTTCCTAAACACTATCATTTTTCATATTTTGTGTTTATTAATGATTTCTCTCTATCGCCACGTCAGAAAAACAATATCAGAATTTAAATTTCCCTTCACAGCGTCTTCTAGTGTTTGTTAAATAATGTTCCATTTTATTAATATTTAGGAATACTCAACTCTTGAATTTAGAGTTTAGTTTGAATTAGTTAGTTTGAATTTAGAGAAGAATTTATTAATAATACATGGATCGATTAATTTAACTGTATTCCTCTAAAGAAAAAGGGAGACTTTTTAACCCTTGCATTTATTCTTCGTTCGCTTCGGCTTTAGTATAAATAAGTTTTATCATATTTTAAAATACATAGTGGTATGGAGTAAAACCGTGCCAGCAAAACCTTTTTGCACATTTATCTGCATCTATACTCCTACGACACATCAATAGAAATAAAAAAAAACTTAAGAAGGTTTCCAAAAGCTAGGAAGGCTACTGGCTCAAACGGGTACCCACACTTCAGCATTCCTCTCCACTCCTACGTAAGCTTTATCGCCCTTCGTTTTACCGCGTTCTGGACGCCAACGCGCCCCATTTTCGGCACACGCTCTTAAAGAAATTGAAAAAAAAAAAAAGAATTCTAGTTTGGTACAAGCTGGACGGATATCTACATTTTTCTTTTGATCTTACCAATTCACAACTGTAAACATTTTAAAATCACTGAATATAATACGTTAAAAAAAAAAAGCAATTTCATGAAGGTTAATCATTGAAACCAACGATTTAAAAAATATGCATATGATGTAATAGTGATCTTATTGAGGTTTTGAATAAATTAAAGTTAGCTGCACCAACATAAAATAGCGAACCGATTCTATTCCGTTGGATATCTCCTGGTTTGTTATGATGTGTATTTAATTAAGTATATTTTATATATTAATTCACAAGTAATTTTTTGGTAGTAGCTTCATGGACGTAATAAGAGAAAAAAAAATTATATCGTTGAATAGGTATTGTGTTTTAGCAGCAGAAAAACTTAAACAAATTTTGCTATTATGATAGGTAAAATCTGTCTGTGTTACTATACTCTCTTAATCGGTTGAACTGATTTTTTTTTTTAGTAAGATTTCTGTATTTTATGCCTAGTTGTTGAATTTGTTACTTTGTAGGGAATAACGGCTGTCCAATTGCCGAAAAACGTACTTTTTGTATACTTGAATCCAACATACCAAATATACGTTCCACGCATGGGTGCCTAGAAGGGGGTTTTATTGCACTATCAAAATTAACGAGGGGGGGGGCACTTTTTGACGGGGTTTTCAATTTTTGACGAGAACACATTTTGACGGTTTTATGAATTTTCAAATAAAAAGAAAAGTGGAATCATGGAACAGACCATAGGATGTGTAATAATCTACGAATATTAAATTCTACTTTCGTTTGCACTGTTTTTAAGAAGAAGAAATAAATAAAATATCTTGGGAGTGGTGGGAGGAGGTTTCTGCACCATCGGTCTGGGGGGGAGATGGGCACCCTCTGGATTCATGTATGGTACATTTCTTATACGCGAAGAATTCGGATTACATCTTTGAGTGAGAAGTGCAATAATTGTTTTCGCTAAACATTGGTGGGATTAAGATATTTTAATTTTTATTTTAAGTTGAGATCAGAAAACAACTTTTAAACATATCTATTTGTAAGGTTTATTAAACTCCCTGCAAAACGAGAAAAAATTAAATCGTAATCGAAGAATGAACTCGAATTGGATTCCGAAATATTTAATGAGCTAGTTAAGTGCTCGAATTGGGAACTGTATGCTAAACAATCTGTCTTACTTTATCTCTCCTAGATGCTGTTTTTAAAATAAACCACAGTTTTTTATTATTTTGTTACTAAATATTGTAATTATTAAAAAAAAACCAATTAGTCCAAAATTGTAAAAAATTCAAATTTTATAATATACCGATGGTTCGTCTTTTCAATTAACATGTCATACATTTTAACCTGGTATACATCAATAAATAATTCAATGCCTTATTTGACTGTAATTTATAGTTGAAATTCACTTAAAATCAATTCTTTTTTGTTTATGGCAAATCATTTATCACACCTACAAAATTCACCAAATAAACTTAATGAATTTTACTCAGCCGGTTTTCCGTGTAACGCTGATAGTCGGGACTAGGCTGGACGAGTACCTTCAAAAGGTTAGGGCCCTATCCCAATCCAAGCTCTCTAAAAGATTTTATATGATAGAGTAAGTACGAGTTCCCTACCCTCTCCCCTAGCCCAGGAAAAACCTCGTATAGCATAAAAGGCGTGGAAGGGGTGATAAAAAAATAAATTATTATTCTCAATAATTAACCTATGTACTCGATCATGCTTATTTCAAGTCTATCTATAAATCCAAAGATTAAGTGATATTGTATAGTGAAGTGAAGTGATATAGTCCAATTTTGACACTAGGCGATTCTAGGTATTAATTAATCTTATTAAATACGACTTCTAACTTCTTATAGCCTGGTTGGGTTTTGCGAGTATCGTTCATAGAAAATAAAAAAATAAGGTGTGTACCTTAGACCACACGATATAAGTAAAAACATCAACGAGGCGAGATTAATGATATGAAATATAAATTATAAATAATAGCTCATTATAAAGAGGACCCCTCGCTCACAGTATGCAGGTCCGATTTTTAGTATCTGAAATTAATCTATATGTTCAACTAAACTATTCATTTGGTTTTCGACACTATTGTTTTTCGCCTCCCAAACACGGCGTCACGTAAAGATACAATTTTTAATTATAGCCTATTACAGAGAGGATGAAATGCTGTACAATTTCCTCGCTTACATTATGCAGGCCCGATTTATAGTTTCTGACATATTTTAATCCATATGTAAAAATATTTTAATCAGTCGACTATGGCCGACTTTACCCGAGCGTTAACATCAAACGAAATCTGACGGATCAATCCAATATACTCTCCACAAAAAAGTGCAAAACGCGCCTAAAGAAGTTTTCGCTTCAAAAATTGATGAGACGGTTGCAGGGTCGGGAGAACTTTCCATAAGATATTTAGCTTTAATAGGCCATCATTGGGGCGAGAGAAGTAAGAGGGGATAAGCATTGCAGTTGAGCTTAGATGCTGACCACATCACCTCCTTGTATTGTTAATCATGAAACCAATACCTACATGATAATGTCACTTGTTTTATTTTTATTTTATTTTATTTTTTTTTATGAAAAATCATTTCGAATCCCATGTTTATATTTGTATTCACCTTCGTTTTCTTATTAGCTTGTTGATAAATCGTAAATATTCATTAAACGATGAGCAACTTTTTTTTTTTACTCGATAACCTACTTGAATATCGAATGATGTACAGTACTAAACGTAAATCAAGACATGAATGGCGGAGGGAACAAGTTTTGAGGAGGGCGTAATGGGAGAGATCTGGTGTTGTTGGGAGGAATGATTAGTGAAAGGAGAAAGGTCCTGATTTCGCAGACAAGAGAATATTTACATTGTGAGGGGGGCCATGCCTCCCAGAGCGGGGCTGTTAGCTGACGGTTTTATTACCTGGCGAGGGGGAGGACCGGTCACCATCATGCGGGTACCGGTCTCACCCCGAAACCGCAACTCCATTTCTTATTATTCTATTAACCTTAAAAAAAACAATAAATAATTATCGAGGTCAAATTTTATTTACACTCTGTAATACATGACAAAATGTTGCACAAAGAGTTGCCAAGAGCTTCGTTTGTGCCCATTTCTGGCTCTGCCGACATTAAGTTCTCCCTTATGCCGCTAGGAGATGATCCATCCTTTTTTTTTTTTTAACTTTGAATGATAGAAATACTTTGAAAACAGTTACTAAAAAAAAAAACCTGTACCACTACAACCCATGAAGAGTATTGGGTTCAGTACTATTTAGGGAAAGTACTGTTTCCTAGTCAACGGTTGTGTGTCAATGGTGATTTGACTGAGATCACGCTCAACGGTTTCCCCCTCAATTAATTATTTAATTAAGGATACACAATTCTAGAGTGTGAGTGTGTCCCAAGTGAGTGTTATCTCTAGACACATTATTGTTTGTGTGCTTACATGTTTCTTTTTAATCTGACTTTATTTATAATGGATTGTTAAACACCTTAGCTTATATTATTATTAGCTTAAATATTTAATGATATTATACAGTTGATCTTCGTAATACCTATCCCATTCAAAACTGATTCGTTCGTTTCATGGTTGTATAGAAATAATCTGGAAGGGTAATCATATTTTCTTCCTTCATTGTTCTTCCTGTTCTCACATCGTCCTAAGCTAAATTCAGCAACCTCTGCAAAAATATTTTTATGTTATATATATTTATTTATTTTTGAGTTGTGAATTGAGTGGTCTCATGTCAAAGACATCTGTCATTTTCAGAAAGTAAAGAAAACGTCAATTTTTGTTTTATAGGTTGAAATCAAACTGTTTCTAATGATTTTATTCATGAATTTGTTTAAATTGAAACGATGTAACAAAAGTTAGTTTTTCTCAATTTTTAAAAATGACAGATATCCGTCTTTCATACGAAGCCACTCAATTTATTGGTTGTTGTTTTACGATTAAACGTATAGTTTTCAGTTTTGTATTTTAGTGAAATATTATATATTAAGGTAGTTTTTAAATAATTGGTAATGTTAGCTGGATTCACAGGCGGATCTACGGGGAGAGGAGGAAGGGCTTTCGGACTGAATTCTCCCCTCCCCCCGAAATGGTAAAATAAAATCATGTTTAATAAAAAAAAAAAAAAAAAAAGTTGAGTATATTTCTATTATCAACGTTACATGTTAACAAGTTAGTTGACGTTTCGGGATATTTACTCCCATCTTCGGAACTGCAATCCCAATAATCTTGTGGATGCAAGGCTAAAAAAAATTTTGAGTTATAATATTGTGCTTGTTACATTACATGTTTGAATTATGTTGTTATAATAAATTTGTAATTACCTTAAAATTAATAATAATGTGCTAATAACAAAAATAAATAAACAGCTTCCTAGAAAAAAGGAAAAAGAAAACAAAACAAAAATGTAAAAGTATTATTGTTCGTCTAATTACATTTAATTGGACTTCAAGAATCACTTAAACACCATTTCATATCGTTAGTTAGTTTCTTTACTTTTCTTCCAAAATAATTATCATAATATATAATAGCTTTCGGGCTGAAACCTTCCCTCCCAAAATTAAATCTTGAAATCGCTAGTGATATTATTGATAAAGAGTAGAAAAAAAAAACATCTCACGGGCGGATCTACGGGGAGGGGCTTTCGGGCTGAAGCCCCTTCCCCCCCAAAATGGTTAAACATAACCATGTTTTATCGAAAAAAATATTAAAAAAGTATCTCTGAAAGTATTATTTTTGGGGTAATTACATTTAAAAGGGCTTCAGGGATCACTTAAACACCATTTCATATAGGTAGTTAGTTTCTTTCTTTTTTTCCAAACTACTTTTTTTATGAAAAAAACAACTTTCGGGCTTAAGCCCCCCCAAAAATAAATCCTGGATCCGCTAGTGCATCTCCTAATAGTTAATTGTCAGAAGATATAACGGTTACGTCTCGATGTTACGCAAAATCGAAAGCACATGATGACAGTATACCTTGACCCTCTGACCTACCATCTCTACCCCAACATACCTCTCTTTAACAGCTTATTTATAACGCTATAATATGGCCAAATTTATCATTATTATGTTCGTTTCAATTAACAAGTTGGAAAAACGCGCTGCGCAAGCATACAGATAGCTTTAAATTATCCAAATAACATTATGGCACTCCTTGTCTGTTACATTTCGTCTTATCCAAATTCTGATAAAGCGATAAGAGCGAACCTCCTTCAACCCAACGGCCTTCCACTTCTTATGCTACTATTACTGTGACAATTTTCTTCGCCAGCCTTAAGCCTTCCAGGAGACATATAATCACTCGTAGCTATAGACAGAACTAAATACTAATCTCTTGGACTATAGAACGGTACCACCAGCTGTGCATTCCTTGTGAAGCTACCAGCTGCTCTTACACCTGGGCGAGCAGCTGCCGGCCGCACTATTCCCAGGTCATCTCCGCTTCAGTCCAGAGATTATAGGTTGGGATATATTTATCTCTTGTATAATTCAAGAATTAAAAATGTTTAGACATTTTTCCGAGCGATCATTGGAAGTGCAAATGAAAATTTTGATAGATGACTCTATTTTTCCTTAACACATTTTTTTCAATAGTAAGAGTAAAATCTGGTGCAGTAAGAGCACCACACTACTTTCACTTACCACCCTCTTCTTAACAGAAATAAGTATTTTCAGACAAAGGGGAAGTGAAAGTAAAAATTATAAACGCTATATTGATTTATATTTCATTGTGGGTATTTTTATTTGTTTAAGTACCCTTATATGTATACAAATTTTAATATTTATATCGCTGTAATCTATACAATTAAATATTAAATAATACAAACGAAAAAATTTAGGAAAACTGGATATGTATATGTACATAATATTGTCGGAGTCTCTATTATATTAGGCTCATGTTACAATGGAAGCCTGTTCTAATCTTCGGGCCAGCTCGCGTGAGCTCGGCAGCGCTCGTTTTCCTTTGGTTCCTTCGTTACAACTATTCTCTGTTACGATCTCTTATTTCTCCTTTAGTTAATTATCAAATTCTTTCATATTTTATATTTAACTGTTTTTTATATTAGAGATCAACGCGAAATGGTTAATTGTTTCAAATAAAAAAATTAAAGGTACTTTAGAGGAAGCTAATCTTAAACATTGGCCATTTAAGCCCTGATAGAGAACATCAATGAGAATAAAATATAATATTAAAAACTATTTATTTTTTTAGTTTTAATTTATTATATCACATATCATCAATTATATGAAATTAATTTCAATCTAAACTTCATATCATTAGCGCGAAATTCCTCATTGATTGATATCGAATATAATTCTGCTTTTAGTGCCTTTAAAGAATCATCAAAAGAAAGAAACTTTGAATAATAATTTGAACGATCTAAAATGTTAAAAAAAACTAATTAAACTTCAAAAAGGTATCGTCTACAATGAACAACATCAATTTCGTGGATGGAGCGATTTTCACTTAAACTGGAAATGCAATAAATATAATCTCATAAATATCTCCGTAAACATTGATTTTATCAAAATAATGTACAGAATCATTTTTATGGAGATTTTAAAGTACTTTAGTATTGTACTAAACAATCTTTGCGAAAAACCTCATAGGTTTTGATATATTATCAACAAAATATCAGTTTTCTGTTCTTCCCTCCCTTCCCTGGACTTTTTACCAGTTATTATGGGAAGGATAATGAAAAATTTCTGACAAGTTTCATCTTTATTTTTTTAATGTTGGGGTAAGACTGTTTCCCCTCTAACTTTACTGGACTAAAAAGGCGAGGGAAGGGAAACGGAAAAAAAAGGTTGATTAAGATGGGCGAGTTTCTAAACTTAGCGATCCATCGGATATAATAAATAAATTGATCGTAAATCTATCAAAGTTCCCCAAGTCAGCATTGAATTCATTAGTAAGCATCGGAAATCCATCAATGGATTAGTGCTTTCAATTACAATACAACAGATATTTTAGAGTAATTTTTAAATAAGTCCTTATGTTTACATAAAAATCTATTCGATCCATGATAAAATAAATCAACGAAATTTGAATATATTACTTACCTCTATTCATTTTTACCCCAGGATAGTAATTATTGTGAGTAATAAGCCGTACACACCACTATTAATAATTATTTTATAGGCAATATAATTATTCAAGACCACTGTAAAATAAATGACACGTTAGTCATTGTATGTGAGTATTTAAATATTTCTGTGTCAGAAATATTTCTTCATGTGGGCTTGGAATTCATTTAATTGTAAAAATGTATCTAAAAGCAATTAATAAAATGAAATAAAATAAAAACACGGCATACATTAAACAGGAAATTTACCAAAGGCGAAAATTGATGATCCGGGCCGTCAAGTGGGCGAGTAAAATACGGTTTAAACTCTCCTCTCCTCAATTCTGCATAATAATAATCCTTAGCATCTTAATCAGCTTCAATTTGCAGCTCAATTTGGATTATGACATAAATTTCCCGACTAAATGATATAGGACATATCTGAATTTAAAACAAATTAATTAGCATAATTGATTTTTCAATTCAAATTCAACAGCTCCATGGGAGTTCCATTTATAATCGGTTCGTGATATAGTGTTTCTGGTTTCCATCTCCAACAGATATGTCGGTGTAATAATTTAAAATCGATAAGCCCTTGGAACGGTAACTTATCAAGAGTGCAGGAACAACTTTTCGGAGTTTATCACGGACTGAAGGGTATTTCGCGGGTATAAAATGTATGAACATAAACATAGACCCATAATGCTCAAGGTCCTAGATTGTGGCAGATTTTATTATTTTTCTTCAATAAAAAACTTCTAATCTAAGAAAAAAGAATTACACTTGAGTCGTTCATTTCCAACATGAACGTTAATCATAATCTTTTCAGAAAACCTATCTATTTTTTTAGAGATGGGTAAGCAGTCGACTGTTCAATTATAAGGATGAAACAAAATTTGACAGGAATTTCAGTCCAGATATTTGTATTAGGTTAGACGACTTTTCGATCCAAACATGTGGGCACTAGCGGATCCAGGATTTAATTTTGAGGGGGGGGCTTCACTCCGAAAGCTGTTTTTTTCATAAAAATAACGATAATTACTTTGGAAAAAAAGAAAGAAACTAACTACCTGTATGAAATGGTGTTTAAGTGATTCCTAAAGCCCTTTTAAATGTAATTACACAAACAAATAATACTTTAAGAGATTCTTTTTTAATATTTTTTTCGATAAAACATGGTTATATTTTACCATTTTGGGGGGGAGGGGCTTCAGCCCGAAACCCCCCCCCCCCATGTAGATCCGCCCGTGCAAGTGTGTCATCCTCAGGTTTATAGTCTCGGTTTTCTAGTCAGATCTATTTTCGGTTTATTCGGTAGCTAAATAATGCATTATTCCGCTCCAGTCACCCAACTCCAAGATAATCTTTTATTGAAATATGATTTTATTCAGTGTTTATACTGGTCAAATGGAAGATATTAGCTTCGCTATCAACCATATTTATTTAAAAATATTCCTAGTAACACTTTGAATGCGTAATTTGTACATCGACTTATAACGAAATGTTTATAAAAAATAAAAACGAATTGAAGTAAATGGAATCAACTACCATTTGACCAACCCCCATTTTACAAATTATACAACAGTCCATTTAATTGTACTACACGTTACTCAAATTGTATAACTTTAAGTTACATGTGTTCTGTAGTTAAATTAATTAAATTAATTTCGGTCTGAGTGGAATATCGCCTAAAGCTTTAGCAGAGGTTGCTAATCTATGTATTTTGTGGAATAGGATTAACGGGGATTGTCATTGTCGAAGGGTAAAAGTCTCTCGGTTGCATTGCGGTTCATTGGTTTTGCTATATATGGCACTAATCCTCAATCACTGAAGGTCCAAAGTTCAAGAATGGCGGCTCAGAAACGGAAAAGCCAATTATCGACATTTTTTATGACATAAATGAAATCCATTATTTTTTTTTTAATTTCCTCTACTCGGAACTAATCGATGTGACAAACCTTTATTCTTATTAAACTTTTGTACCTAATTCCATCTAAGCCTTCTAATGTCCTTTCAATAATTCGCTCGTCTCGTGCTGAATAATTAGTCATTATCTGACGAAGCTCTAAAATCTTCCCGGTCTAGGTAACTATCATTTCACATTACTAGTCATAAGAAAGAGTCTTCTGTAACTGTCTTGTGGATCAGCTAGTATTTGAGGCTGTAACTTAATGGTGGAAGAATCAATGTGGTCTGACCGCGTTATGGGAGGTCATCGCTAAAAACCAAACAGCGGTATCATGAAAAGTATTTGCTGTTTTTTTTATCGCAATGTTCCGATTACTTTTCGCAACTATCGGCTGCATTGCCTAGCGGTAATGAGAGGTATAAAAAGAGAAAGACCGCACTACGATATTCTTTGGCAGCCAGACCGCTAAATGGTACGATCATTTGTGAGCTAACTGTCGAATAGAATTTTATCTTACGGCCATTGCAAGTGACTGTTTATCAAGGAATTGGGCCCTCAGATGAACATTTTTGAAACCTTTTTTTTTTTCATTTATCATCAAAACAAGGTTGTATCAAAGGAAGGACGAACCCGCTAGATAATTTAGGATCCTAAGGAACACAACGCGGTATTGTGGAGCCCTCTCTCGGTAAATTCAATCGAAGTACCGGTAAAGTTGTTGAGCTTAGAAATAAATCAAATTAAAAAAATCCTTAAAAGTTACTGGTAAACATTTCAGATTAGACATAAATGCTGGTGCGGTGAAGGTCATAATGCTGATTTTGAGGATTTGAATTTTTACGAAGACAGGTGATCTGAAGTGGTTTCGAAGTATATGTTAATTATTTAAATTAATTATACAGAGCTGGAAATTCCTCCTTCTCAAGGTCGATGGCGCATGACCTTCCCCCTCCCAAGAACTTTTATTGCTCTGTACTTATTCAGCACAAGCGACATGAGAATTAAAAAATTGGATATCATATACAACTGTGGTTTGTTCCAAGTTTTACCCATTCTTCCGTTGATTAAATATTTCTCCAAAATCAAACCCCAGAAAAAAAAGAAAGCCTCAATAACTTTATAACTACGTCTAAGTATATCCTCGTTCAAAATTCCAAAACTCCTTAAAATATGTCCTCCTAAAACATTTGATGGCGATAAACAACCCCCTTCTGGGCATCTCCGTCTTAGTATCCCGTACATTTTTTGTTCATTTATTATTTATAAAAGTAAAGTATAATAGTTTTATTTGTTTATTTGATGCTACCTATCAAAATAAATTATAATAAAAAGCAT
Organism: Nezara viridula; assembly: GCA_928085145.1. Taxonomy (NCBI): domain Eukaryota; kingdom Metazoa; phylum Arthropoda; class Insecta; order Hemiptera; family Pentatomidae; genus Nezara; species Nezara viridula. Next base: position 83,396,668 of record OV725080.1, on the reverse strand, counting down.
AGCAAGACCTTCTATATCATAACTTTCAATTTCAATATTTTTTCACAAAATTTATATTTGCTCTAAAAAAAAATCTTGAAATGCAACGTTTTAATGATTAGCTAACTTTTGTCTAATGCGGTCATTATATCCAGTTATCCGATTACATTATTTCTTAATAGCGAAATTCACATCCTCATAAATGTGTTACATTGTAAGTTGCTGCTAGGAATGTCCATATTCCAGATAAAGAGTATTTAAGTTCCAGTAGAATTTTTATTGTCGAAGATATAGCCTTTTGAAATTACTAAACCATTGCTGACATCTGTTAGGTCCCGATCTGGTATTAATTATCATACAATTTAAAGTTTACATATTCTTAAAAAAAAAAATATGTATAAAAATTATGAATTGTCAAACAATCAGAGGCTTTTTAAATAGATTAAAGGATTGCATAATTGTCTATTAACCTGGAGACAATTTCAAGATATTTGGAAATCAAAAACTCATCAAGTATATATATATCTAATCCAACGTTTTGTTGTTTTGCCAAATTTTATTATGTGGGTACATTTCTACTTCTGGCCATACCTTAGGTGGAGGGACGAAATTATATTGTATGTAAGCGATTACTGGTGGTTTGTGGCTAGGGATGGAACCAGATGGAAAGATGTTATGGATGATATTTAGTTGTGCCGTTTTATTTTGTGTTAGTGTGCTTCCTAGCGTGTCTCTCTCCTTTTAGTGTTTCTCTTCCGTGTGCTTTTGTAGTCTTTGTTTTGTTTGCTATACGGTTTTGTTTTATCTTGTGCCTTAAATTGTTACTCTATGAAGGAAAATTTGATATGTTCTGTTTTATTTTACATGTTATAAAATAAGTGGTAATATGTGATAAATCTTTTGTGCTGTAGCTTACTCCATTAAAATTCCTCCCTAAAGGAAAGTTTTTTGTCAAACTCTAACTATTGACGTCAATAAAGGTTATTAATATTATTATGATTATTTCTACAATATGCTGCATTTCAAAGAAAATATTATTTTTGTTAATATGTCAATAAAATCTGATAGTATATTGATTAACTTGACAGATGTGGAATATTTTTTTTTCCAGTAAAATTTGATTTCATGAACGACAGTTCCCTAATACATAGTTAAAGGTGGTTAGGGTGGTTTGTCTTCCAAGTAATCTTGTTTTCTATGATTTTTAAATGCTGGATTAAATTTTAAAATATTTATTTCTTTATTGAGTATTATAATAATCTGTCTCTTGGACATTGGTTATAGTGAGGTAGGATGACATTCACACTGTATGTACAAAAAAATAAAATAAATAGAACAAAATACTAATCAAAAGTATATACAATAGATAATAAAATAAAATAACCTAAAAAATAAGAAAATTAAAACTAAGAAAAAAACAAAAACACATGCATACCTATATACAATCAGGCGAGGGAACTCCAGGAGAACCCTGCGCTACTCTCCCAACCGGGTCACTGGTACTAAAGCCAGAAGAGATTGGTTGAGAGCACTAAACAATATTTAAAAATAATGTATTTCTGTTGCTTTTGAAGCTCACTTAAATGTTTATGAAGCCTTTGTAGTCTTCAATAGACAAGGCTTTTACGACACCTCCAGACAAAGGAGCATAAAGCTAAAGTTGGCCATCCACGAGGAGAGCATAAAGGAGCACTCAGCCATCAATGAGAGGCTCCAGCTCCAGTTAGATTACACGAGGCAGCTGATAAGTGAACTGCCGGACCACTTTCCTGCGCCGTGATCGAAAATATCCGTGAACCAGTCGTTAAAGCAATATTATAGCAGCCTGAAGCAGGGTGTTCTGGGAGAGGATGTTCAACCTAACCTCTAGCTGATTAACTTACACAAACCAGAAGATTATAGTTAAAATAAAAAAATAAATATCAAAGTCATAATAAACTGTAAGAAAATTATAAATAGATGAAATTAAATCTAAAAGAGCAAATATTATAAACAAGAAGCAAAAGTTAATGGCAGATGATAATTGAAAGATCTAAAAAAAAAAGTCATTTGTCATGCCTTTATCTCGTTCCTTTAAAGCGCCTGAAGAAACAGCCGAATACCAAACAAAGCTAGCTTTGGACTTAGATTGCCTCTTACCAATACTAATTACACAACTGTTGAACAAACTCGGTCCAATTCAAAAGTAACATAAGAACATTTACACTTTCTTATTCATTGACTCAACATAATCTATATTTTAATCCTAACTACTCATTTAGAAGTTTATTTTGCTATTTGTTACTCTATGGTACTTCGCTGTTTTATAAATTATAGAAGATGAAAGGCCCATTGGTTATAAAAATTATTTATATTTTACGTAACCTCTTAAAATCATACTATTTGGGTGAAAATGCTGTCTCCTTAGAATCGAGCTACCTGCTCCTTCCTACTTGCTGGCGGGACCCAACTCGTCCCATTGGAAAGAACACCCGGGACCCAATTTCTTCGATCCATCCTCTTCGATACCTCATTAAATATGCTGCAACTTAATTCGAGTTCATCCAGCTTTCTGTTTCTGAGAGGGGGGGGGCGGAGTATCTGAGCGCATTGCCCGGCAACCTGATAACCTGATAAATTAAGTTATAAATGGAAAAAAGTACGAGTTTGCGTCCCGTCACCAGAGGGTCTTTTATTTTAACTCTGGCAAGGTTGGTAGTTTAGTAGTAGCACTGCAGTCAGATTAACTGAAGATAATATGATAAAATTATTACCAGTTCGCGTTCCGGTGCCTTAGGGAGGGAGAAGCTTTTAACTCTGGTATTAATCAACCTTCACCGCCCCTAGCCCGAGAATAACCTCGTATAGCTTAAAAGGCGAGAAAAAAAAAATCAAAATCTTTCTATATTATCCGATGTTTTCAAGGAATTGCAGAGCTATTCCTCCATTTATCTGTTCAATAGATTTTGGTTCGTAGAAGATTATCATAAAAAGCAATATTTTAATTTTTCAAATTATTTTAATATGTATCCCATGGAAACCATAATACGTTAGATACATACTTTAAGAATTACTATTTATCTTCAAAACCGAACATTTAGAGGTTAAAAAAGCATAGACCCATTAAATAAACATTCTATGGAACTACCTATATATCCCACCTCGATGATGAAGTCTTGTAATCTTTAAAACAAAATTTATCTCGTTTGATTCGTCAACTTTAAAACTTCCGAATTTTTCAATGTCTTTTATGAAATTTGACCCTCGAATTTGGGATTTATCAATTCTCCATAAACTTTCGTTTTGTTTGATATCTCATAAAAAAAAGACATCATTCTTAAGAGCTGGAAAAAGGGACTGTACTAACGTAATAAATATTGTGTTAATAAATATTACATAAATACAGACCCGATATAGCACTTTGGCATTATAAAAATTCAAATTAGAACGCAATATATATATATATATATATATAAATTATTTGTAAAGGAAGGAGATGGTCCGGGGTGGCGGTCATAAATAGGCTAAATAGTGCTACAACTATTTTTATTTAAAGCCGACGTTTCGACCCTACTTTGCAGGTCTTCTTCAGGGCTAGAACGGACAAGATACAAAAAGATACAGAATTGTGGCAGTTACATAATATTTAGAAAATATTTATGAACAAACGTCGGCTTTTAATAAAAATAGTTGTACCACTATTTAGCCTATTTATGACCGCCACCTCGGACCATCTCCTTCCTTTAAAATGCAACGGTCAAATATTAAATATTCAATATAAATTATCGGTGTGCGACTACATGTAAAAGATAAAAAAAATCTAAAAAAGGAAAAATAAGATCCTGTTATAATATACATAAAGTAGTGAAAGTGCCTGATGTCGCTTTCCATTTTATTCACCCAACTTCTGCTAGATTTTCCAATGGCCATCAAGTTTTGGTTTATCGAATCATCTATTTCACGATTGACCATTGAGATATGTCATATGGAGTAATTGTTTGTGGAAAATTACAAGTTTTCAAAAGTGTGGGTGTTAGATGCAATCTAAAATTGTGAAATATTATCTCAGGCACGGCTGTAGATGAAGATCAGACCCCGATATCCCCTGAAGGCTGGTCAGAACCATCTGGCGGAACTGCGGTCTGAAAGCCTTCTCCACGGGCCTGAACAGGAGGGAATTAACTGTTCCCATATCTAACGAAGCTTTCCTTTGGTATGCTGGTTTCATTGCAGTGCCGTAAATAACACCCGTACGGGGAGCGGGGAGAGTATTGAGGATGATGTGACCAATGTCGCAAGACAAATCACCCAAATGAAAGAATTAAAAGAACTAATTCAATCAGATGATTTGAATCATGTAAGAGTGAGAACGACAGTCTCTTATTTCAACTGAGAAATAAGATGAGCAATACAAGGCTAATTGCTCTAAATATCCTCACCTTCTATGAACTTCTAGGAGAGAACTCTGTGGCATAGCTATGGAGTAGTTATTTAAAAATAAATTATCAATCTTATCCTTATTCCGTACGCCCAGCTTAGCCAAGTAATATTTTCAAAACTCACTTATAACATACTAATCAGACCATAGTTATGAATAAAATAAATAAGTAAATAATGCCTAAATGACTATTTTATATATAATGAAGAGAAGAATAGTTGGGGTGGTCAGTCAAAAAGGAAGGCAAAAATAAATGATAATATTTATTTTTTACATATGCCGACGTTTCGACCTGAAGTTCAGGCCTTCATCAGGGCTAAGAAAATAACCAGATAACAAGGTATTAGAAACATAAGTAGTGATGGTAAAAAAAAAAAAAATTAGAAAAATAAAATAAATAAATATAAAGTAAAATGAAATTGTTAGAATAATGACTAAGAACTAAGAGATAAATAATAATAACCGTTACAAAGTGTAGAATGATGAAGTAGGCATAATCAAAAAAAGGTGACATAAGTGTTACAATGGGAATTTTAGAATAAAATGTAAAACATAAAAAGGAAATATGAAGTTATATAACGCTGATTTAGCTCGAGCCAGATATCTATCCTTTCATGATAAACTTCAGTCCCATCCAAATCCGCTTGTTTCCACTCTTGCTTCTTTCTCGATTCCTGATAATCCTCCTAGGCGTCTGAAAAGGAGATGGCCTCGTGATCTTCTTACTTAAAATTATTTAGAGAGTGCTACCACTGGGTAGTAACTCTTCAAGCCTGTACATGCCATTATTTATATTTGCGCATATTTACTTGTTGTATATGTATACAGTTGTAAATTCCATTAAATAAACAAAAAAAAAAAAAGTTATATAAGAAATGAAAATAAATAGTAAAATTAAAACATTGAGAATGGAGTAGTTAGTAGTATATATATATTTATCTGTTTGATTTACTCACAATCTCGGTTGCATTGTATTGATTGCATAATTATAACCTAAATGTTTACGAGGACATACGAGTAGCCTTATATCAAAGACGGACTCATCGACATTTCAAAATCAACGTTCAAAGTGGGGAAAAGCCAATTTTTGTAACATAGCTTCTTATTAATTTAGACCAATTTTAACTAGTTTTTCGTAATTAAACTTGAACAATCTTAAATAAATTTATCAGAACCAAATTAAACCTTTAAAAAAATCCAATTTTTTCTCCACTTTCTGGAAATGACAAATGTCTTTGATACGAAACCACTCATATGAACCCTAGCTCAACTCACAGGTCTATGAGAGTTACCAAGCAAACTATACACAGTTAGTGGGTACATCAGGTAGAAAAAGGACAATGATGACCAGGTAAAGATGTGCTTACCGTCATATGGTCCTTAAATTAGCCATGGTAATGTCTTTTTCCCCCAAGAATTTTCTGAATTCATGACCTGACTTCTATTCAATATTTGTTAAAACCATAACAACAAACTTAGTGACGATTTTACCTCTATTAATTCGCTGACATACCCCACTTTTGTAGTCAACTAATTAAATAATGAGGTAATCTATTTCGTCTAGATATATTTTAAAATATGTTTATAATTTTGTTAAAAAATGGGATTGTCATTTAATATCATTGGTACATTTCTTGCGAGAAAAATAATAAGCGAACCAAATATTTTAATTAATGATCAAATTACATTTATGCCAATCTATGCTTTCCCTCATCTTCAAATAGTTAGGTTCTGAAGCGTATGTCGCCTTAGCCAGCTTGCACTATGACAACCTTAGGTTGCTGCTTTCCAAATCGGATGAACTCGAGTTGGGTCCCGGAATATTTAAGGACGAACTCGAGTAGGGTCCCGGAATATTTAAGGACGAACTCGAGTTGGGTCCCGGAATATTTAAGGACGAACTCGAGTTGGGTACCGAAATATTTATGTGACATAGAGCTAGAGTTGAGTCCCTGGTGTTCTTTCTAACAACTCGAATTGGGTCCCTCCACCCAGTGGGACAAATCGCTGGGTTCTCTGTAGATAGCCTTTTCATCCAAATATTTCCCTTTATTAAATTCAATGGGGGTAGTGTTCTATAAAATTTGTCTTACTTAGATTAATTAGATAGATCAATTACGTTTGACGGTGGAAGTAGCACGATTTTTTTTTTCCTTATCTTAAACAAAAACAAATAACATCTTCTCATATCGGGCGTGTGCCAATAATGTTTTTGGAAATTAATTTTTCATAATACCTTGCAATAAGTCCTTTTGTCGGTTAGACATGGTAAATTTGTTTGATTGTTGGATTAATGTAAATTTATCGACCTGAAAGATGTAAATAGGAAAATGAATTACCTAATAATATTAATTAAAAAAAAAGTTTCGATTTAAAAAAAAAACCTTCTGAATATATCCTATTTAGTGTTTATTAATTGACAAGATAAGATAAATAATATTAAGGTTTAAAAGATTTAAAAACATATTATTTAAAGTACTCAACTTTTCAACACATTTATTAAAAAAAAAAAACTATGAATCACTGGCCATCTATATAATATAATATATTATATATTATTAATATATATATTTCGAAACCTCAGGAAAATTTAATACTATTCGCACTCTAAAAACGAAATGTATTTACAATAAGAGATTTCGAGGCGATCTTCTTTTCAGACGCCTCGGAGGGTTATCAGGAATAGAAGAGGAAGCAAGGTTAGAGACGAGAGGATTCGGATGGTTCTGAAGTTTATTATGGAAAGATTGGTACCTGGGTTGGGCCAAATCAGAAACATAAGCAACATTAAGGTCATTATGGATTGTTTTATTGGTGACAAAGTAAGGAGCATTGAGGATTTTCCGAAGGATTTTGGATTGTAAGGATTGGATACGAGAGGAATTCGATGGAATACGAGTGGAGCCCGGTGTATAATCCGAATATTCAATCAAAATTCTATGATTTGAAGGTGACTGGTACTAGAAATTCCTAATTTTGGTCTACAATTTGTAGTTCACAAAGTACACGGACAAACATACTTATGTTAATGTCAAACCTTTTATCATTACTATTAAATTTACCAAACTGAATTCTGCTCATCCAATCTCTATTAGAGTACATGAAAATATGTTGGGAATCCTATTCCACTACTCCAGACATTCTTTTATTGTTTTATTCTATCCAACGTTTGCTTTTTTAATCTCCTGTTTCTTTCGAATTTCTGTAGTGTTCATTTCCATCTACTTTCTATGACCATTGTAGCCTGTTTGTATTAATGTCGTAGGGCAATACGTTTACTACCGTAAATTTTCATCTGTCTTTCTCTTCCATATTGTTATGAACCCACTATAGTTGAAAGTGTTTTCAGTCTCTTTTCTAGGAATACTAGAAACTCTAAGAAGCATTTAAAGACATAATAAAGAATATTATTTACGCATAGCTATGGAAAAATATGAATAATAAATCAATACCTCCAGGGATGGAAAGTCCTTGTTCCATTCTTTTGAGATTACCCCTGAATGGTTAAGGCTGGGCCACTCCTGAGAATCGTCCGTCGGAGGAACCACGCTCCAGCGATCCTCTGGAACTCAGGACAGATGAAAATTAATAAATAAACTCCAGTCCTCCATTTCATTTGATACCTTGCCTCATTCACGGATGGCTGCTCAGAGACAATCACATGCTGAGAATATATTTTCACTAATCGAGTCCATATTTTATCAAGAGGTGTGGAGCCTCTTGTTAGGAGCAGTCGAATGATCTATAAAACCTTCTTGGTAATATATGCTGATTGCAACTTTTTTTGTTTAGTAGATAGGATAGTTTTTAGAGCATAATAATTCCACAGGTATATTCGATCACAATTTAAGTATTTTCAAGCAGGTTTCCAAGCTGTAGGATAAATGTGATGGTAATAAACACGTTAGGAGAAATCTTCAACATCAATGTAAACCACAATTTTAGTTCTGACAACGGATCTCCTTTTTTGAAATCACCACTCTATTTCTCCCACTCCAATAGAAAACAAACAAGCTAGTTCAATTTATTTTTAAATTCTATTAATTTATACAGGTATGCATTAAAGATTTCCAACGCCTTACCTATGGATACCTCATGACCCGTGATTCTTCGCCAACAAGCCAATCTTATGGGGCTCCTCTGACAGTGAAACACATTTTAACAGAACGCCGCTTACGAAACACTTACACCATCTTGTGACTTGAGAAACGATCTACACTACACACTATTTTACAAGACAATACGAATGAAGTTGACAAAATCTTTTATTTTCTGAAATGTTCAAAACTTGAGTGGAATTTAATTCTCAATGAAAATAAGGCGATAATGGCCCAAGTGGTTGAAGCCTTTAAGTTACAAAATAAAATATTTCCAAACAGAAATAATTGGAAAATATGACCCTACTGAGCTCTGCTGCTTGTTCTTTGTTTTTTTTTTTTTTTTTTCTTTTGGCCTATTAATTATAAAACATGCATAAGATTATATAAATTCGTAAACATTGAAATAAATTAATAATACCAATACCAATGGGGATAACACTAATAGAACCAGTTTATTTTAACGTAATAATATTTTTCGTAAACTTAAACATAATTACCGTGATCAAAAATAGAACACTTCTGTTACAATTTGAAATCTTTTCTACAACATCTCTGCAATAAGTCAACCGTTGTTTATATTTACAATCGAGATAAGTTTCCAAATTCAATACGTTGGAATCGAATTAAAGATTGTTCCGGTTAAATTTGTCGTTTTCTTTGGATACACTGGTGATTCAATTTATATCAATTTCACTAGTAAATATCTAAAGCTATTTATATAGCGTAGATGAACTGCCATCAAAATGGTTACCTAAAATCATCAATGCAAATTAATAAGATATTGTAAATATGTTTAAATTTTGTCACAAATATTAAGTTTCTTTATTACATTTTTTACTTTTATTATTAGAAAAAAAACCAGGATTCTGAAACGAGCAATCCCATCTCCATCGGTAATCAAACAACAATAAAATGTTTTTTAATTGTATTACATAGAACAATTTCCTGAGATATTACTGCGGATTGTTCTCTCAGTAACTGTTAATTATAGGGAATGAAGTACGACCTTAAAAGTAGACTAACAAGGCCGAATTCCTCGGATGTTTTTCATGAGAAAATGTCGAAGGAAGATCCAGGGAGGCGATAGCACTTACACAAATGGAAACTTTCCAGAACCCTAACTGGAATATCGTGACGTCTCAACTATTCCATTGTTCTATCAACTACAGATTAAATGCAGTATTAATATTTATATTAATAGTTTTCCTTCGGATCGCATGTGAATCTCACGCGTTGTCCGGCAACCTGATAAATCGAAGTTAATATGATAAAATAATTACGAGTTTGGTTCCCTTTTATCTGTGGTGTTGATCCCCCGTCCTGTCTCTTGACCTGAGGAACCACCGCATATATTCAAATAGTAATAACAGTAAAAAATCACAGTTGCAAAATACTGTTTTGTTTTATCCTCCACCTACTTCTTCCTTTAAAGGAATAAATAATAAAATTATAAAAAAAAAAAAAAAACTGTACCACTACAACCCATGAACTTTCTTGGGTTCAATAATATTGTTAAAAAGTAGATGTTTGAAGGGCAACGGCTATGCAGAGAGGTGATTGGGCCGAAATCAAGACCAGCCGCCACGTTTTTTCTCTTAATTAATTATTTGATCGAGAGTACCCACTTTATAGAGTCTGGATGTGTTCTAGGAACGTTCTGGATATTAGGTTGTGAACCAGAGAGTTAGGGATCTACGAATTTGGAATTAAAAGAGGAAAATTTAATTCCTGCCAAATAGGCAACAGTAATTACTGAGAGATCTTTATGGATGATTTTATTTATGACAATTAGGAGCATTAAGGATTTTACTATTTATAGATGCAATATGATTTTAACAACTATAAGCTACTAGGAGAAAACGGGCGTAGTAATCCAGCAATTTATTGCCCAACCCTTCCCTACTCTACTAGGAGAAAATAAATTTTATTAGAAAACTGTAATGTCATACAATAATTTATTTTTAAAACCTATTAAAGGAACATAATAAATAAATAATGTTAAAAGAAAAATGTTATCATTCCGGTCATGATGATTTATTCTTTGTAGTGACTGTTATTTTCCATACGCTTATGTTCGAAAATTCATTACAGCAATAATTTCATATTGAAAAGGGAATGAATTACTAAAAGGTAATGTTCTTTTATGTAAGAATTTATGAACTTTCTAAATTTTTTGTATTTAGTTTTATATACGTGGGTCTATTTTATTACCACGATTTTAAACTATAGAATGATCCAAGTATCATCAAGATATTGCGCATTATTAACCATTAATATTATTAACCACTAAATATTTTTATAATTTAGTTTATATTTATACTAGACGAATTTGATTTGCTGTGAGGCGATTTTTGACTGAAATAGTTTGTTGTAGATGCCCAAACATATTAGCTGATATTTTCAACATTATTTGAATAGTTACTATTATAAATAATTAATTTATTAATTATATAATATTCTAATAAATGCCTGTATCTTTGTTTGTATTCAACTTCGATCTCGAAATCCTGTGGAAAGAATATGCTTGTAGAACAAGGGATTTAGGCCGCACCAGATCGGTCAATAATGAATTCACCTCGGGAAAATTATTATTATTAAAAAAAAAAAAATAAAATATGCATATTCACACATATGTATATTTATACATATATACATAATAAACACATGCAATCACACATAATAAGTACATGCAATCAGTAAATTCATTGATCGGTATCGGACCAATGAACTTTTTGATATGAGCTCGACACAATATCTGTCCAACATGCTCCATTAAATATAAGACGATTACAAAAAAAAATATAAAGCATAATATCAATGTAATTTAAAATAAAAGCTTTGTTTGGAGTATAAATATTGGTCTGCAATACTTTCCCCCGTTTATCAAGGGACTAGTTGACTTTTCATCCGATTGTAGCAAACGAGAAGGTGGAAACAAATCCTTACCCACGTCCTTGAAAACTACCGTTGGAAGTTAAACATCCTTGATAATATCTTTCCAACGGGCTTGTAAATTCTTTAGTGAAACCGTTGAACAAACCTAATCCTGTATGTACAATATAATACTAATAACATACGTATTTTTTGTTTCTCCTGAAGGTATTCTTTAAATCTTAACATTTAGTTATACAAATACATAGTAGTTCCACTTGTAACCTTAAAAATTAAGTAGTTTTTAGGGACCCAAGCTTCACCTTATAGGTACTGGCTGCTGGATAGCTAATTCGAATAGCTACTGATTCGTCTATTGGTTCTGTTCCACAGTACTGCAGCTTTTTTTATTTCAATTTTAATTTAAGTTTAAGTTTTAAATTTTATATATAATTATATTTATTTATTTATAGCAATGGCGAGCTCCTCAACCTCTTATGGCTCATTTTAGCCCTTACACATTATTTATATTACATCAGATGAAATTTAACTATAAATTGAAAGTAAAATATTTAAAACATTAAATTTTCCAAAAAAGATTCAGAAAAATTTAAATTTTGTTATATAGGTGGGTTATTTGAAGGAATGTAAACAACTGTTTTGCCAATTTGGTAGTGTTTTTAAAAATTTTAGTAATATCGTTCTCCAATTCTACTTCATTTCTTTGTGCTTCATATGAATAACCATCTCTTGGCTAGTTCATTACCTCTAATAACTGAGTGACCCGATAACCAGAAAAACTATATCTTACATCCTACACTCTCCAATGTTTTTATATGCCTTACTGTTTTTGTGACTAATGAGTTAGTTGAAAATGAATTTTTAATAGCTTTAAGAGCAGATTCTGAATCTGCACAAATATAAATTTGCTGTTTATTGCAGTTGAGACTACAAACGTCACGATTTATTGCAAACTATTCTGCATGAGTAGCTAAAATACGTCTAAAATATTTAATTTTTTTGTGTATTTATATCCTCGGATTTGATTATTTTGTTCGTGTTTTTGACTTATTTTGATTAGCATTATATGTGGAATTAAAAAAAATATAAACAATCTAAGACAGACATTGCTTGCCTTCATATAGGAGGTAAGTAGGACATCTCCGATCCTGTGATCACCTCAAGTCCTCTAGGTAAGTAAAAATGTTATACCTACATCGATATAATATATTTTTCAAATAGTTATTTTGAATTTCAAAAATCTGAAACCAATTGTAACATATGGATTTTAGATATAACCAATGACTAAAGGAATCAAATGTATCCTCCAGATATGAAAAAGAAGAGTAATAAGAAATTTATGAGCCAAACGAAGTGGAGAATCAAGATTTACCTACGGTAGACTTAAAGGTCCTACATGGTGAACAAGGCATTGAGAGAGTCATTTAGTCCAATAGATTATTATGGTTGAAGCATATGGAGAGGATGAACCCAACAAGAATGCCAAGAAATCCTTTCTAAGGAAAGCCGGAGGATATATGAAGGCAGGGAAAGCGTCGTCTTAGATGGTTGGGCGATGTGGAAGGTAACCTGAAAGAAATGGTTATAAAGGAGTACAGCTGCTTCGTAGCTGAGAGGGAGGTATGGAAGAGATATTAGTACAATCGTAGTCTTCAACGTCCATCGTTCTTCAAGGACTGAAGGAACCATTAATGAATGAATGAATAAATAATTATTTAACGTATCCAGATGTGGTATCAATAGAAACCCATTTGGTCATACGCCTCACAGATTTACGGTTCAGCAAAAAAGACTTACTTACAAAAACTACAATCTTTTCAATCTAAAATTTTAAGATTAATAACTGCAAATCCCTGGTATGTCAATAACAAGACTTTACATACTGACCTAAGACAACCAACCATTGACCAGCACATACGTACTTTCTACTCCCGATTTCATCTTAAACTACACGGACATCACAATGGACTTATCAACGACATGGCCACGGCTGAAATGCTCATCAGGAGGCTACTGAAAAGGAGCTGGATGAGAGATCTCCTTTCCTGATTTTAGGATGTAAACAGATCAGGGAAGAGGTGCTGCTGGGCTGTATTCTTCGTCAAGCCTATCATGCCATTTTCTACCTAACAAAACATCTGCTAATTGTCACTACCATGACAGATGCGGTTGAAGAATTGAAGACAAAAACAAACAAAAAATATTATAAAAACCCAAACATTTCTTTTCAAAATTCAAATCTAAAAGAAAACAATTCAAAATTCTTTTTCAATTTAAGCATAACACATTCTTGTAAATCCTGCGTGAAGAATTAGTCGATCCATTCTTTTTCATTACATAGTTATAAATAGGATTATTATTATTATTTTATTAAGTATTATTATTTAATATAAGCCAGTAAAATTGTACAATCAGAGAAGTATATAATACCTCCATCGCTTTACTTAGGAATGAACTTCCTTAATTGGTAATTCGCTATTCATCTAAATGCTATTTAATTGTAATATCTTCATGTTTTAATATTGGATCAACAACTAGAAGCGACCGAACTAAGACCTTGAGAGAACGCAAATAGAACACATTGGAGGGGCAGTAATCCCTGAGGACGGATGGAGCTGTACCGGATTAGTTTTTGTGGTTTTCGAGGCCGGTCTAGGACGCACCCATTTACAGACCTCAGCCAGCTCAAATAAAAAAAGACTACTTGGGTTCATATCGTATTCAATTCAAGACCGAACAGGGAGCCATCACAATTGAAGAAAAAAAAGCAGGAGCATTCTACTACTACGTGATTCTTAAGAGATTCCGTCTTTTTGTGAAGGATCTGTAGAGGATGTGTCTGACAAGAAAAATGCTTAGAAAAAAGGGTTGTTCCTGGACCGAATCGTTTGAATGTTTTCATAGTTAATGGCTAACTATCAAATGGACTTCGGTAGTTATTAAAAATAGTTTCTAGCTGGTTGCATAAGAAAACATATATATTAATTTCATTCTGGAGCATACACACCAAATTAAAAAAACAATAACTGACCAGATGATACAAACGACTGTCACATCTTTTGGACTACAGATCTCCACTCAACTTACAAAACAAGCGACTAATCTGTACCACCATACTGTTCGGACATACTAGCAGAACTTTGGGGTTCCGCACACACTAATGAACAATATTCAAACCACACAATCCAAAATATTTCGTAAAATCGTCAATGTTACTTGGTTTATTTCGAATCACACCATACACAAAGACATGAACATACAAAAAGTAAAATCCTGAATACACAACATTTCATTCTTCTACTCTCAATCATTCAAATCCACTCGTCCTGTGGCTTTCTTCCACCTCGTGGAAGGTACTTGGTGAGCCTCAACGACGACTAAAAAGGCAGTGGCCTAAAGATCTCCTGCTGACAATGTAAACCAGGATCAATAATAAAAGAAGACAGAATAAACGGCAATACATTTGCTTTATACGTTTCGTAGTGACAATTCTAATGTAAAATAAATGAATAAATAAAACAATTTTAAAAAAAATCTAAATGAAAGACATTTAAAAAAATACTTTCTTGGAACTGTTTACGTTTAATCTGGATAACGTTTTTTGGGCGGGATAAGCAGTCAATTATTCTGGTTTGACCTAAAAATAAATTATTCCTCAAATATACTGCAATTGTTCGCATGCATTTAGCGATTTCTGTGCTGGGCAAATACGATGTTTTTTCCCATTCTAATGAACTTAGATGAATTACCCTTCACCCTTTTTTGACATGCTTTAGAAATCAATTTATTTCATTTTTATTTTTACATTTTCGTTATTAATAGTAGAGTTAATTTTTTTGTAACGTATTTTAAAGTATATATTTCTTCTTAGTTTAATTTGGTTAGAAAGGTCTACTTTTCTACAGGTCAATTTGGCAACTTGACATAACATCCTTTATTTTTTTACTTCTACATTACGACATTTTATATTGACCTTTTCGAGAATATTGTCCCCATTCTTCATAAATTGTATTTCACGGATATGAGTTTTTTTACAAACATCTACAAAACGTTTTTTATTATTTGTATAAGTGATACTATTATACATTTTACTTAATAGTATCATACATATATTAGTGACTTGATGATTAGTCTGTTTACCAGTTTTTTTTACGTTTTCTGTTGCAACGATACAATATAAATTTAGTTATAAATTTGGTTTTAATGTTTAAAAAATAAGTTGCTGAAAAGAAAAAGATTAACGACCTCCACATGAGACATTCGACAGTTCGGCCTTTCTGATTCTAATCATTGCATTACTATGTGATTTAGTATACTTAAAAAAAAAAAGTGAAAGGAGATAACACGTTCTACAAACCCTAAAAATTCTTTTGTAAGCAAAAATAAAACAACCCTATTATGAAAGTAAGATAAAAGGAAATTAAGTATTGTCAAAATATGGTAATGTAATTTTAATATTTTTAAATAAATAAAAAAAATAGCTTAAAAATTGCAAGTTGAAAACGATAAAAACATTGGATGGAATCAGCAACAGAATTAGAGACATACTGAATGAAATACGATTCAAATATAATGTTATATCCTCCTATGTGTCTCATTTTCTCTTTCTTATTTAATTTTTTAGGGAGGTGATAGGGTGAGGACATTATTGCAAGGGAGTGTCACTAAAAAAAAAAATTAATAAGCCAGATTTGGAGGTGTTGAGAACAGTATATCGGAGTAGAAAAATTAATAAAATTAAAAAATAAATTTCCTTACTTAAAATTATCGAATGTTCGTTTATATATTTAATCAAATTTTAAATCAAGGATTATGAAAGTTTAAAAATATATTTTTTAATCCTCTTTTTTTCTTTTATCCCCAAGTTCGCTTTTTCGACTCTAACGATTTCTTCTCGAGCCATGGGAGAGGGCGGGTGATTAATGTCAGAGTTGAATGCTCATACCCAGGTACCTGGACTCGAACTCGTAACCTTCGGGTTATTAGATTGTCACGCCAAACGCGTCCATTACAAGCGGTAAAAAAACCAAACAAAAAAAAAGCTAAAGCCGGTAAATATTTAAACGGTAAATATTATTGAATCAATAATATTGAAGACATATTCTTAACCGTGGAATAGGTATTAGAAATGTCACTATAATTGTCACAGTATATCCCTCAGTCGGTCAATATATTCGATATTGACGGTACAATATCCTTTAGCCCCCTCGACCCTCTCGGTCACACCGACTCCTAAATTAATTTTTAATTTTATCAGCAAAATTTTCTAACATCAAGCGCATCCAATCCTTCCAGTCTAAAGTTCTTCGAACAATAGTCGATGCTCCTTTCTATGTAACCAACAAAACCCTACATCATGACCTCAACATCCCATTTGTCCTAGACCTTATCCCAGAAAAATTCTCCAAATTTCACCAGAACCTTACCACCCAAATCCTCTTGCACAATCCCTATTAAGCACCTCCCATCCCTATAATCCTCCAAGAAGGTTGAAACGGCAGTGGCCTCGCGACCTTTTGTAGATTGTATAAATTGGAGTTCTGGCAATGGCCAGATTCTTCACTCAAGACATGAGTGTATGTGGCTAAAGTGCTCTCGATCAATCTGCGCTGGCTTTAGTACCAGTGACGCGGTTGGGAGAGTAGCGCAGGGTTCTCTTGGAGTTCCCTCGTCTGATTGTATATAGGTATGCATGTGTTTTTTTTCTTAGTTTTAATTTTCTTATTTTTTAGGTTATTTTATTTTATTATCTATTGTATATACTTTTGATTATTATTTTGTTCTATTTATTTTATTTTTTTGTACATATAGTGTGAATGTCATCCTACCTCACGATAACCAATGTCCAACAGACAGATTGTTATAATACTCAATAAAGAAATTTAAAAAAAAAAATTTTCTTTATTAAACAAATGTTCAAATAACATTACATACAAACTATCGGCCGTAGACTATAGGCAAATATATGAAATTAATTTAGGAAGAGAAAACAAGACACATATGATAGGAATTTGTATATTACTTTTCATTCAATATGTTTCTAATTACGTTATTTCATAAAAAAGTAGGTTTTGCGTATTTTTTATTATTAACGATTCCTTCATCCTTTGTATTGAAAAAACCTTGAATATATGGAAGATAATCAAAACTGGGGATAGACCAAACAGCTGGCAGAAAACAGAAGGTAAACGAGGTACCTGAATGGAGCTGCAGACGGAGATGCAATCTGGGTTCACTTAATCCCTGTTATTATTACCAAGAAGGTTTCGTCCATTATACTGCGCTCTCTCTTCTTGCCTCACAAATAGTAGTTTAATTCTACTTTATAACTCATGAGAATCATCGGTTTCATCTTGGATAATTTACTGCAGGTTTTCAGCAGTGGAATTTATAAAGGTTCTATGTTATTGGAGACTTAAATGAACAATGAAAACTGTCTGCATATGTATATGAATATCTGGGAAGTATGTACAGTGATTCCAAAAATATAGGACCGAGGGTAAAATAAATTGTAACTTATCAAAAAATACAGAAAATTATTTTAGAAATTAGTCAATTTATCTTTTTTTCCTGCGTGAATATCAAGGGTGGCTAGTTTCTACGATCTTCCATAACTTGCTGTTAAATTAAAATCTGAGGCTATTGATGTACGATTTTTATACGGCGCATTGAAAAATCGCCTCTTAGCATCATTTGATTATACATGAATGTTCGATGTAAAAGGTATGACAGTCAAGGCATCTAAAAAGAAACTACTTCATGATAAACTTTAAAAATTTTCTCTAGACAAAATCGTTATGTATTTTAGTAGATATAGTAGAACCGTGTAATTTTTATATTATTTTTAGCTTCATTATAATAAAATCATTGCAAGAACTTATAGTCAATGAATGCTCGAATAGGAAGTATTGAAAGAAATGGTGAAGACATATTTTTTTTTACTTTGGGACATTATTTGGACAAATAAGGAGTTAAACATAAGTTAACAAAATTACTCAAGTCCCCACTCCTAGGTGGTGAGCCAAATGTGGAGGAGGGGATGCCTTGAAGATCACATTTTTTTCGGGTTTTCGCTTATTTCAGAAAAATTATCCACGTATCGAGGAAGACGTTCTATATTAAACTGAAAGTGATAAAATTTATAATATGATTGATCATATACCTTTTTTCGCTATCTTGCTTAGTTTCCGAGATATCCTTCCTCAAATTGGAAAAAAAATTTACCTCATGTTTTTTACTATATTTGACTCTTGATTGATTCGTTCTACGGTTAAGTTATAAGGAAGAAAGTTTTTAAGAATTAAATTTCCTACAATAATATGTATTATTTTACTAGTTTTAAATTTAGATCAATTATACAATTTATATTTCAATTCAGAGAATTTGCATAAAAATATAATTTTTTGATATATATCATTCCTCTAAATCTCTGTACATCTAAATCTTTACGTATATATATATAAACCAACGAATACTATAAAAATTATTGTTTTCTGCAAATTTTCGGAATTGGCATATAAAGTTAGATGCATTATTCTTTTAAACATTACTTTTGACAGTATGTTAATATTTTTATATATCTCTTAATAAACAATTATCACCATATTTTATAAGTTTTGTATACTGTAAAATGAAGTTGAGCGTGATACCACCAAAGAGGTTGGCGCATGTCTAATGAAGAGTATGTCCATAAACCTATATTATACAAAAAGGAGTCAAAGGGTCTAAAAGAAATGACAATTTGAAGATTGGCCATTTGAAAAATCCGAAAAACATGCAACAAAAACCTTAAAATGTACAAATTGTGCAATAACAACCCAAAATATGCAAAATTGTACAAAAAAATCCAAAAACGTGCAAAAATCATCTATTTAAAAAAAAATGTATTTATATTAATACACCTAAGCATGATTAAATATTGTTTCAAGGTTCTGATTTAAAATTATACACAACGAGAAAGATTAAAGTTGTATTTAAAATTAAAATGTAACATTGAAAATTATATTTATAAACGTTTTTGGGAAAATTTAGAAATACATGGAAACATTTGTGATTATCAAGCGTTCAAATATTATTGCTGATTCTGTTTTTTCTAAATCAATAAAAAAATATTTTGGGGATTTATGCTACTTCTGAATAAAACAAAAAACATTAAAGTCTCTAATAAAATTATTTTTTCTTACTTGTTCTACAATGGGGGTCTACCTGTGGTTTTGTATCACATACGATGATTGTCTTTCACTGTATGTACAGAAGATAACATTCCCATCATTCCCATGGTAATTTGATATCATATTTTAATAATGAAGAGATACTAGACCCTATTTTTGATATTATCAAAACATTTTTAATTTGTAATATTAATGAAATTATTACAATTCACTTAAAAAAAAAAAAAAAAAAAAAAAAAAATGAGGACTGAAGAATTGGTGAGAATTCAATGATAAAATAAATTATTTATCCTCCAAATATTTTTCTAACTAAATTTATAAATTTAATATGGACAAGATAGTAAAATAAAAAATGTTAATATTGATATTTACAAATCATCTAATCATGCACAAAAAGTAGAAAAATATGCAATTTGATTTGCAACAAAAATCAAAATCGTGCAAATTAAGCCAAAAACCAAAAAGACGTGCAAATTCGTGCGATCTTAAATTTTTATATTTTATTCTACAAATCGTGAAACGGATAGATAGTCCGGTTTGAAGTTTTTACAGACAAGCGAATAAAATGTGCAATAACATGGAAATCCGGTCTCTAGTTATTGATAAAATAATATTTAAAGATAATAATAATAATAATAATCAGGAGTGCCCATCCTCCCCAAGATCGATGGCGCATGAACTTGCCCCTCCCCCTCTCCACAAGATATTTTTTTGCTCTCCTCTTCTTAAAAACATTACAAATTAAAGTACCGTAAATCCTATACAATTACACTTGCTAAGGTTTCTTCCTTTGTCTCATTTGAAACTTTTCAATCCGAAAATTCACAACTCCTTCGAAATGTGACTCCCTCAAAAATTCAAAATTCTGTCAAAATGTGCTCCCCCTCAAAAATTTCTGGTAAGGTGTTCGAAGTACATGAACATCTTTAGTAGTGGAAACGCCCTGATGATGACCCACATACTTAGGTTGAATCGTCGGCAAAAACAATAAAAATCTTAAAATGACTGCGTCATGACTATTAATCACCTATAATAATAATAATCAGGAGTGCGCATCCCTCCCCAATAAAATCACTTCCATCACTTACGATCCAAAATTTGTTGTCTCATATTACTTCCACTTACAGTAAAGAAATAAAATATCTTTACTAAGATCATCCTTCGATGCTTCAGAAAGTTTCAGTAGAGAGAGAGAGCATTAAGATACTTTCTCTTCCCAAGCAAAATATATTGGATATGACCCTTTCCATCCGTTCATCCAGAACTGTATAATTTTCTCCATGGGTAAGATGTTTTATACATCCAGTCATAAATAGAACTCATTAAAAAAAAACAAAAAAAAAAAAACCGAAGCTGCCTCCAGACACCTGACATAAGGCGAAGAAGATGCACTCAGAATAAGCATGAGGTGACTAGGCTACACCCACAATCTTAGTCATCTAAATGTGTAAGGAGGTCGGAGAAAGTCAAGGTCGCTCCAGAAGGATATGCGAGAGGCTGGTCCCGGATACCTTTCAGCACATGCACCTTCCATAATAGATGTATTATCAGTTATTCTTGGCCTCTTGTATTATTCGAATCATATATTCTGTTTATTGAATATTACCTAAGAATAAAAAAGACATCATCTGGTTTAAGAAAATTGGGCGAACAGACAATCTGGTCCTAATCGATTGACAAGGTATAACTCAAATGTTGCAAAAATAAAATATAAGCAAGAATGTTACAAAATTGTCACTAGGAAAATTAGTGATAACAAGTTTTTTGGTGAAAACAAACCGATAATTTGAAGCAGGCTTGTGCAAAAAGTATTTTAAAATATAAAGTATTTTGGTTTTCTAAAATACAAATTTTATCATCTATTATTTCAATTACTACTCACTAGTGCTGCCCAAATGCGAGACCGAGACGAGTCTTGGTCTTGCGCAAGAGTCTCGCAATGATCTCGCAGTTATCTATTAGCTTATTAAGATAGAGATATTACTGTATTTTTTTTTATAGGAGAAACCTTACTAAGCTCGAATGAAAAATGAGAAGAGTTAAATGTAAAAATATATGGTTATTCCAATTCTTTACATATAGTAACTAAAATTGTCAAGTGTTAGTAACTATTTTGCCTTAATTTTCCATAGTGTGAACCAATCTTATAATTTAAGTAAGTGATATTGTAGAGTTTGTGAGGCCTGTGTAGGGTCTTGATGTTTTGTGAGTATTGTTGTATCGTTTGCATAAGTACCTATCAAGATCTCATCGTTAGTAGGTATGTCGTAAATGTATATAATGTAAAGTAGAGGGGATATCCCCTCTACGTATTGAACCTTTGGGAACTCCAGCCAATATTGGACTGACTGAATAAGTATTTAAATTTCAAATACAAAATATATTTTTTACAAACAATTTAAGTATTTGGTGATTATATTGTATTTTAGAAACACAATATACTTGATATTTCAAACAAAGTGTTTTAAAATAAATTTTTGCCCAGGTCTGATTTGAAGTACAAATAAATATGCCTGTATCGCCTCTGTTAAAGTATAGCGATAATTTTCTTATAATGAAAGTATTTCAAAAGATAATGAATTCGATTTTTTAATGAAAAATTTTACACTACTTATAAATCTTTACTAGTTGACGCATGCGAATAATTCGTAATGAATGCTGGTCAGTGAGCAAATGACAACAAAATAAAGAAAGAAATAATTCAACACATCATGAGATGAAAGAATCATTTGCTAATTTGTCAGTTATTGTAATCGACCAAGGAAAAATAATATTATAAAACTTCCTTTGAGTCTTAAATCGAAATCTTTACGAATCCCAACAGCCTGTATCTCAGCTAATAATGGTCTGAATACGATTTTTTTTGTTTTCTGTTTTGAAGGGAATTTAACAATCTTTTAAATAATCATGGGTATAATCTAGGAAAAAATAAATGCTTTTTGAGTTATTTGCTATTAAAGTTTCTCTTCCTTCATAACTTTTTTTACTAAAATTTTGGGGAGATGTATTTATTTTTCCCACCTGAAAAAGAGGTTCTTCAAAATGAGAGGTCAAGAATTAAATTGGATTTGATGAAGAATTGATAAGATGTACCAACAAAAACACATCTTTGAGAAATAATATATAAAGATTTCCCGTTTTCTTTGCCACATTTTGATTTAATTATTTTATAAATACTTTGATTCATATAGTTCTTCCTTTACGAGGGGAAGGAAATGCGAACAAAAACAATGAATAAATAAAAATATTTTTTGATTAATTCTTAATCCTTACTCCATTTTCTTTCTAAATTTCTGAGGCACATTAGTATATTTTAATATTTTAGCTGTCTTATTGTATATTTGATTTTGCTCCATATTTCAAATTCTTTTCTTAACATTTCATATTTTTTACTGCATATTTTATGATCTGTATTGCATTGTACATGGGATGGATATTCTACGGGTTTTCACTGCACTAAAATCCGGTCTCTAGTTACCACAAACTGGATAAGATAAATGTGTATTTTGTTTTAGACAAAAAAAATTAGTATGTACCTTAAAAAGGTATTTGGTGAAATTGCTCAGATCAATTCAGAATAAACCTAAAATATTTGTGAAACAAATTGAAACCACAACTTTTCAGAAGACACTGATAAAAACAGATTATACAAAAAACTAATCGGTCTTCATATTAATAAATAATATAATAAACGTAACACAATATACTATTTCCCAAAACAGTTAATTTTAAAATAGATTACCAATAAAAAATTGTACATAATAAACTATTAATTTTATATATTTGTTTATTTAGAAATATTACATTCTGTCACATCAAGGACATTTATAATACTGTTCAGAGAAAGCACACTCACACTCTATTTACAATAAAAAAAAAAAAAATAATACAGAAACTTAATAATAATAAATACAATAAATAAAATAAAAATAAATACAATAAAATAAAATAAATGTATATAAACAAAAGAACTAACCTAATCATACACACTCGGGCTTGAGTGGAGGATCTGGCCATTGCCAAAACTCCAATAGATGCTTATTTACAAAAGGTCTCTGGGCCACTGCCGCTTCAACCTTCGAGGAGGATTGTAAGGATGGGTGGTGCTGGATAGAGATTGTGCAAGGGGATTTGGATGATAGGTAAGGTTCTGGTGAAATTTGGAGAATTTTTCTGGAATAAGGTCTAGGACAAATGGGATATTAAGGTCATGGTGTAGGATTTTGTTATTTACATAGAACGGAGCATCAACTATTGTTCGAAGGACTTTAGATTGAAAGGATTGAATACGTTTGATGTTAGAAGCTTTTGCTGTACCCCACAGTTCAAGTCCGTATGTCCATATAGGTTTCAGTATTGTCTTGTAGATAAGTAATTTGTTTTCAATAGAAAGTTTGGATTTTCTGTTTAGTAGTCTGTATAGCTGGCCGTATCGTCGGTTGAGTTCTTGTCTTTTGAGTCTAGTATGTGGGTTCCACGTTAGTCTTCGGTCTAAATGAAAGCCAAGATACCGGACTGTGTCTGAGTAAGGAAGCTGGATGGAATTAAAGTGTACTGGTGGACAGGAACTGCGTCGGAGTGTAAAGGTAATGTGTTGGCATTTAGATTCATTAACTTTAATGCGCCAGTTATTACACCAGTGCTCAATCAAGGTGAGGTGGTTTTGGAGATTTAAGGATGCTATGTTGGGATCTGAGTCGGATGATAGAATAGCGGTGTCATCAGCAAAAGTTGCCAGGAAGGTATCGGGATGGACAGGGATATCGGCGGTAAAGAGGATGTAAAGGACGGGACCCAATACGCTACCTTGAGGAACACCTGCCTCAATTGGATAGCAATGCGAAAATTCAGTACCGCAACGAACTCGGAAGGTACGATCTGAGAGGTAGGAACGGAGAACAAGGTACAAGGACTGAGGAAGATAGTTTTTCAGCTTGGAAAGAAGCCCGGCGTGCCATACCCGGTCGAAAGCTTGAGCTATGTCCAGAAATGCACCCGAGCAATATTGCTTGCTTTCCAATGCTGCGGAAATATGATCAACCACTCGGAGTCCTTGTTGGACTGTAGAGTGTTGTGAACGAAATCCGAACTGATGGGAAGGAAGAGTTTGGGATTCTATAAAGGGTAGGATGCGTTTCAGGAGGATCTTTTCAAAGATTTTTGAGAGAATAGGAAGAAGGCTAATTGGTCTGTAGGACGTTGAGGTGTTGGGAGGTTTGCCTGGTTTCGGAAACAGGATAATAGTGGAATGTTTCCACAAAAGAGGAAAGTGGGTGGTTCGTAGGATGCTATTGTATATGTATGTAAGGAATATGACAGCTTTAGGAGGGAGTTGTCTAAGGATCTGAGAGGTAAGGAGGTCGTATCCAGGTGATTTACGGGTAGGTAGTTTTTGTAAAAGGAATTTGACCTCAGAAGGATTAACTGCTTTAGGCGGTAAGGAGAGTGGGATGGGTGAATTAAGGAATTCCTCTACTGCTGACGTGTGGGTGGGATTGGATTCTGGATGAGAGGTGAATGTAAGGGAAAGGTGTTTGGCGAATTCTTCGGCTCTATCTTCGTCAGATGCTGCCCAAGAGCCATCACCTCGACGGAGAGGATGTGATATGTGATGGGGTTTTAGGATATGTTTGGTGGTCTTCCATAGGGAATTGTCATGAGAAGAGAGGGAAGTGAGGTAGGAGTTGAAGGATTGGGATCTGAAGGTGGCCAATTCTATCTTTAGTTTTTTGCAAAAATAATTATAGGATTGGCGATCGGTGGGGTGTCTAGTACGTTGCCATAATAATCTGGCACGGCGTTTGGTATGGATTAGGTCTATGAGGTGTTGAGGTAACTTATTTTTCTTAGGAGTTCTTGAGGAGTGGTTTGGAAAGGAAGCAGTCCAGATTGCTTGTTGGATAGTGGTGGTAAAAAAGTGTACGGTATTGTCAAGGTCATCTGGGGTTTTCAGGGTCATTCTGAGGTCAATTTTATCGGTAAGGATTTGGTGAAAGAGTTTCCAGTTAACTGGGCCTCTGATGAAGGACGGTGGAGAAGACTTAGGAATAGGAGCTAGAGATAATTGGAGTAATAATGGACTATGATCTGAGGATAGTTCGGCAAGAGGGGTAAGGGAATGATTGAGGGGACCTAAGCCACTGTGGATGAAAAAATCAAGGATATCGGGATTGCGGTTAGGATCTGTGGGCCAGTAGGTAGGTGAGTTGGGTGGAAGGAGACTGAAACGTTGGGTATTGAGTGCAGACAGAAATGTTCTGCCACGAGAATTCGTGGTTCTTGAACCCCAAACTTGATGCTTGGCATTTAAGTCTGCACCCAGGATGAAATGATGACCTAAGGAGTTGAGGAGAGAACTGAACTGGACTTTGGATATGGATCTGTTAGGAGGGCAATATGCTGATGCAAGGGTGACTGGAAAGGAGAAGGCTTTGATTACAATAGCGGTTGACTGTAGGAAATCTTGAGTAGGTAATGGGAGTAAGTGATGGGAGAGGGATTGGTGTACGATGACAGCAGTGCCGGCATGTGCTCTGCCATCAGGGTGGTCAGTACGGTATGTTAAATACTGTGGGATTTTTAAATGCTGTTTTATGGTCAGTCGAGTTTCTGTAATTAGGGCTACGTCAATGTTCTTGTCTTGTAGTAAAGCTGTTAGTTCGTCAACGTGATTTCTAACACCATTCGCATTCCAAAGGAGAATGGACATGGGTTTTGGGATGTGGGTCATTAAGGATTTTTCAAAGGAGGGATGAGGTGAGATACGAGATTTGTAAGGAGTGATATGAGTGGAGTGACTAGGGATTTGAAATCGGTTAGGAAAGATGCTAACAAACTAGTGAGATCTGTTGCATTTGAAGGAGGAGGAATATGAGGAATTTGAGGTTGTTGATGATTATGTGTGTTAGGATGAACAAAATATTGAGATTGGGGCTGAGGTAGTTGCTGCGGCAGGGCTTCACATGTATTATTGGGGTTCTTACCTCCAAGTAGTTCGGAGTATGATAAATTATTGTTAACAATTCTAGAAGGTTCTCTTCTTGGTCTGGTTGTCTCATCTTGAATCCGGTTCTTCTGGTATCTGGATTTGAGGCTCTTATAGGTTTGGCAGCCTTTGTAGTTGGCCGGGTGTCCCTCCTGGCATAGTGCACACACTGCAGGATCTTGTATTGGTTTGGTGCACTCCACAGATTTGTGCTGTTCACCGCATTTCACGCAACGCGGCAGATGGTGACAATAAGTTTTCGTGTGGCCATACGCCTGGCAATTGTGGCACTGCACAATTTCCTTCTTGGGGTATGGCTTCTCTATCTTCACGATAGTGTAGTACAATCTCTTGATATCATATATTTTTTCAATGCCAGGTGATGGCTCTAGATCCACGAAAAATAAAGGTAGTGGAACTTTATTACTCACTCCTGGCTGCTCCTTATTCTCCTTCAGAACGTTGGTTACCTGACGCACTTTGAAACCAAGCGTCGCTAGTTCTTCTTTTATCACTTCAGTTGGGGTTGAGGAGTGTAAATTTCTTACCACCACTCGTAGCGATCTCTCCTGTTTCAGCTGGTACGTGTGGAAATTTGCATTCGTTTCTGACAGGTACTTCACAATTTTTCGGTAGGCTTCTGCAGTATCAGGTGTTATTTTTGTGTCGTTAGTCCTGTTGAGGCAAGAATAACTGCCGGAGCAGATTTCGTTTAGCTGTGTACACAGTAGTTGAAAATTTTTGATGTTTTTAACAAATATCGGAGGAGGCCTTGGTTCCCTGGGTACTGCTGCTGACTCCATTACTTCTCTGTCATTATGAAGCACTTGGAACGGGTTTGGAGTGAAGAAAGGAGATTCTTCAACCATTTCTTGCGAAGAGGTACCTGGTTGAGGCTGAGGTTCTGTATCTGAAGTTTTCACTGTGGTTATTGGAGCTATTTCTCGCAGGCAGCGACGAGTTCTTTGTTTCACTGGTGAATCACGAGGGGTACTAACTCCGTCTGACCGAGTCCTCTTAGTGGGCACCTTACTGGACATCACTGGCTGACAATGCCGCATATCATAAGAGAAGAAAAAAAAAATTAAAAAAAAAAAAAAAAAAAAAAATTAAAAAAAAAAATGTAGCAAACTGTAAATAACAACTGCTCTGGTGTACAGTTCAACTGAATTCAGTAAATAATCAAAGAGATTCCGCTGAAAAATAGGCAACAACTGCATTAATTTTAAAGCAGAATATTTGAACATTGGAGAAAGTGAATCTTTAGATGAAGGACGGCTAGTGAGTTGATTAAGAACACTTTCCATATTTCAACCATTGAAAGGTCAATTACGAATAGAGTATTTATAGGAACTTACCATATACTATCAAGTGCTTGAGTACTCAAAGTACTTGTTTCAAGCATTTCCTCCTAAATGAAATGTTAAATGTACACCATTCGCCAAACTAGCAGAGTACTGCTTTGATAACAAATACTTTTAATAATTTTTAATTATTTTGTTTTGTAACAATAGTAGATACTTTTCAACTGTTATTTCTTTTAAAAATACTGCAAATTTTACAAAGAGGATTGAATGGCATGCTGGCGAAATGTCTTAGTTAAGTTTAGTTCAAGCGAGATTTGATTATTTGGGTTCAGAAATTTCAAAATGTTTATTACGTTGAAAGTTCGAATTTTATTAAAATTTGAAATTTTCACGATTGCAATACTTCTTAATATACTCGTATATTTCATTTACAGATAAGCGAAACAAAAAAAAAATGTGAGGTACTTTATTCAATTTTTGAATTTTTTTCATACAGTAAAACATAGATTAATAAATTATTCATTTATAAATTATTTGTCCGAGCTTAGATCCATCAAGGGCCTCACATCGCCTCCGGGGATATCGACAAGCAGAAAACCAACAGAAAGGATATCAAACCAGAAAACTTGAAAAATTTGTTCATATAGCTGAAACAACACAATCACTACAGACATAATTAAACAACGCAATATAACAGCCCTAGCAAACCATAGTATTAAATCACTACACACATTTGACTTCAAAAACCCACAAATATTAGCAATAGAACCAATATACATAACAAAAAATAATATTAGAACAGCAAATTATAAAACGGATACAAAACACTTAGGCACACACTATTCGGTCATAATATCCAATATTAAAATTCAAAAATAAAAATAGATAATAAAAACACCAAAAACAGCCATAATGAGGAAAAAGAGGACAGGTACAAAGTGCATTAATGGAACTGGAGATAGCCAGATGTTGATTGGTGTAATAATGAACAAGAAAAGAATGTGTACCATCCAAAAAATATTTAAAAAGACATGACAATTATTGAATTTTTGACAGCTGGTGCCGCATCACAAAAGCAAGTAAACATAAGGAATACTCTGAGGAGTGGAAAATTGTCCCGAAACGTAAGATATAATAAATGTAATTAAAAGGACTGAAGAAAATTGGAAGTATTTTTGCCTCAACCTTAGAAAAATATATAAACAGAAGCTTCCTAAAAAAAGAAAAATAAGAAGATAAAAAAATACACAATATTTATTAACAATTTATATTAGAACTAACCTGTTGTAACAGAACAATCTTTATAGCCATTTTGCTATGAAATTCGAATAAGGTGGCTCTGACCTATATGTGTTCATGTTACCCAAATATAACTAAATAAATATTTGTTAACTTATTAAATGAACGCACTTAAGTAAAACCTTATGAAAGAGGAAGGAGCTCTGGTTTATATCAGTGCCGACCTTAGACATTAGGCGCCTCTGGAAAATGACGCCATCTCCTCCTCCCTAAAAAATTGAATTTATTTCTTAATCTTTTATATTATGCAGTACTTGAATTTTATTTCATTCTATATTTTTGGGAGGGAAGGTGGTCGAGGGGGCAGGTTGCTCGATAACCGAAGTTTGAGATAGAAAAATAATTACTAGAACATATTCCGGTGCCCGGTGGGACTTTTAACTCGGCATAATTTCCCCGCTCTCTCCTTCGGCCCGGCAAAAAACCCCGTGAAGTCTTAAAGGCAAGAGAGACCAAAAAAAAAAAAAAAATAAATAAAATAATAGAAATGACTCCAATGATGGGAGAAACTTTCCAACCAACAATTTTTTTAATTATACTTGCAGTCTTTAAGAAGATGACAGCAATAAAATCTCTGGAAGAGTAGGTATGCGCCCTACCTATAACGATTCTTTATAAGTAGTAATTTTAACTACAAAGAGCATTAACATTCTACGAAAAAATCTTATATATATTTATATATATATACACAATAACAACTTCTATTACTAGAAAACATTAAGTGAGTAAGGGATAACGGCATCGTTAGTGTCTAACGCAGTGAGAGACAACTTTTTCTTCAAGGTTTCTATTCTGCTAACAATCCTTTTTCATCATACGTGGTAAAAATACTCGTCTCTTAATGCATGGGAGTTGTGTAAGATCTGGGATGGGTATACGTGAAGTGAAGAAAACAACGCAGGTGATAGAGGGATGAAAGTAGTCGGAAACACGCCGAGGCAGATTGGACATGGGACATGTAATGTTAGTAATGCATCATGCAACGGACGAAAGTGGACGGTGTATCATTGCAGGGAGGTGGATCTTGTCTCACTTGCTACTCAATTTCACCGTTACAGAACAATAAGTACAGTTATGCGGCTAAAGTTTTCAGTATGATGTCTTTTTGGAATACACAAAATATATATATACGAAAATCTTCCTACAACCTGGTTGAAATATTTATTGGTTTCGACAATAAGACATACTAATATGTGGACGCTATTGAGCGAATCCAGGATTTTATTTTTTTATGGTAATTACTTTGGAAGAAAAGTAAAGATACTAAATGAAAAAATGTTTAAGTGGTCCTTCAAGTCCTATCAACAGGGGTGCCCAGAAGAAGATTCCATGGCCCAGACGGGTTTTAAATTTTAGAGGAGGGACATTTCGAAGGGATTATGAACTTTCGATATGAAAAGTTTCAAACAAGAGGACAAGAGAAAAGCATAGAACAGGCCTCTAATAATGTTATTTTATATGGCCTATGATTTTTAAAATTCTACTTGAAATTGCTCTGTTATTAAGTAGAGGAGAGCAATACAATATCTTGGAAGAGGGAGAAAAGTTCATGCGCCATCGATCTTCCCCATCGGGATATGGGCAGCCCTGATATCGAAAAAATACTTAAAAAAAAAAAGAACTGTGTTTACGGAAACAATAATGCTTTTAGAGACAATTTGTTTTGAGGGTCAGGGCGGACTAGCGGATGGACAGATCATTTTATAAAATAATTACGAGTTCGCTTCCAGATGTCGGGGGAGGGGGACTTTTGAATCTGCTATTAATCTCCCCTGGCCCGAGAACACCGTATATTCTAAAAGGTGAGGAAAAGGAAAAAAAAAGATATTTTGGTTTAACACATTCTTACATTTAATAGCTGAAATGTGTATATGCGGCATCATTTTTAAAAAGTAAATATTTTGATTGTCTAAATATTTAGTACAGATCACTAACAGAAATAAATGTAGACCAATGAAAAAAAAATTCTATTGGGGAGGGAGGCTTGAGCACAAATGCCCTCCCCCTCTCCTTGGATGCGCTAATGATATACATGAATGAGCATTAAAAAAAATATATAACAAACGACATACTATAGTATATATGTTTTCATGTTTTGTTATATCGCTAGTGAGTGGTTACCTTGATTTAAAAAAAAAAACCTGTACCACTACAACCCATAAAGGGTCTGGGGTTCAGTACTATTTAGGGAAAGCACTGTTTCTAGGTCCACGGTTGTACAAGGAGGGGATTTGACCGAGATCACGCTCAACCGCCAGGTTTTCCCCCCGAATTAATTATATAACTAAGGGTACCCACTTTATAGAGGCTGGGTGTGCCCCAGGAGGGACTCCTGACCCAAGGTCGCCCCACGGCCAATGAAACAGATAATTAAATTTTCTGCCATGAGCCGGGGTTCGAACTCGGGACCTTTGTGCATTGGAAGCTCAGTGCCCTACCACTGAGCTACCCCGCTCCCTAACCTTGATTTAACAAATACAAATTTATAAAAAAAAAAATTAATCGTAAATGGTTAGAATATCACAATGTGAAATTCAAAATTCATCATACTCTTAAATTAGAAGTTATGATTTTCTTATTTTTATTTTATTTCTTCTTATTTAATAAAATACTTTTATAACAGGACTTAAATTAAATAGACTAGGGGAACCCAATTTTTTTTACAATTGTCACAACCGAGGGGCCACAGGCAAGGAACAACTATCATATTCCTTTCCGCTCCTATACCGTGTGATATACCATATCTATAATCAACTTTTTATTATTATCTTTTTGTCAAAACGTAGAAACATAATTTCATACAAATTGACAAATGCGTCGAATGTAAGAAAATGAAGTAAGCATTTTCCATTCCAAAAAACATAAGTACACAAGAAATTATTACCATGGATTCAGAGGGTATTAAATTGTTTTGTAAAAACATATTCAACAGCATATACTTTCTTTTTTTTTTTTATAGATTTTATATATAAAATATTGACGTATTATGAATTAGATAAAAATATGAAATTTAAACTGAACAAAAAGAGTAAGAACTAATCTATTTTTTTTTTTTTTTTAAATACAATATTTTGGTGATATTTATGAGAAACTTATTTTTTCATTATTTATGTAAAAAAAAAGAAGGTGGATATCAATGTCTAAAAAAAGGTAGATTAAATTAGATTAAAGTCAGGTGAAGTTCCTTAGTTATTAAATGCAATTTGAGGTGGCAGCAGCTAGATAATTCTCCTAAATTGAAGAGAGAGAATCACTTTATTATCATAAAATAAAATAAAATGGTGCTGCCCAATTACATTGGGTTGCTAACAACACAGCATACCTATTAATCACTACAGACATTATTTAAAATTATTATACAATTATAGGATTAACAATATGTATGAGCATAGTATACAATATTTTATACGTATATATATATATATATTATTTTTTTTTTTTTTTTTTTTTTTTTTTTTTTTTTATAATTTTTACTATTTCTTTCATTCATTTATTATCATTCTGTACCCTTTCTCTTCCTTCTCTCCCCCTATACATGTTCCCACTCACATTCTCTCCTCTCTCTTTCTAACCTAATACATAAAAAATTCATAAAGTACAGTGGACGTGTTCAATAAATAATAATATAAAAAATGCTGTAACACACGCATGCCTCCCCCTCGCGAGCAAACTCTCCCCCTATCCGCTCCCATGCACATGGTGGTGGATGATTCCCAGGGAGTCGAGGATTATACTCTCTGCCAACCTTGCCACGTCCTTTATGTCGACACCAAGGCCCTCCATGAAGCTCCTTGTTGAGTCTGGTATCGTTCCGCGAGCTCCGAACCAAAGGCCTCTCACGTGGAATTCTCTCGGCCCGAAACTCTCGCGGAACTTTTCACTAAGGAAAGGGATGCATTTCTCATATATCTGTTTTTTCTCCCTTTCCACTTTTTCTGCCTGATCGAGGTCGTTGGTCTCATATCTCACGGTCGGATCCAAAATCATCGCCGACTTTCCCGTCTTAGAGAATGCTACAATGTCGGCATATCGGGTGGATCCATCCGTATCTATACAATATACTTCCTCGAAACAGGCGTATTCTCTCTCTTCAAGGAGCCTCATCAGTTCATGCTTGACTCTGTGGTGACGGCGTGTTATAAGGAGGGAGTTGTTGGGGCATTTTCCAAGCACATGTGCTGGTGTTTCTGGCTCTCTGTCGCATTTGCGACAGAGGGACCCAACTTCTCTTACCTGTCCGCTGACACCTGGGACTCCACGCAGGGGAGCATAATTAATATTTAGTTTCAGGGCATTTGACCATTCAGACCCAGAAAGTACTTGCTTATCATACATGTATTTATTGGCTTTCGGGGTCTCTTTAAAATGGCGAACTCCAATGCCCTGCCACCTGCAATTGGTCCATTCCTCAAACGAATTTTCTCGAAGCGACTGCCGTAGAGCTCTCATATTCCGAATACCCCGATCAACCCCCAATCTCTCGGCACATTCATCAACCTCAGCCGAATAATCAAAGATCGACTGAAAAAGGGCATCGGGCACATTGGACAGTCGCTGAGCAATGGACCAATGTTGTAGAGGAGCCTCCCATTGGCAGCGGATTAATCCCAATCCTCGATACCTCCTGGGAGAGTACAACATCGCCGTGGAGGTGTTCGCAGGGAGTCCAACAATAGCCTTCACACTCCTGCGAATCATGGTGTCGATGCCGTCAAGTACGGCAGGACGCAGCTTTGTGAGGGGCGCAGTTTGGAGAGGGTAAGTAAGACCCGGGAACAGATATTGGTTGACAATGTTTAGCTTCTGCTCCGGCTTCAGCAAGGGAGAGGTTACCAGTTTATTCAGGTT
This sequence comes from Nezara viridula, assembly GCA_928085145.1. Lineage (NCBI taxonomy): Eukaryota > Metazoa > Arthropoda > Insecta > Hemiptera > Pentatomidae > Nezara > Nezara viridula. Next base: position 83,362,670 of record OV725080.1, on the reverse strand, counting down.
TTCGTTCAATTTGGTCACCGAATCTTCGTTGAACTGTAGCTCTCCCGAGAATGTACATCCTAAATACTTGATTGTATCTCCATTCTGCATTGTTTGGATGTACTCTCCGTTCTCAAGGGAGAGCATCGCGGTTTCCAGCTCTCCTTTATTTAGAACGATGCCCACGCTTTTTTGAGGATTAATAGCCAAACCAATTCCCTCAAATGTCCTCTGAACGCTGCCGATCACTCTTTCTGCAGCCCCCTTGTCACGCGCTGACACGGCCTGGTCATCCGCGAAACCTGTGAGGACCACACAACCTTGGTCACTTTTTAACTTGTATCCAAATTTTTTGGAAAATTCTTCATCGCACAGGTCGCGATAGAGATGGTCAATGGCCAGGTTGAAGAGCGACGACGACAAGGGGCCGCCTTGGGGTACCCCGCGCAGCACTTTGATTTGGCTAGTTGCGTGAACACCGTTACTAATTTTGATTGTGTTCGTGCAGAGGAGAGCCGATATAACGTGTTGAAGATCCGGCGACACACCTCTTGCTTCCAAGGAGCTCACGATATGATTGTGGCCAACATTGTCAAAAGCACCGACAACGTCAAGGAATACCACCGCACAATCTTTTTTCATAATCTTTGCATCCTTCAATACAGCGTCGATAATCCTTGCGTTGACGTGCGTTCCCGGGAGGCCTTTTATAAAGCCTCTCTGATTCCTGTGGAAGGTGACCTGTTTTCTTAATTCGTGGTCCAGAACCTTCTCTATGATTCGGCGCACAATAGAATAAATGGTGATGGGTCTCCAGGAAGGGATTTTGTTTACATCACCTTTCCCCTTATATATTAGTATTGTGCGCCCTTGTCGAAGTGGTTCTGGGACATAGGCCACCTTCAACATTATCTCCGCAATTGTTCTAATAATATTTGCAACATCGAAATATTTAATCGTGCGGATCAGAACTCCATCAGGCCCCGGCGATGTGTCCATTGATGTTGATTTAATGGCTTTCTTGACGGTTTCTACATCAATGGACACTAAATTTGGCATCGGGGCACACTGCTCGTAATCCGCACGCCTGCAGAGATTTTCGCTCTCAAAGAGGTCTTTATAATATTTTTCGATATCGGCCATCTTTATAGGACACCTCTTAGGAGCATCGGCATTCATAACAGTTTGCACAACTTTTTTTCTTTTATTGTAATAATTATACTGTGCGACTTCGTATTGATACTGCTCCTGCCGACGACTCCTGTCTACCTTGTTCGCTCTTTGCGGATTTGAGACTTGTCCAGCACCCTTATCAGCCACTTTAGTTTTATTTTTTTTTCTCATCTTGTAAAATTTAACGGCTGGGTGCTGGGGACCTGGCAGTTCCGCATTGATATTCTTGAGAAAATTTAGGAACTGGCCTACGGCCTCATCAAAATCCGCAATATTCATTGTGTTTTCTTTTAAGAGATTCTTGAACACGGTAGACCATCCAATAATGTCCTCTTTTATTTTTGATACCTCACCCTCTCCATTTTTTGGACCTATAACATTTTTCACTATGCCCCTCAGTGTATTGGTGTTAGCCTCCCTGGGGTGCTTTTTTGCAATATGGGTTCCAAGACCTCTTTCACCCTTAAAAGAAAGCCCACATATGGGACAAACTTTATTATTAGGGCGTATAACTTCTTCCTCCTGCTCTCTGCTCGCCCCTGCGACATTCTGTGGAACATTTGGCAATGCTGGGAAGACATCATCTATCGAAACTGTCTTTCCCAATAGTACACCTTCTGTGTCTGGCCATTCGACTTTTACAATTTTCTTTTGGCCGCCTTCCGCGGCATCCACAGACATCACAGAGGCAACAACAGCCTCCTGAGCAGGTCCTTCTGTTCTCGGAACCCATACTTTCTGGCCAATTTCGATTTTTTTCATTATTTTTAGGTCCATTTAAAATACAATCTATTTATTCGAGGCCATGTATACCACACGCATGATTACAATAAATTATTTTAAGGAGAATTAATATATAAATAAAAATAAATAAATAAAAACTAAACGAGAGAGACATGCATATATGCCAACTTAAGTATCAGATAAATATGTTTAAAAAAAGTTAAAATGTAAAATGTATAAAGCTAAAAAACAATTGAGATCTATAAAATCAATTGCTTAAAAATAACTTAAAATATAAAATCAAGAGAATCCAAGTTATAATAAAAAAAAAGGTTAATTAATAGGTTAAAATCTATAGAATCTATTGCACAAAATCAAGTTAAAATATATCAAATAAATAATGGTAAAATAATCTAAAATTTAAAATTTAAAATCAATAGAAACCAAGTTATACTATAAAAAGTTAAATTTAATCTTAAAACTAAGCTAAAATATAAAATGAAGTTAAAATATACAAATCAATTGCTTAAAATTAAGTTAAAATATATCAAATAAGTAATGGTAAAAAGTTAAAATCTATAAAATCAATTTTTTTAAAAACAAATTAAAATATTCAGTTAATATAATCTGAATAAAAAATAAAAGATTAATAAATACGTTAACAATTGAGAACAAGTTAAAATATACAATCAATAAAATCTTATTTAAATAATAATAAATTAATAAATGAGTTAATGAATAAAAACAATTTAAAATATACTGTTAAAAAAATTAAATAAAATTAAAAACACATACCCACGTCCACTGAATAAATAATAAATAAAATTTAATAAATAAATCGATTGATAAAGCTGATATGTATATATATATAATTTTTTTCCTTGAATAAGAGAGCAGAGAGAGAATATAGAAAATCAATGAAACAATGGATAAGGTTAACAAAATAGGTTGGGCTCTTTCGGTGACAGCTGTTGGTATTGATAAGACGCCACTGACCTTGCTGGATGGAGGCGGCCGCTGTGAGGTGGAGGGGGCCGACAAGTCCTGTTCTGCACAGTGATAAGGACCCCGGTCCCACAGGCACGTTGAGTTTTTTTACCTCCTAGTCCTGGCGAAGTTCTTTGCTTGATTTTTTCGAAATTCAAGCAGCAGGTCTCCAGCGTACGTCCTCGGTCACATGTAAATTTTTGGCTCGATTGGGCGAATAAAACCCTATTAAAAGGGAAACCGCCGTGGAGCCGATGTATCGTTGTCACCGGCTAGAGCCGAACTCTATATTAATAAGCCGGAATAAATTAAAATGATAATTAACCAATGTGCTAATATCTTCCTGACAAGTTTCTACCCGCGTTCCATTACAGGTGGAGGGGTCATCTCTTCTGTTTTCTCCATTGTTCCTGGATAATGTACAAGTTCCAGGCTCCAGCCGACTTTCAGACCGTCCAAGACAAAAGGGATATCTGGCTCATTAAGCCACTCGAGTAATTTATTTCGTTTCGTTTTCTTTACCATTACGGCATAGGAGAGTTGATACAATCTGGGAAGAATTATAGTTTCCCTAGGTTGTATTTGTAACTTCGTCAATGAAACTAATCTTAAAATGATTTTCTTATTTAGTAAATTCTATGAAATATCATTAACAATGGAGAATATTTGGCACTTAAATACAAACAATACTACTTTCGGACACTATCTTAACAATTTTAGTATACTTATGATATGTTGTAATTCGTTTAAATTTAATGATTACTTTAAAATTACTCCTAAATGTCACACTCTTTTGACACTAAATCTTTTTTTTCTGTATGACGATCCTGTCATTTTTCGGTGGAATATCGTAAGATATGGAAACCCGGAGCGATACAGAGCTTTTAAAGAATGAATAATGAAAGGAAATAATAAAACTCAGCCCGCATCTTTGTGATTAAGAACAGAGAAGTGTAGTAAATGGGAGCATTTTCGTTTGCCGAGAACGTCCATTGTATTTACATTACGAGATATTTTCAAATTAATTTATTTTGCTTTATCATGAAAACGAGAAAGTTTAGTGAGTAAGGCATAATGTTCCTATTCTCGTATTCTCTAGTCTTGTGTCTGAATCCGGCCATGGATTGACTGTAGAATCGGAAAACTCTCCTGGAGCACATCTAGCCTCTTTAAAGTGTTAACTCTTAATTAAATTATTAGTCAAGAGGAAAAACCTGGCAGCTGAGCGTGATCCCGAGTCAAATCACCTTATTGCAAAATCTTTGAACAAGAACTAATATCTTCTTATGAAGTACTGAATACTTATGAAGTACTATTAATTATATGAAGTACTTCCATGGGTTATAGTAGTACATCTTATTTTATTTTATCATATCTGTGTATTTTACGTTACATGTTCCCCTTTTAGTTAGAGCACAATGTAGTGAGACTAAAATAAACAACTTCAGTATAAAGAAGAGTTTGATAAAACAAAGAATAATATCCAGTACGTGCAATCGGTTATCAGTCATTTCTTTTGAGATTTTTAATTACTTTCGGAAAATAGATCGCTGAAATTGGTGCAGGTTATTGAATATAAATATATTAGAGAGTTCAATAACAACCCAGAGTAAGGTTCTCTTCCATTGCAATTAATGGAATGTTGATAATATGCAATTTATAACAGAATTACTATTTGAGTTGCCTACGTGTGGGACACACTGGCTATCTTGTCTAACACACCTTGACCAACTCTAAGACAATCTAGTCTGGCACTAACCTCAATACACATGTTTATGTTGTTTTCAATATAAAACATAAAATTCCAGTATTGGTTGTATTTACGTCATTGTTGAGGCTTCCGAATTATAAAAATGAATTCGGAATTCATCTTTTTTTTTTTAAATACTTATTTCATTGGAAATTGGAACAAATTTCATTTATTTCTCATTACTCTCTTATTTAATGAGGCTATAGTCAATCAGAATTCTGAATAATCCTTGATTATTCAATTATCTGTTAATTAATTGCGTTTGAAATGCGCGAAGCAATTTAGGTATCAAATAAACTCACTCGGTTCCGCATTAATTTCATTACTGACTCTATCCGCAATAGGATTCACCATAATCTTATTCTCAGTTGTACTCGCTTCGGTAATATACTAAACCTTATACTCAGCGATACAGTAATGAGAAAGAGACCAAGACTTAAAAAGATACAAATTGATTTCTTTGCATCGATAAAAAAGAGATGGACAAAATGAGTATGGTGTTTTAATCAATTAGAGTATATTAATATCTATATTTTTTTTTTTAGGGTAAAGATTTTTAAGTTTATGAATTTTTAGAAGGAACCTTATTTTTATAGCCTTCAATTCAAAGAAACTTTCTATGCAGAGAATGAGGAGAAATAAAGTACAGATATATCAAGTCGTATTGTATATGATCTATGTTTTTTTTCAATAATAATTTCTCTTGCAATGTTTTTAAGAAGGGGAGAAGAATAAAATTTCAGAAGGGGGTTATGGGGTTATACACCATGCACCATCCACCTTTGAGGAGATGGGCACTCCTGTATATATATATATATATATATATATATATATATATATGCTTATTTTTATTTAAATTATATAGAGAATACGTAATTAAAAGATTAAAGAAATTTACATCGAAATTTTCACGTTTGGTTTTTTTTCTAAATTTATTGTTCAAGTACTGATAAACGTGTTTTGGTTTATTATTTTCAATAATGAAACATTGTGATCGACCAAAAAATTAAAAAACATAACGCTCTCAAAATTTGAGGTTTCACGTTTCAAGACGCGTAGAATTCGAAAAACGAATAAAAATTTTTTTGTCCGTCCGCCGTCCGCCGTACCCGCACTTTCTCCGAACCTACTGGACCGATTTTTTTTCAAATTTTGATATAAAATCAAAGGTCACCCGAGGATGATCCTCCTTCATCGACATTACTCTCCGCCTTTAATTTTCAAAATGGCGGCCGAAAAACCTGCGTTGCTATAGACTGTAGCTTCTAAACGAATGTACAGTACAGATTTCAATGAAACTTCACTAAAGTCATTTTCTCGACGCCCTTTAAATTTATCTATATAACATACTTCAACGAAAAGAAGCTGAAAAAAGGGATGGTAAAAAAAAATTCCGAATAACTCAGAAAGTATACACTTTTTTGTCGATATTGTATATGGTTTTTTAAAAGTTTACAGAATTTCCTAAAAAACAAATAAAAATCGTTAAAATCGGACAATTAGGAGGAAAGATATGGTCTCCGGTTTTTTTTAATGTGTTCTACTCCAATTGTTATATCCTTGGTTTTGTTTTTAAATTTTATTTTTATTTTTATTTATTTTATTTTATGCAATTTGCACCTGCGCAGCTGCGCATCTAGCAAATTTGTTGTATTTTTATTGTCTTGGTGTAATTGCTTGATTTTTTTTTTTTTTTTTTTTATTGATGTAGTAGGTCTCTTGGCCATTTTCTTCTTAATCTTCGTTGCTCAGGTAACAGGGAGCAGGAGATAGAAAGAACCAGAGGATTGGAGTGATTTTGGGTTGAAGAATGAAATGTAGTGTATTTGTCGTGGATGTAGGATTTTACTGTTGGGATGTTTAAGTCGTTATGTATAGTAGTGTTTGAAATGTACCAAGGTGCGTTAACAATTTTTCGTATAATTTTTGATTGTGCTGTTTGTATTTTGTTTATGTGTGTTTGTTTTGCTGAACCCCAAAGTTCTGCTCCATATGTCCATATTGGTCTCAGTAAGGTGTTGTAGATAAGTCGCTTGTTTCGTAAGTTAAGTGAAGATCTGTAGTCCAGAAGATGTGAAAGTTGGCTATATCGTCTAGTAAGTTCTTGTCTTTTTAATTTCGTATGTATGTTCCAAGTAAGCCTTTTGTCTAAGTAGAGTCCAAGGTACCGTACATAGTTCTTTGAAGGCACTGGATTATTGGCAATCGTTATGGGTGGACATGAGGCTTTCCTAAGAGAGAAACTAATGTGGGTGGATTTTGTACTATTAATTTTGATTCTCCAGTTTTCAAACCACTTTTCAAGAGAATGAAGATGGTTTTGTAGGGCAATTGATGCGATAGTAGGATTTTTGTGTGAAGATAGAATAGCAGTGTCGTCAGCGAAGCAATAAATGGTGGTATTAGGGTGCTCAGGGATGTCAGAAGTGTATATAGAATAGAGGATTGGGCTCAAGACGCTACCTTGTGGTACGCCTTTGTGTTGGGGAAAGAAGGAAGATACAGAAGAGTCTACGGAAATACAGAAAAATCTATTAAGAAAGTAGGATTGAAGAATTAAAAAATAAGTGGAAGGTAAGTGCGGTTTTAGTTTCCATAATAGGCCCTTGTGCCAGACACTATCAAATGCTTTCTCTATGTCGAGAAAGACGGCAGAGCAATATTCCTTTTTTTCAAAAGTCATAGAGATAGCATCTACTATCCGATGGCACTGTTGCACAGTAGAGTGATAACAGCGAAAGCCAAACTGGTGATTTGGTATCACTTCACTATATTCTAGAATAGGCTTCAGTCGGTTTAGTAATAGTTTTTCAAATAGTTTGCCCATTATTGGAAGAAGTGCTATAGGACGATAGGATGAAGGAGAAGTGGTAGGTTTTGAAGGTTTGGCAATCATTTTGATTGTGGAGAGTTTCCAAAGGAGAGGAAAATAGGTAGTGCGTAAAATGGAGTTATAGATATGTGTAAGAAACAAAACAGCTTTTCGAGGTAGGTGTCGAAGAATGAAGGGAGTGATTAGATCATAGCCAGGAGCTTTTTTGTTTGGTAGTCTGTTGATTTCTTTGTAAATTTCTTTCGGATGAAATGCCGGTGGGGGTAGTGATAAGGGTAGTGGTGTTGTCAGTTCTTCTTCTATTGCGTCAGTAAAATTATTGTCCTGTATTCTGTTTGTCCCAAATACTTGTGCAAGATATTTAGCGAATTCATTGGCTTTTTCTTCGCTTGTTATTGCCCAAGTGTTGTCTGTACGTCGGAGAGGGTATTGAAGGTCTTTTTTCTTTAGTATACGTCTTGTTGTTGTCCATATTGATCCATTTCTATTGTTTATTGTGTCTATGTAGTCTTTATAGCTGTCATTTTTAAATTTTAATAGTTTTTCGTGAAGTTTTCTAGTTAGTTTGTTGAGTTCTGTTTTGTACGATGGATATCTAGTTCTTTGCCATAGGGCTCTAATCCTACGTTTTTCTTTTATAAGATTATGTATTGGCTGAGGTAGGTAAGAAGCAGGTTTAGTGTATGTCTTTGGTGGTCTCGTTGAATGCCAAATAGCCTCTTGTATACTTTTTGTTAGGTCGTTGACTGCATTGTCGAGGTCGTCAGCTGTACTAATTAAAGTGTTTAACGTAATTTTGTTGTTTAAAAAATGTTTAAAGTCGTCCCAGTTTATGTAACCGTTAATTAATGTCGGGGGTTTGGGTTTAACGAAAGGGTTGTTCGAAAGTTCAAGTAAAATTGGGCTATGATCAGATGAAAAGTCAAGGAGAGAGGAAACGTTGGAATGTGCATGTGGTAAGGAGCTTGTGACAAAGAAATCAAGAAGATCGGGAGACTTTGATAGTGAAGTAGGCCAGTAAGTAGGTTGAGATGGCGAAATTACAGAAAATTTCAAATCTTCAATACATTTTTGTAGTCTTTTTCCACGAGTATTGGACACTCTAGATCCCCACCTTGTGTTTTTTGCGTTAAAATCTCCTCCTACAATGAATGATTTTCCCATTGTCGAGAAAATAGCCTTTAATTCATTCGTGGATATAACTTTATTGGGAGCTATATAGACTGAGGCAATCGTGAGTTGGAATTTTGAGGAGTTTAGAGAAATATTGGTGGATTGTAGGGAATTCGTAGAAGCAGCAGGAAGAATATGGTGATTTAAGGACTTGTCCACAATAATTGCAGTTCCTCCATGTGCTGTGTGGTCTGGATGGTCAGTTCTGTAAGTTTCGTAATCTTGTAGCTTAAATGTTTGTTTGTCTGTTAAATGAGTTTCAGTAATCAGAGCTATGTTTATGTCATGTTCTTTTAAACAAATTTCCAGTTCATTTTTTCGTTGGAGCAGACCATTGGAGTTCCATAGGAGTATTTTTAGAGAAGGTGATTTCGAATTAGTCATTGGAAGGATTAGAAATGAAAGTAGAAACTAGTTTAGTTAGAAGTTCTAAAATAGGGGATAAAAGGGATATAAGTTCAGTTAGAAGAGGTTCCATAGAAGATTTTATAGCTGAAGAAATATCAAAAGTTGAAGTAGAAGGTTGGATAGAAGCTGTAGAAGGATATCTCCCTGTTACCTTAGCACAGGAGACCCCTGCCACGGTAGACGGTTTATCACTACTCTGCGGTGTTAGATCTTTCTCTTCTAATTTTTGAACTGATTTAACGTGTTCTTCATTTGTTTCTATTGATATTAATTTAGCTGTTGAAGGATCCATTATATTTGGAGTCTGTGAAGGGAGGGGATCTATCTCTAATCCTGATCCAGAGGTTATATGGTTGACAAATGGTTTGTTTTTTAGATATATTAGTTTTTTGAATGCAGCGCATCCTTTGTAATTGGCTGGGTGAGCACCTTCGCAGTTAGCACAAGTGGCGGGCGTTTCTCTAGTTTTTGTACAGTTTGCTGTAAGGTGTGGTCCAGCGCACTTAACACATTTGGCGGGAAGACTACAGTACCCTTTTGTATGGCCATAGGTTTGACATCTTTGACACTGTGGTGGTTCCTTTCTTAAGTATGGTTCCTCTACTTTTATTCTAGTATATAATAAAAATTCTAGATTAAAAATTTCTTGATTAGTTGGACTTTGTTCCAAATCTATAAAAAATATCGGTAGCGGTACTTTTGTTTTGGGATGTTTTGCGTTACTAATATTTTTTACTCTGTATCCTAGTTCTTCGAGTTCGAATTTGATATCTTCAATTTCTGTAGTGTGATGAAGATTTCGAATGACAACACGAAATGGTTTTTCATTCTGTAATTGATATGTGTAAAATGTTGCATTTTGTGCTTTTAATAGTTTTATTATTTTTCGATAATCATCTGGAGTAGATGGAAATATTTTTGTCTCATTTGTGTTAGAAAGACAATAAAACCCGCGAGGTCCGACTTCTGTTGATAAATTTTGACATAATTCTTTGAAGTTTTTAACTGATTTTAAATTTATAGAGGGGGGTTTAGGAATATTCTTGGTTGACAATTTGTCCTGAGTGTTAGACGACATAGGAACGGGTTGAGGTGCGATTTCTTTGGTTGAAGTAGCATTTGTTTGTTTAAGTAATTCGTTGGATGGGATAACATTTGTTGTTTTTGTAATAGACGATACGTTAGATTTCTGGTTAGTCCCTCTACTACGAGTAGACGCTTCAGTTTTGTCCTGCTTAGAAAGGTTTATGAAGGCAGGAGTCCGTTTTCTATTAGTTACAACTTTAGGTTTTTGAGTTTTTGTCATACTGCAAGTCTAAATGTGACTTGCTATTTGAGGGATGAACTTTTTTATACCAATTGGTTAGTTCTTTTCTTACTAACCTGATAAAAAATTACTAACCTTCTTTTTTTTGAAGAGGGGGTATATCTTTCCGGATCAACTTTTTAAAGCTGTTCTTTTTGTTTTCCAGTACTTCTTGCTTTCAATATTTTCGTCTAGAAGTCGATCAATATCGAGTTATTTCAATTTTAATCGAGTTTTTAAATTTTAAATTGCAACTAATGCTATTTTTTTTTAGTATATTACTATCGATTAAAGAAAAACAGTTTAGTCCAATAATTGGAATCACCTTTTGTTTTGTTTTCTTTGTAACTCGGAAGGTAATGTTACTTTAGATGTATAATTGTTTGGAAACCATTGTGAAATAATTTGTAGCGTTTTTTAGTTACTTAGATTTTTAAATATACGCGTATTTTATTTTCTATTCTTTTATGAATCTCATTTGGAGTAGACTAATTATGTCATTATCAGGATAATAGCACTAAGAAAACGAAAGTCTGAGAGAAAGCTTTCTTTTACATTGCTGTACCCTATGTAGATGATATTTAACACCATTGTGTAGCTCTTGAGGTATTTGACTGACAACTGATTGGAAGGATAAAAAGACTGATAAGACCGAACATCAAAACTAATTCGTTGGAAGATTTGACTAAGTGATGGGCAGGGAAGGAATGCGGTGGATGCGTATTCCGTTATTAGAGACAATAGGAGCACATACCAGGGCGTGGGAGTTTACTGAGATCTCACGGTCGTCAGCGGCAGGTCCTCTGGCCTCTTGAGGCATAGCTCCTTCCACGGCCTGGGTAATTAGCCGCCATTAACTGCAACAAAAAAAAAGTTAAGGCTGGAATAATAAAATGGTAAATATATTCTCGGGTCGGGCATAACCGGCCTCATCCTTTTTGTTTTAATAAGATTGTAAGTTGGTTAAGTTGCACACAGGACTTCAATTCACTATTAGAATTTAGATTATATTCTGTATAAAATTCTTGATTTAATTGTCACATTAAGCTATACATTATCATTCCAGTGGGTACTAGGACATATTGATCTAAACGGTAATGAAAATGCAGATCAAATTGCCCGCGACACAATCTAAGCGATAAGAATTAATTTTAAATTACCAAAAACGGACATTTTCCATTTACTAAGTAAAAAAATTTTTAATGAATAGCAGAATTTGTATGACTGGGAATCTCAAATCGAAAGTAGAGGTACCTCTTTTAATCCTTCCAAAAGTTTCTTTAAAACCGTGGTTCGCCTTTATTGGAATATGTTTGGAAAGAAGTGAGGTGAAAATCTAACTAGGTTGACAACCAATCATGACAATACAAATAATTTCTTAAACTTGATAAAAATAAATGAGACACCAAACTGTGAGTCATGTGACGAATTCGAGGATCCACTTTAGCGATATGCTGTAAGCGGTTTAGCAACGAGAGGAGGAACTTATTCGAAGGTTCGCCACTCAACATTTCTAAAACAATACAGTAGGAAGACCGAAAAGAACAAAATCTACTTAGAAAATTCATAGGAAAAACAAAATGACGACTTTAATATTTGAAAAAAATATAAATTTCTGGAAAAAAAGGATTTTGTTTAAAATCTTGAAGCCTAAAAAAAAAGTTGCTTAAGTTGGTAGTATTAATCACAGACACAGAAACCATAAAACAAGACACAGCAACGTTGATGAATCCCAGTAAAGAACTGCAGGTATGCAGGTGTGAAAATAAATAATAGAATTTACAAAACTTCCGATGATTCTTCATACGAAATGTTACTGCTTATATTAAAGGATGAACAATGTCTTAAGGCTTTTGAAAATAAAGTATAAATAAAATAATAACGATTACACAACACCGAATTACTTGACTGTGCCGAAAAATTAGTATATGTGGACCGTTGGGTTTATTATTTATTTAGCCTTTATTATTTTTAATTACTTTAAATATAATGGTAATACAAAAATTTTCTTGAATACTATTCATTAGCTATATTTTAAAGAAAAGATAACGAAAATAATATTATACAAATGGAAACGAAGATCCAGCCCGCATCTCCTATTTGAGTTCAAAGAACCTACAAATATAGGATCCGGTGTAAGTCTACCATCGAGTAGTGGGGATGATGTATGAACATATCGAGTAACTGTATAGATAATAGTTCCTTTTTACTTTTTGAGATCATAAATTATTTTCCGGAGCGGAAGCAGAAATTATATTACTGAAATATAATTTTAATTAAACCATATTTATTTTATATTAATTTGTACATTCGGTTTTGTATACATGGTGCATTGTTAATATACTAGATAGCGTACTTTTTTTTATTTTGAAATAATTATGGCCCTTTCTTCAACAATAAATTTTGAAATGCCAAGACCTCATAGTTCATTAAATGGACAGAATTATTATTCGAATCTTGCTATGGGATTTTTTTTACCAGAAGGACATTATATCTAAGATGAACGCTCTTTCGAATTCAAAAAAATGTACAACTGGTGGGTGCATAATTTTTAAATAAGAAGTTAATATTGTAAAGAGCCTTGATGAACAAACATTTATAACTCTAAACATCAAGCCTCGACAAGTGACTCTCAATACACCTCACTCCATATCCAAGTTTCATCAAGCTTTGTTGAAAATGATTTTTCCTCAAATCATACCAGCTTTATCTTCACCGTGGAACACGATTGACGAATTTATTGTAGATGTCAAAAACTTCTACATTTTGAAACAATAAATCGTTATTTGCTTGGCAACGCGTGAAGTACACATGCCGTATAATAACATTTACGTTAACCAAGCAGCATATGGAGCCCACGGTAGATGAATGCGGTAATGCTGTTTGAGTTGTAAATCATTCTTAAAATTATCATATTACATTTAAAACTGATGCGAATATGAATTGTTAGTTATACCAAGTACTTGGATGGGTGATCACTCATCAGAAAAAGCCCCACAGCCCAATATTTTTCTGACAACTATTCCCCTCACATATGTGAGATCCACTAGCAGATCCAGAATTTAATTTTGGGGGGAGAGGCTTCAGCCCGGAACCTTTTTTTTTCTTCATATATATATGTAACGATAATTACTTTGGAAAAACAGAAAGATATTAACTACCTATATGAAATGGTGTTTAAGTGATTCTTGAAATTTTATTAAATGTAATTAAACTAGCAATAATACTTTAAGGCATAATTTTTTTACCATAAGACATGGTTACATTTAACCACTTTGGGGAGGAGGGCTTCAGCCCAAAAGCCCTCCCCCCCCCGTAAATCCGCTTTCTATCTAAATCCGCCTGTGGGGAGATCCATCACTCTACTGGAGGTTCAACTCATGGGTACTCTATTTCGGCCAAAGAAATACAAGTGTTCCAGTAAAACAGGAATTCCTAGTGAGTCTATAGGAAGACACTGACAAATCAGTCCAAAGGGAATGATGATTAGTCAGACTCTTCACCATGGAAATCAAAGCACACAAGCTTCGTGAGTTCCTCCTCCAGATTGTCTGTGTTGCACAAACATTACATATATGTTGTGAAGAGACCACATCGATTGGCCGTGGTATAAACCGCCATCAGGGCAAAAAAATAAAAGTAACACACCACAGATTAATATACGTTCATATAATGTAAAAACTTGTAGGAGTGCTTCAGTACTTAATACAAATTTTAATATATAAATAATATGAACAACTTAAATAAAATTATATTAAAATCTTATATCATTTATATAACATGATGAAGCGATATCGACCACTAAACCAACCATCTCTTATGAATATAGGTGTTTATTTACACCATGAATTTCAGAATAGTTGATAAATAATCAGGAAGCACTAATTTTAAGATTTTTATTGTTGCCGACGTTTCAACCCAAGCTGGTGGGTCATCATCAGTGCATGTCTCCAGTGCTGGAAGTACTTGAACACCTTCAGTACCAGTATTCATGGAGACATGCCCTAATGATGACCCACATGCTTGGATTGAAAAGTCGTAAACAATGCAAATCTTAAAATAACTGCTTTCTGATTATTTATCAACTAGTAGAACAGTTGGCTAACTTTCTTCAAGAATTTTAGAAGATAAATAATAAAACTTAAGCCTTGATTCGTGCCTTTGACCTGTAGGACTAACATAAAGAAGACGCAATTGTACTACAATCTGTAATGATATCTACGGAACATGCACCATTGCTCAAGCAATTTATCTACAACAGACACCTCTTGCAAGAGATAAATAGTAGCCATCAGAAATGGCTGCTGGAAGTGCAAATCCTTCGATTGTAACAATAAATAATACTCCAGCAACGAGAAGAGGAAGCAGTAAGGTTCTGATTTACGGCTCCTCAAGGAGTAGAAGAGCCCACATGGATACTAGGCCCACTATACTATACTAGAAGGCAGGTGACACGTGGCTGGAGTAGAGGCAGCTGTTCCAGGCACCTGCCCACCCTCCACCCCTAATGGTAGCCACCCTCTACCTCTCCAGCAGGAGGCTCCTGCCGAAGTAAACATTGCGCCGGAGCTAGGCCCTTGTCGAGAGCTGTAAGTGCCGTATTTCATCGGAGAGAAAAGTATATAATTATCATATCTCCATTTTTATAGCACTGCATTATAGTAACTCATAATAGTTTACATTACTCCTAGATAAGAAGAAACTTCTTGACTGAAGCCTATCTAAGACAGGTTTTAAGTCTATAACGTTTTAATTTACAATAAAATAGCTATTTAAGAAAATGGATAATGATACTTTTTTTTCAAAGGAATCTTCAAGGAAAGAATACTCTAACAAAATAATATATTTTCTTATCTTTTTATATTTCATAGAAGCCGCGTCCCACGGTTTGATATGTTGTAGCTGTTAGTTTCTAAAACATAAAAACAAGGCCATTAACAGATTAACGAGTTTCTTATTAACTGATTAATATTCGAAATTTATGGCTGAAAAAATAAAATAACTGAACAGTTTTCAACTTACGGACTCTATATTAACAAATTTGTGTACATACCTATTTGACGAAAACTTATATTTTATATTATTTACAGACAACCGACGGTACATTCAGTTACATTCACGGGTTTCCTCTGCAACCTGATGTAGAAAAGACAATATATAATTGTTTTAAATGGAAAAAAACAGTATTCTTTTAAGTCGACTCCAATATACTTCTTATTTATTTTGACTACATTTTTCAGATCTATCGTGTATGGTTAATGATTTGTTACGATTGATCGGATATGTGTCTGGCGTACTTCGATTTCATTGTTTATAACGTAGCAGATTATCGCGCTCTCTGTAACTATGAAAGTGGAATAGAAAGTAGCACAACTATAAATCGCTGATGACACCAATATCGTATCTCCGAGACGTAGCGCGTAATGTGGGTACGAACCTTTAAGGCTCCTGCACACAAAACGCGATATGTCACGGCGATACAATATCCTTGGTCGGTATCGCTGCGGGTTATCGCTCTCTGTGTTTCTGTTATAATGAAATAGACAGTAATACAACTAAATCGTTTTATCGCAGCCGACAGGAATATCCCATCGCCGAAATACAACGCGCTCTGTGTGTAGGAGTCTTAAAGGTTTCCTCAATATACCATCCATTTAATATAACGGTTTATCTGCGGTAAATAAGTGGTAAACCTTTTTTTTTTTTAAATATTCTTGAAATGTCAGTATTATGATTGTATTTTATCAGTAAACCCATTGATATCACACTCCCTGGTGATTAATCTTTTTGTTCCAGGAGAAAATATATTTTAAAAACAGTATAATATAGTCATTCGTCTACACACTACTCAAGGTGTATCTTTTTTTTATTATTTTTTTTTGTTTTGTACTTCTAACATAGGAAGAAATTAAATGATAATTATTCGTTATGGTTGCAGTTATTAATTTGATGTATAAATTAAATTCATCAATTAATTCGTTATTTAATAGATCTTGTCATTGTTTTGAAGGAATGATATTAAAAGATACATGGTGTTGTGGATGTAAGATAGTTGACTAACACTTTTTTTTTCCCCTATCCCTCAGGAATTTCTTTATTACAAAATACAATATATAAATGTTATATATGCATAATATTTTTATTTCCTTTTATTGCCCAAGGGCATTTTAAGGTAAAATGGCTATGCACGCTGTATGCGTACTTTGCATCTGTGGCCAGAGGGCTTTATTATACCACTGGGCGTGGAGGGGCTAACATATTAACGTTTCAATTTTTATTTAAAGCTTAAAGCTTAACCTTGTTTATTTTATTATTAATTACTCTTTGTTTTTAAATTTTTATATCGAGTACCTATTCTAATTCTTTTCGGAAAATAAAATATGTAAATTTAAATATATTACACATAACATAACACACATAACATTTGTACGAGGAATTCGATATATGGAGCTCATATTGCAATCATAAAATAAAACGTCAACGGAAGTGAAGTACACTGATTAGAAATTCAAATCTCGTCGCGAAATTAAAAATTATGTTGAAACCGGCCAATTAAAAGCCAAAAACCGATCATTTTTTTCATTACCGAAGTATTCCCACGGCCGAAGGACGTTTCCCTTTTTGGGATAAGATTGATAACGCTAAAGCTGTAATCAAATTCCTCGAACTAGCCCACGCCGCTGATTATACGCTAACATTCATTTACAATTTAAGATGACTTGACAAAGGAAGTTATTTGGCCGCCCAAAGAGCTCAATGAATGGGTCTAAGTGAATGAACTTCCCAAATTTGGACTGCGTCATCCATGATATATGCCTCTCTCAGTCGTTGAAAAAAAATAATTTTTTTTTTTGGTTCATTTAAATTATACACCGCCTCACCTACTCCCAGTGGGTTTTAAGACACCGTGGGAACAGCTTCTAATAATCTATACTAATTATTTTTAAAGTTTCCTATAGCTTTACTAGTAGTTCATATACATCGTGTTCTTATCTTTGTAATTATTATGATTATAGAAAATTATTTTATTATTGTTGTTAGATTCGTCACTTGTTGTTAAGTTCTTAGCCTTGTTCACCTGATAGCTATTTCACACGGGCCTCAAAAGTGACCTCATCGCTGACGAATATTTGAATATAAATTACGAAAATTTATGTTATTCTAAGTAAAATGAACATTGTCAACCATTCAAGAGCTGCTGCTTTCAAAAATGGCGGCTGATTGAAAGGATTTAGGCTAGTAACCTGAAGATCGAAAAATGTGGGAAAATTTTTTTAAAAAACTTTTATATCGAATATGTGTCATCGAAACGGAAAAAGCATTATTGAAAAAACAGATATTGAAGAGCGTTAAATTATGCGTTGAACGAGTAACTAAACTTAATAATTTGGTTAAGTAGTACAGTAGAAAACCACGGTCAACGAATGTTCATTTTTACAACATTTGTCAAAAACTGAGACAAATTACTCAAAATAGCCATGCAGTTTAGAAATGAGTTCTTTGGGGGGAAATACACATATAGTCTAAGATTTAGAGCATCAAATTCTGCGTTCATCGAATGTTAACATTTTTAATTTAGATTACCTACATCTCTCTTGAATTAGAGAAGGTTATGTGAGGTCTATAGTGTAATTGCCTATAGCTTTTGATTACGTATTTTCTAATTATTTATAGTGTTTTTTTGTGTTAATTGTTCTATTTCATAATAAGTTTCTGTTAGTTTGTTCATTAATTATGTTATTTTGTCGTTACTGTTCCTGTTAATTTCGTTTTATTGGTGTATTTAGTTTTGGACTGTTAGGTTAAGTGTTTCTTTTAAGTGTTATTTCTGTAGTACGTTTTGTAAAGTTCTTCAGTAGTGAAATATTGGGTTAGACATTGTCGTACCTTAAGGTAAGTGTCAGTGTAAGACTCGTCAAGTTTATTTCACTACAACCTTTTATCTACTACTTAACATTTTTCCAGAAAATAGTTTTAAAGTGTGTTAAGTAAAACTATTCGATCCCTTGGTAGCTAAAACTACCTTAAGCTTTCCTAGGAAGCCGAAAGACTCTTTAGGAAAGATAAGTAAGTTTTCTTTTATTTAAAGGTTACGTCACTTTTAATTTACTATGTTGAATGATAATATAGTTGAAGGAGTGGAACCTCGTAAAGAACGAAAACGTACGATAAAGAGGGCCAGGAAGGGTTCCCCTGTTGCTAAAAAGAAATTGGAAGAGGGCTCTAATCTATTTCTTGAAGCCAAGCGAATACAGGAGAATCTCCGTTTATACATGGTCAAACATGAAAACAAGCCCGTAAGTAGTGTTAGGGACCATATTAGCAACAAGATTCAATGTCTTGTTAAGATGATTGAGACCTCAGAAGACGAAGATACTCAAGATAGTTATGACAGTGTACTTACCCTTGTCCAAAGAGCAATAAATGAAACATTGTCATCGGAAAAGGTGCATGACATGTTAACCAAAGTTATCGTTGAGGCTTCTGTGCCAAAGGTTTTGGAGGCTCTTTCAAGTTCAGCACCTCAACATTTACAGCCTAAGGCAGGACCCTCTGGAGAACAGCACCAACTTGCTAATCAAGATATGGATCATTGTCCGGAGTTAACAGAGAGATTCGAAACCGTCAAGAGTAAGAGAAGGAGGAAAAAAACTAAAGCTACTAATAAAGCACTTACTTCGTCAAACAGAGTGATCTCAATAGAACCGAAAGCTCTAGAACAACGACGGCAAGAGAAACCAATAACCATTGCGGATATTGTGAAATCTTTGCCTACAAAGCCAACTCAAACTGAGAGATCGACTTATATCACTATAAGCGGAACTGGCAAGAGACCAGCAGATATAATCAATGGGTTGCCTTCACCAAGCGAAATTGGAGTAAAGGCCTCCATTGTCCGTACGACCAAGACTGGCTCCGTGTTGGTCCGCATGGATAATAGTAGTGATGCCACGAAGGTGATTGGATGGCAAGGGCTAAGAGACAGTGGCCTTCAAGCCAAACTTGCCTTGAGGAAGAAACCTAGATTGGAGGTTCAGGGCGTCCCCCTCTCATGGGATTCAGCGGAGTTGGTGAGATTTTTATGGGAAAGAATACCCGAGAAGTCGGTCCCCACTCCGCTGGTCGTTGATGATATCCGGCCACTTTTTTCCTCAATGGCAAGAAATGGCTTTACAAAGAATTGGGTGATAGAAGTGCACCCTACAGTTCGATTCCTGCTGTTGGAAATAGGAAGCTTAGATGGAGGATGGTGGAGTATTACAATCAAAGACTACCTCGACGCTCCTCGATGCAGTAAATGTCAGGGATATGGTCACACTAAGGCCACTTGCATATCAAATGCCGTAGTCTGCATTTGGTGCGCTTCCACTGGCCATGTTATAAAAGATTGCCCTAAGAAAAAAGAACTGGCTAGCCCATCGTGCATCAACTGCGAGCGGGTAAATGCGCCTGCTAGTCAAAGGAAGCACAAGGCGGGAAGTCGGGAGTGCCCTGTGCACCTGAAGTGGGCTAAAGAGGTAGCGAAGAGGACCTTTTATGAGTGAGCTTACCATCCTCCAGCTCAACATGGGGCGCCGGCATATAGTGGCAGACGAACTCCGGGCTCTTTATCCGCGCTACGATGTTATGGCGGTTCAAGAACCGACCTGCCGTGGGAACTTAGTAACGGGGTTTGGCCTCACATCGAGAGTTATAGCTTTGGGCAGTAGAGAGAGGAGGCCCAGGGCTGCTATTGTGATTAATAATCCTAACCTCGATGTGATGGATCTGAGGCAGTATACCACGGCGGATTGTGTCGCATGTCATATCAAGTGGCGTAATATTTCCTTTACGCTAGTTTCATCATACATGCCTGATGGAAATGACATAGAAAGGGACATAACCGCTGTGGAGATGATCACGGCTTGCACTCGGAACGTGATCATCTGCTCAGATACCAACTCTTGGAACACGGTCTGGGGGTCCAATCGAACCAATAGAAGAGGCGTCCAGCTTGGTGAATTTATAGCAAGGAGCCAGCTACTAGTCATAAACGATTCCTCCGCTATTCCAACGTTCTCCAGTGCAAGAGGCCACAGC
Source organism: Nezara viridula (assembly GCA_928085145.1). Lineage (NCBI taxonomy): Eukaryota > Metazoa > Arthropoda > Insecta > Hemiptera > Pentatomidae > Nezara > Nezara viridula. Next base: position 83,342,258 of record OV725080.1, on the reverse strand, counting down.
TGGATCGATGTGACTTTGGCATCACCGGTGCTGGCAAACCGCATCATCGATTGGACCCTTCGATCTGAGACGAGTTCCGACCATCAGGCGATATCTTTTAGGCTGGTGGAAAGTTCATTTAGTTCCCACGGCACAGACAAGGGTTACATAACCCGAAGAAAAGATTGGAGCGCCTTCCGGTCGACTCTGGAGGGAAAATTGGTTGATGAGGAATGGGATGAGGCTGACATGGATCAGACTCATGATCTGGATTACAGAGTATCCAGGATCACAACTGTCATCCGTGATGCTGCTGAAGAATCCCTCCAGCATCGGAAGGCGAGAGTTCGACCTGTCCCATGGTGGACGCCGGCCTTAACTATGATGAAGAGAGAGCTCTACAAGGCCCGGCGGTCGTACCAGAGGTGTATTTGTGACGAGAGGCGCATTACACTTCGTGACGAGTACAAGTCTAAAGCCAGGGCATATCGAAATGAGGTGCGCTTACAAAAGCGGAAGTCTTGGGACGAGTTCATTGTTGAGGAGTCATCAAAGAATCCTTGGGGTATTCCTTACAGAGTGGCTCTGGGTAAGCTGACACCACAACAAGTGATTGCTGCGCTCAAGTGCGGAGCTACCCATGCAACCACTCTGGAAGAGACATCGAAGATGTTTATAGCAGAAATCTACCCCAGAGATGATCCGTCCCAAGATAATGAAGAAGAGGAATTCATAAGGCGCACTACGGTATGTCCACCTGGTACGGACTTGTGCCCACCATGGGACATATGGGATCTCCGTGCTGCTGTGGACAGGCAAAGGACTGGTCGTGCTCCCGGTTTAGACGCAATCGATGCGGCTATGCTAAAGAATAGTATCCCCTATATCGAAGATACGTTGTTGGAGTTATTCAATGATTGCCTTGATAGGGGATACTTTCCACGAAATTGGAAAATTGCCGACATAAGGCTCCTTTACAAGGGAGGAGACAAGGACAAGCAATTAGCCAAGTCTTATAGGCCTATATGTCTCCTCCCTGTTATGAGCAAAGTGCTAGAGAACCTACTCCTGGTGAGCCTACGACCAGTCTTCTCAAGAGCGAGCCATCCACGGCAGTACGGATCCACTAAGGGTAGGGGAACCGTGGATGCCCTGCTAATAGTGCGCAATGACGTCGAACAGAAGGCGGAGAAGTATGTTATGCTCCTCCTGTTTGATATCTCCTCCGCCTTCGATAGTGTTTGGTGGCCTTGCGTACTCCAGCAGTTGCAGAAGTATGAAGCTCCCAGCAACTTGTACGAGCTATTACGGAGCTATCTTCAGGACCGAACTTTAAGAATCCGGGGTAACTTCTTCGAAGTTGAAGACTCCATGGAAAGAGGTTGTCCCCAGGGTTCTGTTCTAGGTCCTGCCCTATGGAATTTAGTCTTCAATGAGTTGTTGGGAGTACTAGAAGAGGAGCGGTTCCCCGCTACGGCTTATGTGGATGATCTGGCCGTTGTGGTAGCCTCGAACAGCAGAGCCCGACTGAAAGAAGAAGCTGAAAGATGCGCCAACTTAGTAGAAGAGTGGTGCGAGAAGAAGACATTCAGGATGGCCGCCGCTAAGACTCAGGCTATCCTCTTGAAAGGCACGACTGATAGGGCTCACCCTATAACAATGGTTGTACAAGCATCAAGAATACGTCCAAGTGAGGTTGTCACCTATCTTGGGATTAGGATAGGAAGAAAGTTCAACGTGACACCTCACTTGGACTACTTGAGAAGTAGAGTAGCCCTAACCCTTAACGGACTCAGTCGTATTGGGGGCGCATTTTGGGGACTCAGGTACCCAGCAACTATGACCATTTATAAAGGTGTTATTGTGAGTATCCTGAGGTATGCGTCCCCTGCCTGGAGCCAAAATCTCTCGCACAGACAGAAATGTAGGTTGGCCACGATTCAGCGGATGGCTCTGCTTCGAGTATCCAGATCATTCAGGACGGTGTCTCATGAGGCTGTGCAGGTCTTGGCAGGAGGAATACCTCTCGACCTCCTGCTGAGAGAAGACTACTACCGTTATAAGATTAGGAGAGAATGCTTAGCGGCTCTACCGGATTACCTCCGAGTCAGAATAAGAGATGATCCAAGAAACTGGAAGAAGATTCTCCGGGAGGATACAGTAGAGGACTGGAACCGACGGTGGTTGACGACTCCCAAAGGAGCTGCTCTAAGGAAGTACTTCCCCACCGTCAGTTCGCGACTAGAAGCGACTTGGGTCCTCCCGGACTACTGGATTTCACAGATTCTCACGGGGCATGGGGGTTTCCGAGCAAAGCTCGTTCAGTATGGTATAAATATCGATCCCCTATGCCCAAGTTGTGGGGTACCGGAGACCGCTGAACATGTTGTGCTTACCTGTACGGTCTATGAGTCACTGAGGGCGAAACTGTTGAGTGAAACAGGTCTCTTTGTCCTAACAGAGAGAGATCTTCCTCAACTTATGGACAAAGAAAGATACGATCATTTTAAAAGTTTTATATACGGATGGAAAGAAGTTGTTCTACCAACCCACTTCTCTTTGGGAAGAAGAAGAGAAGCTGCACCGGGGAGACCACCAGAATAAGAAGAAAAGTATACCAGATGCAAGTGAAGAGAAGAGCAAGCTGTGTGCACAGCTCAGAAAAATAATGTAATAGCCAAAAATGCAGCAGTGGGTTGTTATGTAACAGTAACATCCCACTGCTGCAAATACCCGTATTGCCTTCAGGCAGGGGAGGGTTGAAAATAAAATAAAATAAAATAATCTCTCTTGAATTAGAAATCATTCCATAAATGGGACTTTAATATAGAAATAGATATAGAAAATAAACTATATTCTGGGAGAATGTCCTCTTAGAATAACAATAATGAACTGTTACAAAAGAAAAAATAGATATCTGGCCAAAAACTAACTTAACAAAGATTCAAACAATATATACAACAACTTAAATAACAGTATGTAAACAACTAAAAAATTAAATAAATCTTCTCAACTGTACTTATACTACTGGAAAAATAATAAAAAGGAAAGAAATAAAAAAAAATGCATAAAAAGAAAAAGCAAAACCTCCAGAAAAGAAAAAATTATCAAAAGTACATAAATAAAAGGTTTTGAGTTGTTATGTTAAAATCCAAACACCTAAAACATACAAAATATATACATAGATTAAAGATATATTAATGACAGAAGATGATCAACTGGAACACAATATTGCATTATCCCGGCATAAGAGATATAAAATAAGAATAAATAGATAAATTCAATTAGTAAGGGGTATTAAATTAATTTTATGAGAAAACAATTGCGACAAAGAAAACTGATTAAAAGAAAATAAATTATATATATATATTATACAATACGCAATGGTATTGTGAGAGATTAAGATATATATATATATACTCGTATTTAAAACTACGTACTCGTATTGTATCTACCTATCCTTTTCTCCCTCTGAGTTATTGGTAGCATTTGCCAAGATTCAAGAAGACCTTGATCGAATCAGTGCCTGGGCAAATGTAAATGGATTAAAGCTAAATCCTGCCAAAACTCAGGCCATTGTCATTGGTTCCAAGCCCCTTATTAGATTCCATACTGACTTTCCCATATTACACCTTAATGACCAACCAATTTCCTTCTACTCCTCTGTTAAAAATTTAGGATTTTTCATAGATCAAACCCTCTCCTGGAACTACCATATTTCTCACATTTCCCGTAGGACAATTTCTACCCTTAAACTATTTCATCGCTTCCGCCATCTCCTACCTCAACATACCCGTAGACTCCTAATTTCCTCTCTCATCTTCCCCCACTTTGACTACAGCTGTGTGGTGTATGATGGCCTCTCGGTGGAGCTCCGTGATAGACTGAAAAGATTAATGAATAGCTGCGTAAGATTTGTTATCGGTGCCCCGAGGTACTCCCATGTCTCTCACCACTACACTGAGTTAAGGTGGCTCTTCCCCTCCTTTAGAAGACAATATTTCCTAGGTACGTTCCTCTATCAAATCATCAACAACCATCGTCCTTCTTACGCCTACAACCTTCTCCAATTCAAGTCCTCAGTCCATTCCCTTTCAACAAGATCTCGACCTTCTGACCTCTACATCCCTTCGCACAGATCTGCCTCATTTCAGAATTCCTTTATAGCTCGCGCTGTCAATTTCTGGAATTCTCTACCTATCAAAATTCGGCATTCCCCCTCCATATCCACATTCAAATCCCTCCTATTCCAATTCCTATCCCAAAAACAGTCAGATACTTGCTAAACTTTCGATATTATACATTTCTAGTCATCATCAAATGATAGTACTATTCTATACTGTGAACTTCACTAGGGATATTACAATATCTTCCGGCTCTTAATGCCACTGACCGCATCTATTGTTTTTGTTTTTTATTATTTTTTTTTATTGGCATATAATTGAATCGGTTAATCTAGCATTTGACAATGATGAGTCTACGTATTAATCATTATTTAAAGACACTGATATTTTATATTGTTAGCTATGTCTTTTCTTTGTTAGCAGAAACACACCTCATTTTAAAGAAGAACTCAATTTATTTTTTATTATTTCATTTTTCAAAAGAGTATTATTATAATTTTTTCCTACTGTACATAGTCTTAAGTGTTTTATCATAGTTTTAAGTGTTTGGTATATAGATCTTTTTTTTTTTTTGTATAGCTTGTTTAACTAATATTTTCTTTACTTTCTCTTTTTTATTATTGTTTTATTTTGGCCAGATGTAGTATTTTAATTATGTTCTATTTTGTTATTCTAAAGGGACTTTGTCCCAGAATAAAGTTATTTTCTATTTCTATTTCTATATAGTCTTAAATACTGAAAAAAATACTACCATCTTGGAACCATTCTTATTCAAATTAAAGGTACTTAATAAAATCTTAATATAATAGAAACAAATATCAATATGATCAATCAAATGAAATATATTATGCTGTGGCTGGGTACAACGATAGTATTACTGAATAAGAATGAATGATGTATTGAGGACGATTGGCACATTCAGTATTTGCAATCCACCTGTGTGGTTTCCATTCATCTTGCTAATAAATTCTTAGTTGAGTTCATAAATAAATTAGTCCCAGTGTATCATTAATCATTAAATCTTGAGTTTCAAATTCGATTTATGATTGCATCGTTTAACAATAATGATAGTTAACGTAATTAAATGTTCTTAATGAGAAGTAACATTTGTTAATTAAATGTTTAAGGCTGAATGAGCTTCACTGCTGATAATATTTTTAATTGCAATGTTTTAGCTTGCATGCCATCTTAAGGCCAATTCTAGAATAGAGCCAAATAACAATAATTGTATACCATTTCCTGTGATCATTTATTTGCAATAATTGTTAGTAATACAATATAATATATTTAGATAATTAGAGTAGGACTTGTTATTCGTTTTCAATAATATCGAATTTAACTTAAATCACTCATGTTATGTATTAAACCAAGATACAAATTATACTATTACTGACGGCAATAGTATATTATGATCCGAATTAGAACTAAGTCAAATAATATTTAAGTTGGTATGCTTAGAAAGTATATACTGATCCCAATACTTAAACATACACAATTTTCAATATTTTTTTTAATTATAAGGCATGTTTAAATAGTTTTTGTGAGTTTGTGATTTGTAGTGAGTTTAATTTCTTTTAGTCTATATAAATTTACTTTTGGTATTATTATTTCGCTGTTTATTTATTGTACATAGTATGAATGAGCTACTCTTTCATCATTATTACTATTATCCTTAGATGTGACAGATTGTAATATATCTCAATGAAGAATTATAAGGAATATTATTAAATTAGATGCAAAGCATATAATTAAATTATAATGCGTTATGACATCTACTACATGTAAGCACGTGTCAAGAAAAAATATCCTTAAATGCATCATTGTTCCTATAATCACGAATTTATTAATATATACCAATACTATATTAGTAAAACAAAATTGAAAGGAGGATTGATAAATTTGAGAGAAAAATCTACATGAAAACCGAAGCGATCTGGAACCAGAGTACTAACGCATGGAAGAGAAGTAACAATAAATAACTGCTTACAGAAACTGGTATATCAATGTCTCCTGATAGAAAGGCAAGGAGGTGAAGAAGGGCGGGGAATGAAGCTCGAAGCAATCCATCAGGAAGTCCCTACATAATGAATGTCTCTATAGTAGGCATACATGTAAGACTAAAAAACATGTGGATAAATCGAATCAATAGAGTTGCATGTAAATAATTGGAAAGAAATAGCCCTTGGCATCATGTTAGGCAGAGATGAAGAAAGCTGGTTAAGGCGTTAAAAGGTCTACAAGTTGTGCAAGCTAACAGAAAAAAAAAAGATAAAAAATGTATGTATGTATACACACGTAAATAAATAAATAATGAAGGTTATCAATTGTGTTGAGCAGCTATTTCACAATAACAATATGCCACCGAATTACTTTATGAATTAAGAAATTACAAGCTTCTGTATTCTGTTCCCATGGGTAGAGAGCATGAATTTGTCAGCCATGAAGGACTGTCAGATCCCCAAAAAACACAAAAGGGAATGATAAAGAAACTATAGCAGAGGACCACACACGTTTCAACACGCCCGCTCTATTCAAGTAGACTTCTCTATCATTAAGGTGAGGTTCCTTAGGTACTGTGTCGCACGACCTAGACACTTCTTGAAAGCATTCTAGCTGACTTTCCAAGTCGGATGTCACCTGAATTTCGGGAATTAAAATCTCTAATAGAAGCAGGTCATCTATATAGAAATAAAGTATATAGAAATAAAATGAGTATTTGAATCTCAACAAATATAAAGATAAAAGCTATATTCCCGAAGGCAGAAACAATATTTAAGTAGGAAGAAAGAATTAATGTAATGCATACCCATTTTATTATTGTTTTTTTTTTAATACGATAATGCAATGGAAAACATGTTGATTAATTGATAGTTGCTAAGCTAGTAGTGATTTCATGTAATTGTAATTCCCTGTGAATCCATAGTCCTTACAGTTTTATTTTATAAAAAATGCATTAATAAAAGCTAATCAAACACAGTTGAAACTAAATAGTTTTATGCAGAATGATATGGTAACAGAAAACAAACGAAAAGATATTTCTTGTATGGAAGTTTTGAATTTCGAAAGACTGAAACTAGTATAAGGTAATGAACAATTCCTTTTTATCAAATTATCAACACCCACCAAAAACTTCGTGAATGGCTTTATATTATGGCAACCTACAATTTTTTTTATCTACGAAAAATCTCAGAAATTCTTGAATGAATATTGGGTAATAGTTCACAACCATTAAGCTCTGGTCAGTATTAAGCAGTTACAGCTATCGTCAGGTGCCTCTTGTACGATGTTAACCGAGGGCATTCGCGCCGCTATGATGAGAGGAAGCATTAGTATTCTAATCGGGAGGAGCCGATCGGACCGAATCACGAGTCTGCGGTCTTAGGGAAAATAAAACGCGGCGTGGGAAGAGCAAAGGTTGAGGAAACTCCAAGGAGACGTAATATCCTTCGAGGACGTGAGGAGAAACTTCCAGGCTGTTGTAGATCAGCGGAAGGATTGCATTAAGTCTCGGTAAGGAGTAAATCTTAACAGCCATGTACTGTTATTCTGATCAGACAAGAACTTCCTGGTGTCTGGTGAATGAACTAAATAGGGTCTGATTTAGAAAAAAAAATAGCATCTTAAACCAGCTAAATTTAAAGATTAAAGAATTACTTTAATTAATATTTGTATTATAACTTGTATTTTTTAAAATTCAAATCTGTCAAAAATAGTAGTAACTATCAGTGAATTAAATAATCGTTGCAAAATGTAATGGCATAGAAGAAATGAAGGGGAACAGTACCCAGCGGCACCTCCTCCTCGCGTGATATCTACATTAGACGAGGTCACTCATCCAGCTCCTATTCAGTCTTTTACGGACCTGGCATGTCATGTCATTGATGAGTATGTTAGGATATCGCTGTAAATTGTCAAGGAGTCATTTGTAATGCGTTCGTAATGTTTTCGCTAACATTCGGCATATGTAAGGTTACTATGCTAACGTATCATGGTGCTTGTGTAATTTTCCTGAATATTTTTGCTTGAAAGATTTGAAGTTTGTTAATATGAGCCTTTTTAGCTGTTCCAAATAATAGTAATACATAAGTCCAAAGAGGTTTTAGGAAGCAATTTTATGTATTCCATATTTGTATAAGTTTTAGTTCTGAGTTTTTCCAGAGAAATGAATGTAGAGATCATAGTCTTTAATTCGGGGTTTTTGTTTTTTCGACATATGTGGGTTCCATGTCATTTTTCGGTCAAATGTCAGACCAAGGTAGTAGACGTTGTCTGTCTGTGGGATCTGTGCATTTTCAAGGAAAACAGGACACGTTTCATGTCGAAGGAATAATAAATAATATACTGCTAAAACGATAAAACTTTTGTATTTCAATGTATGGCATTATCATTTATTAATGTTGTAGAGATTTGGCTATACTTTTAGTGCTTTAAAACTGAGAATCGAAACTGATCTGCAAAAAAAAAAAAAATCACAAAGGCGCTGTTACCATATAAAAACATTTAAGCTTCCGGCAACCCATCGGTACTAGAAAACAGGAACTATTTTACTTAAAAAAGTTTAATTTCATGGTTAAGTAATCACTTCTCTCGGGAGACCATTGTTTCGTTTCGACCGACGGCATTGCTATTAGTAATTAGCACAGATATAAATAAGAAATAATTAATAATGATTGTTGAACAAAAGGAAAACTTCAAATCAAATGAAACTTAAAACTAGTGTTGCCCAAATGCGAGACTAAGACGAGTATTGGTCTTGCGCACTCAGTCTTGGTTTTAGTCTTGGTCTTGCGCAAGAGTCTCGCAATAGTCTTGAAGTTACCTATTAGCTTATTTCTATAAAGATAAAGTAATTTTTCAGATAGGGGAAACCTAATTAACCCAGAATGAAAAATAGGAAGAGTTAAATGCAAAAGTACATTGGTTATACCAATTGTTTACACGAAGCAACTAAAATTGTCAAGTATTAGTAACCATTTTGACTAATTTTTATTCACAAGAACAATTTTTTTTTTTACCAGTCTTGGTCTTGTCTTGCAACAGTTTGGCTGTCTTGGTCTTAGTCAAAGTGCAAGACCAAGACCGATTCTGGGCAACACTACTTAAAACTATAGCAGGAAGTCATCCCAATAACGGTTTTATATAATAACTGTGTAAAATTATTACACAATGGTTTATCATTTCCAAACAGTTAAATATTATATGCAGCAGAACGTGTAAAAATTATTTAGAACAACATATCTTTGCACTAAATCTTCGGATTTCAACAAATCTTTTTTTTTGTTTTTTAGGAAATTTCGTTATCATTTCGTCTCGAAACATTCAAATGAGCATCAATATCCTCAAGAAAAGTGCATACTTTTTAGGTTATTCCGGCATCTAATTTTTTCATCCCTCGTAACTATTTTTCCAGCTTCTTTTCGGTGAAGTATGCTGCATAGATAATTTTAAAGTCGTTCGAAGAGAATACTATGCCCAAGTTTCATTGATAACGGTACATTAATTTAGGCGCTACAATCTATAGCGACACAGGTTTGAAATCATAGGATGGATGGTAATGCCGATTTCCGAAGAACATCCTCAGGTGCCCTTAGATCTTGATACCAAATATCTTTTTTTTTTTTTTTTTTTTTTTTATTTCGATTTTATGGATTCTACCTAAAACCTCAAATTTTAAGAAGAGCTAATGGAAATAACAAACCAAAATGAATAATGAATGACAGAGAATAATGAATTTTATTTTATTTCTCAAGGGTTAAAAAAAAAAAAAAAAAAAAAAGGATTTTCTCAGGATAAGCACCTTCGTTTCACTAAAGAATCTTTCGAACATTATTATATTCAGCATTAGAGTAAAGATACTCCCATCCACTCAATATAGTTCCAGCAACTTGATCAGGTTTAGACCTGCATCATCAAGTTCGAACAAGCCTCAACGAATTCGTTCCACTTATCGGTCCTAGTTATTCTTTTTTTTTTTTTAATTGAACCTTCCACTTTTTTTCGTCGTTTTTTCCCCTTTGCTCTTCTATTGAAGTTCTATACCCCTTTTGTGTTAATGGTAATGGTATAATAATGGCAATTGAATTAATAATAACAATGACTGAAAGCCATGAAAAACATTTACCATTTCATTATAAAGCAAAAAAGAAAACGAAATGTATTACTGACATAAAATAAAAAAAAAAATAATTAGAACAATATCTCTCAGATATTATTTTTCAATAATCATAATAATGTTTTAATAATAATCATTTTAATGTGATGATCAATGAGATGACTTACCTTGTTGACATTTTAATTTTTTTTTAATAATGATAATATATTATTAGGCGGTCAATAAAACCTTGTGCATTGCCCCCCTCCCCTCCAAAAAAATAATATAAAATATTCTTAAAAAGAATTATTGAATATTCTTATTTCATTCTTCTTAAAAAATATATATGTTTTCGATAATTCAAGTTTAATATCGAAATATAAAATGTTGGTATTCAGATATATCAATATTTTTCCAAACATCCCAAACTCAAACCCTCGCTCAGGTTACCATACTCATATCTCTGAGTAGAAGAAATTGAAATAAAACTATATTTATAATTTTAGAAGCGATGTATTTTACTAGGACATATGAGTGTTAACGAGAAGAGCTTTGTTAACCGTTTCCCAACCCCCATCACCCCCCCAGGCCACACCGCAGAAAGGACACGGACAGCAGAAAGACATTATCCTTTGTGGCTGGCATATGCTAGCCGCGAAGCAGATGTTTTCCGTCATCTGTTCCCGTTCAACTTCTGTCTCACTGTTATTTTCTATAATCAGCTCGGAATGTGTCTATTGACAACTTTTCAAGAGTTGACAAAAGGTGGACATTCTACTAACTGAAAATTATATATAAATTGATCTTAAATTAGGGATAAATGGAGCGCCTAAAGAAATCGTAGTTTACAAAGAAGCGATATAATAGAAATTGAGAAATTTTAATTTCAAAGTTAAATGCTACCGATGAATGATAATAGTAACAATATTATCCGGAAATTTGGATAAAAACACTTCTCTAGTATAAAACATATAAGCTGTTGACTAATTTCTAAAAAAAACTTGTAAAACAATAGGATTTAAAAATAACACAATTGTTTACATAGATTTACGTTTTACTCGAGTTTCTAGTATTCTTTAATACTTACAACAAATCTAGACATAGTTTCGATAATAAGGCAAAGATACACATATTCCCTAGAGCGTATCTGTCTTTCTACTCTTGAACATCGAGTTCTGTTTTCTAGGACAGAGGAAAGTTGTGCCAGAAAACCGTAGTATGTTAAGGAAGGTCATTTGACCTTTTCCTGTTCCAGCCATACAGTTGAAAGGGTATCTAGGTGTGAGGGTTTTTGATAGTTAATATATATTGATGGTAGAAATTTAAACAGTAGATTACTATAGATCGGTAGGATAGAACATTTTTATCATCAGTATCAAACGAGGTGGCATTTTATGGAGAATGTCATTTTTTAAACAATAATATCTCAAAAGTAATAAGTACTCAAACTGTTTACTATTAAATATAAGATTTTGAAACTTACTTATAATTTTATTTTTAAACTTATTTATTCAAAATTATTACAATTTGTCACAATTAAGGACATTTATAATGGTGTTCAGATTCACATTCACACTCTATTTGCAATAAATAAAAATAAATAATATTAAAAGTAAATCTATATAAACTAAAGAACTAAACTAATAAAACACGAGCATACTTTTATACAATATTTACCGGATTCTCACTCGTGGAAAGAAAGGCAGAACTCTAGGAGATCCTAGCGCTCCTTACTCAGTCGCATTACTGGTATTAAGGACCAGCAAAGGCTGAGCAGAAGCGCAATAATCACACATACATGGCTTGAGTGGAGAATCTGGCCATTTCCAAAACTCCAATGTATGCTTCAACCTTCGAGGAGGATCGTAGGGATAGGTGGAGCTAGTAAGAGACTGTGCAAGAGGATTTGGATGATTTGTAAGGTTTTGATGAACTTTTGAGAATTTTTCTGGGATAAAATCTAGGGCAAATGGGTTATTAAAGCCATGGTGTACGATTTTGTTGGTAACTTAGAACGGGCCATCAACTATTGTTCGAAGGACTTTAGATTGAAAGGCTTGTATGCGTTCGATGTTAGAAAATTTTGCTGTCCCCTCTAGTTCAAGTCCGAATGTCCATATAGGTTTCAGGATTATCTTGTAGATAAGTTTTCAACAGAAAGTTTAGATTTTCTGTTTAGCAGTCTGTATAATTGGCCATATCGTCGATTTAATTCTTGTCTTTTGAGTCTAGTTTGTGGGTTCCATGTTACTCTTCGGTCTAAAAAGAATCATAGATTCCGGACTGTGTCTGAGAAGGGAAGCTGGATGGAATTAAAGTGCACTGGTGGACAGGAGCGTCGGAACGTAAAGGTAATATGTTGGTGTTTGGATTTATTCACTTTAATACGCCAGTTACACCAGTGCTCATTCAAGAAGAGGTGTCTTTGCAGATTTGAGGATGCTATTACGGGATCAGAGTTGAATGATAAGATTGCGGTGTCATCAGCGAATGTTGCAAGGAAGATACGAACAGATATGACAGCGGTAAAGAGGATGTAAAGCACGGTACCTATGACGCTGTTTCCACAATAGAGGAAAGTGGGTAGTACGTAGGATGCAATCGTAGATATATGCAAGGAATATGACTGCTTTGGATGTAAGTTGTTGACGGATCTGAGGGGTTAGGAGATCATATCCAGGATATTTAAGGGGATTAGTTTTTGTAATTGAAATTTCACTTCGGAAGAATGAATTGCTTTAGGGGGCAAGGAAAGAGCTGTTTAGTGGTTAGTCAAGTTTCAGTATTTAGTGCTACGTCAATGTTCTTGTCTAATAATAATGCAGATAGTCCGTCTGTGTGGTTTCTAATACCATTCTCATTCCAAAGAAGAATGGATATATGTTTATTGGAAGTCATTTTAAGGAAGGGGTGAGGGATAAGATGTAACACAAGATTGGTGAGAAGGGACATCAAAGGAGTAACAAGAAATCTGAATTTGGAGAGGAAAGATGTAAGTAAACTGGTGAGATATGTGGTATTTGATGGAGGATGAATGTGAGGAACTTAGTGTTGATAGGATTGTTGAGGATTAGATGAAGTTTAAGTAGTAGGATGCTGAGGGTAGGGTTGAGAATTTTGAGGCGTATAATGTTGTTGCGGCAGGGTCTCACAAACTGTAGGATATCGTTTCGGTTTTGTGCACTCACCGGATTTGTGCTGCTCTCCACGTTTCACACAAACCATCAAATGATGGCAGTAAGGCTTGGTGTGGCCTTGGCCTGGCTCTTAATTATGACATAATTATAAAATTATGGCACAGGACGATTTCTCTCTTAGGATATGACTTCTCTACTATCACACTTGTATGGTACATTCTTCTTATTTTGTATATTTTTCTGATCCCTTGAGTTGGCTCCAAATCAATGAAAAATAAGGGTAGAGGAACTTTTACTCATGGCAGTCCTTTACTCTCTTTCAGAACATTTGTAATCTGGCTCAGCTATGAAACCTAAATTTTTCAGTTCTTCAATTGCTTCGGTTGGTGTTGAAGGGTATATTTCTTATAACTTCTCTTAAAGCTCGCTCTTGCCGTAATTGATGCGTATGAAAATCCACTTTGGTTTCTGTTAGATATTTCACAATTTTTTTATAGGTTTCAGCTGTATCTGGTGATATATTCATGTCCTTTGTTCTGCTTAGACATGAGTAGCTTCCAGAGCCTGTTATTTTGTTGAGTTGAGAGATCTCTTGGTATCGGAGGTATCCATTAGTATGCATCACCTCTCTATCATTCTGAAGCACCTGATAGGGGTTGGAGGTAAAAAATGAAAATTCTTCCGTTGTCTTGTGAAGATGTACCTGGTTGATTCTTCAATTGTTTCTTTTGATGATGTATCTGGCTGGGTTTCATTTTCTTCGGAGCTAACAGAGGTCACTGGAAGTGTTTCACGAGGCTTTTGTTTGACAGGCGAAGAACGAGGTATCGAGCCTAACCACCGAATTCTGTTAATAGACGCTCTACTAGATATGATCTGATGATAATATCGCATAAAAGAAGAAGAAAAAAAGTATAATTTATAACTGCAAACAGTAAATACCAATTGTTTTATGTACCTTTTTTTCTTCTTTTTTTTTCCTTCGGTAGTACAGACCATGTAGATCTTTTGCCGCCTTAACAAGCCTGCTCCATCTCTGCCTGCCATGGGCTATTTTTTTCCATTTATCTGCTTGCAGCTCTGTTGCATCTTTGTTGATACTACCTATCCATCTGCTTTTTGGCCTTCCACGAGGTATTTTGCATTCTATTGAGGCATTCATAGTAAAGTAGAGGCTTCCAGATGTAGCAATCTTCACCTCCCCATCTTAATCTCCGTGCCTTCATATCATGGGATATTGATTGAGCAGTTTCTGTAAGCAGTTCTTTATTGGTCTTTCTCCTCCATGTGTTAGTACTCTGATCCCAGATTACTCCGGTTATCCTGCGGAATACTTTTCTCTTAAATCATTCAACACCTTTTTCTAGGGTGGTGGTTAGTGTCCAGGTATCACAGCCATATATTAGAACTGGCTTTATCATAGCATTGTACATCATTAGTTTGATATTTCTTTAGATTTTTCGGGATTTCAATACCTTTGAGAGGGAGAAGAAAGCTCTGTTTGCGCTAGTTATACGCTGTTCTATTTCTGCTCGTTGGTCATTCATTCAGGTTATTGTGGAGCCTAGGTATTTCAATTTTTCTACTCTCGGTAATGGTTTTCCTTCTACGCAGATCCTGTTAGTGGATTGGACTTTTCGACTTATTATCATATATTTTGTTTTGTCTTCATTTATAGTAAGCCGATCTGCTCTGCCTCTCTTATCAGTGTTGTATCGAGTTTCTTAATGCCTTCTTCATTACTTCCAAGAACAGCTACATCATATGCGTATCCAAGGATTTTATGATTCATTCCGACGTGAATCCCTCCATTTTAGTGTGTTGTTGTTCTTATTACCTTCTCCAGGCCTAAGTTGAACAACATCGGTGATAGTCCAACTCCCTGCCGTAAGCCCGTTCGAACTTTGAAGGTTTTAGATACTTCTGCTTATATTAGGAATCTACATTTTGGGTCATTTACATTAGGACTATACATTCATTTTATGTACTTTTCACCTGTTTAAATGGATAATCTAAAATATTACGCTCATAAACAAGCAAATTCTGATAGCCGAGGTAGAAACACAACCTTTCGCATCAGCTGATCGATCAGCTGTCCTATTAATAATTAATAATTAACATAAACATGAATAATATTATTTCGTCCCTGATATCATGATTCTAACAAATCCAACTATAAATCAATTTTTACCATTGCAAGAATATGTTATTTTTTTTCAAGCCAGAATAGTTCCCACCAATACCTATGAATATGATATAACAGTTATTAAGTTATATAACAGTTATACCTAGTTATTTTTTTCATAAGTGCTTAGTTATCAAAAAAATAAACGTCCCCAAGAAGGACATGAGACTGTTTCCAAGAAGTGTCAATGACCCAACTAATCCGCTTTGGTTCATAAAACCGGTCTAGGGATGAAAAGTTTTTTCTTATAGCTTGCCAAGTGATTAGATTAACAGCTCCATGACATGTAGTACACACAAACAAAAAAATAATAAATAAATAAAAAACTAAAATAATTAATAATAAGTAAGCAACATTCAGATTTATATAAAAAATGTTATCTGCAGAAACATTTTTACTTATTGTGTCAACATAGATAACTATAAGTGAAAGAATTTTTCTCTATTTATTTAAACACATTACACTCAATCTTGTTTTGTTTTTTCTTCGATTTCAGTAACTTATATTTCAGTAACAGCTATTTCACAATGCAGTACTTAATTATTTTTGTGTAACACTTTTTTTGAACTTTCCTTAACATTTTAGTTTTGCTCACCATTTTGCGAATGTTTTTTTTTTTTTTGCTTAGGCCTTTAACTTCTTGAGTCTTCAATTTGTTTTAATAAGATTTGATTTTGCAATGATATTTTTATTAAATTGATAAAAATACTATCTAACAAAACGATTTTTTAAATTCGTTATTTATATGTATTGGGAACGACTATTTTTAATTTTTTTTTTAGTGGATTTTCGTAGAAAAGGCAACCAATCCTTTATGTAATTTCAAAACTAAATAAAAAATAATAGCACTCTTTTCATGTTTTTTTTTAAATCTTCAGAAAAAAATGGTATTCCTCTTTTGAGAATTCCTCTTTTAGCTAGAAATGAATTGAGTACTCATACCAAAATAGGTACCTCAACGATTGGAATGTTATTGGCATACCATTTGATTTTTGTTTATTGATACTGTGACTCATCACATTTGTTTTTTGCTTTCGGTACTTCATATTGTAAGTCCAGGTTTGATTTTATTATTTATTAAATAATTAGTATTTTATGAAACCTATTTGATATAGATTGAAAAAATGATTTAAAACCTGATGAATTACCTCATCAGCAATTTCTGTAATTACTTAACATTTAATATATTTTTTAATGTAATCAGTTTTTTAGCAATATATGTCTTACACTACTTCTGAAATGAAATAATTTCCTTATTCATGATGAAAAAACTAACCTTTAACAATAAAAAAATAAATAAAATAAAATAATAATTGCACAAACATTTCAAATAAATTAATTGTAACGTATAAACTAATAATGATAACTAATAATAATTTTAATATTAATTAAATGATGTATTCAATGGAATATTAATTACAAACTTCATGTGTTTTTCTAATCAATTCATGTTGGACTTATTAATCAATGAGCCTGTACTTATAATGTGAATAAAGATATTAAGCAAAGTGACACTGAGGATAAATTCTGAAAAATAATTCAAGTTCACTAGGGACTACAATTGGAATTCATTCCCACGATTTATTGTTTTTTTCTTTTCCATTTCAAAGAAAACGCAGATGTTTCAGATCTTCAAGGTTCTTCGTGGTTATTGCCAACAGTTGAATGGCCCCACTATTTGATGACAGTATGTATCTGGGAACATATATTGGCATAAATGTCAATACCAGGTGATATTTGCCGAACCATACTAACAATTACGACAAGTAATAAATAACACATTAATATAAATTAGCATTTATAAAAAAAATTCTAATTTAATTAACATATCTGGAACAAATAAAATTCTACAATTGCTTGAATTATTTTTACGGAAACCTATAAGTATTAGGATCTGGAACTTTAGTTGGTCACTTATTACAATACGGATTAATTTTCATGACAAATATCTATAAAAAAAAACGCATGTTAATTGCGACTTAAGATGACAAAGTTTTGTAAACACATCTTTTTAATATTATAAATAAGAAGTAAATATTTGTAATTAATTTACTGCAATACATTCCAGGTCATAAAAAAAAAAGCTTTAAGATAAATTGTTGTAGTTATTTTTGATAAAATAGTGACAAAATATCAAATCACATTTTTTTTTTTTACATAACATGCTAGCCAGTAACCTTGCCGTAAAAAGGGAGAGGGTCTAAGCTGCATAGAGCGGTGGAAATTTGCTTTTTCTTCTTTTTTGGGGCGTAAGTAGGATGCAAAATCAAAATTTTGGACCTTGGCATATTTTAAATTCCCACAAAAACTGCTCAATCTTCACACTCTATCAGCTTTCCTCACTTTTAGACAAAAAATAATCTATACATTTTTAAACTAGATTAAATATATTAAAATTTGAGACCTGAATAGGTCGGTAAACCTAGGTTTCGAATCACCGCTTTTCAAAAATTCGCAAATGTTCAAACGTGAATATTGTATGTTATAATAATTTTCATGTTTCATCATACGCAGTTGTCTTTATATCTTCAATAACCTATCTAATACGAGTCAGTGAAAATTGGAGGTGGGGGGAGGGAGGTTTGGTGTGAGAGGGATAGTTCACTGTTCACAACCAGACTAATTAAAATAAAAAATTTATTCAACTAAAATTTACATCAAGAGTAAATGGAGTGATAGGTTAATGTAAATTGAACGTGTTTCCTCCGATTTGAAGGAGCAGAGCCTAAGAAATTCACCAATCCACCTCCTTCATGTCATCAATTAATGATATATTATATATTATAATATTATATTATATTAGGACATTTCGAGTAACCTTAGGATATTTAACAAATTTAAAGGACGATGAAGATGGAACTGAAGGAAGTGGATTGGCGGATTTGCTTGGTCCTGGTCCTGCGAATTGGAGGAAACACCTTCAATTCACATTTCGTTTACACTTTCATTCACTTCATTTACACTTTTTGTGTACATTTGATGAAATGGGATATACTTGGAATGGAAGGAGTAGGAGAGGGGTTTGTTCTACAAGGTGTCTCACATCTCAATTGCCTAACTCTGGGAGGAGAGAGGGGAGGGAGTGATTCTTGATAAAATGTCTAACAAAAAAGTTTATTTGATGGATGAGCCGATTCCGAACGGAAAAGGAATTAAGAATTTTTTTTTTTTTTCTTAAGATGATCACGTTTTTATTGAAAAAAAAGGAATTGCTCAAAATAATGAAATTTCGAGTACACCATAGTAAAGTAAATAATATTTTCTTCGAGAAAACAGTGATTAAATTTACTGAGGCCAATGATAAAAGGGACTTTCAGGAGATCTGATACGACTGCTGTTACACTACTCATACATGAGCAGCTTATCTCTGTATTTTAGATAATTATATTATCTCTGCATTTTGTACACAGTAGTACAGCGGTTTTATTAGACCACATGAAAGTCACTTTTATCATCAATTTTAGTAAATTTAATCATTGTTTTCTCATAGAAAAAATTGTGTAATTTACGATGGTGTACTTAAAATTGAATTATCTTGAACAATGTGTGAGCAATAACTTCTTATTCCATAAAAAACTTGACCATCTTAAGAAAGACACAAAATCGGTCTTAAATCCTTCTCCGTTAGGAATCGCTAACACACTAATCGTAAATAAATTTCTCTCGACTTTAACACATTTAACGGTTTAGAAAAGTTTACAATACTTAGAACTGGTTACATGAATACCTCTATCATGGCCGAAGTAGAAATTTTAATCAGCCTATTACTTCACAATAAAGTCATATACCGTAACAAAAATATGGAGCCGAAGCGATGATGAGCTGAGCGCAGTGAACCCTGAGGACCGAGTGGAAGCTGTGAACCAGGAACTAATTGGTAATTGTCCGTGCCTCTTGGCGGTGTGTCATTAGGAGAGCTAGCCACGTACACAGCTACACCAGGGCTAAAAGCTGGCTAGATCTATGTACTGTATTCCTGTTGATATCAGTTCAGTCTTCATAACACAACTAGGAAATTCGTTATTCTAACAAAAAGCGAAAATATGAATATTATAATATTAAATATCTGTTAGACTAGTTTCTTGGATGAATTCATATTAGTCGTGAAACTTAAACGTATTACTGGTTTTCGTTAAGTGGCAGGACCAAATTGATCCAATGTATTGGATATAGATAGATAGAAATTTATTTGTTTTTGGAGGGTTCCCATACAAATAGAACTTAGCTTGGCTATTGTAGAATAATATGGTTTTACAAGTTATATACATATCATTTAAAAATAAATAATATTTATAATATTTTACGTTTAGAATGGGTTTTACAAAACATTTTACATAACAATAAAAATTAAAAACAAAAAACGATTACTGCATAATATTAGTTATATGAACCTGTTACTATGGTAGAAACAATAAAAATAAAAATACTTATATATATATAAACAAAATATTACTTTTAAGATAAACTAAAAACAAACACTTAATAGAACATGGTCTATGACCAACAATTCTGTGAATGCACTTTGTGTATTCCCATCATATAATAGTAAACTTTATTTAACTTATTTATACAATCGATATTCAATATGGTTTCGATGTTGTGGTTATCAGAAGATTCTGAGATGAAGTTTTGAAAGAATTTTCGTCCATAGTCATTGTAGGCTGGGCAGTGAAGAAGAATGTGATGTAGATAAATTGAGTGCATGATATACAAGTTTCTTGAGACTCCATCGAAAACGTTGTGTTTTTTGCATAGATTCTGATATGTTCTGGATTTGTAACTCTTAATTGACTGACACATCTAAATTTCTTTGTATGGACTTTGAACGTAAGGTACTTTTCGGGATCGGGAGCATTGTAACTGCTTAGTATTCTGTATAAAGGATAGTTAGTTGAGTTTAGAGCTCTTTGTATTTCGGCTGAGAAATAATGGTTGTGTGCTTTTTCCAGAATGTCGTTTTGTATCGAAGAAGTCCGTTTGTGTGGTGAACAGAAAGCTCTTCTACAAAGGCATTAAGCTCGGCTATTTCTCTAAATTAAGACACCCAATTGAAGTGTATGTCAGGCTTATCCTTGTCTAATAATTTAATAACTGTTTCTAGGCGGACTATATAGTTTGGGGTATTCCTGGGCCAACTAAACAGTTGTAACGTATTGGATATATTTTATCAAACAATATCAGCGTTCCTTGTGTTCAGGAAACATGCTGTTCTTCAAAACATGCTCTGTATCTAGCGTTTTTTCAATAGTTATATAGTGACGATGTCGGGGTGGAAGTCTTAAAATTTATTGAAGTGTTAACAGCTAAACCATCTCTTTTCTTTAAATATTTCTCATGATTTAAGGGCCATAACATTTAAATTGAATAAATGGAATTGGTATTTCATTCTTCAATTTTTTTTCAAACATAAATAACAAACGAAGTTCGAATTAAAGTTGGAAATAAAGGTTACTTTCCAGGCACACCAAGCGGGAAAATGGGTCAACTACAACCCCGACTCACTTAGTTCGAATCACTTAACCGTGTAAAAGGGCCAATAAAGTTTGTGCTGATCTCCTCTGGTGGTTGATGGCCCATCCTCTTGACTATAATTTCTAGGACAAAGATTTGTTGGAGAAAATTGACCGTATAAAAGGACCTTAACACTGACAATTATACTTCGTTTTTATGAACACATAGATCTATAACCCCATTTTTCAGCTTACTAGGGTTCTTAAGGTAGATTGAAGACCTCTAAAATATATTTGTATTTTATTACTATCTCCACACCCACTACTTTCCCTTTAAATTATTTATATTAGGTATGTCATTTCGTAACCGAATCGTTTATTTCAGGAACGGCAAAATGAATGTGTAAATAAGAAGAAACGCATAGTTGTAGACTAAAATTTAAAAAGAAAAGATCTACAAAATTATGAACTTAATGCCAGGATTCGCGAGCTATTAAAACTAAATTTACATGTTTCAACCTATGTTTGTTACACTATTTTAGAATATAACTTGTGGTTATATAAATACTTATAAAATTGCTAAAAGATGTTTCCATAAGTCGAAAATATACTAAAAACCTGATATAATTTCTGAATTACAGATAAGTGGTTTTAAAATTTTTAGCCTGACTTTTTAGATTTTTTTTCTAAATACGGCAACTACGTATAATAAGCAAAGTAATTATATTGGTGATTCATAGATATAATTGTTCCTTGACAGGAAAGTTGAACTAATAGATATAATAACTGTTGGGTTAAAAGTCAATTCAGCCTTGGAAATTGAGATCACGCAGTCTACTTATAAAACCTTCAAATCCTCACGACATAACAATTATTTTTATACTATTCTTATATTTTTTTATATTGTAAATATGATTCAATATCGCTTTAATAATTATAGTCCGTGGTACAGACCCCTTTTTATCAAATTATTAACATCCGGCTTAAACTTCGTAAATATGATGTCGTTCTTAACGAGTTTTTATTTACGAAATTTAAATTGAGCGTTTTCAATCTGGAGATCGGCAAACTTTGTCTATTTAATTAGGTACTAAAAACTCGTAAATACCCATTTGCTTTCCGATTGGATCGTAAGATAACTTGAGCACTAAGTTGGGAAAAAAGGTGGCCTCCAAAAATATTTAGCCGTTTGGCGTGACCTACACCCCCAAATTATGAAAATAACGAGGTTATATAGGCCAAACGGCCCAATATATTTGTAGCCCACATTTTTTCTCGATTTTGTGATCAAATTATCTTTCCCCAAAGATTAAATTAGATTCCCCAATTCCGTAATTTTTCGGAAATACAATTTTTGTAGGTTACGATGAGATGAAGTTATTTACGAAGTTTCAGCGGGATGTTAATGATTTGATAAAAAGAAGTTTTTACCATGGTCTATTAGTTTTATTTTCTTAAAAAATGTTTGCGTTTAAAGACATTTATGATTACAAGTTTATAATAACTATTTTTCATCCAGTGGTCCAAATTCGACCATAATCATAATTGAAGATCTGGGGAAAACATATCTATATGGAAAATATTTTTCTTTAAACACTTTTTCCTACTCTTATACACATATATACATGCAGTTTTATATTTACTTACACAAAACATTGTTTGTTTTGATGTCTAGGCGGAAAATACAGTTCATCAGCGCCCGGTCAACTAAATAACACTACTTTTATAATGTTTAAATGGTAGGTGAAAAATATAAATAAATAAATAAATAAAGGATAAAATAAAATAAATAAATACACTTAAAGATAGTTATAATAATAAGATAAAATAGATAAATAAACAAATGTAAAAGAAAAAAAAGTAATAAAATCAATAAATGAATTGAAAAATAACAATGAATAATAACATACATACTATATATATATATATATATATATATATATATATATATATATGTATATATATATATGCGAAGTTATAAACTTGCATACACGTTTTATAAGACTTTCATTTCGTAGGGACTTCATAACATTAGCAATGATTACTTCCTGATTTCCGAGGGATGCTGATATATTCTGGAGTATTCCAAGATCTTTTAACCTTGCAGTGTAAAAAGGGAACTTCCAAAGCATGCTTTATAGTTAATTTCTGGTTACAATTTGACATCTGCGAATAAGATCTCTAGTCATGAGGTTGAGGTGTGTCTGGTTTGACACATCTCCACCTCATAACAAAACTGTTCAGTACTATTTGTGTGCTTTGCAAATAAAATGTTCAATTCATCGTTCAATTTTTTTCAGCTTATTTTCCGAGAATTTGGTTTTATAGATAAAAGGGGCTTGAAGAAGAAGAATTTATTTAAGTGAGCCATTTTGGCGTCATGGTATGTAGCAACACAAGTTTTCGGCTGCTATTTCTAAACGAACGACGTAATGGTAATGAAATGTTTGTAAAAACACTCCTGAATTCGATTGCAAGGTTGCATCCAAATTTCAAAGTAATCAGTGAAGAACTTTCAGAGATCAGTAGTTTCGAACAATCCAACATTTAGATTCTTATGTACTGATTCCAATTTTGTTTATATTGATAACACTAAAGCTCGTTAATGACTACAGATAAACAAAAACAAAAAAAAAAAGAATATCGGTTGAGAAACAGTGGTGAAAAAGGTACTGAACTGTTTTGTCATTGCCTATTTGTAGAATGATTAATTAAAATATTAATCCTGCTTGTTATTTAAAGAATATAAGATATATCGTGTTATATACGTGTTTCCTAATCAACTAAACGATTGCTTGTAAAATTTAACATAAAAGACTTGTCCATTATCACAACACAGCCTTTTTCTAAGTAAGTTCCTTTTTTAGGAACCCGATTTACTGGACTATTAGTCACAGAGCGGACAATAGAAGTCTGCACGGGTCTGCACCCTCACCGATCCTCATCGCACTGTAGACCGTCTGGCTCCCTATTGTCATCTCGGCCTGCTTCCACCGGAACCAATCTCAAGACGACTGAATCCAGTCATTAGAGAACTCATGGAAGCTGGACTAAAAATCGTTCAATATCAATTATTTTAATAACGGGCATACCTATTATTTTTTCTGAATTAATAAGAAACTTGAACTGCGAGTTGGAAAGGCCGAAGACAATAGAAAAAAGAATACTGCTGAAAATCATGGGCCCAGTCCAGGTTGAAACCGGCTAGAAACTTCGGAACAACAATGAAATATACAAAAATGTGAAGAAAATCAGAGATAATGAGAAAGATGAGGTCGATTCTTGCACAATTCCACAGAATGGACAAAGTCACATTAATAAAAACACTATTTGACTACCTGTGAAACAAGAAGACAACGACGGCATGGATTGAAGAAGTTCGTAAAGATCAAAAAATGTTCAAGATCCGGTTCAGATGTTGGCAAGGGATACTTTCAAGGACAAAGAAGGTTTCAAGTCGAAAAACTGTGAGATGTCTGGACGGTAGCGTTGCTCAAATACGACACCGCGACGAGTCTTGGTCTTGCAAACTCATTCTTGGTCACAGGTGGATTTACGGAGGGGAGAGAACTTTCGGGCTGAATCCCCCTCCCCAAAATGGTAAAATATAATATAATATATACCATGTTTTATGGTAAAAATATTAAAAAATTATGTCTTAAAGTATTATTGCTCGTTTAATTACATTTAATAGAACTTCAAGAATCACTTAAACACCAATTCATATAGGTAGTTAGAATCTTTCTGTTTTTCAAAGAAATTATCGCTATATATATAAAAAAAAGCTTCCGGGCTGAAGCCCCCCCAAAATTAAATCCTGGATCCGGTAGTGGTCTTGGTCTTGCGCAAGAGTCTCGCAAGACTCTTGCAGTTACTTATTACTTTATTATTATAGAGATTTTACTGTAATTTTTTTGGTAGGAGAAACCTAACTAAGCCCGAATGAAAAATTAGAGGAATTAAATGCAAAAGTATATTGGTTAAACCAATTATTAACATATAGTAACTAAGATTGTCAAGTATTAATATCTATTTTGCCTTAATTTTTATTAAAAAAGTCAATTTTTTTTTGCAATCCTGGTCTTGGTCTTGGAACAGTTAGGCGGACTTGGACTTGGTCTTGGTCTTGCACTACTGGACGAATAGATAGAAGCTCAACGTCTTTATAAAGGCATACTGGAGAAAGAGGAAACTTCATCAAAATAAAGAATGTGGCTTGATCCGAAGTGGTCAATTATGTGAAAAAGAAAGCTTGAAAAATCATGCATAAAAAACTTGAAGACTTCATGTTGTTTGTCAGATTCTTTTTTTAACCTTATGCAAAAATATAATTAAAACAGTTACTCAATAAATTATTTTCAATGTTTAAATAAATACCTATTTCACGGTTCAACCATTCTTAAAGGCAGATAACGATAATAGTGTGTTAAGTGCAAAAACCGATTTGCAGAATAAAGTAATTGAAAGTCATGAATTTTCACGTACAGAGGTAAGTTCAATTTTCGCATTTCAGCTCATGCCTCACAAAGGTATGTTCATCTCTGTAATTGATTTTCTAAGTTGATTTTTTAATGGAACAAAGCTGGGAGTTTGTTTCAGGGAGCTTACCTTATCATTTTTCTTTAGGTGATAGGTTTGAATTTTTGATTTATTCATCTGTAGTTTGCTATTTCCTTGTTTAAAACTGTGGAGAATTTTTTTATTTTATTTTTTTAATTATATGAAACAACCTGTTGACCCCAAAACCAAGGTGTATATTACTGATACAAAATACGCTGTCAGAATTTTTTAAGTTTTCCATAAATAATAACCTAATCCTGCATAGAAAAAAACGAAATTGGTAAAAGACTAAATTTGATGTCAATTAAACCCATTTGCAAAGATCCACCGACAGAATTTGAATTGTGATTCACATTAATATAGACAAATTCTCTTGAAGTGTCTATTACTGGTGCATTTATCTTAACTGTCTTGAACGGATCCCTTTTTAAAAAATTATTAACATCAAACTAAAACTTCATGAATAGCTTCATTTCATCGTTACCTACAAATTTTTTATTTACGAAAATTATTTATTTTCAAAATTTCAATTTGGAGATCGGCAGGCTTTGTCTATTTCATTAGGCACTAAAAACTCTTGAATCCACTTGAATTAAAACCTTTTTAATTTTAGAAGCCCTGGCATCAAATATAGTTAGTGTTGCTCAAAATCGGTCTTGCACTTTGCAAGACCAAGACCAGGACGGGTAAAAAAAATGTATTTTTTAAAAATAAAAATGAGGACAAAATAGTTACTAATACTTGACAATCTTAGTTACTATACGTTAATAATTGGCATAACCAATATACTTTTGCATTTAACTCCTCTAATTTTTCATTCGGGCTTAGTTAGGTTTCTCCTACCAAAAAAATTACAGTAAAATCTCTATAATAATAAAATAAGAAGTAACTGCAAGAGTCTTGCGTTGCGCAAGACCAAGACCATGACCAAAATTGAGTTTGCAAGACCAAGACTCGTCTCGGACTCGCATTTGGGCAATACTAAATATAGTTAAAATCACCTAGCACAATTATTGTTAATGATCTATATGTCTACATTCCCTCTATGCTTCATAGACAAGCCAACAAGCAATAAATTAAAGCAATCTATATGGAGCATAGAAAAGTTAAATTTACTATAACTGTTACATTCTAGATAACCATAACAGCATATAATTACAAAATATAATTTATTCAGTAGAAATCGTGTATGCCGTAATTTTGGATCACTTCTTATGAGTAGCTGACGCAAGTTTACATCATGTCTTTTAGAACCTTTCTTTCTTCACCTTTCGAAATCGAAGATTTATATGATGTTAAAATTTCTTTCTTAGCATCAAATTATATCCAAATTCTCTATTTGAATCCTGTTCTCAAAGATTTCTGTGGTTCTATCATTCTAATTTTGAAGGCAAGATATTATCATAACCTTATTTCTGTGAGTCTGTCAATCTCTTCACGCGAACCTTTCTTAAAATGTAGTAAGTTAATTTATCTATTCATATTCCTTTTTTATTTTTTCTCTCGAATTTGAATAATGAGGATTTAGTATTAAGGCACGATTACTTAGCTGAGGCTGAATGCAATGTTAAAACTCACGATTAAGTATACAATCGAATAGGACCTAGTTGTTGATAATCTAGGAAGTAAATCAATAGAAAACATTAAGGATATTCATGCAATCAGTGCTAAGTATTCTAAACCTCTTAAAACGGTTAAAGAGTAAAGCCATGAATCATATTTCAGATTTAATATGACCGATAGAGCACTCGATTTTAACTTGGCAAGGTCTGTGTAAGAACATGGAAGATTATCACTAGGTTCTCATCTCTTGTATACGATTGTTTTATGGAAAATTTAATATAAAAAAAAGACTACGGAATGAATTTAAAAAAAAAAATTGGATAAAAGAGAACAATAATATTTATCTCAGAAGATATAGTTTTTTTTTTATTTGGAAGCAAATTTTTTTTTTTCAATGCTTTACAAAGTTGAGTAAATAACCCTATTGTAAAAACATAATTTGTGTTGTCTCAACTGAATATCATTCTAACTTTTTTTATTTTCATTCAAAACGTCAGTTTGAATTTTTGTTTATTGCTTTTGAACATGATCCAAAATCATAATTGAGTACGTCATTATTGAAAAATTCAAACCTTTAGTTATTCGAAATAATGTCTGTTATTTCAATATTACATGTCGAAGAGGTTACAAGTGATATAAAATTATCTGTGTCGGCTGTTGAATCTGTTCTCTATGTTGTTGTTTTTTTTGTTTTTTTGAGATTTACATTGAAGGGATCATACCTCAATCAGAGAAATATCGAATGTTTTGTTATTAACAATTATAAGAGACTAAATTTCTGTTTCATTCAGAACTAGCTTCCGATTTCATGGGGAAGCTATTCCAAAATATTTTTATTCCATTTATTTATGCTTACATCATCAAATAAATTATCTAGTTTTGGAATAATGTTACGTCGAAGGCGATAAGTTGCCCGCTATTGAGTATGTAAACTAAATGAAAATCTTCTTCAAATGTTACTGGTAACATAATAATTTAATAGTTTTATAGCGATTAAAAATTCTGACTGCAGTCATGAAATTTGTTTAATTTTTAATGAGAAGGGCGAAACATTTCTCTAACATAAGATAGGAAGTCCACATGCTGGAGACTAGATCCGAAGATTCCAGTTTAAAGTCCAAGAAGAAAAGGATAGTGATGCGAACATGTAGGAACCTGCAGCGGTCACAAAAGATTACATCATCCCTAGCTCTGGCGGCGGCCGATTCGACTCGCCTCTTTCACTGAAGGAGGCCTTCAATGGTGAGCGAAAAACGCAGACTCAGGAGGATCCATGGGAATATCCTCTGAGGATATATGGCGACACGGGCTCAAGCGTCCTGATACTGTAGTGTACGGAAGGACATGCCGAAGCTGAGGGTATAGAGTTTTGTTATTTCAGGAAGAGAGCAAATATAATAGAAAAAAAAATTCTTCCTCTTAGCTTAAATGTGAAATTGTTTTCTAGTCCTGCAACCAATGATACAGCTTAGCTGTAACCAATAATACATGGGTGAGGCCACATAATTCACTTTCGTATTATCTTAAATTCCAAATGATGTTGATATACCTATATACCTCGTAAGTTGCCCGAAGGTATGTTAATCCTATACCCTCTACTCTCATGTTTGTTTCTTTCACGTGTAATCTGTACAGATCAGTTTTAATCAAATTAAGACCCGTATAAAACTAAATCTTGAATGCCTTAATTTTTTTTTTTTTTTTTTACGAAAATTATAGGAAATGAGTTTTCAATCTGGAGATCGGTAAACTTTGTCTATTTAATGAGATACTAAAAACACATGAACACTCATTTCAAAACAAAATCGAGAGAGAAAGGTGGCCTGAAAATATATCAAAATCGTTATACATTCCATATGACCCCGTTGGGTTATATAGACTAAAAAGACCAATATTTTTTAGGCCACATTTTTTTTCTCGATTTTGTGATCAAATGATCTTACGATTCAATTGCAAAGCAAATGGGTATTCATGAGTTTTTTTAATCTCATTAAATTATAAATTTAATGAGGAAACGCCTCATTTCTGAGAATTTTCGTAGACAAATAAGTTGTATTTCCCGATAAAATGAAACCAATCACGATCACGATTACGGACTATATGTTTATGATAGTACATGGTATCTTAGAAATATTTTATGTGTTCTGTATTACTCTCATATTGTTATAATTATTTAAACAACTCAGTTGCTCACTAACATTTAATTTATTCATAATTAAAATATATAATTCGAAACGAGGCGTTTCGTTTCAAAATCGGTTACATTAATTTGTAAAAATGCTTCACAACTGATCAAAATAGTTGTAAAGAACCACTTTGGTAGGAAATCGAACCTTTTGGTATTGATTTAGAAAAGTGGTTCTGTGTAACCTTTTTTGATCAGTTCTGAAGCATTTTTGGAAATGGATGTGACCGTTTTTGAAACGTACCGCCTCAAATAAAACCTCCATACATTCCATTTGATCCGATCCTGAAAAATGATTCGCTGGTAAATGGAAGGGCATGCGGCTGTAATGAGCCCTACACGGTTGCACAACAGACTATTCGTGACTCCTGTTCAGTGAAGATATTCTTCGAGATAATCACCAGTAGGAGGTGATGCATGTTTCCGATTCCAGCCATTTCGAAACTTAAAGGAATGCTTATGGGTCTTGATAAAAGAAGCACATTCAGAAGAAAAGTTTTTTGTATCATATCCCTTTTTTTTTCTGCGGTATCTGTGTGATGTGACCCAAGACCACGGTCACGTAGTGTCTAGTGTAGACATTAACATGTTTTAATAGTTAACTCCTCTTCCCCTCCTTAAAAAAAACTAATAAAAAAATTGCCAGATATTCGCAAAATTTTAATATATCACACTATCTTTAATATTGTAGTATTGTGATCATTTTCACTTTGCTAATTTCAAACACATCATACATAATACCACCCTGCCCTAAAATATATTAATACTATTTTATTTTAAAGTATTCGTTAGCTGTTTAATTTTTCAATATGGCATAAAAAGCGAGTACAAATAAATAAATAAAATAAAAGGTAAAAATCATAAATAGGTTTTAACATTCAATTAGATATTTTAATTATTTTTTTGGAAAAGTTTTGAATATGTTTATAGTTATCGAAGACATTTCTAAAAATAGTTGAACTTTTCATAAAGGGTAGGTACGAGGAATTCATTTACAAAAAATAATTAAATAGAATAAAGTTAGCAGCTTTAATAACTGGACCAAAAAATATTACTATTATCTAAATACCATCATAAACCTCTGCCAGCACCCTCTCGTTAGACAAGACACCCTACAGTTAGAAGGGGGCCTGGATAACGATAAAAACTGTTGTTTTTTATTTCTTCAAAAAGTTTCGAACAATTACTGAGGTACTAATGCTTATTTGTCGAATTAACTAATGATTTAACTGTTCTTGATTATATTTTTACTGATAGAAACACAGATGTATTACACTCAAATTTATATTATATTTATTATAAGCAGTTATACAATTGTTGGTTCTTATTCTCTTGAGTGAACTTTACATGCCTAAAAAATAGTTTAAAATTTACCAGTCTAATAAATTGTGAAATATAATTAGTAGCCATCCAATGGCTCTTTATAAAATATAAATAAATGTTTTTAGAAAAGAAATGAATTAGTATTTATTTCAAATAATTTTATCCAATATTAATTAAACATTTAAATATTTTCTGAAACTGGGTTTTTTACCCTAAACGTTTGATTTATGCCTACTAATCACCATTCTCACTCTCAAATTTAGTTTATGGAGCTTCATGAAATCTTCTGTACTCTACTGAACCCGCTTAGTCCAATGAGAAATGGAAAAAAATAAAAATTATAAGTCTGTTTGTAAAACGATGGTGTAATCTCAAATTAATTTGTGAGTAGCACTCCAATCTGCAGAATAATTCAAATTCTTTCAAAAGTATTTATTAACATAAGACGAATCTTCGACTAATAAAAACCAACAATATAATTTGAAATGTTAAAGTACCAAAACATTTGGTAATATATATGATTTCTACTAAAACGAATAGTTTTTCTATCCTTAAAAGCTGGGTTCCGCCTCTCTAAAGATCTAACAGCTCCGCTTGTTCGAGAGAGTTGAGTCATGATCATTCGACGCACTCGGCACAATTAACAGCGCATCCTTGTTTTGTTTTTTTTCAATTAAACCCAATTCCAAAGGAAGGAGCAATTTGTTCAATCGTTTTTTCTTGTTTTAAGCAATTTGGAATAACTATTTTTTTTGTTATATGGTATAGAGAAGTTCATTAATTTGTAATAAAATGAATGGAATGGAATACATTCTAAACTATAAGAAATAAAGACGGAGTGATCTATTAATGTGGGCAACATTCTTGAGAAAATCAAGATGGGAAGAAATTATATTGTGCCGAATACGAACTGGTAACTACCCCATTAAAGATGGATAACTTCTTAAAGGTCTAAAGCATCCATGTACCACAGTATATCAACAGACTACAGTCAGTCAAACACTTATTACTAGAGTGCCTTGAATTCGGGAAAAAATCTGACAACAATTAAAATTACCAATAGTCTTGGAGTTATTTTAATCGACTATCTTAAAAAAGGAAAAACCATTACAGAAGCATACTACGCATCATTACTTGACAAGCTGAAGTCAGAACTTGCGGGGAAATGGCCATATTTACAGAAAAAAAAACTCTGTTTCACAACGCACCGTCTCACACCTCAGGGGTTGCCACGGCGAAAATTCACGAATTACGGTTTAAACTGCTTGACCATCCGTCTTACTCACCAGATCTAGTCCCAAGCGACTTCTTTTTGTTCAGTCATCTAAAAATTGCGCTCGGAGAACAGAGATTTTCGTCAAATAAAGATGCAATCACCTTCGTGAACTATTATTTTGTAGAGGAAAACACCGAGTACTTTTTGGACGGGTTGCAGAAATGAGAGGTTCGCTGGGAGAAGTGTGTAGAGTTAGCAGGAGACTATGTTGAAAAATAAAAAATATAACTCAGAAAAAAATATCTTGTATTTTTGTCAGGTCGGAAACTTTTCAGACCACCCTCGTAATTATAGTAAAATTTTTATTAGAAAAAATGTCGATATTAAATCTAGATTATAGGAGTGCTAATAAGTTAATGCTTACAAATTTCAACTTAACATCTTTCTCATTCACACTTCAATTATTAATTATGATGGTTAATGTCACTTGCTACTATCACAACTTGGTTTGACTTTTATTTCCATTATTTATATTAAAATATTTAATTACTTTACGTTATATTATATCCTCATTTTTTCAATAGTTAATTATTTTTTAAAGGCACAGACAAAATTTTAGGAAGAAATTCTCAATGAACATAATCTCAAATAATTTGATACAATTGATTGTTTGTTGACTTGATTCATATCCATTAGGCGTTCTCTGGAAGTTCAGCAGATTCCCACGGGATCCGCAAGTAGTGTATCCCGGACAGGGAGGAAATACGGCGTTTTCCTCAGAACATCTTCAATAGCTATAATACCCTTCAACAAATAGCTGAAAGTTTCCCAGACAATAATTACTGAGGAAATATAATTGCTCACTAGCAACTGGCCGGTAAGGTATCGTTATGTTATGGGAGGGCGTAGAGCCAGCTACAACGGAATTTCTCAGGTAAGTCGACCATAGAGCCGCTTCCTTCTGCATGTGCCGTATGGAACTTGGATTTCCATATCGGCAGATGCCTTTGTACATATGTTTTATCCATAAAGAATGAATTGAAAGATAAAAATATCTTTTATAGTTTCAAACATTATTTATATGATATAATAACAAAATTAAGAGACCTGGATTGCTAAGGGCAATCCTTATAGGAATTAGTTAAATTTTAATATAAACAGTAACGATGAGTGAGTTATATTCTATTCTGAAACCTTCTAGTTAAGTGATGGTCATGAAACATATGGATCATTTTGAAATGCATATATATAGAATCCTGCATTAACTACAGATAACTTACGTAAGACCACTAGCGGATCTAGGATTAAATTTTGAGGTGGGTTTCAGTCCAAAAGCTTTTTTTTTATGTATACATATACATATGAAAAAAACGCTTTCGGGCTGAAGCCCTCCTCCCCCAAAAAAAATTAAATCCTCGATCCGCTAGTGTTCTTACGTAAGGATTATATATAACGATAATTAATTGGAAAAAAAAAAAAGAAACTAACTACCTATGTAACATGGTGTTTAAGTGATTCTTGAAATCCTATTTAATGTGATTACACGAACAATAATACGTTAAGAGATAGTATTTAATATTTTTTCTATAAAACATAATAATATTTTACCATCTTTAGGGGGGAGGGGAGCTTCAGCCCGAAAGGCCCCTCCTCTTCCCCCCGTAGATCAGGATGTGCGTAGGACACATGAGACATATACATTGTGATGGTAGGATGACACATTTTACTTGACAATCACTTACCGCCAAGAAGGAAGGAAGAAGTCTATAGGGAGAAAGCGACAAAGCGTCACAGTTCTAGGAGAAACAATGTCTTCCTTCTTGTTTTTTTTTCCATGGCTTCCTTGATGGTAAAAAAAGTAAATAATTAAACTGTTTAGGTTATAGGTAATAGTTAAATAAGAGTATGGAATATAAATATTTTAAAATATTTCTTTATTCTAAATGATGATCTCATCACAAGGTCTGAAAGAACTAATTAACAGGTAAATCTCTATTACCTATGCTTGTCATGGAACTTTCATGAAAATTATTAATATGGAAGTTCCTGGCTGGTTTTTAACTGATGTTAACTGAATAGTTGATTCAATAATTAACAAAAAGATTAAAAGATATAAAAGAGCTCAGTTTATATATTTTCAAAGTAATTATGTGATGATAACCCACACGGGCCATCTCTAAAATCCCCACCAGTTTGAACATACCCTAGGACACGAGTCTCCTCAATGAGCCGCCGCAGTTTTGTCCAAATACTTAAACACAAGTAGGATTCTATTATCTACTGTCAGACCATCGGCTCACCTCAGCCTAGATCTTTTAGCTCTTCAGATCCGATACGAAACTTTCTAAATTGGCATCCTCGATTTGTCTTATACATTTATTCAGAACGCTTGATCTACCAAACCAAGTCTCCTCAACTTCAAAAACTTGACTATATCTGGTTTGCCATAACCCATATTGCAGTCATATAACTCCATGTTCTCTCTCATCAATAATATAATAATTAAATCTCTACTTTAAATTCTAATTATATTCCTTTCATTGGTCTCAAAATAGTCCAGATTTGCAATAATAAATTAGAACAGGTATGACGACAGTCTTATAATGAATAGGAACATAGCTTAAAAGGAACATTCTATGGTTCAATAGAGCCTAAAAATAAACTTTTAAGTTTAACAATGTTTTTGGAATAGAATCACTCAATAGACCAGAGATTTAATTGTCATGTAACTTTACCATAGTAGATATAAAACAACAAAAAATACCCAGTAGGATTTCATGGCGCAAAATCCGCCATTAAAGTTTTTTAGGAGGCACATTTTGAAGGAATTATGAGAGTATATTTTCCGGGTAAAACATTTAAAAATAGACAACTAGGGGAAAAACAATTAGGGGGACAGGCACAGCAAGTGTAATTATATAGGGTCTACAAGTTACTAATTCTACTTTCGCTTGCATTGTATTTTCTTGCAAACAGAAACCCTTCTTAAAGAGGAGAGTAATACGATTTTTGGAGAGGGGAGAGGATGATTCATGCGCCAACGACTTTGGGCAGGGAAATTAGTACTTCTGATTCCCAGTGTATTTAATATATGAAAAATAATTTTATAGGATATATTACTCGATCTAATTTCGCAGGTTTTCTAAGATTCAATACAAGGGGGATGGTGAATGCAATGGACGAAAACCCTTTGAAGTAAAATCACTCCCCACCACCAACCGGTGGCGTGCCGAAGAGGTACCAAGGAAGGCCGTCCTAGGTGAACTACCAGGAATGCTGCCTGGCCCACCTGTCCTTTCACCTGGCTCCATTCATATTCTCGCTCTGCCACTCCTCACCATCGAAGGATATCTTAAAGCTTTTGGATATTATATTAACAAAATGTTCAATCAGCGCTAGCTCGAATGAATCATCTTAAGTTCTTCAAGCCCATCATGATATGGGATAAACATTCAAATCGAGTAATTATTGAGTAATTCATAAATTTGAGTTTTTTAATCCTTGGTATGCCTGTCACTGGTTACGTAATCTCATCCCATTAAGCATGATTTCGTCACATTTCCTTGGTATCAGATGCTGTTTATTTTAAGTAAAGTCAAGATATTTATATTTACATATATATTTTTATTTCTTAACCCTCATTTTTCAAAAAATACTGACAATCAGTGAGTTTGCTGTCGGGAAGAATATGAGTATTATCTTTGTTATCGGCGTGTAGGAGTGCGGTACCAAACAGCATCACTACCTGTCTTGAATTTATAATAGATTTTTAGGCGAGAAGATCCCCATCTAGCTTCTTTCGAGCCTTCTAAATATGTTATCGGATAGGTTGATTGTCGCCATATCTTGTAAGAGAGTGTTAGGATCTCCGTATTAGTTATTGTAAAATCTTTTGTAGTGGTCGTTAACTATCGGCATGTGTAGTCTTTATACAAACTAATATTTGTGACGTACCATGGAGCTTTAGTTATAGTTCTGCATTATTAATTCCGTGATGTTAATTTTATTTATTGAGTTTGCCTCTACTCGATAGGATCATAGACAATAATTGCTAACACTATTAGATTTTTTACACTCAGTTGTAAATTATTTTTATTTTTTCCTTATTGGTGCATGTTTACAATCCGTGAGTTTGTACCGTGTCATAAATAAGCGAATTCATACCATGGAATAGATAACCAAGAGAAAATTCGCTATGACGATTATTATTAATATATTTCAATCGCACCGTAATGTTTGAAATTTTCTAGTGTTCAAATATTAGTGTTGAAGCTGTTTTTCTATATCACAATAAAAATGTTTGGTGCGTTCTTAGTACGTTATTTCTAAAAAAACAAAAAAAAAAAAAATTCAGTTCTTAGATAAGAATATTTTATTCTTACATGTCCCTTAATCAGTGATTTACTATCACCTAATCGATTTTTCATAAGATGTGTAGATTTTCTTATCAAATTCTTTGTCCTCACATTTCAAATCGGAGTATTTTTATATCCAAATTTTAATTTCTGACGGGAGACTAGATTTAATTTTCAACACTACCAATTTTTTTTTTTTTTTTTTGTTTTTTATGAGAATGAAATGTCTGCAAATCAATTCAAAGCCAGAAGAGAAACTGAAGGGTCGAACGGTGAATGAGGATTCAAGTCAAAACAATAACTATAAATGTCTTACTAAAAAAGCAGTTAATTCTAGAAAACCAGCTTTTTATTATCCAATACTTTAGGCAAGTTTTATTCCGAAAATATATCTCACTTGTGTTTACTTCTTCCTTTTGTAATGAATACGATTTTTGCTTCACGCAGGATTATTTGCTATCTCATATTTTTCTATTTTGAATAATGAATTTAATTTGAACAATATAGTAAAATAAATATTAACACACTCACTTATACATTTGTATTTATAAATCGTCTAATTTAGAACAAAAGTGCAAAAATGTGCAATTTAATGTAACAATAATCAAAATCGTGCAATTTAAGCCAAAAACGGTAAAACGTGCAATTTCGTGCAATATGAATTTTAAATATGTTATTCTACAGGTCCTGAAAAGGATAGATATTCGAGTCAGGAATTTTTACACGCAAGCGAATAAAAAGTGCAATAACATGGAAATCCGGTCTCTATCATCATCTTCTGATACCAACATATTTATCCATAACTTATCAATAAATATTTTTCCTCATAGCTTACGTTAGATCGTTAAATCAAAATGAAAACTAAAATGCCTTACCTATAACATCTGTTGTAACAGCTGGTTAAAACGAGGTCATACGTAGTTCCTTTAGTAGGGATAAAAACGAAGGCTTAGTGAAAACTGATTATAATAGTCACAGTTATTTCTATTAAAAAGAGTGGAATATAATAAAATCACTATATCTTGATAAATCATCAATAAATACATGAATATGTTAAACTGGCTATGTCGCTGGTTTGCTGTAATAAGTAACATTTTAACAAATTAAAGCACTAAGAAACTAAGAAATCAGACGAATTTTTAGTCTATAAAAACAAAAGGTTTTGGATTTAAGTTATTTTTATGCGGTTAAAGAGTTTTTGCATCCATAAATACGATATAAATTTGTATTTATTTATTTTGTAATTTTTTATCATTTATTTATTTCATTTATTTTGTTTAACGTGTTAACTTTATAGGCTGTGATACATACCCCTTTTTGTTTAATTATTAACGTCCATCTGAAATTTCATAAATAGTTTCATCTCATCGTAACCTACAACTATTTTATTTACGAAAGCTCTTAGAATAGGGATTTTAAATCTGGAGGGGGGGGGGAGCAAACTTTGTCTATTTAATTTAGGCACTAAAAAACTCGTAAATAATCATCTGCTTTCTACTTGAATCGTAAGATAATTTGATCACGAAATCGGGAAACAAGGTGACCTTCAAAAATATTGAGCCGTTTGGCGTGACCTACACCTCCAAATTTTCAAAATAACGAAGTTATGATAGGATACCTAGCTTTAAATAACTAAACTTTAATAACCGTAACTTTAACAACTTATAACGTTCAGTTGACGTATTTTTAATTTAATTATTCACAACTAGAAGATATAATAATATATAATTTTAATTAAGGACATTGATGACCAAAAGATTTTACGCCTTCACTATACAACAATCAACCAACCAACGATATAAATTCATAAATATGTTCTTACAAGTTTAGCTCCACCTAAAGTGTACTGTGAAGTTTGGTTACTTGAATTTAATATCCAAGAACACGAAAATTGGAGGTAGAAGAATGGGATTAATTTTTATAGAGGAATGAGCCAACATTTGAAGTAAAAAGTTCAGGAACGAATCAATATTTTAGATATGGAGAGGAAGTTTCGGTAGAATGTTTGCAACCAAAATTAAAACAGGAAGGGAGCTTTTTATAGGTTAGTGAGTGAGTTTTTAGATCTGAAGTTGGAGACTTCTATTGAATGAATGTGAAACTGGATACAAAGTACTCTTGGATCCTTAAATTACAGACCTAATATTCTTTAAATCAGCCGCCATTTATTAAAGCAGCGGCTCTGGAACGGCAGACAATGTTCTTTTTATTCAGAATAACATGCACTTTCATAATTTACAATCAAACCTTCACCTGCGATCAGGTCGATTTTTGGGCCAGGCCTATTTAGGGAATAAAATAAAAAAGAAAGATATTTACAAAATGTAGAAAAATAAGTGGGAGGAAGAAGAGACAAAATTAAGGGAAATAAAAATACACTGTTTCAAATGGGAAACCTCTTATCGGTCCCCCCGGAAAGAATTGAACATTGTGAGTTCTCGCATGCCTACCAACTAAGAGGTCTTGATCCTCCGACCTGCGAGAGCTGCCATGTCCAAAAGACAATAAAAGACATTATACAATACTGCACTACACTAAAAACTATCAGGGAAATTTTGAACATGGCGCTTACAATAAAAGAAAATTTAAAAGACGACGAAAAATCATTTAAAAAATATCACCATCACCTTAATGAGGTGAAACTTTATAATAGAGTTTAATCTGAAGGTGTTGCCAATCACCCTGCTGAGTAGAGACAAGAAAAATAAAAAATGAATGAATGAATGAATCGAATGAATAAATGTTATTTTATTCATAAAGAGATTGTCATTTCTTTTATTTTCCTACCTATACTAGGTAAGGAAAGTATTGCAATCGGGTAAAATTTCCGATATGCCGTTTTCGACGGATCTATATGTTTCAGAGCCCCCTGAGTCCGAAAAACACATTTTTAGTCATTCTCGGGAACTACTGAACCAATTGTTGCTTCTTTTTTTATTTTGTAGGGTTTTGAACTACACAATCTTCACTATTTCCTCTACTTTTAACAAAAAATATTGTTTGACAATACTAAGCTATGGCAAAAAGTTTCCGATCAGCATTATTAGTGAGTATTGAAATTTTTACACTGATCTACCTTAAGCCGGTTTACATTGCTTTAGTTTATCAATTAAACCGTACACAAATCTTTTCTTTGGTCAATTTTAAGGAAAATAAATCTAGTTCAATTCTTTTTTGTTTCTTCATGAACATATTTAAAGATATAAAAACTTTTCTGGAATAGGTAGGAAAGTCGTGTGAGTGGACACACCAGATTTTTTTTTATTACTTTTGTGAAAATGCTAACAACTAACTTGAGATTGCTATTTTTCTTTAAATTTATTCTATGCTTGAAAGGGGATGAGGATAAGCTCCTTGACTTCCAAGAAGTCAATCAACTCCTCTTCAATTTAGTATTTGAAATCAGTTGGTATGTCCTAAGCTATTTCTTAATTACCATAAAAAATACATAAGTTATATATTTATAAAAATTATTTCTTTATACCGTGGTAAATAAAAAATAATGATAAACCCAATATTTATATAATGACCCTTGAACTAATTACACAGGCGGATAGAGTTGATATCCATCGCAGTTTGCCACTGCTCGGTTACTCCTCCTAATTGCAGGTGGTTGCACCTCTCCAGGTTACCTCCGGAGATGCTATAATTAATTCGCAGGGAGGGTTATTGCACAGCTAGCTGAGTTATCGGCTTCCTGGTGACACACTTACTATTTCCCAGCTCTGAGGAATGTTGCTCGCTCCACGCTCTCTCAGTTGCGTCACCTTAGGGTCGTTCTACGGCCTTCTCTATATGTTTCTGCTGAGGTCGGCTATATTGTGTAATACCTAATAATAAAAATAATAAATAATAATGACGGAAATTCGGCAATACGATAACATCGTTGTAACATCCTGTTCATACTAACGAATATAGTTTTCCTCCTTGGATCAGAAAATATATAATTCCTTTATGCTACAGGTTTAGCTCTCGTGTAAGAGCATATAGTCTCACTTCTTATTTTTATTTTTAATTAATAGTTATGTCATCGGATTGTTAAAGATGTTTACGTACGGGGTTGTTCAGCAATGTAAGATTTACTTTTAATATTTTACTTTACCCTTCACCTACAACGTTATATTTGGGGACTAAACATCCAATATTCAAATGATATTATTATTAGAAAAAAATATTAACATTGCATGCTAGATAAAAAAATATTTTAATTATACAAAAATAAATAGTAATTTGTGATAGTTTTTTTTTGAAGAAGCCGCATTTTATTAAAGCAACATTTTATTAAATTTTAAACTGTCAGACATAACAATGATTCAGACCCCTTTTTATCGAATTATTAAAATTCGCCTGAAACTTCGTAAATAGTTTCATCTCATCGTAACCTACAACTATTTTTATTCAATCTGAAGGGAGCCAAACTTTGTCTATTTAATTAAGTACTAAAAACTCGTAAATACTTATTTGCTTTCTACTTGGATCGTAAGATAATTTGATCACAAAATCGATATAAAAGGTGGCTTACAGACACGGGCGGATTTACGGGGGGGAGAGGGTCTTTCGGGCTAAAGCCCCCTCCCCCAAAAATGGCAAAATATAACCATATTTTATGGAAAAAAATATTAAAAAATTATCTCTTAAAGTGTTGTTGTTCGTGTAATTACATTAAAAAGGACTTAAAGAATCACTTAAACACCATTTCATATAGATAGTTAGTTTCTTTCTTTTTTTCCAAAGTAATTATCGTCATTTTTATGAAAAAAAAGCTTTCGGGCTGAAGCTCCCCCCAAAATTAAATCCTGTATCCACAAGTGCCTACAGATAAATTGGGCCATTTGCCTTATTCTAGACAATCTCGTTATTTTGAGGGTGTAGGTCACGCCAAATGGCTCAATATTTTTTAAGTCCACCTTTTTCCTCGATTTTGTGATCAAATTATCTTACGATCCAAGTTGAAAGCAAATGAGTATTTACGAGTTTTTAGTACTTAATTAAATAGACAAAGTTTGTTCCCCTCCAGATTGAAAACGCCCCAATTCTAAGAGTTTTCGTAAATAAAATAGTTTTAGGTTACGATGATATGAAACTATTTACGAAGTTTCAGGCGGATGTTAATGATTCGATAAAAAGAGGTCAATATACGGACTATTAAGAGAATAATAGAACAATAAATGATGGACAAAATAATGAATTTTTTTTTATTAATTAATTTTAAACAAAGCTTTGAAAAATATAAATGTATGTTATATAAATTTTAAAAATCGCATTAGTGAATATTTACACTGCTATGAGGAATATCTAAAATAACTAGCTAGTTCCCCA
The DNA here is from genome assembly GCA_928085145.1 of Nezara viridula. Taxonomy (NCBI): domain Eukaryota; kingdom Metazoa; phylum Arthropoda; class Insecta; order Hemiptera; family Pentatomidae; genus Nezara; species Nezara viridula. Next base: position 83,300,771 of record OV725080.1, on the reverse strand, counting down.
CAGCTAAATAAGACTCCAGAATATCCTGACACTCAATTGAGTTACTGGAAATAAAAGCAAGTGAGAGCGTTTCATACATCGTATCTGAACGGAGAAGCTGGTCATTCCTAAAAATAAAAAATTAAGGTATAATTCAAAGACCCGTTCTAGGTATAAAATATTGAAATATAAATGATTTTCACAAAAAAATAAGTACATTTATAAAACTCATCAATACATTATTCCACAGTTAGACCATACTGTCCCATAACCACTTTCTGTCCTTCTGGTAACCTATACCACGAGCCAAATTTTTTATTATTGTTCATTTCTTCTTGTTTAATTTAACCTCAACCTCTTCTGTGTATTAGGTTTCAGACCTTCTTGATTATATTCGATTTCGCTGGATAAGAGGAAGAAAAAATATAAAGTTGGTGCTACATGATAATTTGGAAGACAGATAAAAGTATATTTTTTTATATAAAATCAAACAGCCCAATAAGAATCAATTGAGTCAGAAAGTAGAGGAAACAACTAACTAGCGGTAATTGGGGTTATCCGAAGAAAAATATTCACGTCAAGTTCCTACTTTGAAAAATATTGGCATAGCAACACTAAAACCAAAAAAAAGATTTTTTTAATACTTTTTTTACTTAAATTTAAAATATTAATAAGGTCTCAATTATAGGCTTTTAGGATATTCGCTGAACATCAACAGTATATTAAATATACAATAATATAACTCTTTGAGTTATGAAGAAAAAATAAATTTAAATAAATTAACTTTCTTTAAAAAAAGTAAGAACGCCAACATAAAAAAAAAGGTCTGTCAAATAAGGTCAATATAGCTTCCTCGCCAAATTAAACAACAAAATACAGACAATGAAGGCCTATACATATTTAAAACTTATCGATGCTTACATCCTACCCTTCAATTATAACTAGTTAAAAAAAGATTTGGAGCAAAGCCCCTTTGAATGAAATTGATATTAGGGAATTTCTACACTATTCTCCACATTTCCTTCAACTAGCGGTTTTCAAAATATAGACGCGTAGAAAACAATACGTTTTCAGATTCGAAAGCAGAAATATTTTCTGAAAGTAGTGGATGAAATTTTCTGAAATGGATATCTACTTGATTTTATATTTACCAATTCCTAACATTCCTCCAAATTTGAGCCAGATTGAATGTGCGGTTTTTAAGATATAGACGTATCACGAAAAATACGTATGAGCATATTTAACAGAAAGCAGTTGACGGAATGCAACGGAATTGATACAGCATTATTTGTTTACTAACATCTATCTTTTTTCCAGCTTCAAATCGAACGAGCCGTTTCTGAAATATTGGCATAGCTAAGGAAACACATTTACGGATGTTAAAGCGGAAGTGCTGGATGGAATTTGATAGAATTGATATGGGACCATCTAGATAACAATCTGCATATTCCCTAAAAATTTCATGAAAATTAGATAAACGGTAGTGAATGATATGCCCGTTACCTCGATTTGACTACAGACAAACGCCGAACCAAATTTGATCCTTGATGTCTGAAACGTAAAACGCGAGTGAAATTTTTCGATTCTGAACACATAATGTTTTTTGACCTCCTGTACGATTAAAAAGCTTCTCTACCTGCGGCAGTGAGGAAGCAAAATGAAATATAAAATTTAAATCAACCCAAACACAGAGTGCATGCATAACGCATACGATATGTTTATGTTAAAAAAGAGAAAACTCTTCAACAACAGGTGCAGAAGCTTATATTACTCAATATTCTTAGAATATGAAATTAGGATATCCAAAAAACAAAAATTACACAAAAAGGGAATATGACAGAATGAAAGAGGAAGTATAGCGTGTACGACGCCCAAAGGCGAAGAATGAGTTATAATATAAAGCCCACTTAACCAACATATCCCTACACGCTACTATTAGCCTCGATCGTGTAGCAAAATAAGGGGGCCATTTTTATTTCTATTTTGAAAAGCCATTGAAAAAAATCCGGTCGAAGGAGATGATTTTACAGAAAACATATCCAACACAGATAATTTAAGCAGAGCAATTCTAAAGATATTAGTTTATTTATACTTACCTTAACCATCATTAAACCAGTGGGCGGGGTGGCCGATTGGGCTAAAGCGTGTGCACTGCACCGCCGTTGCCTGGCAACCTGACATATGAACCAAAGATATCCGAAAAATGGCTTTCGCACCTCGATTACGAATATCATAATATAACTGTAGTAACCAGCAATATAGTTAAGATTCAATAATCTTCTTTGAAATTATTAATTTTGCGATAAGTACAATTTTCCATTCCAAAATGAGACTACAAATTTATGTAAAAAATAAAATGTAGTTTAAGATAAATTAGCCTTGCTGGCAACAATGTCATAAAATCTAGGGCCATCTTGGATTGTTGCTTAGTTGCACATCCGCTTACTAATGACTTCTTTAATCCTTAGTAATGACTTCTTTAATTTACATTTTAATAATTTTCATAATGGATACGATGGAATTTACATGTGCTCTAAGCGTGTAAATTTGTGTAAACTAATTTAAAAGTTATTTATTTTTATAATTTCTTGTCAATTATTAGTTGAAAGGAGTAGGTAGATGAAAAGTTAATACAGTGTCTCTATTTTATTATTAGTTGGATGTATTATTATTAGTTGGCTTAAAATACCGCGACCCTTGAAGGATCTATTGTGCGCTAGTTCAATGGATTACTATTGTTATTATTTTATAGGTTTCCTATGTATTCTATATGCATATACACAATCCATATATCCACTATATCTGTGTTTCTCGTGGCTCTTAAACGAGGTACATTGTGGATAATACGCAACAATGGATTATAGTTAAAAAAAAAAAATGTTTTATATACGAACTCAAATTATGGACCTGGACTCTAACCAGCCCTCTAGAAAGAAATGTTCGAAGATTTTTTTGCATTGAAAGTTTTGAAGAAAAATTTCTCCGCACGATAACTGCAACGATCTGGGATCAGAGTATTGACATAGAGGAGAAAGGCCAATAAACAACTGTTTACAGAAACTGCTTAGTCTATATCTCATGATATGAAGCGAGGAGGCTGAGTTGGGTGAGGCATGAGCCTGGAAGTAATCCAACAGGAGTCCTCCACAAAACAATGCATGTCACATCAGTTGGCAAGATAACACGCCGAAAAAATAGAATCAACAAACATGGTGCACATCTGCACGCAGACAACTAAAGAAGGCTGCTTCAGTCGATCAGAGCTACAAGGTCAGTTAAACCAACAGAAAAAAATATATAAATAGTTATATGTACATGTCACTTATGTTCTATAACTCCACTTAACTCAAGTGTAATTTTTGTCTTATGAGGATTGTTTAATCTCCTAAACTATATAAGCTATTAATAATTTTGGCGAAAGTATCAATTACAAAGATGGAAGAGGACAGCTGTATCCGGTCGTAGATCGTTCCACCTGCGCTGTAATCCAAGACACTCCTCCCCCGACTTCCTGTTGCCGTACTCCACTACCTCTTCCTCTGCGCGCCCCTTCGAAGTCTTCAGTTTCTTATAGCTTTAGTTGAATCATGTGGAATTCCAGTATATATTTTTCTGTTTAGGATCATTTATATGATCCGATTGTCATATGTGACCTATTATTGAATATTCCTAAGTAACAATTACTTTGCAAAAGTATTACAAATTTACAGAAATGCATTAAACAAACTCTGTGCTCGCATGGGCACTGAAGAATTGCCCACTCTTAAGGTTATGTTAACCAATTACCGATTACATGTTTATAATATAGTCCTATTTAATCCACATTTCAACTCGGGACATGTTGGTCATCTAGGATATATACCAAAGATACCTGAAATACATTAACTTAGTAAATAAATAATTGTGTATGAACTGTTAAAAAGTATATCTTACAATATTATTCAATGTTGCAATGTAAAGTTTGAATCTTGCTATCCATCAAATAGCATACGTATGTAAAATTGCAAGTAGTATGAATATAAATAATACAAGAACAAGAATAATGAAACAAGATGATTCTCTAATTACGTGACCAAGGACGTAACCTCGAATATAATTAGGGATAAGCGCTAAATATTTGTTTTTAATTATGGACAATCTATTAAAAAACCATAACACGAAAACGTATTCAGGGTTGAGACGACCTTAATCACGCACATAACAAATTTGGAATTGAACGTATTCGGTATTAAACAAAACGTTTGCTAATTGCATCGTTTCTGGGTCCAACATACAATCACATAGTTCGCTATCATAATCAACATGCAATGTTTAAAACGATGTTAAACGTCTGTGGGAATGTTATTAATTGATATATCATGATGAAAGCAATGTTGAGGTATGTATTCAAACACATGTTAATAATAAGGTTGGCGTCCAAATTGATTCTAGTCCTTATCAATAAAAAAAAATAATTCATTATTTCTTTAAGTTTGCAAAAAAATACAATTCCATGCAAATCAATCGAATTCAACCAATATCTACAATTCCTTAAATAATTATTATTATTTTTTTTTTGTTAAGATAATACTTGGTTATTGAGAGATATTACAATCTGTACCAAAGGACATCTATAATAAAAGAAAGTGTTCGGAGATCACATTCAAACTCTATGTACAATAAATTAAACAGAAAAATAATATATATACAATAAATAAGAATAAAATAACTTAAAAATAAATAAACAAAAAACACATGCATGCCTATATACACTATTTACAATCAGGCGAGAGAACTCCGAGCCAGACTTATCCCTCCAACTGTGGAGAGAAAAACATAACTCCAGGAGATCCCTACACTAATCCCTCAACCGCGTTACTAGGGATAAATCCAGTGGAGATTGAGCGAAAGCACTTTAACCACATACACTCATGTCGTGAGTAGAGAATCTGGTCGTTGTCAGAACATTAAATTAATTAAATAGTTATTAATCAATTTATGTTAAAGTTTTCATATGTTCATATCGTTGAATTTTTCTGAATGTCTATTAACCAGCAGAACGGCAATATCGTTTCTGAATAACAGAATAAAATTTAATTTCGTGAAAAAAATTGTGTACTCATAATTTCTAAAATAAAAAGTGAAGTAGCACAATAGGTGAGATGCTGATCTGACAGCACTCAGTCAGGACAGGCCTTACCGAATAACAGTTCAAAATATATTCTTAGTTAAAGTAGGGAGGTATATACACCAATCAATAAATGTAGAGATTACACGGGTACATTCTTCAATATATGAGAGGAAAACTAGGTAGGTAAGTGATGAAACTTCTTTTTCATACACGTAAAAACTTTTAAGTTAAAGTTTAGTTTTTAGATAGTCATAAACCTATGACTTCCTGTCCTACAGTATCCTTTAATAACACCCCACTTATCACTCTTGAACAAATCCGATACCTAGGACTCCACGTGGACAAACGTCACACATGGAATCCTCATGCGAGACTGAAATGACAAGAAACAGCTCGACGTTCCCACTTACTAGACAAACGATCTAAGCTTCCAATTAATTACAAAAGACTCATATACATGACTATAATAAGATCTATTTGGACTTATGGAGTTGAGCTATGGGGCTCCACTAAACAATCGAATTCCTCTCGTATCCAATCCCTACAATTCAAAATCTTTAATACTCCTTACTTTGTCGCAAATAAAAAACATCCATAACGATCTTAATGTTCCATATGTTTCCGATTTGGCCCAATCCAGATACATAACCTTCCATAATAAACTTCATAACCATCCGAATCCTCTTGTTTCCAACCTTGCTTCCTCTTCAATTCTTGATAATCCTCCGAGGAGTCTGAAAAGAGATGGCCGGATCCTATTGTAGACATATTATCTGAATGCTATCCGTGGGTAGTTTCTAAACAAGCGTTTTCATGCGATTATATTTCTGTGTACACATTTACTTGATGTATTTATATTAATACAGTTGTAAATATCGTGAATAAAATTTAAAAAAAAAGGTCTTTAGATACAATTAGATACGGTAAGAAGTTATGAATGGTTTTATTTACATAGGTATAGAAAGAACAAGACACAGTACTGTAAAATAATGTAAGATTTATAAAGAATATAAGAAAACTAAATATTAAGATAAAGACATGGAGAAAGTAATTAGTTGAGTACATCAAAAATATTAAGGACATCCAAATTTCTAACAGAATATCTATCATGCAGTTAGTTAAAATCGGTAATAATATATTTATATATGGAAGAAATCAATAATATTAAGAATCAACCATCTTCGTTATGATATTCGGTATTTTCCTATATACATATATTGTTACAAATTTTAACTTACTTTAGCATAGTTACTTCTTTATTTATTTGAATGTACTTAATACTTTGCTATCTTTATTTTTTTTTTAATATCTTTTAATAACATCATGTAACTGTTACATTACTCTATAGTTTTGTAACTTGTTCTCTTTACCCCTGATGAAGAACGGCTTCGTTGGATCCTAACGAAGGTTTAATGATTATGTGATATAGCTTCCACTATTCTATGACCGCCACCCTGGACCATCTCATCTCTCTCTTCTATTTACCGTATCAATTAAATTAAAAAACGTATTTTAACATCTTCGTATATCATCCCTACACCATAACCTGCAACAAGGAATTCAGCAACACTGAATAACCAAGGTTATTTGCAAGGTCTTAGGGTCTCATTGCTGAACTTTAAGCAGTTAATTCATCCAATAACAATCACTTATTTGTTCCTCCCTCACGACCAAAGATAGGGAAGCTTTGCATTTGTGCGAAAGGTCAAAAAAAAGTTTTAATCTCCCTCACGAATACAAAGCTTTCCTATCTCCCGGTAGTGAGGAAGCAAAAAAATATGATAGTATTATATTATTGGTTAAGATAATGTTATAATTTTATTCTTTTGTTAATGGGTGAAGGGATGATGCATCAAATTTATTATATTATTGTTTAATAATTCACAACGCGCACCTTCGATTTGGCACAAATTTAAAGAGACTTTAGGGGTTGGTCAACAAATAATGAAGTAGATATCAATTTCATTAAATTCCATCAACTACTTTCAAAAAATACTTCCACTTTCGGATGGGAAAACGTATTGTTCTTTACACGTCTTTATTTCGAAAATAGCTCATACGATATGATCCAAGGTAGAATGAAATATGGAGAATATTATGTGAATGATCAAGTATCAATTTCATTAAAAACCATTTAAAAATGACTGTGAAATGTTGTAGGCAATGGAAAAGTAGGTTAAATTTATACTTTAATTTTAAAGAGTCTATAAGTTCATTCACTGCTAAATTTTATAAGGATAATCATAGGATAAATAATATTTTTGGGTAATATGAAGTTTTAATTGCTTATGACTCTCCGATAAGATTGAATGCAATTCTTTTTTTATTTTTAAAAAGTTATGACTTAACTTAATTCTTTGTCATTTTTGTCATTATCATTTTATCTGTGTAGCACAACCAAAATAACTGTGACCATACCCAAAGAAGACTGGGCACAGAAGCTTGCCTCATCCTTTAAGAAAAATTGAATTTTAAATGGCATATCAGTTTGGGAAATTAAGGAAAGGTGAAATTAGAGAAACTTCAAACCGAAGATCAATACGAAAAGAAGCCATCCTCCGTTGCTTCTCCTTCTGAGAGTAATTTGTCGGGTCCGTCCTTCGATGATGGGAAAACTCGAATATACCAGAATGATGAAAAATAAATTAATAAATAAATTAAATTAAAAACTGTGTTTGACTATTAAAGCAAAGCAGAATTCCACAACAGAAAATAAAATTGTGATTTAACTTGTCAATGACGCTTAGCGACAAATGCTAAATAATTAAATAATATTAGTTTAAATGTTATAACTATCTTTATACATTATTTCTAAAAGGTGTATTTTTTTTTGTAGTTCCGTCATGTTTTCGTCAATTCTTAATCAAATCCAATGATTGACCACTCGTTTTGAATATCTTCACGTTCGAAAAATATTCACCTCACCCCGAAATTTCAAGAAAAATAGTTATGGAGAAAAAGATACTGTATTTGCGAATGACTCAAAGAGTATGCATTTTTTCTGATTAGTTGAAAGATTACTAAATTTTCTACAAAACAAAAAAAAAAAAATAGGACAAATATTAACATACAGTCCATTAGATTTGGTATACTTAATAATTTCTTGCTCTGGGAAGATATTGCATTTACTATTCTACTACCTTTTTTTATCTGCTATATATTTTATTATTTCTTAGAGGCATTTTTTGTTGGTATATTATATATTTATTAATAATTTAGAAAATCCCATGATCAAGACATTATTTTGAATATTACCTCTCCCGTCAGCGTTTAAAAAAAGTCCCAAGAAAAGTAATTTGTACAAATATTTCGGTATATTATGTTAAATGGAATATTTTAATCGACAAAGGAAAAACAATTATTTCCTTCTCTCAAATAATACATAGGATCTACTTATTTCCATATTGTTTTGCTATTCGCTCAATAAATAACATATTCTGCGAATTATTCGCACGGGCCAACTAGTTAATTTCATTAAAATATATATGTAATTTCGTATGAATACTTAAATACATTCCTCTAGGTTTTTCAATAAAAATTAATACTAATCATATATCTTTAATAATTTGACTTTTCGACCAGTTTTTCATGATCATCAAAAAATTATTGAAGACTTTTTTTATTTACACCTGCCAAAACGGCATATTAGCCAATGTACTTCATTTACAAGAGATCCTCCGTTCTTAAGGAGTTAGCAAAGGATGACATTTAGAGGAAGAGGATGGAGGCCTGAAGTTGTTTGGAAAGTGCGACCTCTCACTCGGCCTTCGGTACCTTCTTTATTATTTATAGGCCACCTGCAATCTAAGGCTGATCACAATTGCTCAACCAGTATTTGATTAACAATTTTTACGATGTGATTAGGTAAGGAATTTTAATTTAAGTTTCTGATTGAAATTAAACAGGTTATTTGAAGAAATGATTGAATTGTGAAATGATTATTCCCCAATTAAAATTATTCAATGCATTGGATGTCGGAATTAAAAATGTTCGAATCTGCAATAGTGTTGCCCAAATGCGAGACCGAGACGAGTCTTGGTCTTGCGAATTCAGTCTTGGTCATGGTCTTGGTCTTCTTCTTCTTCTTGGTCTTGATCTTTTCCCTAAATGAGTTTATAGTAAAATTAAAAGGTAAAGAATTATCGTGTCAAATAGTGAAAAAAAGCAAAGCAAAAACAATTTTTTTTCTAAGATAGTGAACCATTTCTGTTGCAAATTTTAGTTGCAGCTTTAGTTTTACATAGAACATTATCATCGCTAGAACGGATAATTTCACCGATCTAAGAGAAATACCGAAAAACTTTTTGAATTCTAAATTCAAATTTTCAACTTGAAATCGGCGGGTAAGGGGGTTAACTGACTACCCTGTCTTAGGACAGTAAATAATATAAATTTAAAGGGTTGGTAGCTTTCTATATCTATTAGCCCTCTTTGTATATAAGTTTTCTACCTCTCTATATATATTCATCTGGCCGCCATTTTGTATTTTAGCGGCTATATGCTGGCAAGGGTACATTTTTCTCATCATACCTTTGGATAGGATCAAATTATAAGGACAAACCTTAGTATGAAATAGAACACATTTTTTGCAACGGGCTCCCGTTGAGTTTCATATTGTTTAGATCTTGTAGATCACAAATATATCAACATATTCCACGTTACAACACCAAATTCATCGCCATTTCTGCTAAGTTACAACAAAAAGTGAGGCATAAAGTTTTTTGCTTCAAACATACCAACTTTTTAAAAAACTATGAGTTCAGGAACGACTTGATGTCAGGAACGATTTAATGAGTTTAAAAGTGATACTGATACATTTAAAATAGATTCTCATATTTCTTTGCTGAACATACGCATGTTATAAACGATACACAATATTTGTAAATGAATAACGAAATCTAAAAAGCTATATAATAGCGATATAAGTAACAGTCCTCGTGGTAGCCTTCTACGTCCTCGTGGTAGCTTCCAAACAAAATGCCTGAAAAAAAGCGAAAATAATCGCAACCGTTATATCAGATTCAATCATGGGGCAGACACTCCACTCCTGTAGAATAGCAGACATATTTCAGTTTTTAAAGCAATTCATGGCTTTATTTTTTGAGTGATGGAGAATGGTTAAAAACTTAAATGTTAAGGTAAAACATATCGACCTTACACCATTAATTCAGTTTCAATCATTTTATATTCAATAGTTGAATATAAAATGATATGGTTCAGCGATACGAATGTCAGTTTTCGATTGGGTAGTAGGAAACAAGTCTAATGCTGACTTAATTGTTAACTGTTTAAGTAATTGTAAATTTTTATGGTTTGGGTTCGTAACATTACACAGCTGGATCTACGAGAGATAGGGGAATGAGAAAGGGCTTTGGCACTAATAAAGCCCACCAAAATTGTTTTTCATATTTGAGGGAATGATGTCGCTTATTAACCACAACATTTTGTTTTTCCTAATTTTCTCTATGAACCATATCAACATCAAATGATAATAAATATATCTATATAACAAAATCTTTTTTTTTTTTTCTCTGATTAATTTCCTATTATACCATAATGGTATAATATTCTAATCGGCAAATTATAAACATAATAATATTCTACATTCATTATTTTACGCTTAAGAATGAAACCCAAATAGAGAAAACATACACAGTATCAGCTTTAATTTTTAGGTCAATATATATCGGTCTGTACTAAAAGTACTGCGTAGATGCGATAGGAGCAATGCGTAACGTTATATTTTATATTTATATTTGGTTTGAGGTGAAATTAAAAATTCAACATACTTGGCCCAGTTGAGGTTAAATCTGTCTCCTTATCTTCATCCAAGCAAAATGAATCCAAGATCAATTTTAGACTTCTGGTTTTAGTTTTTTCTTGAGTGAACGTTACTTTATCTTTTGGCTGAGCTGAAATAATGAAAAAAAAATCCTGAACCATTTCTTCGCACATTTTGTAATTAATTAACTCTTTATATATATATATATATATATATATATATATATATATATATATATATATATATATATATATATATATATATATATATATATATATATATATATATATATATATATACATCATTATTATTCTGTAAGGGTCTAATTCAATGGAACTGTTCTTGAAAAACTAATTTTACAAACAATTTCAAACCAGAGGTACAATCCATTCTATATCTCAACCAATACTACATATGTATACCGTTGTAGGAAATAAAGAACTATAAAATATTGGTTATTTATTAAATCACAGTACACACAATTGAAGAAATAAACATTTGGAAGCATACATGTCATGTCGAATTAGTCTTAAGCAATATGTGTTCTCATTATTTATGCTCAAGTCAGCATGCAATCTATAACTTATTTTCAAACAGAATTTGGAGTCTAAATTCGGTTCACATACTCTCAAATACATATGTATATGAAACTGTATAATTGTAAAACATACATCGTGAAGAACCTAAATTTCAAACCTTTTGTTAATTTACAACGGCAATGCAAACATAAAATGCATTCGATGCTAGAATATAATATGAAAATTACCTGCCAACAATAAATAATCACTAAAAATAGTTGTAAAACTCTAAACCCGCGGTCTTTTACACGTATCTATAAAATCAAATATTTCGACTCAAGTTTCGAATTCCATACACTTTGTGAGGCTCTATTATATCCTAATTAAAATGGAAAAAAAAATACTGTATTTTTGGGAATAATTTGTACATGTTAATATGTTAAATGTTTTATATAGCAATTTTGTCAGACTGAATCGCTGTCAAGACCCTCTTCGAGTACCTGAAAAAAGGTTCGGAACCAAATTCCAGTACTCTACAAGATATGTTGGGACCTAATATCAAGAGTACCGAGAAGAGGGTCCCAATTAAGGGAGAAAAGTTCAAGCAAGTGTAATTGTATATGATTCACGTTTTCTATAATTATATTTTCGCTTGCATTGCTTTTAAGAAGAGGAGAACAACATAATTTCTTGAGAGAGAGGATATGCGCCATCGATTTTGGAAGGATGGGCCTCCCTCCCCAATTTAAGCAATTTTTGAAATTGACCTTGGATTTACATGATTTTAGAGATAGAGGCGGGGTGGCCGAGCGGATTAACACGTTTGCAAAACAGACATTTCTCGGCAACTCGATAAACTCAAAATTACGAGTTTGGTTCCCGGTGCCGAGGGCTTTTAACTGTGGCATTCAGAGGTGGCCATCCCCCCAAGGTCGATGGCGTAGGAACTCTTCCTTCCCTCTTAGGAAATTTTGTTTCTTTCAGTTTTAAAAACTGTGAAAGCAAAAATAGAATTAGGAAAATCGTAGATCAATTGCACTTGCGGTGGTCTGATCCATATTTCCCCCTTGTTTCCTGGTTTGATATTTTTCACTTCGAAAATTCATAACCCCGTCGAAATGTGCACCTCAAAAATTTTGATGGCGCAACTTGCGACATGAAACCTCCTTCTGGGTATCTAGATATATTTAATAATCTGGAAAAAAAAAAGGGTTCCAATTGAACTAAACAAAACATTGTTAATAGTCGTGAATAAGTGGCTGTTAAAAAACTGTTAATAAGGAATCAGATAATTAATGCCTTTCGTCATTATGTTGTTAATTTACTATATCTCTTATTTTTATAACCATATAGTGTATAAATAAGTAATCAAAATAAGCCGTTTATAAAAGAAACAATCAAACATATAACAGTTCTAACAATTCTTAGAAAAATACATTAAGAAAACATGGCATCCATTATGACAGTAAGCTTTATCCTTACCTGTAGGCCATTGTTCACCTTTTACCTGCTCTACCCTAAGTACGTACACTTCGGTATTTGTAGGCAATTGATGATCTGTGAACGGTATTGAGTGTCACAACTTGCTTTAGGATTCCTGTTGGTACAGGCTTGAGGTTTATTATAAATCAATTTGTACCGTTCAAGAAATACAACACGACTTAAAAGTGGACTGTTCCATGACCTACTATTTGTAGGTTTTCGAATTGTAATTCGACATGACATGTCATAGTATGCTTCCAAATGTTTATTTCTTCAATTGTGTGTACTTTGATTTAATAAATAACCAATATTTACTATTTATCAGAAGTTTAATATCATAAAGATAAGTAAATACACACTTTTTTAATTTTTTACCGCTTTAACCTTTTCTATCTTTGGATGGTTGGGATATTTCTTTCTAGTTATTTACATACAGCTTCATCACATTTTTGTTGATTCGATCTATTGATATTGCTATTGTCCTTTCACGTAATTTTTTGTATAATACGTGTTAACACCCCGAAAATCCGTAATGGATTGTTCCGAATTACATGAACCACCCATCTTAACTACTTTACCTTCATATCATGAGATATTCAAGGTCCAGTTTCTATAAGTAGTTCTTTATTGGTCGTTCTGATCAATGCCTCTGATCCAAGATCGCTTCTTTCTGTGGTGCTAATACAAGGAGTTTTGTATTTGTGAGGATATTTGTATTTCTCTATTTTCTGGAACGATTTCCCATCTACTCAGATCTTGTTGTTAGAGTGGAATTTTCGACTTATTTTTATTTTAGTTATGTTTTATTTTCATTTACTTTACGACCAATTTTCAGTCCTGCGCAGTTCTAGAGATCCTATCAAAGTCCTTCTGGATGTTCCCAAGAACAGGTATATCATCTGCATATCCAAGAATTTTATGATTTAATACTACATGCATCCCTCAATTTTCTGGTGATGTTCTTATCACCTTCTGCACCATTAACTTAAAATACGTCGGCGAGAGTCCATCTCCCTGCCGCAAGCCAATCCGAACTATGAAGGATTCAGATGCTCCTTGTATTAGGACTCGACATTTACGGTCATTTTTAAGTAAAATTTAAGACTTTTAATTTTGAAAAACCTTCTATCAGAAAGTAGCAAAGTTTTAGTAATGTTTTATATCTAACAGATATTATTTATTAAAAATTATTTGCATTCCGTGTAATTTTAAAAGATGAGTTTTTTTTCTGTAACAAGAATTACTCTGAAAGAAAAGTAAATAAATGATATACAATTTTAGATTTCAGGGATAATTATTCATATTTTTTTCTTACATTCAGCAGGTTAATTTATACGTTATAATTTTAAAACATTACATATAGTAATTATTTAGCTTAGTTGTTTGGCAATAATAACTTCCAGTTGTTAACAATTGAGTATATTTTACTATCAACGTTACATGTTAACAAGTTAGTTGATATTTAGGGAAATTTATTCCCATCTTCAGAACTGCAATCCCAATACTCTTGTGGATATAAGGCTGAAAATTTTTTAAGTTATAATATTGTGCTTGTTACGTTACATATTTGAATTATGTTTTTTACAATAAATTTTTAATTACCTTAAATTTAATAATAATAATAATGTGCTCCATCGTCAAATTTCTAATTCATGTTCTAAAATGTATCATCTACAGCAACATCCTCCTTTTGACCAATGATTTGGGTTCTGCCATAGTGAAAAAATTGACCTTTGGATCTGACTGTTTTATCTGACTATTTTTATTGTTGTTGTTAATGTTTATTTTATGTGTCTGTGATTTCACTTCTATTAAATTTTAATTTTGTTCAATATGTCCGTATAATGGGTTCCTAAATGTTTAGTGTCTGTTTTGTAGTTGACTGTTGTTCTGTTGTTTTTTGTAATGTGTATTGCTTCAAGTAATTTTCTATTGGTGTTTTTTGGTTCTGTGCCTATTATCTGTCGTTTGTTAAAGTTAAATTTATTCTGTAGTTTTATTCTGTATCAACAATATGATGAATGCTAATAATTATAAAATAATATGAAGATATTAATTATCTGGGCAGAAGAAATATAAAGAACAGCAAAGTGTATTTCGATTGCTATTTTTAAAATTAACATAAATTTATAAGGACGTATAATATAAGAATAATAAGTTGGTCGTTGCGTGGAATCGATGAAGAAAAAGAAACCAGTGAATTTTTCTTGCATGCCAACTTCTCGACCTACTTTATCTCTCTCCATCAGGGCTGTTTGAAGGTGTCTAAGGACGAGAGTGTATGGCATCTGAGTATTTCTATGGATTCCAAAAGGAAATATAAATAACTGTTATGTCACCTTGAGAACTATACAACTCTCTTTGGTATCCGTATCCTTTCGGGTCTTTAGACGACCGATGTATGTATGACCTTTCGCCTGTAACTCCTGAACCGTGGATCGAAGCGAAAAACTTACTGTTAGAGAAATTAAAAAACACTAAATTGTGCTTCAAAATATTTCCCAAGCCTAATTATTTGGTTAACCACGGTCAACGAACGTTGATTTTTGCCACATTTGTCAAAAGCTAAGGTAAATTAATATAAATAGCCCTGTAGCTTGGAAATGATTTCACTGAGTTCACTGATTACTAACATTAAAGATTTATGCAAATTCTGTTCAACATATAATGTACGATACTCTTTTATATTTTACAGATACCTGAATAAAGAACTAAATTATCACTTATCGATTCAGAATTATTACTATGCTTTTGCGACGTATATAGATATGTTAACGGAATAATTCATTTATTTAATTACTTCAAAAGAGTCTTATTTATAATTACCGTTTTTTTCATTTTTTTTTTTAACGGTATGAAAAATGATGGCTGACCAAATTTAATAGGAACAGTTAAAATGTTTTTTTGATATTGGCCTCAACATTAGATTTGTTTTCATTTTACATAGACTAGTCTTCCAACTGTATATAACATTAAAAAATTAATTTAGGGATGAAAAAATATTTAATACAATATAACAATAACAATATAATATAATAATATTTAATAATATATAATATAATATAATAATATTTAATATAACAATTTCATTTTACTTATTGATTTTAACAGATATAATCAGCCTACAGGTAGTTACAAAATATTTAAAAAATGTTTATATGTATATGTATATTTATAGGATTCATGCATCTGGCATCTTAAGCACCTTGTATACCAATCAATCCTATTAAATGCGAGCAAATATGTTTTATAAGTTGATAGCGAATACTTCAAAAGTAGATCTATCTATTTTATTTTTCTAGTAATTTTTTTTTCCCTCATTTTTTATTATCTTTTTTACCATCATTACTTATGTTTCTCATACCTTGTTGTCTGGTTATTTTCTTAGCCCTGATGAAGGCCTGAACTTCAGGTCGAAACGTCGGCATATGTAAAAAATAAATATTATAATTTATTTTTTGCCTTCCTTTTTGACTGAGCACCCCAACTATTCTTCTCTTCATTATCCACAACAGTCAACCAATTACCAATTATGAAAAAATATTTAATATAAAGTAGAAAAAAGGGCCTTTATAGTCACATAACTAAAATACATTTTTTAAATTTACCCAAATTTTAACCTCTTCAGGAATAAAATCCGATTTTACAATATATGTTGAATAATCATCTGAAAAAATTATATATAAAAATTCTCTCATAGGATTTGCAAGTAGACATTAATTAGCCTGTATGAAAATTTAGATAAATTAGCATAAATTATTTTAATTATGGAGACTATAAAGGCCATTTTTTCTACTGATACTTATTAAAGTCTCTTTCACATTATCATATTTTATTAGAAATATTTAAATATCTATTAACCGGCTTTATAATTTATAGAACAATATATAAGTTTTGTTTTGTTTTTTAAATACAATAATACTATATAACAAATCCCTCCAACATCTGTCAGGTGCAGACATGCCTACAAGACCCGTGGCTGCCCCCTTTACAGAAAGTAAGAAGGAGAGGGGAGGCTCGACCTACAGGCAAGGCCGCAGTTGCTCAGTGTTAACAGAATGGTGAGGAGCTTCGCACAGTGGACCAAGACCCTCAGTTTCCCGGCTCGACTGAGTCCGGGGAAGGCCAGTGGATCACCCCAAAGCAGTCAGGATGTAACCACCCCCGTCTCCAGCAACCCCGATGTAAGTACCATGTCATATAAATATAATACATGTTTGCCTAAGGATATGACGAAAGTTATCACTTAAGTTCATTCTAGGAATCGTAGAAATAATACTGGGGTTGTTGTTAACTTCAAACTAGATGGATAAGCTGGTAGAGTTATTGGAATACTGCAGTATAATGTTACAATTTCCATAAGAACATCATAAGTGATCACATGTAATTTCTAAATCTAAATCCATGAAAAACAGATCCATTTCAGGCTTTGATCGTTACTGATGATTAACAGTTATCTTATTTTAATAGCCTCAATATCGTGCATAATTATGACAACTATGTAAATAGTTCATTCATTAAAATCATTAATGGGAATGATGTAAGAAAACTTAGTAAGATAGTAAGCAAAATAATGAATCTATTACTACAGGACCACACGATTTCAAATTAGTATTCCAAAATACTTGGACTAAATGTAATTATAAATAAGGATTTCTCAGCACTTCTGAAAGTGAATTTAGTGATTAACTCGACATATGATAAAAATGAGTAAGATCCTATCACTTGGTTGTCACGTTATTTGTTATCTTTTTAAATAAGATGAAAATTATAATTCAAAATCTTTGTTTTTAGTTCGGTGTCAAATAAACATTTTGATCGTTCCCTTGAAATTTGGTGATTTTATACTATTACTGTTTCTCCTTCGCCAGCTCTATGTTTTTATAAAAGGAAAAAACGATAATTATAAGAAAGACTATTTTGAAGAAATGAATTCTTCCAGTGTCATATTTATATAGGTTGCTAAATCATTGTATTAATACCGAATCGATAAGTGATAATTTAGTTCTAAATTCAGATATCTGTAGAATATAAAATATTATCTAACGTTATGATATGTTGAACAGCATTTGCATTCTCCAATTAGTTTCATTCTGATAAACTTTAATTGATCCCACTTGTTTGTGTAGCAAGAACCTGGTTACCTATTTATTCTTTGTACCATTCACTTAGCTAACCTATCGTTTAATTAGAGTGCGTCACACTAATCTAACATTGGGTATATTGAGGTTTTTCACCTCCAATGAAATAAATTTAAATTTCGAATTTAATATTGTTATTATGTATACTAATACTACTGAGTTATAGTAAGAAAACATCCCTTCAGGGGAGTTCTACTTTCCTCCAGTCCGGCCCATCTTACCATATGACGTCAATGGAAAAAACATCTGTCTTCGATTTCGAATGGTGACCGATAGATAGTTGGGTTTGAGAATGAAAAATAATTGTTTTAATTTTTATGGGGTCTTGTTTAATTAAGATTTTATTGAAACATTGTGGCTAAGCTTTGAAATATACCAAGAACGTACATGATAAGTTGATAGCACCACCATGCGTTTATTAGGGTAATGTGCTGTAATTAATAGATGGTGGTAGGACACGTGACTAAAGCAGTAATTGTGATACAATTTTATGGTTCTCTTATCGTGAATTTTAATTAAGTTCTTAACAACAATACAAAAAAAAAGAAGTAAATAAGCAACTTCTAGATATTTCTATTTCTGGACTATATTTCTAAATATTATAATAAAACATCCATATTAAATAATAATAAAAAAATAAATTAAAAAACTATTTATATACCAGGAACTCGAAAAAATCAACCAAACATTCCCTGCTAGAGTATATTTCAAAATATTTAAATTTATATAAGTTTTCGGGATACACATGCATAGGATTTGAATCATTTAGCTAAAACACTCGTTCTTCTTTTTGCAGTGTTTATTTACAAACGACCACTAAGATGCGTTGACCAATAGATGACGTGCAGTGTACAAATATTTACATAAGACACACTTGCACAAGTACACACAACCTGCATTAGTGTAACCCCATTATATTAGCAAAGCCCATTTCATAACTATTTAGTATTCTCGCAATAGTTTTAAAGCACTCCAATTTTATGCTACTTCTAAGAATATATGAAGTCCTAAGTCAATTAAACTACAATCGGATTTTTTTTATTTGTAAAAAAATCAAACAATCACAATTATTTGTATTGGTTTTTTATCATCTATTAAATATATACTCAGTCAACATTTCTGGTGCTTTGATTTTAAACATTATTGAATAGTACTGTTTCATAATCATTTGCTGAAAAACTATATTTTTTTATTATTATGTAAAGTATTTTTGATTAACTTTAGAAAGAATTAAATAAATATTTGGAGTATATCGGTAGAACTTTAAAGCAAGGCCTGAAAAGAAATTTTAAATTTTATTTTCATATACCAGTTTCTGTTTTACTTGAGTCTTTATTTTTTATTATTATTTTTTTTTTTTTGCTGTTAATAAGGATCTAGAACTTTTCCCCTTGAAAATCGCAAATGCCTTACAGAAATTTTATTTAAAAAATTGTTTTAAAAGTTTTGTTGATTTCCCAAAAAAGTCTCGAAAAAAGACAACTTCTGTTCTTAGCTCAAACAAACAAATGACAGATTAGAATCAAGTAATCCATTTAAAATAAGTTACATTATTAATCTATGCCCAATTACTGCCCATTTAACTAATTTTTTTATAACTTAATTAAAATGTTATACTTTAATCATAAACTTAGAACTTTATTACAAAATAGTTCCTTAGAACTTTTATTTTTAAAATTTTTTTTCCTAAAATGTCTATTAGAAATTGTTGAAGTGGACATTTAAAAAAAAAAAAATCCACAATAGTTTAAGCCCCTGGTTGTACATTAACTAAAAATAAATGGTATATGTTTCTATTGTTAATTTTTTTATTCAGTTAATCTTGTTTAATAACAAACATTTTTTTTCTTATTCATACAATAAGGGGATTGAACAATTGATGGATCAGTTTATTGATCATGAAATCGATCCTTTAGCCCTAACCCTCTCCGTGTAAACAAAAACTGACAAAGAAAATGCTTTTTTACTTCCTCGTAACGACAAAAGGTGCGACTAATAAGTGATGTGGAAAGGAAAAAACTACCAATAAACTACAACAAAAGATGTGAAGGTCCTTAGGAATAAAGGATAGCAGTTAATAGAATAGAGACGGGAAATTACAGTTGTCAAACAGGTCCTGTGTTTATCAGCGATGGGCAGTTCCCACGATCGGGCTGGCCTAGATGTCTTGGACTGGTACCTGAGTCAGCGCAACTCGACTCCTACCAGCGGTTTCCAGCTTTGAGTCCTCAGGGTTTTCCATTCCCTTTGTCATAGGATACCCTCGGTAACGTTGGGAGGTACGGTAATTGTTCTCTTTGCTGCATTTAAAACAAAAAAAAAAAGTGTTGACACCAGCATTGCTTGCCTGCATATGTTGCATAAAAAAGTTTCGTTCTCATATTCAGGAACACATGGTTTTGTTATTTCTTATACAAGATGTTCGAGAAAGAATTTCTTAAGTGAAAAATAAATCACAAGTACGCTGATATCGCATTCGTTTCTTTTTACAAAAAGACGTAATTCTGTTGGAACACGTTATTATTTCTTAAATTTATATCATACACAGTTCCAATATTTTTATAAGCACCATAAAAAAGTTATGTTTCATTATAAAAATAAGCAGTAATTCGGCATATATTACTTATATAATTATTATGAATGAATTGCCTGATTCTTGTATTAAGAATGTACTGTGCAATAACCAATTTTTCAATGTAATCTATGATGAAATAAATTAAGGCAACAGAACTTTTGAGTAAAAGCTTTCAAAAGTAAAATTAATATTTAAAATTTCTACCGGACAAGGTTCCTGTTTCGACAACAATAAAAACAAATATTTTTTTTTAATCCAAGCTTTTATTTTTACAAAATATTTAAATCTTTAAACTTCAACATATGTTCAAATCAGAGCGAATAAGCATATTTATTTATGGCTTGACAAGGAGCATCGGTTGTTTGGAGGTGAACAAAGGTATTATCTGCGGAGTTGGGAAGGGGAGGAGGGTGCGGTCAAATGAATACTACATATTAAAATAGTATTTTATTGTTTACGCTGACGTTTCGACCCACTTTGTAGGTCTTCATCAGGGCGTGGTTACGGTTACTGCAGGAAGCAGTTGGTAGACTACGTGATTATAATTGGATTGGTCACGAGGTACGGTCAAATGAATACTATACATTAAAATAGTATTATCGTTTGCAAAGATTGTTATTGTTTTGTCAGGATTGGTTATGGATTTTTTTTTACAGCTTGCGTTTAAGTCTAAAGTGATGGATTATGACGTTTAAATCTAAGTATACCTTAATGTGCTCTTATATATTTCTATTTCCGTTAGCTGATTAAAATTATTCTAGGGAAATAAAATTCAGCTTTATTTATCCTCGTTGGTAACAGCGTGATATAAAATTGTCTACACCATCCGGCATGACTGCATAACCATTAATAACACAAGGATGTTGAAGACGCTTGCCAAGTCGTGAGCGCAAGTACTACTTTCCCATAGATATCTTGCACCACGCTGCGTGAAATGCCAACTCCTGAAACGTTAGCTGCCGTAAGTGGAGTCTTGGATCGGTCTGTCATAATCTTTTAGCGGAAGAAGATGGGAGTATTAATTGGCTGGTAATGTACGCCTTTGGTAGGCATCTTCCTCTTGAGGAGGCGCTGACCCTGTGCCTGTCGCAACATGTGTAACTCTCACCCCCCACCACCCACCTCTTGCTCATCCGGCCCATCTTTTGGGTCCCCATTTCTAACATCTGAATCATTACTAAGTGTTTCCATTGCTTGGTATTACCCCTGTGACCGTTAAAATAATTACTGTAACAGAAAGGTCATTGAGGCTTTTAAATTAGTCGTCGCCTTTTTAAGACAACCATTCTGTATAGGAGTCATACATTAACTTATTTTTTAAAGTATCAAATGTATTAAGAGTAGTTAATTCAAGACATTTATTTACATAAATATTCATTTTTTTATACACGAAACCTTCTACATGACTCTATAACTTTGTTTTGCATGTTATGTTCATATTTTGTAAAACAAAGCCGACAATAAGAACAATATTTATCTTCTTTTTTTTTGTTTTGAAAAATTGACTAATTTTCTATTAGTCATATATTCATGTATTCAAGCTGAAGAATTATTTTAACTCATTTTTCTATATATTCTTAAAAAACACTTTTGTGTTGATTGTTTCCTATAACATTATGTTAAGGCAGTTTTTTAAAGTCTTAAATGACTTAATTATACGCTCGTAATTTGACGACCTCAATTAAGCCTCCTAGAAACAAAAGCGTTCAGTAAAATTTACTTTTAAACGAAGGACACTCCACTTTACAAGTTTAGAATAAATACATTCCATTTTCCAAACAGAAATTGTCCTTACATATACAATAGTATAATCCATAGGTGGGAGACCAGTGGCCTCCGTGAGCTAACTGCGACGAATGCGGCTTCGTATTTCTGCAATCTTCATTAATTTAACTTTAGAATTAATTACTATTTAGGTTACAAACGTTTGAAAATTTATAGCAATATAGGGATACGGATTTGTGTGCGTTTGTGTATTTACTTATAAATATAAACAGCAACAGTAATATATAAAAGTATTGCGGCCTCTGATGATAAAAAGGTTCCCCACCTATGGCATAGTCCTAAAATTTTGTCAAGATTATTTTCATTAGATAGAAAGAATTTTTTTTTCATTAAAATCTTCATGAGTATCCCAGCCTCGTCATAATCTTAAGTTCTCATAATCTAGTGAATCTTGTTCTCTACAATCTAGCTAACCCTCAAATTATCGTTTCACGACACATACATAAACATTCCAACATGGAACTTGGTAAGAGTTGCAGGCTATTACAGAACAAGTGGAATGCCTGTTTAAAAATCCCGTTCCCTCGAGGACAGCCGACTTCTTCATATTTCCAACTGGTCCGGCGCCGAAGACCGGACAATTATTGGTCGATAGAAGTAGGTAATAAGTCAAAGAAAACTACGACATACCTTATACGAGGCGTGAGATTAATATTTAACATCGCTACCAGTATAACGGTGTAAATAACTGTAAGCACAGGACTCGGTCGATCCCTAGTTGGTCATTTAAGGATCAGTGTTAAGACCACTTCTGTTTTACTTTTTTCTCCTTTCTGCATCTTGTGGATCAGCATAGGTTAGTCTCGATCTTTAATCAGGATTATGACTGTTTCTACATTAATCTCCGAGTTGTAATCTCGTGTTGTGTCCTATTGTTGAGTCTACTTGATATCATTAAAAACTGATAACTCGAGTAAGTCTGTATTAACCCCTACTTAAGGAAAGTCGGTCAGTATATTCTTTCAAGAGAGAGCGGTCATATTTTCTATACAAAAGATCAAATGTATCGTTTGCACCGTTAATGGTTGACATAAAATAACCAATGAAAATATATTATAGTTTATCAACATTTTATTTGAAATAGAATTGTTTTTTTGTTTTTTTAATTTCAGATAAATATGGGATGTTGCAATTAAATGAAATAAATATTTTTCAAATCATATGGTTCAAGAACAAATTTTGATAATAATGCATAAGAAGAATGATGATTACTACAGATTTTATAATTATTATTATTTATTTTTTTTATGGAAACAATTATCTGAAAATGCATCATATAAACATTCATACCATAACATTCCTATTTTGATATATTGGTTAAGTTACTTTACTGCTGAGGTAATTGTCGTAGAATTTATTCGAGTCGAGTTCTAAGCCAATTTTGGTGTCTTCCAAATAAGATGAGGACACTGTCCAAAGACCTAAATATTGGTTCCCTTTTTAATATAATATGATAACTAATTTTCTTAAGAAAGATGGATTGAATGATAAACATTCATTCTTACCACAACTTTTTAAATCATGAAATTTCCGTTGAATATGTCCTAAATTAGTTTAACAAATGCAGATTGTTAAACCGATGCCCTCTGGCGGTCATCTACCTATTCACACAAATCTGTGGTCAGTAATCTAAACAGAGGTTCCCAAGCTGCGGTCAACCTCAAGACATGAAGTAGAGTACATAACGTTATGTACAAATAATCTTATTAATGCCCCTACATATATTTAACATTAATTTAAAAACGATAAAAATTAAATTTAAAACGATAGATAAAATACGTAAATATTATTTTAAAAAATATGGAAATCGAATTTCTTCAAGGAAAATGCAGGCAAAAATAATGAAATAGAGGCAGACATAAATCTGTACAAACAGCTCTGGAATGCCCAGAAGCATACCAGAACTATAATCCTGATAAAAGGTTTGAGAGATAAGATAAACCTACACTCGTAAGAGAAACGCCTACCTGAGTAACTCTAGTCACACAGAGCATACCTACCTACCCTCCCGTTGAAGTCTCCACTGTGAGGGTTGCCAATTTATTGTATATACAATTATGTTACTGTTATAAAACATATTACAGGAGTATTCGTGCAACCAATGCTTAGTATTTAAACCTTTAAAATGTGCAAAGTCAAGAAAATTATTTCCTAAATGTGTGTTAAATATGGCCGCTAGGACTCTCGATTTTAACGCAGCGTAGGATCCTGTAAAGTGTTGCTAACATTGTAAATAGGTAGAAGCTTATTGTAAGGTTTTGATATGTTTGATTCTATGTTTTTTATGTGTACAATATCCACAGACATGGAATGTAATTTGACAGCTAGGATTTCATCCATATATCTTTGTGAATCTTCATTGATTCTTTCAAATAAAGCATTTTTAACCAAATGATCTATCGACTCAGTCTTTTTACTTCGCTTTGGCATTTTAAAAATAAATCAAAACGTTAGTAAATCAATTAATAACTTACAAAAGATTAGAGGAAAAGCATACCTTGCTATAACTAATAATACTTAAGCATGTTAGCACAGACAGATTATTTACCATCCATTCAAAAGTTGTGCTGACTGCTTAGCAAGATAGCACATTGAGCATTAACAATAAGTGCATAAATTCCCCATAATGTGATATGACTTATTTTGTATTTTTAATGTATATTTTAAAAACAAAATATGATTTCAATGATTTTTCTTATTTGAAGTCTCACTAATGATTTATTATCAACTTTATTAGGAAGATTTGATCAAGTTTTCACATCGTTTTCATTAGCTTGTCATTTTGGGCTTATTTTTTGCTCATTTTCAAAAGCTAATTATTTAATAGGTTTCTCTCCATATAATTGTAGATTTTGTACACATTTTAATTTCATTACTTTTAAAAAACTACTATTTGTAAAATACTTCAAGTTTGGTTAAGGTATAGAATTCATAACAAAGTAAAAAATAAAATAACATATTAAATGGAATTGACTAAAATTTATGATATAGATATATGCAACAAATTTTTACAAATAGTTTTTAAAAATAATGAGATTAATAATAAGCACAACTTTCTTTATAAAATAAAGAGAAGACCATTAAATAATAAGCTTTTGAAAATGGACAAAAAATCATCCCGAAACCTCAAGCTAATAATGAATAATAAAAATAATATGTAGACCTCATTAATTATACCAAATAAAATTTATAATAAAAAAAATACCCTCACCATTTTCTATTAGGGTTTTAAATAATGGCAAATGAAATTCAAATATAATTTTTTTAATTCTAGTAAAATTCAATTCAATTTCTAAGGCAAAAATAATTGGTTAACAAACGTTAAGGTTAAGGATGATAAATAAAGTAATCCAAAAATCAATACGTTCATCAACGTTTTTCTATCAACAAATTATAAAAAGCAATGTGACATTGTGATTCAAGTGTTGTGAATAGAAATGAAGAAGAAACAATATCCTATTATTCCGAATGAATTTCACATACTTGAATAATGAAATAACAATGAATAATTGAAGGTGGCATGTCCTAAACTATGTCCTAGTAATGTGTTCTCACGGTCGGCCAGGAAGATGCGACACGTTATATTATTATATTGTACAATACGGAACTGTTGTATATTCGCCTGTTCCGGTATAGTTACGCCACTGAGAACGTTGACAGAATATGTTCAGGGGATACTGCATATTTCAAAAGTGAAATCTAGAAGGATATGAAGAGGACACTTTCCAGCATATTTCCCTCTAAGCTTAAAATCAGAATTTAAACATTTATGTTAATCTCTTTAAACAAATATAAAAACTGTAATTACTATCTATATATGCCATATGTATTTACTAAATATAACATTATCTACTGAAATGAAAATTGTGCAATAAAAAAAATTACAGTTTATCGAAAGTAAAGGGAAATATTTAACGAGTCGATAGTAGGCTAAACAATGCCAATGTTTTTCATAAATGTAATTTTTTTTTGTCACATTATACTACGAATACCCCACTTTTGTAAAAACTTCCTTGTTCAATAAGTGTTAAGTCCACATTAATTTAGTTGCGGTTTCTTTACAAATAGATAGAATTTTATCTCCATAAAAAAATATGTGATTTGATTTTCTATAATCCAACAGAACCTATATTTTTCACCAAAAGTTTCAACAATAAATTATAACACAGATTTAATTCTCCTTGTGATCAGTGATTAATTATTTAAAAAAATTATGAATATACACATTTGATTGATAAACAAATATTTAAAATATCCTGTTTTCAAAAATATTTATCGTCAATGGTGATAATGAGCTAGTGTTTTTTTTTTCCGAAATTTCTTCAATAGGAATTGATCCTTATTATATTAAGGGACACCCAGTACATATGCAGAGATTAAACCTTAAGGTGCCTCTGTGTTTTCTTTTTCATGTAAATAATACTTTTGCAGTATTTTAATTTGATTAATCATCATTAGTTTTTTAACTTATTTTTTTAAAGTTTCTTATCCACCTATTAACTTTTAATGAAATAAGCGCTATATATTGATGTAAATTATGAATAATAATCCTTGATAATGAAGGAATGAAATCTAGAAACATATATATATATATATATATATATATATATATATAACTTTTTTTAAATTTACTGCACCTTTATTCTTTTTATAAATCATGTAAATAAATAGTGCAAAAAACATACTTTTTTAAACATGTTTCCTTAATAGAAATATATAGAAATATTAATTGATGCTTAGTCACACAAATATTAATCTTTGAACTAACTACTTTGGAAAAAATAGTGATAAATAACTTTTTTAATTAGTTTTGTTTAAATACAGTTCAAATATAGGAGGATCAGAAACAAAATAAATTAATTAACATAAACTTATAATTCACCCATTACCGTACAGATGTAAAAGAAAATGATACGACGAAAATAGACTACTTTTGACCAGGAGCCAATCATGTCCGGTGATATCATATCAATCGGTATTCACTACTTAATTTGTATGCCTCTCAAAAGTCCTTTCTTGGGGCTTAAGCTCAGGTTTAGAAACTGTTTACATAATGGAACAGATGTTTTCAGTACATTTTACATGTTAATTTATTTTTTTTATAAATAAAACAATCTAAGAGAAACATAACAAAAAAGTGACAAATGTTAAGTAGCATGTTTTACCTTCAGGTACGCCGCAGGACCCTTAACCTGTCACTATAAATATCATACCCAGGGTTTCCACTTTAGTGAAAAAGTTCTTTTTTTTTTGGAGATGCTTAGGTAGGAAGGGAAAAAAATGGAAACGATTTTTTATCAATCAAAGCCTAATCTGAGTCACTGGAGGGGACACGGGGGGGGGGGCGCGTGTCCTCCTTCCCCCTTTTGGAAGATGGGAAAAAATTATAGCTTCAGAAAGTAACTAAACAACCGGTACTTTTCTTGTTATTATTTTAATTGGAAAGTGAATTGTATTAAACAAATATTTTTTCTTTATAATTTCTACTCAAAGACAACGAATAATTGGCAAAGCCTTACAAATTTTTCTTATACTATCTGGTTATTGTAGCTGAAAGTGATTGCTAGAGAGATCAGATCTCCTTGAAAACGATTTTAAATTGAATTTGCAAAAATGTCGTGTTTTAGGTTCATAGTAATCAATTATCCAGCTAAGATACATAGCAAAATACTAGACGAAACAAAAATAATAAATTACATATTTCTTTTTATATATTTATATAAATAAAAAGAGACAACCATCGCATTCTTTAACACGCTACCAGTAATTATAATAAATGGAATTCATTTCTATAAATATTTTTTAGTCTCCATCTATTTCTCTTCCATTGAAAAATGAAAGTAAAACATAGGAAAAGTTCTTGATCAGTTTAAGTATTTGCCTAACCAAACACTTTATTCTGTAACCTGCTTTAATCGAATTTTACATAATAATTATTAGCAAATTAATTATTATTGGATTTTTTTTTATTTACCGTCTCATGTCCTTCCGGTGGAAGATTCCTCCTTGGTCGAAGATCATTTATCCACCGCGAGGACGTTGAACGCCAGAAAAACCTGAGTCCTTTATCCTCAGGACCTGGCCAAACATTCCATAGGAGCCTGTACATAAAGAACATTATGTCCTTTTTTTTCCATCTCTCCTCTCTCTCTCCGCCACTGTGCTGCTATCTCTCAACCAACCATGAAAACTGGAAATTCCTCAGCTGGCAGGAGGAGAGGGAAATTTTTTGGAACTCAGCCAAATTCCCACAGGCACTGTTTCAGAATATTACCATTCCCTTCTCAGAATGAGGTTTATCGGCCTCGAAGAAAGTGTCCTTACAAGAAGGCTTGAATGACCAAAACTCCAACCAAAAAAAAAAAAAAATGAACCTACATGTTTAAAATTGAGATACTATTTCATAACAAGTGTAAAATCAAATTGAACTCACAGAATTATATAATTAAAACACACAGGGACAGGATAGGACTTCAATGTCCTCTTCTTCAATTCTTGGACCTCTTCTTCAAATCAAAGTCTTGGACCAAAAAAAAAAAAAAAATGAAACATATCCCTGCTTAAAGAGAAATATTTTAGAGGAAGAATAGGTGAATCAGACACAAAATTTGCAAAACTAATGGATCGATTTTTACACAATTACTTTCTTCTATGTACGCATTCGCTGAAAACATTTTAAATAAACCTAACATTTAGCTCAAAACAGGATTATAAAGTTTACACAGTAACTTTAAAATTGAACTGTATTAATATGCTGAAACATCAAATGCGAATAATTAATTTACCATTTACCTAACGGAATTTTTTTATTTTATTATAGGTATTTAGGGTGTGAATGTGCTCTTTGAACACTATTATAAATTCCTTTAATTGTGACAGATTGTAATATTTCTGAATAAATAAAAGAAAAAATATATAGGTATCAACTGGCTTTATTAAACGTGTATACAAGGATAAATAAACACGGATTCGATAGCATTGATATATTATTACACGAGTACAATCTGCGCATTCGCGATTAGTCAGAACGCACCTGTTTCTCAAGGATTATTATAACTGAGCAAGGCGATAAAAATAAATAAAACGATTTAAATATGTCGAAACGTCCATAACTGGAAATGTAACGGAGACAACTACTTAAAAAAAAAAAAAGATTCAAGGGCAAACTAGGTTCTATGTATCTATGTTTTTCTACTTCCAATTAATATCTGATAAGATAGTTACTTCCTTATTTGACATATTTTACATTAATTCAGCATATATTATATTTATCTAACTGCTAAATTAAATTTTTTTCTTGTAAAACAACTTTGATTATGGTCTAATATAAACGTACATAAATGTTATCCTAGATAACGTTTTATGGAATATAAAGCTAATGGAAACCTTATGAGCACGACGGTATTTAAAAATAATTTCATCAAACAGGTTTATTGAGTACATTTAATTTTTTTTTATTACTAAGATTTATTAGTAAAGAAGTGGGCACCCTTTTATTTATTTATTTTTTTAACTTTTGCTCTACCTTGTATCCAATGCCTAGATACAAAATTTAGCTTTACCACGATTAGCTAGGCTATGATCGGTAAATAAACCTAACTTAAAGTCAGTCTGGTGTTTAATTCATTACAATATTAGCAGCAATAGCATAAAATAAAAATAATAATAAATTTGACCAAACGCAGTTATACCTTCCCAATATTTAATCTAATCCTACTCAATACAATGTAGCAAGTACAAGAATTTATCAAAAATAAGTTAAAACTAAAAACAATAATGGTTTAAAATTTGTTTGTTATTTATATAGGAAAATTGGCTTATAACAGCATATTTTATCAAATTAAAAAAAAAAAACAGATATTTCTTCGAGAAAAAGAATGTAGTTTCATATGTCCATACAAATTATTTTCAAGAATTTACACTTTAACAAATTTATGATAAAACTGAACAGATTAAGTAACTTTATTCCGAAAAAAAGTTTCTTATGAATAATAATGGTGCACAGAAAAATGAAAGTAGTTTCTGGACACAAAAGCTATTACTAAAAATGAATAATTTATAGAACATTAACCATCAAGATATAACATAATATAAGTTTATATTATTATATGCTAATTCGTTAATGTTAATGTTAATGTTATTCGTAATGTTAATAATAATGTTGAATAAGTTTATATTATATATGTTTTTGTAGTAATCAAAACAATATTTATTTGCATGCAGATTGTAATTTTTTTAACGTTTTTAACTCTTGCTGATTATAAGTAATATATTAAGTGTCCTTCATGTAATTTATCAGTATGACATGTTGTAGATAAAAAAAATTTAAAATAAATAAAAAAATATTTAAAAAAAAAAGTGTCCTTATGTATTATGTATCTGTATCCATTACAACACATTTTTTTTAAAATTCATTGTGGATAAAAAATCTGATTCGTTAAGTCATAATAATATTAATGTTTTTATGTTAGGTTTCTGAATCCTAATCTTTTTTGACAATTTAAAGAATTCTATTTTATCTATCCTGATTCAAATGTCAAACCAATATTTAAAAAAAAATAAAAAAATTACGTAGTTCGTTATCATTCTGGAATTCATTGATTGTTTTAATTGTTAATGAAAACATTAACACTTGAATACGGACGTTACTGCAACAAATTAAACTCCTTTAGGAACGAAAGAAAAAATGATTTTTATTGAGATAAAAAAAAGGTTTAAAAACGTTTCTAATGATTTTTTTTTTAATACTTAAGAAACGCATCTGCATGAATACTTAAAAAAAGGCTGGTTTTGGAAATAAATTTATTTTTGTACCACTGTTTTAAATATATTGTTTTTTTTGTTTGTTTTTTTAACAAATAATTACATAATTGGATTCATTCATTGGGCTCACTTTGATATAAGCAACCTAATTAATATAAAATTAAAATATCATATTTTATATGTTTCAATAATTTAATGCCTTTAAACAAAAAAAGCTAACTTACACCGATCATTTGATGACCTCGTCATTTATCTTGGGGTACCACCGGTTGACCTGTTCTGGCGATCAACGTTTCATAGTCAATTAGTATTCCAACTCCCATTCACTAGAATCGTTTTGCGTATTTTTTTTTTCTTTTTCCAGTTAAAATCAACTTCCCCGTTACCCTGGAAGAAGTCCATCGTGAAAATTCTGACCCAAAAGAGAGCTGGAATTATCAGTTGTCCAGAGGGGCCCGACAGGTTCTCCAGCAAGTGGGGCAACTCTCTCGACAGATCCAGCCCCTTCCAATCCTATCCTTTGTTTTATGCCTCACCTACTTACCACTTGTCCGGAGTATATTAGTGTAGTCCGAACGGTTCGGTACATTTGAATTTATCATTCGGTTATTCGGAATTGAGTGTCCACCCACGGCAAAATTTACAACATCCATGTAACTCCTCTGCGCAAGAGAACACAGCAAAGGATTAGGATGATTTATTAACACGCCTAATCGTTTTTTATCCGAAGTAGCCGGATGGGTACTTTTCACTATACTTTACGGCTCCATGGTAAGTAGATTTCGTTTCAGGGTTCATGTCAACATCCGATTTTCGTTCGGGAGTGTAAGGCTTCTGACTACTACCCTAATTTTAAATATTCCCAGATGTAAATTTCCTTAACGAAATACTAAGGTATTTAAGTAGATATGAAAGTACGTTTCCTAATATCTGATGGGATTTCCAAATTTCTATAGTAGTTTTTTTAATTACTATATTTTTTTTTTTATTAAGCACTATAAACTAACTCAAATCTATTATTCCTTATATGAAGATATTGTATTTATTTCTTTCTATTTTCTAATATTATCACAACGAATATTGCCAACAAACGATAAATGTATTTTTTTTAAATGAATAATAAAACACCATTTATTATGTAGCAGGCCGATTTTATATCCTATATTCCTATTCAGCATGACTTCTTTGAAAAGTTTTTTTACTCTATGTGATGCAACAACACATCCATCAACCACAAACGCTATTGGTCACCGGTAGCCAATAATTAGTAACGAAACTGCCAACAGCGGTTAACCTATAAAAATAATATATTCGATAAATTATATAACACTTCATGGTGTAATATTAATCTTAAAATACCGGCTTAGTAGATAAATTGCGTGATTTGGAAATGACACATTTATATAACGCCTATAAAAAATTTATTTACGTAAAAACATTAGCTTATATTTCAAGTTTTCTTACTTTATCAATATTAATAAAAATGAATTAAAATGTTTAATAATATATAAGTATATATATATTTCTAAGACGCATGCAATAATATACTAGGAATTTCAACAAATGTTTTGTAATATTAATAATTCAGATTCTATATAGAAATGAAAGTCTTGTTTCTTTAAAAAAACAACACTTCTATAAATAAATCTACAATATATTTTATTTTGAAAACAGAATCAATCAGGCTCTGAAACAAAATTTGCATTTTTATTTTCAGTTAGTTTCAGTATAATGGATTTTTTTTTTTTTTTTCTGAACAATAACTTTTCCCTTGCAACTATCTAAGTAAAGGTTTTACAGAAATTTTATTTTTAATACACGTTTATTTTAAAAATTCTTTTAATTTCTCCAGAAATTTGATCTAAAAATTATCTTTTATTCTTTGCTACTCAGACTATCACTGTTCATTTCTCATTCAACGTAACTTGTTTGAAAGAATTTAAATAAATAAAAGTTAAAATTTAAGCATAAATACCGAACCTAATTACAAAAATTTAATTACAATTTTTTTTTCTAAAAAATTACACACAAACGGTTAAAATGGAGCTTTTTAAAAAGGCGTAAGTTGTGCCATTAAAATATTTGAGGGCAGCATATTTTGGCAGTTTTTTTTTAATTTTAGAGGGAGGAAATTTTGGCGGGTTTATGAATTTTCGAAATGAAGTTTCAAACTAAGGGACAAGGGGAAACATGGAACAGAATGCAGCAAGTGTAATTGTGTATGATCTACGATTTTTCTAGTTCTACTTTCGCTTACTCTGTTTTTAAGAAGAGGTGAGCAATAAAATATCTTGCGCCATCGATCTTGGGGAAGGAGCACCCCTGAATTCATAAGATATTATTATTTCCCAATTATTTCAGATGATGGTCAGTAATAATTTTTTCCTTTGAGAACTACCTTCGATGACTAGAAAAATCAATAACCTTCGCTATAATTGCTAGATGACATAACTAATTTTCTGATTACCCGAATAAAAGAATTAAACAATAGGCAATTGTAGCTAAGTGCCTCCCACGGGAGAGAGGAAAATGACTAAGTGGAAGAGGCGTGCCCCGAGTGTTTAAATTCAGCCACTGGATGAGCGGCTGGACACAGCCCGGGATAATGGGGTTCATCTTCCCACGGCCTTTCTTCGCTCCCTCCTCTGTCTTTTATTTTATTTACAATCTTTCGCTTCATCAATTCAAATCGAGGAAATTCGCTTTCTTCGTTATAAATTAAATTCAACATGTGATGATTTAGTAACTTATCAAATTAGAGAAATGGCATACCGTTTACCGGAAAACTACAGTTTTAACCCTAAGTGAACTACTGGAAAATATATCAGTATTCATGATCATATGAAACTAACTTGAAGCTAAAATAAATAAAAAAATAGACTGAAATAATTTTTAAAAAATACTCCAAATTGTTGTCTTATTCTTCAAGAAGTAAGAAGGGGTTGCAGTGACAGCTACGTACAATCAAGCCAGCTCGTACAATGGATGAAGCTGCTACAACCTCATACGCTACATATACTCTATCCTCCAAACTAGTGTTGCCCAAAATCGGTCTTGGTCATGCACTTTGCAAGACCAAGACTGATAAAAAAAATCGTTTTTGTAAATAAAAATTAATGCAAAATAGTTACTAATACTTGACAATTTTACTTATTATATGTGAACTGGTATAAACAATATCCTTTTGCATTTAACTCTTTCAATTTTTTATTCGGATTTAGTTAGGTTTCCCCCATCTGAAAAATTACTGTAATGTTTCTATAATAATAGGCTGATAGGTAATTGTTGTGAGACTCCTGCGCAAGACCAAGACTCGTCTAGGTCTCGCATTTGGGCAATACTACTCCAAACTAGTATCCTTGATGAAGGCCTGAACTTTAGGCCGAAATATATTTATACAAATATATTTATTTATTGTAAATATATTTTTTTATATGTGTTTCTCACTGTGACTGCAATCCGCTTCTCTGAAAGCATGTATTAATTATGCTAAATAATTTAAATATTTTTTTCTCTCTAAACACAGGTTTTAGAATTTTTTTTTCTTTCTTCATATTAGATTAATTTTATGAATAAAACCTAATAAATTATTTTAACTGAATATTATTTTATTTGAATGAATAATCGGTTCTGTACTATGTCAGTATGAATAAATTACTGTCAAACTACAATATTAATTTGATATTTAATCATAATCTTATAATTAATTCCAATTCGGGTTAATGACACTCAGGTATAGGATAAATACTTG
This sequence comes from Nezara viridula, assembly GCA_928085145.1. Lineage (NCBI taxonomy): Eukaryota > Metazoa > Arthropoda > Insecta > Hemiptera > Pentatomidae > Nezara > Nezara viridula. The sequence goes on along the minus strand of OV725080.1, from coordinate 83,265,885 downwards.
AAGGACAATCTGTACTTTTTGTACTAGTTAATATATAGAAGGTGTTCAAAGCCCAATATGCAAAAACGAAATAATCGAGTGAGACTGAGAAAAACAATTTTTTTTTAGAAAATAACTAAAACGATAAATAAATCAAGCTCGATGAGATAATTACTTGTAATGATCTGATAATAGCGAGTCTTACAAGTTTTTCGACCTATCTGACCTGTAAGCGGCGGGCGCCATTAAACACTTTTTAATATCCAGTATCAATTAGTTGTATTTATCATCTTACACTACAGCTTTGAAAATCGTTTTCAATTTCTGAATTATATTTACTGCGGCCTTAATTTCTTTAATTGCATATTTAATAATAAATAAATTGATTGATTACATTCAATGTTTTAAGGACAGTTTTTGATTTCTTTAATCTGCGATTTTTTTGCTGTTTATTTCTGATATTTTCTTTTATTCATTATGATGCATCAGCCATATTAACGCACAGGTACTATTTTACTGGTGTTTTAATTTTTATTACTTAATGATAAGTAAATTTATTAACGTGTAACTATTCAGTTTTGTAATTCATAAAATTATAGTGAAACTTTTATTGGGTTAAAAAAAAATTCGAGACAAGTCTGTTTTTTTTAATCGTTTCTAGTAATTTGTAAAAAGTAATTAGAGAATAATTAGCTAAATAATAATTTTTTTATTTAGTCTGTATTGAGTTATATTACATTCTGTCACCATCAAGAAAACTTACGGTAATATTACAATTAAAGCAACTTTTTTATAAAATCTTCTGCAGTTTTAATAGTCCCGGATCCGAGTACCATTAATCACAATTTTAAAAAATTCACTAAATTATGACTTAAATCGGTTATCGACCCTAATTACGCCGGTGTTTAGCAAAAAGAGCGGTTGGATAACCACAGCGTTCCATTTAAAGGCCACAGACGCCGCCTCTTAGATCACATCCTCTAGTTCCCCAGGACAAAGGATCCATCGCAAAGAAGGATTTCCTCTTGTTTCTTTTTTCGACAATTTCTATTCCGAATCGATCATCGGTTAGGCTCGCCTAGCGAAAGTGTTTATGACGCTTCTCCTAGTCGTCGCACCCATATTGTCACCTGTGTCTTTCAATCATGACGTTTCTAAGAAGACTGCAATTGTGTGCGGTCTTCATGGTCGAGGGTTGTTAAGTTGCTTTGTCATAGTCAATTTCGCGCGATCAATTCATCCCCTCTCCTCTAAAAAAGAAAAAAAAAACAGCCAAATGAATTGTGGACAAAAATTATCATGATTCATATTAGTTAAAAGTATGTTTATGAATAAGTATAAGTTATAAATAGTTCAGCACAGCCAGAGGTAAGCGGCGGATATCCCCCTCCCCTCCAAGGTCGATGGCTTAAGAACCTACCCTCTCCCCTCCTCCCAAGATATTTTATTATTTACCTTTTCTTAAAAACAAAGTAAGCTAAGATAGAATTTGAAAAATCGAAGATCATGTACAATTACACTTGCTACAGTCCGTTCCATATTTCCGCTTATCCCTTTGTCCGAAAATTCATAACCCCATCGAAATTTGCGTCCCTCAAGAATTTTGAAGGCGCAACTTGCGCTATTGCCCTTCCGGGTACCCCTTGGTTAGACTAAAATCGATATTTATTATTTTTCTTTATTTATTGAAAAATATAATATTCCGTCCCTTGGACAATGGTCTTAGAGAGGTAGGATCACATTCACAGTACATGTACAAAAATAACAAAAAAATAAACAGAAGCAAAATAACAATTAAATAATAATTTAAAAGTGTATGAAATATATAAACTTTAAAAAAACTTTAGGAAAATTAATTTAAAAAAAACAAACACATACATACACTATTAACAATCAGACGAGGAAACTCCGAGACAGCTCGTCCAACTCTGGAGGGAAAAGCAGCATTCCAGGAAATCCCAGCGCTACGCTCTCAACCGCGTCGATGGTACTAAAAGTAGTGGAGATTAAATTAATATTAAGAAATAACTGGTGGAGAGTGTTGTTTTACAAGAGATACTATTTCGTTACAATGTACTTCTTAATGACGACCATATGTCATGCGTGAGAACCCTTCTGTCCAACATTTCAGATAGCAAGGCCAAATGTTCGACAACTGTCACATATAACATTTTATGACTAATACTCTATACTAATTGAAATAACTCTATCGATCGTTCGAATAATGGATGTTTGGGATACAAATGGATATAATCATCGTTTTGTAAGATACCATGAATCTACATTAAATGTTATATGACAGTATAGACCTTCTCCGGTTTTCAGGAACGTGTGGATTTTGATGAAAAAAGTATTCCATGGAGTATTAAAAGTATTCATAATTACAACACTTAAATCCTTACTACAATTACAAATGGCCAAAAAAATAGTCGGTAAAGTCTGAAATTGCCTACTGATTTAAAGAAACTTATGCCGATTTTAATTTTGTAACTCAAAGATATCATTTCATAGGGTGTTGCTAATATCAAGGGATTGGAAAGGGCCAATTCCAAGTTTAAATACCCCAAGGCCTTCAAGGTCGTCAACCGTTACCCGGTCCATCTTCAACCAGTTTCTGCTCATCCCCTTTCTCTTGTGGAGGGGAGATATTTCAGTCCGAATCTGAGGAATCCTATGGCCGGAACTGTCCTCTCTTTCAGAGTAATTTCAGAATCAGAAAGATATATAATAGAGGTAGATTCTGCTTCCGATATTTAGAACTTCGTAAAAATAAAAAAATAATAATAATCCTTACACCATCAAATGATAATCCTTATCACAATATGACAATATAAAATAATTAATATGTTTTTATTTTCATTTTCATGAATAATCAAACAGAAGAAGAGAAAATCCGGGGATTTGAGACTTCGTTAAGAATTAATATAAATTGATCTCATAATACTTTAGAGATGAGACATAACCTGAGAATACAAAATTGTAATTAATATATTTTTATCTTCAATTTCCAGACTACATAACAAGAAAAAGGGATTTATTGAGTGTTAAACATCATTATCAATTAATCTTATTATAATTCGGAAGTGATTCTACATAACTTAAAATTATAAAATAATCTTCTTCTTCTTCTTTGTCTTCCTCTTATGCCATTAATTAGCGTCGAGGAGCCTCAACCAGTGCAACCACTCTTCCCGGTCCGTGCTTAGTCGCTTCATCTCATTAAGGGTTTTGTCTCTTTTACATCCAATCCTTTGAATGTAATCCTGGAACGTGAGTCTGGGGCGTCCGCGTGGTCTCCTTCCTGTGGGTCGAGCCTCTAATATCCTTATAGGATTCAAATTCTCATTCATACGGCAGACGTGTCCAAACCACTGGAGTTGCCGTCTTTCTAGAGTAGTTTTAGGTTCGGCAGCTCCTAGCTGCTCTCTAATGCTTTCATTCCTAATGCGATCTCTTCTAGTTCTGCCAACAGATCTGCGAAGGAACCTCATTTCTGCTGCCGTTATGCGACTAGAGTGCCTGTCTAGCATTGTCCAGCTTTCTCCGCCGTAGGTGAGTGTAGGTAGATAAACAGACTTATATACAGTCTTATTGTGTAGACAAGAAGACCAAAATGCACGATAATGCATTAGTTCGCGATGGCCGATAATGCTATTAGTAGTCTGGTAATGTACCTGATTCGCCTTACATATTCTACTTGATATTTCGGTGTCTATCTTACCAGAACTACTAATTACGGTCCCCAGGTAGGTATATTCAGTCACCACCTCAAGTGTCTCGCCATTGCAGATCAGCTGGACATCTTCTCGCTCTTCCCTCGCCATAACTAGCACTTTACTCTTGGAGGTGTTAATTTGCATCCCTTTCCTGAGCAACTCTTCTTCCCACTCTACCAAAGCTTGTTGTAGTTTGGTCTTCGTGTCGGATATTAGGACTATGTCATCCGCGTATAGAAGGCTCTGTATGAGTATAAAATAATCGATTTATTTTTATTTTCAATTTCCAGACTACATAAAAAGAAAAATACGTAATAATTATTGCTTGAGCGTTAAGGATTAATTTAAAGAATAATAATGGCTCCAATAGTTCAGGATACAAATAAAAACTTGATATGTGATTATTTACATATATTGAATTAAAAAAAAAAAGATGTATTATTTGCTTATAAGGTATTATCTATTTTTTATATAATTTTTAGATTAATACTACGTTAAATAGCGTGCCTAACTACGCGTATCGTCGTTAAAAATTAACTGATTTTCTCAATATCAATATTTTATTTGAATAAAAATATATATACTTTTTACTTCATAATTAAGCAATATAGTAAATCGTTCTTTTAAAGGAAATTCCAACAAGTGAATTTAAAAATCTTGAGCCATCCTGCTGGAGTACCTTCAGATGACTGAATTGATACGATTTCATAAATACATAATGACTATTGCAACTACAAAATTTAACGACACACTGTCACGGTACCGTTGCCTGCAATACAGCCCTTTAAAGACCCATTGTTTTGACTCCAACTATTCAAGACAGCGAACGATACCACGAGACATGCCTTGCGAGCACGCGACGTATTGCTAAGCAGTCGTAGGCTATGCCCAAAGGGTGTTAGCACATATCCGGATCCGCGCATGAGGAACAAGAATACGCGACTTCCTCCGGAACACGATGGAGAGCGACATCTGTATTCCGTCCCTGTGGACTAATTGGGTGAAGTGGAATGACAATGCACGGGACCGAAGGAAGTTCCCACAAGCCGCCGGAAGCGGCCATATCGTACGCACTACCTTACTTCAAAATGGTTCTGTATAAATTTTCCGATCGTTACACGGTTCGACTTCTTAAACATCCTGCTCCATATTCCGGGATTATATGAGAATCTCCTTTTCGCTCATAATGAAGGATTAGTTGTCCTCGTTGAATTTTAATGAATAAATACAGCATCAAAAATATACATGCTTCATGTAAAACAAGGAACTCTTAAATAAAGATATTTCTTTAGACAGGATCAACATGGCAAGAAAAATCTTTTAGTTTCGATGATAATTTATAATATTTATACCTAACTGTGACTGAATATATATATTAAATATTTTTATTAAGTACTATTTCACTAATAATAGGGGCAGAATTGAGTCCCCAAAAAACTCTCTTCTCAACGGGACCTCAAGTATAATAAATGAGTGCCCAATGGTTCTGGACTATAAGCTCTTCTCCACAAGCCGATTATGGTAACTCAAATTAGTCTGTATTGTTTTAATTGGCTGAAATTTCTTTTAATTGCATTTCCTGCAGCTGTCCAAATTGCCGACTGTACCAACAACCGGGAAATTCCTTTCATCTATAACTGAAGCAATTAATAACATAATGTGCACTTATTTTCATAACCTATAATAAAACCAATTAAATACCATACCAAGGTTTTTCAAGATGAAGTATTTCCAATTTTCCCATCATTTCTAATTTTTTTTTATTTATGTATATCGTTGTTCCGTATTAATTGATGCAGGTTAAGCAATTCAAATCTTGCTAACAAGATTAATTTATCAACATTTAAATGCATTACTCATTTTCTTATTAATTATTTAATTTCATTAAGTTTTTATGAAATAAAAAAATAAATAAATTTAAGGAAGAACTGACTAAAACACATCTATAATTATCTGGAACATTTACAATTTTTGTATTGGACTCTCAATCTCTACTATTACTGAAGAACCTTGGAGAAGCAATAAAATGAATTGGAGAAACATTAGATCGGAAGATTTATTACTTGAATGGACGAAAACCAACATATAAATCACTGAAATGATTTGATTAAATTTTGGACTGTACAAAGTCTTGGACAGTAATATTGCAGTCATGATCTAAGGTGTTGGAAACGTTCACTTGCATTTCCATTTACCATTAACAGTACTGAAGGTGTTTTCCATAATCGAAAACTCAACCGTAACACCACCTTTGACACGGCATCCTGCGCATCGGACAACCTTCGCAGTGCAAGAACAACAGAACACCGTCCGCTAATTATCATCTATTGCTGCATACCCTCTCGACCATAAGAACCGTAGATCATTACTCCTCGAGGGCAGTTGCTGCGCACGCGTCATGGTCACTCAGTCGTGTAGCTTATTTCCTCTGAGATGCCTATTTCCATTTATCCTCCACACTTGGCCGATCCTAATTACCGGGCCGACTTTGAAGACGTTGCTGAACCGAATCACCGAGGGGAGCTCATTAGAAGCTTGCTAATTAACTACTTCCCTAAAATGGAAGAATAGCGAATTATGTCTAAGAGATCCGTCTTGTTTACAAATTCTAAAGGTATATACTTACGAAACACTCCGTATAACATAATTTCTAAGAGAAACCAGCATTTACTGTATTTAATGTTAACTGGAAAAAATAAATAAAAGAAATTCGTGGAAAGGACTAATATTTTATATTTCCACAGCTGGTATAAGGTATTTTGAACGCCAAAGCTGTGGGTTGATAGATAACACATCTATATAGATTATGAATGTTTATCTTCCCACAAGGTTTTCGAGAAAACATGTTTACAACGAACTGCCCTCCAGGTGTAGTGGTTAATAAGCCTTTAACCTTGAACTAGTTTGTTATTAGACTTGTTTTCCCAATTCACACCTGATATTTTTTTTTAACACGTTTTTGATAATTTAACTGTAATCGTGATCATTATTATAACATAGTTAGGGACTAATTCTGTTATAATTAGAATAACGATTCTTTCTATATTCGAAACCTGCGTATTTCTAAAAAAATGAGTTCTACAGTTTCTGTAACAGTTGCTGAAAAGCTTTTTGCAAGCATAATCGTTTAAGAGTAATATAATTAAATGGGAAAATAAATAATATAACAGTGCCAAATGATAGTTATGAGGTAGTCGTTCCATTGCTACCTAGAAGAGTTGGAGATGTTAAGACGCATTGCAGTCACGTAGCCAAGTTCGTCTTGCCTCTGATGATAGAGCAATTTTTCCGAGTGCGCTCGTGTTCAATAGAAGCGATACGAAGGGACTTCTGCTATAACTCTCTACTCACAATAAATATGAAATATGCCGTAAGATGGGGTAACTTTGGGACAGCGTATAAAATTTAGCTTGTGGTGATTTCGTGTTGAATACACAGTGTTTGTTCAGTCTGCAAAAAGGTGCTTTGTGTAGGCATGTACTGCGCTACTATCTTGTAGCACAGTACTCTTAAGACCTAAGCTTACGTTTCATGAAAAGAAGACTTTTGAAAAAAACAATGGAAATAAATAAAACCTAACAATTGTAGTGAATTATGGTTCTCAAACTGCCGCAAGGTAGTAGCGCAGTACATGCCTAAACAAAGCAAGTTTTTGCAGACTGAACCAACACAGTGTATCCACCACGGAATCACAACAAACTAAATTTTACCCGCTGTCCCAAAGTAACTTAATCGGTCCCAAAGTCACCCCATCTTACGGTATTTAATTTTCTAATTTTTAGGAAATAAGAGATTTATGATGATTTTGTTATTTACTCTTCTAGGGCTGTTCTTACTTGCAACTACCTACGTCCCCCCTACGTTACCCTCTTCACTTTCTGTCCGAAGACAGCACACTCTCAATTAAGGGCTCTCAGGTCCAGGCCTACCGCAGAGGTAACTAATAGAGCAATGTTTGTTATGGTACCCTACCTGTTCGGTCACTACATCGCCGATTTCACAGGTGAGCCCGACGCTCCCCAAGAAGGGACCACCCCGGTAGCGACTGCCCCTGAGCTCACCCACTGGCACGGTCGTATATCTGCTATCTCTTTCACCGCCCTCTCTCATTCTCCTGGCAGGTCACAAGACTAATAGCGACATCTTGCTTTGATGTTGGAGGGTCTTCCGTTTCGTCACGGTCATTTATCAAAGTTAAACGGGACGTTTTACTCTGCTTTCTTTGCCCACTTCCAATTTAAGAGTGAAGTTTAGTCACCGTAGGAGTGTAGAGAAAGAAATTTTCGACACGGAAACGGTATTCAGTGAAACTAAAATGCCATTGGAAACCGAATTGTCACTGTTTCTGTTGTCTATACATCCATTGTTTATGTAACTAAATCGTTTACATAATATTATAAGTTTACAATGGACTAAACTTTTTTCGAATTAATATCTTAACAAATAGGCAGTAGGCATTGCTTTTCTAATTTTTTTTTGTAATTGAGATGACCATAATATCTAAATTTAGATTAAAAACTTGATCAAATAATAGAAATAAACATATGACTTTTATTCAAAGAAATTGAAAAAAAATACAGCTTTAACATAATTACATGTTTACATAATTACATAATTACACTAAATGAATTTGTTAATTTATTTTTGTTAATTCCTATCTATTATGTCACGGATCAATACTATAGCCCTGAAAATGGCCCATATAGCCAGGTATATACGTCTCTGCACAATAAATAAACAAAATAATGAGAACAAACATGACTTATGAAACACACATTATCACTTATGAAGAGTAAATATTAATAACCAATAAAAAAATTATCGGTAAGTATTGAAAAATATAAAAGGCCCCTTGCAGCTTATATTCGGCTTTTATAAAAGCTAGGTCCTGGTATTAATAAATATTTAATTTTATAAATTATGACAATCTACATCCCGTCAAGAGTCTTGGGTTCAGCACTATGTGAGGAAGTACTGTTACAAGGTCAGCGGTTGTCCAGATGAATGGGCCGATATCACGTTCAACTGCCAAGATTTCTCCCTTAATTAATTATTTAATTAAGAGTACCCACTTTATAGAGGCTGGGTCTCCTAACCATTTCGTGAAAAATAATTTGTCATCAGCCGGATTTGAACCTGATATGAAAATTATTTGTTTGTATTTATTGGGGTGTATTATATGTATATTTAACAAATAAAAATTTAAACAGTGGAATAAAAAAATAAATAAAAAGATCAGTCTCTATAACCTGAATGCAGCTTCCTTTATCACTGCCTAATCTAAATGTCGCCTCTTATTATAAAATGATTCGCCGCCTATGCTGTATCACCAATAATTGAAAGTTTTAATGAGTACTAATGGTTTTCGGAATTAATCCACTTTTTGAATTGTTGATGTTATTTATTTACGAAGAGAAGAATAGTTGGGGTGGTCAGTCAAAAAATATGTGTGTGTTTTTGACTGGGATGTGTGTTTTTGACTGACCAACCCAACTATTCTTCTCATCATTATCCACGACAGTCAACCATTTACCAATTATGTTATTTATTTACTTTTTCGGGTCTAATTTTTTTTTTTTTGCACTTAGCTTGTTGTTGATGTCCACCTCTTATATATGTGTATACATGTTTTATAACTTACACTGCCTCATTTTTCTTTTAATTTTACGTAAAGTGATTGTATTATATGGTATAAAAACAAAATGAATGATTAACAGGTCTGAAACCATTTGAACGATCAACTCTTTATGATTTGAACGCTTATAATTGGTGTGTGTGTTTTTTTTTGTATTATCTACATTATTTTATAAACTATAAAATAACGCGCACTTGCTAATAAAATGAAGCATGTTTATATTGGAATAAAATATGAAATTAAGTAAATGCGATAAATTATGACAGGGAGAATTTTTTTTCTTTGCCGTTTACAATAATGTATTATCGAAAAAAATAAACCGAACCATGTGTTGGAATTTTAGTAAACTGTATCTTCGCTAATAATGTTTTGATTTCAATGATCGTTTTTCGTTTTGTAGGGAATTTAAAGAACTTTCAAATCATCGTCATGGATATAATCTAGCGTATTAGTTTATTTATTGTATATTTGTTTACGGAGTGGGGTAGCTCAGTGGTAGGGTACTCCAAAGCTAAAGGTCTCAGATTGTAATCCCGGCTCATGGCAGAAAAATTATTTATTCTGTTTCATTGGCCGTGGGTCGATCCTGGGTAAGTAGACCCTCCTGGAGCACTATAAAGTGGGTACCCTTAATTAAAATAATTAATTAAAAGGAAAACCTGGCGGTTGAGTGTGATCTCTGTCAAATCATCTCCTTGCACAACCGTAGACCAAGAAATAGTGCTTTCCCTAAATAGTACTGAACCCAAGATTCTTGATGGGTTGCAGTGGTACAGGTATGTTTGTTGAAATACTTGATGGTTGGCCGTTGTATATTATCGAGTAAGGAGATAGTCCGGGGTGGCGATTCTTCTGACACTTCACATCACAAGTTCTAGCCCTGAAGAAGACCTGCAAAATGGGGTCAGAACGTAGGCTTTAAATATATTTTTTTTACTCGTTTAGTCATTTTATGACCGCCATCCCGGACCATCTCTTTACTCTATATTTTTTTTAGTTTTTAACAAATAAGTTTTCTTTTCCTGCTTAGCATGTTTCCAAACATTTCTGAAGGATGTGCTTATTTTACCTCATTGAAGGAGATCTTTAAAATTATCGTAAAATTTGATACGGCGTAACTACAAAACTACTTTTTACTTATTTAATGAAAAAAATTATAATCTGTTTCAAAGGACAATTAAGGACTTTGGCGGTACATATACTAAAATAAACTTTTAGAAATTATGTATAAAGATTAATTTCAAATAGACAGGCTTTTAAATTCAACAGATGCTTACGAACGTTCGAATAATATAATTCTTTAATGGGAATGCCGTAACTTTACGATTTTGGGCTATTAGATTAGCATAAAACTGCCCTTTGAGTGTGGAATAATCAATAAAATATTACAACGAATTTCGTTAGCGCAGAAGGAGTAGAACTATTTAAATGTACATATAGATAGCGGGTCGGCTGAGGGCGTCCATAACTTAATGGGCCATAGCTATGGAAATTATATCGGGCTGTGTAGGAGTACTTTCCAACCCCCTCGCCTTGTTAACTATTTATAATACAAATTAGATGGATTTGTTTCATCTGTTAGCAAGGACATCTACTTATTTAAATTCCTAGTAAGATTAATTTATATACAACGGCGTAGAAATAAATGCAGGCTTGTAAGCGAAAACGTCATTGCAAAATAAACTTTCATACAATTTAAAAAAGAAACTAAATAATTAAAATAATGCCTATTAATTATAATCGCATTTCTTATTTTTAAATACTTTTTAGCACTTATAAAAAATAAATTGCAAGTAAATTTACGTAAAAAAACTTAAAAATATACCGCAAGATCACCTCTCACACTTTTCATCCCACAATGAACTATAAATTGTACACAAATATTTTATCTCTGGAATCTTTAAAATGCCCTCAGGCAGTGGAAGGAATTTATCACATGTATATATTTCATAAGCATTTATTTTCACATTTGATTTAAATGTTTTCTAAAGCAATGTTTTGAACTTACGATGATAGTACCAAAAGGATTAATAAAAAAAAATCAAAATGATTTTCCCCGCCTCGTAAATACTATTTATAAGTGACACATTTTAACTAATGAATAATATTATTATTAAATAAAAAATCAAATTTATATATGTATATACGCATGTATGGAACTTTATGTACATTGATTAGTCAATGTTGATAATAATTCCAGGTCAATGGTTGAAGCATATTTTCTTAAAAAAAAAAGCTCAACTAAATTACACTAAAGTACAAAATACCAAAGTAATAAGTACCAATGTTTACACCAAAATTAATCCAATACATCATATTTCGTTTTTCTTCTTTTTTTTTTGTTTTATGGAATGACTTTTTTTATAGTCTTAAAATTCTGGTCATAAAAGAAGAACTATATACGAATCTTTTATTTTTTTCTTTCTACCATTTTTGCCATACGGTATCCAATATACGAACCGTCTATCTACTTCCTTGAAAAAATTACACTCCAAGGGGTGCGATATCCGGACAGCTTGCAACATCGTACAGTCAGAGTACTCCCCTTAACATATGACATCCCTGGGAAGGTTCCCAAGTGGCTACCAAGAACCCCCTCCCTCTTGCATCTGTAATTAGTGCAGGCTGTGGAGGGGCGACCAGTCAACCCCGGGGTATGGAGGCGAGCAGACATGTTCAGGAGAGTGCAGCCGTCATCTGCTATACAGCCGGTAATATATAATAATATATAACATATATTACTCCACGTAGTCGGTAATTATACTATAACATACCGGAATGGATAACAAATTAAAAAAAAAAAAAGTTATCTTTATTCGAAATTTTATTTTCAACTTCAAAATGTAATTCGATGGTACAAGTTTAAAAATTTCAATTAAATTTATTTTCATAATTCATAATGGAAATTAAAATATATCGTAATAAGACTAAGATATATGATAGAAGATATGAGGTTAAAATGTTATACTTCTTGACACTTCCTGAATTAAAATAATAATAAAAAATTAATAAAACCACTAATTATAAAATAATTTAAAAAACAATTTAGCCCAAATTCACAAAATTTTCGGCGACCAAATATTTTTTTTCAGATTAAAAAATATAATATATACTGTTTTACATTTTGTTATTAATTGTTATTAAACAAAGCGTTGGGGAGTTATGTCAGTTTAACAAATTCATTTATTATCGTAAAAACAGTCATGTTGTAAAATAATATTCAACAAGAGAAAAAAAATGTATTTCTATTGTTTACTGACCTATACAATCATTAAATAATCTTCCCCCTTCCAGTTATAAACGCTGTATAATATCAATGAAACAGATTATAAAACCCGGAGGCTGTTTATTTATGGGTTTTTTTTTTTGGTTTAATTATGAAATTGTAACCAACAGCTATTACTGCATCCGACTGTTCATGTAATAAAACTTTAATGTTTCTAATAAAACCTGATGTCATAATAAAAATATAATAAATCGAGGAGCGATGAAATGTATGACTACGAATATTACAGATGAAGATATAAATTCAGTGGTGTGCTTGTTTTCGTACAGATAACGTTATCTTTGGTCTTATCGCGAGGTACCACTGGCTTCAGAGAACGCCTAGAAATGGTCCTGGCGTACTGATTCATTTCAGGAATATATCTTTTTATTTCAATGTTTTGATTAATACAACAACATCAATAATTGCTTTTTAAAAATTAATAATGTCATTGCGGTGAACTGAATTGTTTCTTGGTAACGAGAGCGGACTTGGTCACCAACTTCTTTTGCATAAATTATCAACTTGTCCCCACTTACAGCATTAATTGTTAAACACTCACGCGATTAATTGCTGTTGTTTTTTCTACATGAACCCTACACGTTATATAAGAATGTCCTTGATAAGATATATAACTCTTTGTATAGTTGTTATTTCAAGAATTTCCGGTCGCAAGGAAACAAGTCAGCGCTCTCACCATTGCATCCGGTCCTTGTGTTTTAACGGGGAATAGCCAATGAGAATCTGCCTTGTAGAGAAACTTCCTTCACTGACTGTACTTTTAGTTTCAAATTGTTGAGAAAACTTATTCGTAGTGAAAAGTCATAATTCATCTGGGAGTAAATTAATACAAAACATTGATCTGAGTTCACACAATATCTCCATTTATAATCCATCATTAGTTGAATATTTTAATTTATTTTCTTTACATTCGGCAATAAATTTAGTTAGAAAACAACAAAATGTTTACTTTCAAATTATAAAAAAAATAATTTCCCATCAACTCTTGATGTTTTCAGTTCATCATGTATAAAGATAAAGAAATTTTTAAAATAGAATATTAAAATATTCATAAAAGCAAGAATAGTTCCTCATATGTCTTCTTGAAAACAAACGTTTTTAGGGGTGGTACCAAAAATAAAATAGAATTGTAAACAAAATGACAACTCAATAAACAAAAAATTATAAAATTACTGCAATATTTATGTAGTGAGTTTATGTACATGCTAAAACAAACAAAACTCGAAAAAGCCCCTAAAATCTGATTCGACAAACTTTTTTCTAATATTACAACCCCTCGCAATAAAGTACATTTGCAATAATAAGCAAAAAGCTTCTTTACAACAAAAAAGAAAATATGAATACATATATATATATTTTTTTTTTAGGAAACATTTTTATAGAGTAATCTGTCACAATAAAAGACAAAACTAAGTATAAAAAAAAGATAACTAGATAATAATATAAACAAGGTGAAATTAAAACAAATATACTTCAGGATAAATAAGTTTCAATTAACTACATATCTGAATGTCTGATAAGTCTGAAAATATTTATCAGGTATACTTTGAATCACGGGCAGATCTACGAGGGGAGAGGCTTTGGGGCTGAAGCTTTCCCCAAAAATTGTAAAATATAACCATGTTTTATGGAAAAAAAATGATCTCTTAAAGTATTATTGTTCGTGTAATCACATTTAAAAGGAATTTAGGAATCACTTAAATATCATTTCATATAGGTAGTTAGTTTCTTTCTTTTTATCCAAAGTAATTATTGTTATTTTTATGAAAAAAAAGCTTTCGGGCTGAAACCCTCTCCTCCCCCCCCCAAAAAAAATAAATCCTGGATCCGCTAGTGCTTTTTTTTATATTTATTATATTTTTTTCAGAATATTTTTTATTTAATTTTTTTGTCTATTGAATACCTACGCGTAGCTAATACATAGCCCTAAAATTATGTAAAACGTTATAGTAGTGTAGAATAAACAGTTATTCTTTGAAAAATACGTAGTGAAATTAAAATAATTTTGCAAATATTTTTGCCACCATGTAATAAAATGTGAAAATCTAAATAAAAATATTATTTCAAGGACGGGAATTTCATTTGTATAAATAATACTCAAATATGAGTCCCTAGTTAATTTTTTAACAAAGAGTTTATATAGTTATTTATATAAACATACACAATCCTTATATGTATTCAAAACGTAACGTAGACAATTAGAAACGGGAATCCCCATGAATATCTTTGTTATAAGAAACAGACAAAAAAATTGCCTTGAAAATATTCTAGTTGGATGTTCTGTCCCCCCTTGTTTATGTAACACGAATGCTAAGAAGCTAAACTTGAAAAACACGTCCTTAAAGAACTAAAAGTGTACATTAATATGTTATTCATTTTCCCTACTTACTAAAATGAGTACTAACAAAATTCTTGAAATATTATATGTAATTATTTTAACCATTAAATAAATATAATTTTTAATTTTGGAGGATTTCTGTACAACCTCGGAATGGTCGTTTAGTTACTCGGAAATAATTAAAGGATTCAATAACCAATAAATTATTTTACCCATTTAATTGTTTCAATATCCGCCCAAAACTCTATTGTATTTCAATGATATAAACGATACTATAACTTATGGAACAATTTTTATAATGTCGATGTATAAAAATACATCAACACAATACACTCGGTTCTTGAATCCTCGTTTCAAAAACTTTTCTGCTTTCCAGTTTCTTCCTCCCATACTATTACAGCGTTCATGATTGCGTGAAGCCGTTCGCATGGACTGCTGCATGCCACGTGGGTCATCATTAGAATAACCTCTAAGTCATCATGCTCTTCTCAATACCTCAGAGTGCTTTAAATAATCCACAGGCCATTAAATACTTCCTTTTCTGTCCATTGTATTATTAATATCAAAGTAATAACCTTATACAGAAATATTCCATCCACATATTTTTTTTGGCTTTTACATTGAACAAATTAAATACAGAAATCATAATAGTCCGTGGTACAGACCACAGGTTGATATACGGGGGGGGGAGAGTTTCAGGATGAAGCTCCCCCTTCCACCAAAATGGGAAGATATAATCACGTTTAAAGAAAAAAATTATCTCTAAAAGTATTATTGTTCGTCTAATCACATTTAATAAGACTAAAAGATTTACTTAAACACCATTTCATATAGGTAGTTAGTTTCTTTCTTTCTTCTGAAGTAATTATCCTAATATATATATACAAAAAAAAATCTTTTAAGCTGAAGCTCCCCCCCCCAAAAAAATTAAATCCTGGATCTGTTAGTGGTACAGACCGCTTTTTATCAAATTATTAACATCCGTCAGAAACTTCGTAAACAGCTTCTTTATATCGTAAGCTACAACTATTTTATTTACGAAAATTCTCGGGATTGGAGCGTTTTTAATCTCAAGACCAGCAAACTTTGTCTATTTAATTAGGAACTAAAAACTCGTAAATACCCATTTGCTTTCCACTCGAATCTAAAAACAATATGAGCACAAAATCGAGAAAAAATGTGCCCTTTAAAAATATTAAGCCGTTTGACGTGACCTATATTGGCAAAATAACGAGGCTATATAGGCCAATATGTTTGTAGGCCACCTTTTTTTCTCGATTTTGTAATTAGATTATGTATTGATCCAAGTGGAAAGTGAATGGGTATTTACGAGTTTTCAGTACCTAGTTAAACAAACAAAGTTTGCCAATCTTCAGATTGAAAACGCGAAAGAGTTTTTGTAAATAAAATATTTGCAGGTTACGATGAGATGAAGCTATTTTATATTTTAGCAGTAGTTGTAATCAATAACACATTTCACAGCCATTATATTCATAACAATTAAATTCTATCAAAATACAGGTTCTGACGACCAGTAGAGTCTTAAGATTTTTGTTAATCGATTTACATATGTTAAACTGAAACTCATTGTTGATCAATACCTGTGACTGATTAAAAATGTAATTTAAATCATGGGTGAAAGTAAATGAACAACTTTTATCATTCCTTGAAGATCAGCTCGCGTCGCAAAATGACGAAAGGAGTTATACCAGCAAAAGAATAACGAATAATAAAATATTCATTGTAGGAAAAAATAGCGTCTAATAACAAATAGCCTCGGGGTAATAAGGAGACTCGACTGGGGATCAATGGAGAAGCCATTATGTATTAATGGGGGGGCACACCACGCCAGCTCCTTCCTCTATAAAGGAGAAAATGACCGAAATCTCCGGGGTCATCCATTGTTCCTAAATAGTCCTTATTGAAAGATAATGGCTCCCAACTTTTGTTAGGCAGCTAATTAAAGATCAAATTAAGGGCTAAGATGAAATTATCTTTTGTGAAAAACGACTTACAAGGAAACGATTAAGGCTGAAATTGAACTATTTGGCTTGATAACTGTCATTGAGAATTTTAAGGGGAAAAAAAAAAGATGATTCTTAGAATGACAATACGTTAGCTAGAATTATGAGGGCAAGAACTTTTATGATCGAGCAAAAACAATAATAAAATATTTTGTGATAATTATTAATTATTAAATAACTTGATGAAGTTTCAGAAGGAAAAAAAAAAAATCTTCAAGTTTTAAAACAAAATGTTTACGAATTACAGCAGCCTATATCTCAGCTACTAATAGTCCAAATGCAATTATTTATTAAATTATTTTGTAGAGAATTTAGTAATCTTGCAAATGATTCTGGGCACAATCTAGAGGAAAAAAAAATTTGAGTTATTCGCAAATAATGTTTCTTTTCCTTCATAACACTTTTTCCTGAAATTTCTGGGAGATAGAATTTTTTTCCAACTGAAGCTGAAGATCTTCAAAATGAGGGGTCAATCGTTGGATTTGATAAAGAATCGACGAAGAGATACGGTAGCGAAAGGTTCAGTTACGCAAGTTTCCTAGTTTCGTTTATTCGTACATAATAGAACGTCCCAGTTTAAGAAAAATCTTGATTAAATTGATTTTCTTGTAGCAGTGTACGCTGACTAAATATCTTCGGTGCCAATCTTGCGGCAGAAAAGGGCAAATGGTATTTTGAGTACTGAGTACCAAGTATTTTACTCAAATACTGATCTTTTTTGAGTACCAAAGAACTTAATTACTACTTCAGTTGATGTCAAAGGATTAACCGAGGCAGTATTTAAATTCCCAATAGTGATTAAATTTGAGTAAAATACTTCGTACTCGGTACTCAAGCATTTGCCCATCTTTGCCTTGGAGTGGGAAAAAGCGATAGGAGGGATACAAGAAGGGAGGAAGATAGTTTACGTTATCTATGGAGAGATGTCATCTGTTATCTTATCGAGTGGTATCAGAGGTTCCTCAAAAACGTGTTAAAAGGCCTATCCAAAGGAGATAACTAACTATAACTAACCCTTCCCCTCTTTAAGTAACTTTTTTTGAGATTTAACAAAAATAGATTTCTTCTATTACCAAATAAAATAAATCAAAAAATTGGCAAGCATTGAAAAATATATCCATATTGTCGAGATATATGCCGTTTGAAAAATAATGCTGCCTTACAACAATTTACACACTTTGTCCTCATCGCTAGATTATTGTTTTGAAAGTATAACAGCATAGAAAATATCAGTAAGAGTTTGTATTCCTAGTATAGGCACATAGATAATAATTCATAGCAACAGCTTAAATGGCAATAAAGATGTAATATAAACGAGGTAATAAAGACATCAAGGGAAGAACTATTCCTCGTGACAGTTGAAAAGTGGAAGACAGTAGATACATTGACTCTATCGGGCTTAATCGGGATGCAAGACGTGACTTGTCCGTACAGCCCACGACAAGAGTCAATCCCATCGAACCTGGAGAACAAGTACCAACAAGGGAATTTTTTTTCTAAAGCATTGGACATTATTATAATTTGAGATCGTTTATCCACTAACTATGAAAGTTTTAAAATTAGAAAAGTTAAATTTTATTATTAATATCATCAAATTAGCAAGTTTTTAAGAAGACATTACAATTATATCATTTAAAGAGATATAATCTTGAGCATAATATGAATTAGAAATAAGGAGCATTTGTATGAGGAGTGAACTCAGAGCGATAGTAGGAGTAGTGAACTCCTGCGATCTTATAAATCAAAGTGATGAATAAAAAATTTGATGATAATGTAGACGGATTAAATAAGAAAAAAAATTAACTTATTTTTTGTAACAATAGAAAGCACTCACTCAGCCCCCCTGATGATATATTTGAATTTTTTTTTTTTATTTATTTATTTATTAATGATATTTACAACTGTATTACAAGTAAAAATACATTCAGTAAATGTGTACAATAGAATATAGCACTTTAAAAATGTATTTACAAAAGGAGATCTCGAGGCCATCTTCTTTTCAGACGCCTCGGAGGGTTGATATTTGAATTAAATTAGAATATAATATTTGTAAGTAAACAGTTTCAACGACACAATCCTTTTTGATAACATTTAGCGAAAAACCTCGGAATCCATCCATCTAAGACAAGGCAAAGTTTTCTTATAGAAAATAAAAACTAGGCACATCCTCGACAGAGGCCTGGCATGTTAAAACAATCGGGTCCGAGAGACATCCCGTGAGAATCTGCCTCACGCTCTGTTTCCCAGTATAATTCTGTTCCATTCTCATTGTACAGAGCCACCGGGGGCATCGGTGTAGAAAACTCAACTCACGCGTGCTCTACCATCCCAGGTCATATCTTCCATCACAGTCCAGAAGATGGGGTTACTGTTATCTCCGGCCTCTATCCTCTTGAACGGTTCCGGGTTATGGAAATTGAGAAGGGACATGCCGAACCACACAACATCACTAGCTTCCATAATCATAAACGAAGAAGAAAAACATAACTAGATTTTAAAATGTAATAACAATCACTGTTCTAACAATAAAAAAGTTCGAAGTTCTATTTGTCTCGGATGTTATAGATACTATACTAGGAATCTTCCGGATACAATTTATCCATAATAGAATATTTTTTAATTAACAGTCAAAAATATATTTATTTTTTAATATCTTGAATCAGAATTTATTTGATGTTTTGAAAATATTTATAAGATAAAAATCAGAGTAGTACCCCATATGCCGACGATGACTTCCAAACTAGTATCGTAATCGATGAGTCAATAATTGCTTTAACCATCAATTTCAAAACCAAAATCGACATATCTAAGGATCGCTAAAAGCTTCCTGTTAACTAACCCTCCTGATTGCCTAAGATATAAATACCATTGTTTAAAGTTACAGGTTTAGTCAACAGCACCTTATGAAGAAAGCCCATCAAGTCTTGAAACGGGATCTATTCAATGCATTGATTTTAGGCAAGACATAAGAAAGCTGAAGTGTCAGGATATGAAAATATACTTGATAAATTCCGCAATATGGAAAATAGAAAACGAGGCTTTAAATGAGGAAAAAAATCTCGAGTTCTTTATGAAGCTCAATACCCCAGAAAGGGTAATAAATTTCCTCAATTGGAAGTGAATAGGTTGAAATAATTGCATCGCTATAACGGTACGTTCAAGATGGCCGACATGCGACCAAACTTAAGCGGAATAAAATGTGGTATTACTGCCTACACGTCGGTGGACAGGAATGTGCAGGCGATGACGTCTTATCCCTGATTGGCGGTTGCTCAACTGAAAGTAACTCTCACAAACTTAGCAACAAGAGTCTTTGTGAAGTTGTACTTTACGGAAGTAAAGTGGCTTATTCAGACGTTCACTCTAACGGGAATCTAGGTCTGCAGTAGCGATTAATAATTAGTACAGTTGGAAACTTCATAATTCAAAGAAATTGTGAAGGTAAGCAATTCATGCTAACTCACTACCACTAGCGGATCCAGGATTTAATTTTGGGGGCTTTAGTCCGAAAGCTTTTTTTTTTTAAATATAACGATTATTACGTTGGAAGAAAAAGAACTAACTACCTATACGAAGGGGGGTTTAAGTGCTCCTTGAAGTCCTATTAAATGTAATTACACGAACAATAATACTTTTAAAGATAATTTTTCAATATTTTTTTTCATAAGATTTGGTAATATTTTACAATTTGGGGGAGGGAGGAGGGGCTTCAGCC
The DNA here is from genome assembly GCA_928085145.1 of Nezara viridula. NCBI lineage: Eukaryota > Metazoa > Arthropoda > Insecta > Hemiptera > Pentatomidae > Nezara > Nezara viridula. The sequence goes on along the minus strand of OV725080.1, from coordinate 83,245,192 downwards.
CGAAAACCTTCCCCTGTAGATTTGTCTGTGTTCATTATTAATCAAAGTGAACAGTGAGAAAGTAATAATGCATTCCTTTAAATCTGTAACGCCTAATAAATCTGGCAATCTTTTGTAATTTAGAGTAGCAGCTTTAGAGATTAATAATATTAAATTAAAAGGAATAACATTAAATCAATTGACTTGATAGAATTTTTCTTGTGACGCTTATCAGACATAAAATATACAAATTACCATTGCAGTAGCGTGAATCAACGGCTCTACTCAATAATAACACTCCCCTTTCACATTATGGGTCTATTATGAATACCACAACTAAAAACGTTTTCTACTCGATTAGGTAGAGCGTCTAACGGAAGCTTCATAAAAAAATTGTTAAGAAAGACTATTTAGATAAATTAATACCTTAATTATTATTTAATAGGGCAGATAAATTAACTAAAAATAATGATGAATCAACCGTGACTTCCTTCATTTATATGGAGAGTTCGAATTTCAATCATGAAGCATCAATACGGCAGGCAATTAGACAGTAACAAGACTGCTCCACACAATGCACACAAGTGCAACAGATGCGGTTTAAGAAATGTGCTAGCCAGCTGTTAGGGACAATAGTCCTCAATATTTTTTGCCATCTCCCTTTTAAAAGATCTTACAGAGGGATCGGGAAAGGTCAGTCTTACACATGTGCTCTACACGTCCTTTGTTGTATACTCGGGGTACCTTCAAGGGTCTTTTCCCGATCCTTGTCATTCAAATAATGGTTTAACGGTCTTCTTGCTGCTCTAAAAATCTGACACAATCCAATCGTCACTGAATTTATTTATAATAAAAATAAAATCTTGAGTGGAGTTTCTATGCAGATATAACAAACGGAGTTTTATAGTTACTTTATATTTATCTAATAAGGAAATTATTCTTTTAAGAACTATCTCGTCATTTTCCTGTGTTCTATCAATTAATGCTTGTCTACCAGAAAAAAACACATCGTTCTTAGTTACCTATAAAACCAGTAAAAATATTTTATTTTTACAATTTAAGATTTTAATTATTTTTCTAATTTGTTCCATATCATCTCTTTTATTTACAATGATTGAAATTATATGTTTATTGTAAACGAAAACAAAATTACCACTGTTTTTTATTCACTAAGTATAGCAATAGTATAGATAATTTCTTTTCTAAAAATGTTTTACTTAGACTCACCATAGAGCATAAAGACGATAGAAAATTATTATCTATTATTGGTGTAGATATGGCTGAATGAATATGTAATTTTAAAAGTTAATCAATGAAGTAAAACACAAACATTTGAAAGTTTTTATTATGTATCAACGTTTCGGTCCAAGTTTCCTTAGGGTAGTAGTGGATTAGGAGATAATCGGGAGAAGACCGCATTCCTCGAAATACATATCATCATCTCATAATATTGACTGGGTTAAGATAAGAACATTGAAAATATATAAAATAAATCTTCGCTTAAAATTTGCCGTCCTCTAAACTCTGCAGTCCGAGGCTACTAATCTCTTCGCTTTCCCCCAGTCCCTGTACCACTAACTGATCCAGAGTTTAATTTTGGGGGCTTCAGTCCGAAAGATTTTTTTTTCTTTTTGTACAAATACATTAGGATAATCACTTCGGATGAAAGAACGAAACTAACTACCTATATGAAATGGTCTTTAAGTGATTGTTGAAGTCCTATTAACTGTAATTAGACGAACAATACTTTTAAAGATTTTTTTTTCTTTTTATAAAACATGGTTATATTTTGCCATTTTGGGGGGTAGCCCGAAAGTCCCTCCCCCCACCGTAGATGCCGGTACTGCAGTAAATTTGTCAACATAGGCCATAATTTTTTTTATTAATATTTTGTTCATTTATATTATTTGATGACTATTCTATCACATATTTTTATTTTAATTGTGTAAATCGTATTTACCTTTACTTTTTTTCTTCTTTTTTTATATCACAAGTAGTCCACTGTAAGATACAGTGATATAAGTTCCTCCGAGACGCATTTACAAAAGGACAACATTGTAAAGATGTAAATAATTCATAAGGAATCGATATAGGCTGCCGCGACGTTGCATTGAGCGCGCCACCCCTGAACGTCAGTTGCCTCTTACCGAGCTCTAGACTTCTTATCATTCTAATCTTATTACTGACGAAAACAGCGGCCTCACTTCATTTGACTAACTAATAGACGCCACCGACTCATTGTGCCCTTAATAAGGTCAACAGCCACTCAAGATGTGTGTGGGTGACAAAACTATTGAACAAAATTTGTTAAAAATCTATTAAATGATTCCAATATTACCAAATAAATATCATCCTTTATTATTAAATATTAAAACCTTGTCGGCTTTCTGCAATGTATTTTACAATATCTGTCTGCAGTTACTATAAATTAAAACTTTATGCAGGCTTGTTTCAATATTTTTACAATATGTTTAATTTCCAATGGCGTTCGAAAAGCTCAAGAATTTCTAAAAGTAATATAATTATAATGTCTTATTTAATAGGCTATTTAGCCAATAGAAATGCTACCGTTTCGGTTGATAATATAATAATATTTTCATATGTTAGCACATAAATGGTGCCTCAAAACTTTCGTATGCATCCGCCAATTCTTGGTAATCTTTTAATTTGTCATTTGAATTTGATTTAAATAATACCCCACTTATCCCTGTTGAACAAATCCGATACCTTGGACTTCACTTGGACAAACATCTAACTTGGAATCCTCATACCAGACTGAAACGACAAGAAACCGCTCGACGTTTCCGACTACTCCAACACTTAGTAGACAAACGCTCTAAGCTTTCAGTTAATTACAAAAGACTTACATACATGACTACAATAAGACCTATTTGGACTTACGGAGTTGAGCTTTGGGGTTCCACTAAGCCATCGAATTCCTCTCGTATCCCATCCAAAATCCTTCGGAAAATCCTCAATGCTCCTTACTTTGTCATCAATAAAATAATCCATAATGACCTTAATGTTCCTTATGTTTCCGATTTGGCCCAATCCAGATACCAATCCTTCCATAATAAACTTCAGAACCATCCGAATCCTCTCGTCTCTAACCTTGCTTCCTCTTCTATTCCTGATAACCCTCCGAGGCGTCTGAAAAGAAGATGGCCTCGAGATCTCTCATTGTAAATACATTTTGTTTTTAGAGTGCTACCAGTGGGTTGTTTCTCAACAAGTCATTTCATGTTTTTATTTCTGTTATCAAATTTACTTAATGTATTTAATTTTTTAATACAGTTGTAAATATCATGAATAAATAAAAAAAATAAAATAAAAAAATAAAATAAAATAATTTGATTTAAAAGCAAAATTTATGATCTGACAAACTGATAAAATCTTCCTAGTCAAAAAAGCTCGAGAAAAAAAATTAAGAAAAATCTTATCACATAAAAATATCATTTGGCCAAATAAGCACCAAATTAAAATACACTTATACTATTATTTTATTTTTTGTGAAACTTTGAAATAAGAAAAGAATGTTTCTTTTGTTTCAGATTTCGGATTCTGAGAAGGATATTATGTCCTCGGTTGTCTACTGTATACATCATAAGGAAGGATGTAAATGGAGCGATCAGCTTAAAAAACTCAAGGTAAATATTGTCATAATTATTATTATCATCTTATTCATTAAAAACGAAATACGAAGAAATAGTGCAATGGTACTTTGTATTGAAATAAGTAGACAATTTCTAAGGTTTTAAAAACCAAACTGAGAAAATTGAACTCAATTTAGCATAAAAGTTATCTGAAACATGACATCTTCAAAAATCAAATTAATATGTTGGGCATATTAATATATCTGTTGTATTAGTAAATAGGGTGCAATTTCGTAGATTTCGATTTGTTAGTTTAAAACTCAATATTTTTCTCTTCCTTTGTATCACATGAATCAATCAATACAGTTACACACTTAGTAATCCCTCTCATAAACGGACAGCCTATATATGGGTAAATAAAAAATAACTTAAAAACTTTTTTTTTTCTTAGACCTTGATAAAAGAACTAATTAAACCATAAGAATGTGGGTCTTTAGGTATTTAGCTATATACATACTTTTGGAATAACTTTCTTCATTTTTTAAATTACAATTACATACTAAATAAGACGAAAATATAGTGAAAATTAATATTTTATAAACTAAGTACATACAAAAATCATATAGTTTAAATTGTATGTTTGACTATATATTGATTTTAAAATATCAATAACCCTCTACGGTAGAGGCGAATAAAAAAATATCAATGAATAATTCAATCATAATTAACCAATTCAATTTATCATAAAAAGAACGGCCACGAACCTGACTTACAAATCAATGGGTAATACGAATCAATAGCCCAATAACCTTGTCATGAAAAGGAGAGTCTGAGTTGCATCGAATGGTGGTAGGCTTCATTTTTCTTTTCTTGTATGGATATTAATGTAAATTTATGATGTGACTGAGATGCAAAATCCAAGTTTTCGACCTCGGCTCCTCCCTCCCCTCCAGGACCAAATAACTTTTGAATATCTCAAAAACTGCTACATTTTCGATTTTCCCTATTTTATCGATGAAGGAGCATGTTTTCGACAAAAATCATTCTATAAATTTTAAAACTAGAATAAATATGCTACAATGATACACCAGAACAAATTCAGTAAACCAAATAGTTTATGAGATACATATTTTCATATTTCAATATGAACTTGATTCGAACTTGAAAAGTTTAAAATATTTTTTCTGTTTGATCATATGCACTTGTCTTTGTATCTTCAATAACCTGTCTTACATGATTCAGTGAAGTAAATTTTTATTCATTTGAAGATTATGAAGGATGGGTGTGGGAGAAGGAGTGATGATCACTTTTCATAACCAGAAGACTGAAATTGAAATAAAAATGTATTTAACCAACACTCACAGCAAGTGCATACCAAAATAGTAAATGAAGTGAATGAATTTTTTGAAAAATGTTGATCTAATTTCATGTTTATTTCCTCAATAAGCTGCTTTATAAGAGTTAGTGAAGTAAACATTTAAAAAAAAAAAAAAAAAGTAAACATTTACTTTTATTGTCTTGAAGTAGTAGTTTACATGGATATAGAAATGGCTATAAATAATAAGAGCTATAAATAATTGGTAAAATGAGTGAGCTAGAATGACTGAAGTTATTTATTGATTCGATCTATTTCGTAGGTGCGTAATTTTAAAACTTGTAATTTGCATCTCAGTCATATCCCATACAAGAAAATAAAAAGAAACGTCTACCCCCATTCTATGCAAGTTACGATGTACAGGTCTATAAGCAACCGAAACATCGCGCCTCCGGAAAGATTGATTTAAAGAACAAACATTTTTTTTAGAAAGATATTTGATGTACCACTGTGAAATTTTATCGTGAATATTTTAAATTAAGATATAATTGCAACAGCTCAAGTACAAATATAGTTACACTGACATCTAATTTAGTGAATAATAAAAACTTTTAAATGTTTTCTATAGACCTAATTTCTATATTTTGATTCCTTTCGTAATAGATGGACTGAAATACCTTGAGATACTTGCTAAAGAAACAAAGGCTGAAAAATGCACGCATTGGCAATTTCTGTTTCAAGTTACTTAAAAGCTAAATGGCTAAGTAATGGTTGTTTCTTATTTCTTCTTAGTTAAGAAGTCCGTCGTGACAGACGAGTTGGCATGCCTCAACTCCGCAGGAGCAAACATAAATAAAACTGAAACTATAAATACTGTTCTTTACGGCACTGTTTTGGTAACTTTTGACCAGATGCTCAAAATAACACTGAAGTTAAAATACATGTAAAACTACGAGACAAAACATAAAAATATCAATAAAATTTAATAGCACTGAGTACCAAGTTCTTATATACTTGAGTGAATCAAACTCTATTCACAATGAGTATAAATTATACTGCTTTTAATCACTTTAACAAGTTCTGAAAACTAATCATTATTACACATTAATCAAAACAACTAATTACAATTTTTTTTATGGTAAAATAAATTACCCCTTATAAATTAGAACTGATTACTTAAATTATTTTATTAATTAATTGAATGCTGAATTGGACTTTTAAAATGCACTAAATTTGTTTCTTTATAAGTAATAATTAATATGCAATTTGAATCTAAAATATTTATCATTTTTAGGCACACCTGAATACATGTAAATATGATACTATGCCTTGCACCAATCTCTGTGGCGCCCAGATCCCTCGTGTTCTGATGGAAGACCATTTAAGGTACACATGCCCTTCACGGACTGAAACCTGTGAGTTTTGTGGTTCAGAATTAAGTGGACCTGCTTTGGATTCGCACCCTGGTAGCTGCCCAAAAGAACCACTATACTGTGAGAACAAGTGTGGTGTCAGGGTACAACGAAGGCATCTACCCAGGCATAAGGCAACGGAATGCACCAAAAGACTAGTCCCATGCAGGTGAGAATATTTATAAATAGATAAAAATAAAAAATGTAATGTTTCATTTCTTAATATTCATATAATAATATCTATATTATAATAACAGAAATATTCAACTAATTAATCAATAAATAGAAAAATATGGCATGAATAAGCTATATTTTGAAAGTAACTGATCAATAATTTTGAACTGTAGTAGAGAGATAAACATTAGTATATCTTAAATGCAGTACACAACTTAAATACAAAAATTATTTTTTAGTAGGTTAGTGAATTGCCATTTTCAAAAAGTATAAAATCATTTATACTTTAGACATGGGTATATAGTTGACTGTTGAAATTGTAGGGATGAAAAATGGTCAGGATGTGCAGTCAAGAAATTAAGTTTATTGACTTTACTTTTTCGATCCATACATAAGTCATCACCAGGGTAATGGTTTGAAGGCTGCAAAAGAACTCAAAGTTAAGGTCAAAGTTCTTCCTGAGTTCTTGGCAGGCCTTCGAACCGTTGTCCTGATGACTCACATGTTTGGGTCAGAACATTCAATAAACTTAATTTTTTGGCTGCACATCCTGACCATTTTTCATCCCTACAATTTTAACAGTTAACTATATACCCACCTCTAAAGTAGTAAAGATTTACTACTTCACTAAACTAACTCCATGGTGCTACAGACCGCTGTGGTCCTTGGCCGCCTCAATGAGCTCTCGCCAGATGGTTCTATCTTGCACAGTCGCTCGCCAGTTGCGGGTATGCAATATTTCTCTGGCATCCCGGATGAAGGCGTCCTGACCGGCGGCAATTCACTGACCTCCAGAAAATATATTTCATTTTTTTTTTATCTTTTAATATCAATCTATACCTATCGACGGATGTTGACAATCAACATATGGTCTGATTAAAGTAACAAACTGACATGTCATGCATGGAGAAGGATAGCACGCAGCAGTACCTCTTCCCTATTTTTTAAAATTTAAATTATGTATTTCACTTAAAAGATACAAATGTTTATCTCTCTATTAAAATTATTATAATTTTATTATTAAAATTATTATTACTATTAACACCTTTGATGGCATTGAATAACATAATTTGTCTAAATAAATTTTATCTACTTGCAGGCATTGTGGCGCAAGTTTTGTGAGTGACACCTTAAACATTCATCACAGTAAATGTTCCCGCCTCCCAGTCCCTTGCCCTAATCGCTGCCAAATGTCACCAATAGCCAGAGAAGAACTTGAAACACATCTTAAAGAACAGTGTTCTTCACCTTTAACACCCTGTGCATTCAAGGATGCTGGATGTAGATTCAAGGTAAAATATACAACATTATTTTAATTTGATAAACAATAATTTTTCCAAAATAAGATAAAGATAATATGAAAAGATAACATATATCATTATCTAAAAATTTTTTTTTAAAACAGGGACTTCGTGGAGGAAGTATGGAAAGGCATTTAGAAGAAAATACCCAACAACATTTAGCCCTAATGTGCAGTCTTGTATCTAGACAACAACATCAAATATCAAGTCTGAAAAGTACCCTTTCAAGACTGTCTCTCAATACATCTGGTACTTTTTATTTTTAATAATACTAAATAATTAAGTTTAAGGATAGGATAAAAAAAAATATCAGTTCAAAATCAATACATGTTTCTAATTCAGAAATACCTGAAGTATATAATTTGTTCCTATTTAAATTGCAGGAACCTTGGTATGGAGGATTAATGATTTCTTAGCTAAAATGACGGAAGCGCAATCAAAAGAAGGTATGGAACTAGTCTCTCCAACATGGTATACTTCACAGTTTGGTTACAAACTTCAAGCATCCCTTTTCTTAAACGGAAATGGAACTGGTGAAGGAACCCATTTATCACTTTATATCAAATTGCTCCCTGGAGAATATGATGCACTGCTCAAATGGCCATTTTCACATTCAGTAGCTTTCACCTTGTTCGATCAAAGTGAAAAGGTAATTTTTATTACTGTATTTTATTTACTTAGATACTTATTAAAATATCACTACTTTAATCAATACAAAAAAAAAACTATACTTCACATTGTTTAGTCTTATCTCCTCTCCTATCACATCATAAATAATTTGTTTAGGAAGAAAATAAAACTTTGTATTTCATATATTTGAGCATAATTTCATTAGGAATTTTTTTTTTTTCGTTTTAGGCATGCAATGTCGTTGAAAGTTTCGTTCCTGACCCAACCTGGGAAAATTTTCAGAGGCCTAGCAAAGAACCTGATACACTTGGATTTGGTTTTCCACGATTCATTTCTCACGAGATCCTACAAAAGCGAGGATTTGTTAGAGATGACACCATATTTATCAGGATAAAAGTCGACCCAAGCAAAATTGTTGCTGTCTAACTGTGAAAACTCGTATATTTGTAAATTTATTTTTAAAAATTTAATAGTCAAAAAGGAATGTCAGCAACATATTAGTTTTTAAATTATATGACTGAATAAACTAATGTTATTATTATCATATAATAAGAGCTAATTTTAAATTCAGAGAAATAAATTTTGATCTTAAAAATTACACTGCAAGAAAATAGTGCAATTTGAAAAATTATGAAATTAAATTTATACAAAAATGAAAAAAAAAAATATGTAAGTTTTAGATAAAAAGATCATTTATTTATTTCATGTTGTTGACTTTGTATAATATTTATAGTTTAAACTACAAATACCATATCAATAATGTGTGTACATAAGATCTCATCAATTAGTTTATAGTTAGAGCACCATTTTTTTTAATTATTTAATAGAATTAAGACACTTAATATTCCAAATGTATTTATAGTTATTAATTGCCAAAGTTTATTATTATTTAACGAACTTGATAGTCACCAAGTGATATATGTATATTATATGTTATACGACTGTGTATATTATATTGATGTAAATAATTATTGTTTAAATGTGATTTTAATGAATAGATTTCTTACCAAGATATATATATATATATTTTATTTTTGTTACTCCTCAACCCATGAAATTGATATACTATGACAACATAATCAACATTGCAGATTATTAAAATAAATGTTACTGAACTCCTGGGTCATACTTCATATACCAGGTTAACATAATCATTTTTTTCCTTTAGGATTTTATTTTATTAGTTTACAACTGTGCCTCACAGTTTCATCTGTGTTAAATTTGGATTATAAATGTCTTTTAGATATTTGACAAGTACCTAAATAAATGACGAAGTGCATCTAATTAACAGAACAACATACAATTTGGATTGAAAAACAAAAATTTCACTTACTCCATAGCGCTAAGTCTTACAAGTCCTATCCTGGACGATTCTCCTCCATCCTCGTACTCATTCTCTTCTAATAATTACCATTTTTTAATTTACCATTTTACCATCCAGTATTTTTTTGGGTATCCTATTCGTTGACATCTGCTCTACATGTCCCAACCACTTCAACTGATTCTTTCTAACAAAAGAAACCAGATCTGGTTCTTGGACCATTTCTTTCACCTCCTAATTCTTTCTTATTCTCCAGTTGCTGTTCTCGCAGACAACTCCATATTTTCTACTGAGTACTTTCCTTTCCCAAACTTCTACCATTCTTTCACTTTCTTTGGAAAGTACCCAAGTCTAACAGCCATAAGACACAAGCGGCCTAATGCCTGTTATATATAATATGACCTTAGCCTTGTTGGTCAGGCCTCTGAATGTTAAGGGTTTTTTGAAGATCTTAATAGCACCTGTTTCCAGCAGCTACTCTTGCCTTAATTTCTTCTTGGTGTTCACTCTTTAATTTGACAAGAGCACCCAAATATTTAATCTGGTTTGCTACCTTAAAGGTGTGGCTTCCATATTCGACCATTCCTTCCATTCTTTCTGGTGCGTTTCTTGTTGACTTCATATAAAACTCTTTTCGTCATTTACATCGAGGCCTAACTTTTTCAGTGTTTTCGAACTCCTCAAACATCCCTAATAAAGATGCTCTTGATCTGGCCAATATTACCACGTCTGCATAGGCTACATGCTGCGACAGTGTAATATATATCGTGCCATGAGTGGTTGTTCGAATAGCACGTGCTGCATATTCTAACGGCTAGGTTGAAAAGAGTAGGGGACAAGGGGTCTCCCCGCCTTAGGCCGGCTTCAACTACAAACTTTTCTGATAGTGTTCCTTGTATCTTGACTTCACAGCAACTATCAGTCAATGTCATCCTTGTTATTCTAACTTTTTCAGTACACCTAAAGTGACCATTACTTTCAATAATTCGCTTCTATTGACACTATCATAAGCCTGTTTAAAATTGATGAAAAGATGAAGTTCTACATTATATTCATTACATTTTCCAACATTTGTTTGTCAGAAAATATTAGATCGATTATAGATCTATTTGGCCTGAAACCGCATTGATACTCACCAAGAATACGTTCGGATCATACTTGTAACTTTTTATTTAGGAGTGAGCAAATGCCTTATATAATTAATACCCCCAGGAAAGATATACTTCTATAATTTTTTTCACTATGAAAAAAAATCAATAAAAACTGACTTCAGAGACTTTATATCAAATATTGTTAATATTATAAAATTATTAAAACCTTAACATATATTATAATTGTTACCACTCTACTTTAAATAGTAATTATTTTCTGGCAATGTTGAGCCATTATAAAATGTTTTAAGTGCATTTTTAACCAAGTTCAAGCTTACAGCTAACAAATCATTAATACCATTAAAATAACAGAAATCATATTAATTATATCAAGGGTCAATTATGCATTGTACGATCCATTGATTTTGGATTGCATGACTATTAGTTATTAAACTTACTTTCCATTGCAAAGTTTACTAAAATGGAATTAAGAGATTTGCATTGTCTATCATAGATAGGACAAAAGTTGTCACACTAATTGTAAGTGGATACTTTTGGGATTTCACAAAGGGGAAATTCATCAAATTATTCACTAATTTAATTTTCGAAAAGGTTACATGATGATTTTTCAGAATAAACGGACAATAGATACCTAATTACTTAAATATAAAATCAGATCTAGAGTTATTAAACTACAGTAAATATGTTTAAGGTTATAAACATATCCACAAAATAATTTTTTATTTCACCTCTTCCTTCACACAATTATAATGAAATAGTATTTTAAACAAGGACGTTGCCTTGATTCAGTGGATTTTAAATACTTTTTATTCAAACTAAAAAAAAAATTTTTTAAAAGTTTACATTTAGGAAGAAAATTTCATTTGATTTCCTAGGAAACATGTGATTTACTTTAAATAATATTAGTTTAAAAAAATATTATTTATATTTTTTTCGCAGCTCTCTGTTACCTTTTACAACTTTCTATATTAGATATTGTTTTTTCTAAAATTCTCTGCTTTCCAACAATATATATTATACATATACCTTCTGATTATTTTTTCTGGAGATTCATTTTCGACATGGATAAGCACTTTTCTTGTTTTCTGCTTTATTCAATTATCAAATTCTTTCAAAAGTTATATTTAGCCTTTCTTCATAACTCCAAACAATGAGATAGTAATCTATTTAAAATAAACCAAATTAAAGGTATTTTAGAGGAAGAAATTTTGAACATTGGGCATTTAAGTCCTGTTAAACGACATCAATAGGAAAAATACATAAATTATATTAAATATTACTCAATTATACATTAATACATCGAGTTCAATCAAAATCATTACAGCCATTTTTGAGAAAATCATAAAAATGTGTTAAATCGTTGACATAAAGTGTCATTTCCAGTTAGTCAATTTTGACAAAAAAGTTGCTCTAACATTCCAGGCCTATAAAAATTTTAAATATACAATTTCACTTTCGTACTGCTTTTCGTTTTTGAACTAGAATGTTAACTAACACACAGAGAGCATTTTGTAGGACTTGGTTATTTGGAATCAGGGGACCTTAAAATGTGTATTTAAGTTGAAAACTGAGATTCGATAATTTTCACAATCGTAATACTTTCCTTTACTATATATTTCATTTAGAGGTAAGTGAAAGTAAAAACTTAAAATTAGGTATTTTTTAGTTTCATATTTGAAAATGAATAAAATAGAAATTTACATAAATGCAAATACATTCAGTAGAAACACAAACTTATAAAACAAAAGAAAAATTTATTCTAAAACAATATAATATTTTAATAATAAAGGAACTTTATCTTTACATATGAAAAAGATAAAAAAGAAGACAGATTGATTTAGTATTTGTGCTATGTCCGTGGATAATAGTTAATTTTGTTTTCATACATAATTTTAAACTAAAATTTAAATATAATTGAAATTTTTTTCACAAGTTTAATTTTAAAGGATCATTAACTGCTTTGCTTAGATACTCACTTCAGGGACTCTTTTGTCTCTAAAGACAAAATAATGAGGTGCTTTATAGTCTTTCTTCAGTGGCTCATTCATTTAGTTCTAGAAAACCCAATCTTACTGATCCAAAACATGTTGTGGCTGTCTTTTACATGAATCTAAATAGACTGACACTCGACTTTAACTTGCTGGAGATGGCAATAGTCTGACTTCATATTTGGCAGTTATTATACTCAACATACTAAGCCAGGCCACCAACCACAACCTTTTCCCTCAATGTCATAAATAGAGACCGAATCTTCGTGCAATAAAAATCCGAAAAACGTGCTGCAAAAACTCAAAACGTGCAAATTTGTGCAGTAAAAACCCAAAATAAGTATAATTGTCTGATTTACACAAAAAAATTGGCTAAAATCATCTATTGTATTTAATTTATAATATTAATACATACAAAATCTATCAAACCAACTTTAGTTTTAGTTAAGCTTCTGAATTAAAATATTATGTCAAAAAAAAAAAAAAAAAAATGCAACATTGGAAATTAAAATCCATATTACAATCAAATAACGACAACAATACATAATCTAATACAACAATAAATTATGATTAACCTAAATCTCGAAGAAACAGAAATTTAAAAAAAATAAGGACTAGCATAAATAATAGGAAATTAAAGATAATTTACAGAACAAATACAAAAATGTCTCAATAATTAACCGAAAAATAATTAAATATAGTTTTTTAATTTCCCTTAAATTGATTAATTGACTGGCACATACAAGGTAAGTGATGTAGAGGAACTTAAAAAGATTACAGGTATGATGGATAAGTATATATTATATATAACAAACCAATTGATTTCAGATATTTAATTTTTATTTAAAATAACATATGTACATACATAATTATAAATTATCCATATTATAATGAATCGAGTTGAAATTTACAATGTTATACATTTTAGAATTTGTTTCTGAAAAATTGTTTCACCTATCACTTAATACATCTTTTAATTGAAAAAAAAAAAAGAATGTTCAATATGAACTGATATAAGAGGATTAATTCTGAAACAAGCAACCACTGCTGGTTCCTTGTCAACATTAACATTTAAACCATTAATGCAGTTGTTATATTACTTTTCTACCTATAATGGACTAAATTCTCGAAAAAAATACAGGAAAAAAGTTATAAAGAAAAGAAAAATGTTTTGGGACCTAACTCGTTAAGTATATATTCTATGGTAAAATTTATAAGAAAACTTTTGAACAGTAATTAAATTCTCTACAAAACTATATAAAAATCATTCATTTCGGACAACCATTAAGGAAGTTACAGCTATTCAATTTCCAATGTAAGATTATGGATACATATCGTGGTGTCAAAAAGGGATGAATGAGAAAAAAAGATAACTTAATGAAAGTAAGAAAATCTGTTGCCTGCATCACACAAGCTTCACTATTACCTTTAATTTTAACAGAAATTATTGTTTGAAAAAATTAGGCTATGGAAAAAGGTATTTGATCAATAATATTAGAGGGTATTGAAACTTTTATACTGATCTACCTTAAGCTGGTTTACATTGCTTTAGTTTATCAAATAAATCGTACTCAAATCTTTTCTTTGATCAATTTTCAGGAAGATAAATCTAATTCAATTTTTTTTGTTTCTTGATGGACATATGTAAAGATATAAAAACTTTTCTGAAATAGGTAGGAAAGTCGTGTGAGTGGACACACCAGATTTTTTTTTTTATAAGAGCGTAACCTATATTTTTTCAATTAAGGAGTAAAATTTTTTGAGAAAATTTTTCCTTTTTCACTATTGATTTTATAAAGATATTCTCCTACAGTTTCTATAATTTTATTTTATTTATAAGTGACAAATTTCGAGATTCGCTGAGTTAATGTTTGCGTAAAATTTGAAAAATGTGATTTTATGAATGTCAAATCGGATATTATTGATGCCAAATTTATGATAGTCTACGATTCACTTCAAAGCCGGAAGGGATACTGAAGGACTTGAGAAAGAGTGAGAATTCAAGCAAAAAGAAGGAAGGCAGTTTTTTTTATTGAATTACTTAAGGCAAATTCTATTCCACGAATAGTCTATCTGCACTTGGATTTTCTTCGACCTTTTGGAACATTAAATTTGAATCTTTGCCATTCTCAGAATCATTTACCTTCTTCATATTTTTCTTTCTTGAATTATAAATTTAATAGTGACAAGATGATAAAATAAAAAAGTAATTATTAAAACACATATATATTTATATTTGTAAATAATTTAATCTAGCAAAAAATGTAAATAAATGAGCAATTTAATGAAACAAAAATGCAAATCGTGCAATTTAAGCTGAAAATGGCAAAACGTGCAATATAAAATTTAAACATGTTATTCTACAGATCCTGAAACGGTTAGATATTCGGGCCCAGGGTTTTTATAAATAATATATAATTCTAAAAGATTTGTTTTAAACACTCATTCCTGTTAATTAGTTTATTTTTAATCGAATTCAAATTAAAACAATTTCACATGAAAACGGAATATTATATAATTACAAAAATAAAATCATCAATCCTGCCTTTTTACTAAAACCCAAATAAAGTTGCTAACAACTTTAATCAAACTAAATTTCTGCCAAACATTCATCACAAAACCTATTAAATTAATCTTCTTCTTTAATAATGTAACAACTGCATAAAGCGGTCCTTGGCCTGATTAATCATTTTGCCTCCAATGACCCTGTCTCCAGCATGTGATCATCTGTGCCCGTCTCATGTCTATGACGTCATTCTTCCATCTTGTCCATCCAGGTGTGCTCCTGTACACTTTTAAAGGACATGTGCAGTCTTCTACACTTATGATATAACTAATCCATTTTAGTCTCTTAACCTGGATAAGTAGATATTCAAATCCTGGGTTCCACTATGCAACTCCACATTTCAGCGCAGACGCTAAGTTTCATTATCTTTGACTGGTTCAAAAATGCATCTCACACTTGAATCCATGGTTTCCATACAGAAATTGCAATTGTGCTTATAAGACATTTTTTCAGTCTTATTTTTGTGTGACTTAGTAGTTTGCTTTTAATAATTTTAGCTCTTCGCCCTGTTGTTTAAAAGTAAAAAAATGGTCCATTTCAGACATATTCTTACGAAAGTCTACATGGTCACTGTCAAGCACCAACAATGCTTTTCATGTATGGTGATACCCTAAAAGCTGATGCCTGTTATTTAGTGCAATAACGAAGATCTTATATGCAATGTCCAGGAGACTGATCTCTTCGTAGTTGCTGCACTCTGCGGGATCACTTTTCTTCTTAAATTCTGGAACACCTAGGAATTCCTTCCAATTTTCGGGTGTTATTTTTTCTTCCTTTATATGGACCATTAAATTGATATTTAGTTTATTTTATTTTAAACATCACAGATTAACTGGCTTATCTGCTAGACATGGCAATGTCTCAGTCCTGACTAGCATGGAAAAGAGGAGTTTTACTTAATGTCACTTGACAATTATCTGAAGCAGATATGTCACATATCACTACTATTAGTGCAAAAGGTAGTATGTAAAAATATAGTTTTTTTGTAGAACATGAAACTGATAATTTCTTTATGATTTATTAGTATAATTTTATATTTATTTCCCTCAGCTATTTTTCATAGCAGATTATTCTAGTTGCAGACTACAAAATCTTACTTTTAACACAAATAGAATAAACATGTAATATTGTTACAAATGACCTTTTGCACAAAGAGTAGTGATGTTCATTATTATTTTCTATCAAATTGAACAAATGAAAATAAATTATTATAAATTTTCTTTTAAAATCTTGGTCAATTTCAATATTTTGTTTTTTAAATAAAAAAAATTGAAAGTTCAATCTGAATAAATCCTAGAATGCTAATGATCATTTTAATTGTTTCCATTCACTACTAATTAAAATTAAGTTGTCCCACTAATATAAGTTCTTGTTTTGATAATTTGAAAATGAATACAGAACTTTATATTGAAAGAATTTATAAACAAGAATGTAGATAGAGTTCTTTGGCAGAAACAGTATAGCTAATGCCACATGTTAAGAAACATTAATCCACGAAGTATCCTGACATATTAGAATTATTCATTTTTTTATTATAAATTCTTTATACAACAAAATTAATTAAGTATAAAATCTCTGAATGTAAAACTAATTAATTGTATATTGTCACTTAAACACAGCATATTCTCAATAAAAGTAAGCAAAATAATTCTGAAATGGCACTAAAATCCAAATTAAACATAAAAAGCTAGAGTACAGAGAACACGATCTCTTTGTATGGTATGGTGTAATAGATTGTGTTCTGTTTAACTGTGATAATGTAATAAATAGTAATTTCCAACCAACAGTCAGGCAGAGATAGTAGATCACATTCTGTGGTAGGTATTTAGGAAAGAAATAACTTAATAAAAGGAAAAAAATAATATATTAAAATTAAGCATTATCGTTACATCAGCTAAAAATAAACTATAGACTTTTAAAATAACAACAAATTTAATTAAGATAAAACAAAGAGGAAAATGGAAATTTCTAAGATATATTACATAAGGTATAAGGCAGGAAAAAATTCATTTAAAGAGGAAATTTGCATCTCAGTTAATATATTAATAATTAATTACAGTGCCTTAATGCATAATTCAATTTAATATAGAATATATTTCAATATGAAATAGTTAATATATAATATTTATATATTCTGAAGTCACGTCAGAATATTATTAAGTTACGAAGTTTGATTTAACAATAATATACTCCAATTAAGTAAATTACATTAATAGCATGAAGATCTAGAGGCAGGTTCCAGAATGCATAACTAAAAACAGGTATAGTAGAAAAATATTAAGTATAAAATACTGAGTAATATAATTTAGAATTTTAACATTATACAGTTTGTTAAATGAATAATTAACAATCAACTACATTGATCTTCAATGAAAACAGAAAAAATAAATTGAATTAAATAAAAAAGAGCTATATATTATAATTAGGTAAATGTATACTTAAAACACAGACAAGTTAATGACAAGACAAAACATGTTATTGTGATTTCAATTTATGTCAGCAATACATTTAAAATATTGATTTGGAGACAAAAGACTTATGAACTTTAATATCACAAAGCATAAATCTGTTATGTCAATAGTCTATTACGCACCGACATAAAATAAAATAACTGACAACAGGTGAATGAAAGATATCAAATTTAGAATCGGTGAACTAATCAACACAGGCTGGAAGATAGCACGACAATGAGTTCTAAACAACAATGGGGCTGATGTGGAGGAGAGGTGGAGGTAAGCAGACCAACACAGCTAATATAGCTTGTTAAGCCAGATATCCACTATGTCCACGAGCCAATGGCGCTTCGCACTCCTGTAACTCTGTAGATGGGAACAGAGATAGCGAAAGCAACCGCTCTACGAGTGCTCCACAGTGTTGATGTGTTGAAGGAACAACATGTCATCCGAGCTAGTGGCAGTGCAGCCTACATTGTATCCATTATTTGATAGATAATTATAGAAAACCTCCATTTTTTTGGTTAGCGAAATTTTATGAAGAGAGCTAAAAATGATATGATGTGAAGGATGTTAAAATGGGCGGGGCATGTTGCTCGGGCAATCCATCAGGAAGCCTCTACAAAACAATGGATGGCTCTATAATAGGAAAAAGAGCGCATGGAAGGCTAAATACCAGATTGATAGACCGAATCTACAAATATGCAATAGAGCTGCTTGCAGATAACTGGAAAGAAATAGCCCAAGATAGGCAGAGATGGAGAAGACTGGTTTGATGGAAAAAGATCAACAATGTCTGTAATGCAAACAGAAAAAAAAAAATGATAAATTAAAATACATAAATAAACATAAAAAATAAATTGCAATTTTTATTTTCATTTTTGTTTTTTTATTTTTACTGACGCGATAAGCTGTACAACCGGAAAGTACAGATGCAAAGATAATGCTTTTTTTCGTATTAGAAACTTGAATAAATTGTTTTCATTCGACTTAACTTTGTTTGATGAAATACGAAATAAGTATCAAAATAAGTTCCAATTGAAAATAATTCTTCTCTGCTTAATTTTTTAAATTTTATCTTTCTTAATTATTCATTTTAGTTTTTTTCTAATTGTTTTATTTAGTTATTTGAATTTTCAAAAAAAAAAAAAACAAGTGAATTTTTCTTAAAAACTCTTTTTAGTTAATATAATTTTGTAGGTGATAAATAGTCAGAAAGCAGTCATTTTTAAGGTTTTTATTAGTGCAGACGTTTCAACCCAAACATGTGGGTCATCAACAGGATGAGTTTCAAGCACTGAAGGTATTCAAGTATTTACTGCCTAGACATTAAGTACTACAATATATTTGTCACTTATAAATACGAATCAATTCAAATAATGTTCTACAAAGTTAACATTAAAATATCTTCCAGGATTACTGAAATTTATAAGTTTTCCACTCCGAGTAATGAGTAGGGTAATAATTATAACTATTATAATTTTTAATGATTTGTACTTATAACTTTTATTATAAGTATAAGTTTAACAAATATTTTTATATGACGTTCATATATGTATTAAAAAAGTTAACAACTTTTTTAAGCTACAATTTTTATTTAACAGTTTTGAAAAAGTTTTACCTTTAACCTCTTATTGATAGAAGCTTTTTTCTCAAACAGTTAACTCATTTGTAAAACAAAAAAAGAAATAACTGTTTCAATCCTTGATTTTTCTTCTAAAGTGGTTATGAATCTGGGTTTATCATCCAGATTTTTAGAACAGGAATTGATATGTATTTATAAGTGATGAACTGCCAATACATACCCATAAGTTAGATCCCCATTACTATGTAATCTTTTCATTGAGATCTTCGCAAACTTGTGAAGAGACGAGATGGTCCTGCTGAACCAGAAAATGATTCACTCAACATTGTACTTGTATCATTTAAATTTTGTCCAGAAGGAGCCTGAAATCCACAATTAAAACAAAGATGTAATACCAAAATATAAATATTTTTATGTATTTATCATTATCATCAAACCAAGAGATTAAACATAATTTTTAAAGTTTTTTCTAACTAGACTGAACTAGGTTTGATCCAATGTTTTTAAGTTAAACAATCAGTACCATGGGAGAAAATTCTTATCTTAACAATAATTGGTAATAGTACACAAACGCCATGGATGGATTGACAGATGGATTAAAATCATGCCATTTGTACTACAGATGGAATTCCAAGAGTAGCTGTTACTCTTTACTGCTACAACAATCAAGTTCACAGGTGGGCTCACTATACTTGCTAAAGAAATAAACATTCAATAAGTCCTTTCAAGTTGAAGTCAAGGTCTTACCAAGCATGGGTCGGTATTAGTGGAGGAATCTTTTCAATTCAACAATACTTTCCACAATTTATTTTTAAGCAAAGTAAGGAGATCAGTCGCCTCTGAATACTTTCAGACACATTTGGCAACTTCTGGATTATATATAGTGAGATCATTGCAATCTGTGACCATATGAGGACATGAAGCTTGGGAATTAATACCAAATATTTTAACTTTGTGGATAAATACATTTTAAATTAATCAAATTTTTTTGGTATCATAACTTTACAGAGTTACTGTCCAAGATGGAAAAGCAAAATTCAAATAGATGGCATTACTTGAAAACACTTCCAAATAGAATCCTAGCTTGTCCCTAAACACTGCTCAATTTCTTATAATGATCATAGATGTGTTAAGCCATGGTATTTTTCTAAAATAGTTAACTCATGTAGTACTGAATCTAAAGAACAGATAATTTTTTAATCCTGATCATTTTATGTATTGTTTTCATTACTACAAATAATGTCAAAACATTACAATCATCACATGAATAAACAGATAACATGTAAAAATTATTGATCAAGATATCTTAATTAAGTTTACATATATTTTTAGAACCAATGATGTATTATTAACTAAGAAATTTATCGGTTTTTTTAAACCTACACTAAGCCATTGAACAGTATCCAAAGCATCGAGCAAAAGTGGTCGTAATGTTGAAATTTCCAGCTGTGTTAAGAAATCTATCCCAGCATGACGTCCTCCACTCTTTAAAAATGTATCAGCTGAAGATCGGGCTTTAGAAATTCTTAAATCCCATATATCCTGAGACATTAACAAAGAAATAAAAATAAATACTAAAGCAACTATATTAATTATTAACATCGATGCTGGTCAATGCAAATTGATCATGTAACGGTAAAACAGAACAAGTGTCACTCTACTATTACGAGCAGGCCAAGATCCCACATTATAATAGATATTTATAACCAAAGATCCCATGATATAAGTGAGATTCTGAGAACAGCCAATTTTTGACAAGGTGTTTATCGTACAACCTCCATTAATTCAGGACAGGACTAATGACTCTGTCCTACTCAGTTAAATTGAGGCCTTAATTATATCGCTCAAAAGCAGTAAACAAATCTCCAACAGCTACTTTTCAGTTTAGGTCAGGACCTTACTAGATGGTTGTCACTTCCTTCACGTTTGGGCACACTCCGCCATTCTCGAGATTCCATTTACTATATAATCATGAGATCTTGTGCCACCCATGAAAGTTGAGTGATATTTTTACATTAATACTGGCGTAACTATTGTAAATCTTAAACAATACTATGATAATGGAATTTACTATAAATAATACCTTAATTAATGTCTTTATTTTTTCAGCATTTTCAATATCTTGTCCAGCAGTTGAAAAGATCAAATGTGCAATGCTCATATAATGATCACTTGGCATTTTAGTAAAAAACCTAAACACAATCCAATTAACTTTTAATTTAAGGTATGATAAACCAGAAAATAAAAAATCAGGAAATATAAAATACATACCGACTGTTTTTTTCTTCTTCCAATTTATTTTCCAGCAAGTCAACGTCCATCCATTCTGGTGGAATTATAGTACATTTTTCTTTCTTCCGTAGAGTAATAGCAACCCAAATAGGTAATGAAACAGGAATTCCAGCTCGAAATGGTCCTATATCTCCAGCGATTAAATGTATTCGTCGCATATCACTAAACTTTGGTATGATGGAAATATATTCTTGCTCTGCCATAAACTCTATTTCTGCAGGATCCATTACTTAGCATGGCTATAAAACAGAAAGATAAAGTTTTGCACAAAATTGAATAACTTATGAAGTAAAATATACGAAATTCCAATCCAGCTCGCGATCTAATTGATCAAAACCGCCAAAAGGTAATTGACACTGCCAACTTGATTAAAGGAGGGTTATAAATTTGCCACATATGTTCCTGCATCATCTGATTGTGAATGTTTAACAACAGCTGCTTGAAAGAAAACAGTCGAAATGGTCAAACTGATTAACATTCAACAAATTGGTATGTTTATTGTAATCTTGCCTCATTATTTCAACCAACTATCTATTTATACCACTATAAATGATTGGTAGCATCTTAAAATAGTATCCTTGCAAAACGGATTTTTTATTTTTATATTTGCCTTAGTGATGTGACTTTCACAATTGAATTCTGATGTTTCATATAGAATTTTTGGTGAATGTTATAGCTACCAGAATACTTCAACGGACAATTACTACGAAATGAAAACATAAATCAGAGCTGTCCAGTGAGATTGTTGCTGTTGATTCATCATTTATGGGGCTGACAATTCAGTAAATTTCAGTTTTATAATGGCTAGCGTTGTTGACCAGACTCCAACTACTGCTGAAAACACTTCCAATCTTCTCTCTCCCAAGAAAGATCCTGCTATTCCTACAGTTGATTACTCAAGCATCCGTGCTAAGGTTTGTGAAAATCTTATATAAATAACATTGCTACCCTTGTGAAATCTAATACTTCTTATATAATTTTAAATCTTAAGAAAGAGGGGTTCATTTTAACAAAGTACTAAGTATGGTGCAATATTACACCTTTACTTTGACAGCTAAAGTGACTCATATAAGTATCTCAATTTTCTTTGTGACATTAATTTATATTTGTATTTGTTTGTTATAGACAAGTCTTGTAAGTCCAACATCTGAGCAATATGACTTACTACAATGCAAGCTGAAAGAAAGAATTGAAAATGGTCGAGGAGAAACTATTTTTGAAGTTGGAGTTGGGGAAGGTTTGTTCATTGCTGTTAACCTAAGTATCTATGACATAAATGGTTTAAAATTTTAACATTTTAATTTGTGATATGTATTAAGATGGAGGTGAATCTGGTTTAAGCCCAGATGAGTATGATGCTGCAGTTGCTACTCTTCAATCTTTAGCATCCACTTTGGATGCAGATTGTGTATTACTAAGAAATAAAAAAGGTGAAGAAGGTATCACAGGTCAATATTTGGTGAGGAAAAGAGTCATTGAACAAGATTTTCTTGAAATCAGGTATGTTAAGCCTTCTCTTATTACATACTGTTTAAATTTAGTTGTTTCTAATTTTTTAGGAATTTAAAGTTTCATTTTTAATTAAATTTAGAACTGTAATCTTGTTTTGTTTTTTTGTTAATACTATTTTTCTTGACAGCCTCTCTTTTCTCTAAATCACTGTATCAGTAGGATGGGATTATGTGGAATCAGTGAGCTGAGTTCGATAAATTAATCAGCTGCTGCAACATAGTCTATTTCAAATAAGTGAGAAGGGCAGTTAGTTCTCTGACCTTAGGGGGCGGGGTGGCCGAATAGGCTAAAGCGTGTGTAACAGCACCGCTAGTTGCCTGGCAACCGGATAACAGAGATTTGAGATGATATAAAAAGTACGAGTTCGCGTCCCGGTGCCGGAGGGGATTTTAAATTTCCCCGCCCTCACCCCCCGGCCCGGGAAAATCCCGTATAGCCTAAAAGGCGAGGTAGGGAAGAACAAAAAAAAAAAAAAAAAAAAAAAAGTTCTCTGACCTTACTAGGTGATACGAAAAGTTATCTGTTTTCAAACATTTCTCATCTAGAAAGACAGGATTATAAAGCAAATGAAACGAGTAGATGGAATAATGAGGATCAACTCATTTTCTCAAGAGTAATTTCTTTCTCTGGGGCCAAATAGAAAAGAAAACGGAATAAGATTAAAAAATGAGTATTTCTGCATCTAATTAATAGCCAGAGAGACTCTAGGAGCCATACTGGTGGAGGTACTAAGTCCAGTTAGTGGGCCTATTGGTCATTTTTGCCAACCCCAAAGTTGATACGGTACTTTTTTTTTGGGGGGGGGTCCTCCCTTTCCTCGCCTTTAAGGCTATATGGAGTTCTCCCAGGCAAGGGAGTGTGGGCGGGGGTTTAGAAGACTTCCTGGCACCGGGATGCGAACTCGGAACTATTTTTTATCGTTGCCACATATGTCAGGTTGCCTGGCAACGGCGGTGCTGTGCACACTCGTTAGCCCATTCGGCCACCCCACCCACAAATGATACGGTACTTGTGAACGATGTGGGCTCTATGGACCGCTATCTGCCAATGTTTATAACCTGAGCATTTATAATTGTGATAAGGCACTGATAATCCCTATCTTCATATGGAATATAAATAACAACACACTTTCATTTAATTTATTTTGGAAGGCAAAATAGCTTAATACTACTTAAAACAGCGAGGAATGGGTCCTCTTCTCTGTGAGCCCGCCACCACAAAAATTCACAGAAATATGAAGTTATGATAGTTTTACCTGTTCTTTGCCCCACTGTTTTGTCAAATTATGAGACCACCCATAAATTAATTTTAAAGCGGTTAAAAAGGTAATCTTCGACCCCTCTAACCACGTCCCTAAGTTCAATCAATAAACGCACACGCAACAGCATACACTAGATTAAAAGGCAGGTTATGTGACATAACATAACATAAGAAGGTGATTTAAGATAAGAAGGGAGTTTACCAGAGACCAGGTCTTTCACAAGTACCGATGATACTACCAGTGGTTGTTTATTGTGCCTCTTCTCTGGCTCAAACCTTTTTGTTCTTTTAATGAAGTTCAAAAGGCTGGGCCATTTTATGGAGGTAGCTTTACATACTTAGATTCTGTCTGCTTCCAGAAGTCTGTATCTGAATGACACTAGGAGCCATAGAACTTGATTCATCCAAGTTTGTGGCGGTTCTACATTTATATTGTTAATATATTGAAATGTTAGTGAGATATGACACTAATAAAAATTCTTTTACTTATGTCCTGACATCTCAATTTTTTTTTTCCTGTTCATGTGGTGTTATAATACATCCATCAGTATTCATATAAATAATATAATATTCAATAATTGTTCATTAAGAATTAAATTTAAAAAAAATAATTACTGTATTCATTGAATGTTGAAATTAATTAGCTGAATCGCTCATGAATCCTGTACATTGCTGGGTGTGGCATCTGGCTACTACACTACTAACTTAAAAAATATTTCTCTTTTTTTATTTTTGTTTGGATTTTTTTTATATATTAAACTTTCTCCCTGAAGCAATTCCGAATGTCGTGTAAGGAGACATTCAGCACATGTTTGATATATAACTGTTTGTAAATATTGATTTGCAATGTTTTTGGTAGTATTTTCACATTATTTTCTGTTAATAAATGTAGAAATTATTTTTCTTGTTTAGTCTGTTTTATTGGTGATTTGTTTTAATGTATTAATTTAATATCAACAGAGTTGCAGTAGTTGGAAATGTTGATGCTGGTAAATCTACTCTTCTTGGTGTGCTTACACATGGAGAATTGGATAATGGACGGGGGCATGCTAGGCAGAAACTGTTCCGACATAAACATGAAATGGAATCTGGAAGAACAAGTTCTGTAGGAAATGATATTCTTGGGTTTGACAGCCTAGGTAAAGTATTATTTATATATGAGTTAGTGATGATGATGGTGGTGCAAGCCAAATTTCCTGTAATTTAAGAAAGAGAATGTTTTGTAAACATACTAAAATGATATATGTATAGTTTATTGCATAAAGTGAATAAGTAACATTTTTGATTGAGCTAAAATCTTTAAGTATGGTTTTGAGAAATTAGTCCTTATTTATCAATACATAAACAAAGTAAGTTCATCAAAATAAAACAATCCATTTTATATGTCAAGTATATTTATTTTAATGCTAGGTTAATGGTTTTCCAAATTATACCTTTGTACTGAATATTTAATAGTTGACCGTTGCATTATAAAGGAAGGAGATGGTGGGGATGGCGGTCATAAATTGGCTAAATAGTGGTAAAACTATTTTATTAAAAGCTAACGTTTCGACCCGACTTTGCAGGTCTTCTTCAGGGAGGTGTGTTCACTAGAAGTTTCACTTAGAACTGCTATTGAGTGAGTTCTATATGAGACTCCTAGCTGAACACACCTGCATGAAGAAGACCTGCAAAGTCGTGTCGAAACGTTGGCTTTAATAAAATAGTTTTACCACTATTTAGCCTATTTATGACCGCCACCCCGGACCATCTCCTTCCTTTATACCGTTGTACCTTTCAACTTGTCCCTTTTTCCACAAGGTTTATATGGAGTGGTGCGACTGGTTGCTATTCTGTGAGAATGAAGGAAGGCCTGGCGTTCTTTTGCTGTCGACGGGTCATTAATGTACGCCTTGCATAAATTTCATTTCCCACTGAGATGAACCTGATCCTGAATTATGATCCCCTTCAAATTTTTCTGGCTTAAAGTATTTATTCATTGTATGATAAATAAATTGTAATATGTTTTATTTACACAGAATAAACCTTAACACTACTCAAGGCTTTATTTATCGTACAATTTAACATGAAAGATAATAGTTTGATTGAAACACTTTGTTAAGAACTACAAAATATCTGATTGAATATTAAAAGGTTATAAAGGAAATAGTTATCAATTTCATTACACCCGTTTTATTTATAAGTTTCTTTATTTAACAGGAAATGTTGTCAATAAACCTGAACATGGATCACTTGATTGGGTTAAAATTTGTGAACGTTCTTCTAAAGTTATTACTTTCATTGATCTTGCTGGGCATGAGAGATATCTTAAAACAACAGTATTTGGGATGACTGGTCATGCACCTGATTTTGGAATGTTAATGGTATGATTTAATTTGATTTGACATTATATTTTAATGATACATAGAATAATATGACATTTTCTTTTAAGGTTGGAGCCAATGCAGGGATTATTGGAATGACCAAAGAACATTTGGGCTTAGCACTTGCTCTTTCAGTCCCTGTGTTTGTTGTTGTTACCAAAATAGATATGTGCCCGCCTAATGTTCTACAAGATACTCTTCGACTTTTGACGAGGGTGCTGAAGTCTCCCGGTTGTCGGAAAGTGCCAATAATGGTAAAAACTAAGGATGAAGTTATTATATCTGCAACCAACTTCGTTTCTGAAAGGTTAATTGATTATTTTTTTATTATTAATATAATTAAATTTGAATTATAGTTTTTAAAAAATTACTGTGATGTTTTTTTTAAGGCTATGCCCTATATTTCAAGTATCAAATGTTAATGGTGAAAACTTGGATCTTCTAAAAATGTTCCTCAATTTATTAACAACAAGAATGACTTGCCAGGACTCAGAGCCTGCTGAATTTCAGATAGATGATACATATTCCGTTCCCGTAAGTAATGGCTTTATAGTTGAAGAGTTAGTCTTTTTAAATTGATTTTTTATCATTTTTTTCTAATAAGGAAATGCTGATTCTGAATTTTATGATTCTATAAAGCAGTCTAAAATTGTAGGTAAGAAATTCATATATCCAGGACCTGATTAAATGATTGTGCCCTAAGATGTACTTTTATCTAATATAGCCCTGAGGAGAGTAATTAGTTTAAGTTGTAAGTTGTAATTGACAAGCACAAACGCATGCGATGGAATATAGTTGCAAAGAACTGTAACTTGTAGTGTAAGGCAATTGTCCTTTTTACCTAATTTCAGTATTCATAGATATCAAATACTCTAATAAATCAATCATCATGTGTCTTAGTGGATTTGCAAGTATGTTCCATCTCTGAAGGCCAAAATTGGTATATCCATAATCAATTTTTAAAAATTTTATTTGTTTAAATTAACACAAGGCCAGTTTTCTAAAAAAAAATTTCTATTTTTAATTTATTATTTTTCTAGGGTGTTGGAACAGTTGTTTCTGGAACTACATTGAAAGGTGTTATTCGGCTCAATGACACATTAATGCTTGGACCAGATCCTGTTGGTCAGTTTATTCCTATTGCTGTCAAAAGTATACACAGGAAAAGGATGGCTGTAAGGCAAGTCAGCGCATCTCAAACTGCTTCATTTGCCCTAAAAAAGGTATAAAACCAGTGAAAAGACTGGTTTTCGGTCTGTAACGCAGTCATAGAAGTTTTAGTTATAATTCATAAATTTTTCTTGATGTTATTTATTTTTACTTGATAATGTTTTATTAGAATTTTAAGACTGTTGAGTCTCAATAACTCAAATTCTTAAAGAATATTAATTTTTCCCTTTTGTCTTCATAAAATACTTCTAGTTTGATTGAAAAAACATTTCATTTCAAATGGAAAAAATAAATAAAAAAAATTAGTTGACTTTAGAAATTTGGTGTTTACTTAGATTATTAAAAGCATTACTGTTATTACTTGAATTTTCTCATCTAGCCTCGTTGATGCAAGGTGTCAAATATGGTTATAAAATGTTTCTTGTCTCTTTCCCCATGTCCATCCGTTATTAGGTTTTCAACATAAATCTCATGCACTTATATTGCATAATATATATACTTTATAATAATATATAATATATATATTTTTAATGGAGGTAATCTTTTGAAATAAGTTTTGAACTTATTTATTGATATAAAAATACACTTAGTGTATCAAAATCACACAACTCTTTTATGTATCAAATATGATTATACTAAATGGACAATGTTTTATGTCACATATTGGAAATTCTACAAATTACTGAGTAATTTAATTTTATGAATTGTCATTAATGACTTTTTGAAATAAACCAAGGATATATTCTTTAAAAAAATACCATACCTATAAATTTAGTTATCACAATAAGAATATAAATTCGTATTTTTCATTTTATCACCTTATTGTGTATCCTGAATTTTGAAATAGGACATTATATTATATAAATAAAGGCTGTATTTTCCACCACATTTCTTTCCCACAGTGGCTACGATTCGGCTATGATGCCATTTTCAAGCCATCTATAAGACCATTACACAATCAGTTCAAAAAAAAAAACATTTAACATAATATAATAGTGATGTTAATCATCTTTTTAAAAAACAATATTATATGAATTATAACACTAATAGAGGTAAGTCATTATGTAAACATACATGAGATAAAACATTATATATATATTCAAATTTTTGTTCTAACCTATTGTGTATTTATTTATAAGGTGTTCGTTATTAAAACTTGCAGTTGTAATTTTATAGAGAATTATCAATAGTTTTATCACAAACGATGAATAATATAGGTAGCATAATGTCTTGTGTGTGTATTCAATGTAAAGTTTAAACTTGTGTACACATACAAAAAAATTAAAAAAGAGCTGTATATAAAATTTCTCAATTAATATCTGATAAAAATCTATTTAAGAGTTCTTTACTACTAATAGCTATTTGACATTGCAGTTAATAACTATCAAGAATTGTGAAACTTTTACTTGATGTTAATGTAAAATTTTATTCTTCTCAGATCAAGAGATCTCAAATAAGGAAAGGAATGGTGATGGTCTCACCAGCTCTTAATCCTTCGGCCTGCTGGGAGTTCGAAGGTGAAATCCTTGTACTTCATCATCCCACCACTATCAGTTCTAGATATCAAGCTATGGGTGTGTAAAATTAGCTTTTATATTTATTTCTTAAATACTGCCAACTGTTCTGTAAGAAGGGCAAATCAAACAATCTACTACTTTTCAAAAGAGCATGTTTGAAAATACTATTTCATAAAATTGTATTGTTCTGGCTATTGTTACAAGTGGTAATCTACTTTGAGGATGTATAAAATGATTATCCTATTTTCAAATGTTGGATTTATTCATATCATGAATCTAAAATAGTGAAAATCTGAAGAAAATACCCATTGTTGGATCTGTCCTTTTTTTTTTTCATTCTGGTTTATTTGGAGTCTCCAAAAATTTTTAGCTCAAGGGACACATTGACTTCTACACTTGATCGATCCCAAGGGCCAATACCAAACCAAACAAAGTTTTTATGACAAATCTCTCAGCAGTATTAACTACAGTTGAAATGTTGAATTTCATTATTTATGTCAATTATTGCTTCTTAATTGGTTCTCAAATAAAAATATTTCGTTATTATTTTGCTGGATGCTTTAAGGCCTTTATAGTTTGAAGATCCCTGCCTTAAACAATTTCTTGTATTGATTATTCCAATATTCTTTATAATTTACTAATCTTGATGCACCGTGGCATATCAGTTTCTATTACAAAATATTCATTCTGGTTTATCTGGAGTCTCCAAAATTTTTAGCTCAAGGGACACGTTGACTTCTACACTTGATCGATCCCAAGGGCCAATACCAAATCAAACAAAGTTTTTATGACAAATCTCTCAGCAGTATTAATTACAGTTGAAATGTTGAATTTCATTATTTATATCAATTATTGCTTCTTAATTGGTTCTCAAATAAAAATATTTCGTTATTATTTTGCTGGATGCTTTAAGGCCTTTATAGTTGGAGACCCCTAGTTATAATTATTAGGACCCATAATTTGGTTATAATAATACTTAATTATTTAGTATAATGCATGATCAGTATTAAATTTTACGTTGGGATATAAAGTAAAACTGTAGTAATCCATTCAGTTGAATATAATGGAGGCTGTAGTTTAGAGACCCCTGATTTATATTGCATTAAACAATTTATTACATAGACAAATATTGAAAAAGATTTATTTTTTTTAAGCTTTAGTCATAAAGAAGGTTGTCAAAATATGAATGGATAAAGTTCCTAATAGAACTCTTCCCTTATCAATTAAGTATTTGATATGCTTCATTGAATAAATTTTCTCTTGTACAGCCAGCATTCACCTCAAAAGTGGAACACTGGTCATTTGATCTTAGGAATAGGTGTTTCATAGGGAAATGTAGAGTAATATTATTTTATGACTATAAAATATTTATGTAAAGATTTTTGAAAACATAAAATAAAAACTAAGTATTTAACATATTAAGAATTTTTATATTTTTCATGATTAGATTGCCTGCAAGTTGAAGGGTTTTATTTTCCCTCTCCTCATCGTTAATTTTTTTCTCATAAGACTGATTAATGAATGGCTGGTTAACTGGAATTTTATTGCATTTGAATTCCATGCTCCAAGTAATAAAATATTTTTCTATAACTTCTACATACACAGCCAAATGAACTTTTGGAACTTAAGTTATGTTTTATTACTTGTCTTAACGCTAATCCTTGTGGTACTCCTTGTTGTAGTCTATGTTCATTTGAAATCCGAAGTATCTTTGAAATTTCTTTGTAAATAGAAAAATTTGGTGCAGTACACACACCACACAACTTTAACTTGCCACCCTACTTTGAGTGTAAATAAGTATTTCTAAATGAGCCTCCGATTAAACTTACTCAGTTTCACAATAAGACCAATGATTAGTTTCTGTATATCTGTAGTGTTTTCATTGAAATTTTGATAAAAGTAATGATAAATAATTGTGTTATTTTATTTCAAAATTTTTAGAAAGTTATTTTATTGCCTACATTCTCTCAAAATATATAATTTTTATTATTCTTAGTGCATTGTGGAAGTATACGCCAGACGGCTTCAATTCTCTCAATGTCAGAGGAGTGTCTTCGTACTGGTGATAAAGCAGTTGTTCATTTCCGATTCATTAAACATCCTGAATATTTAAAACCTGGACAGAGGCTAGTGTTCAGAGAGGGCAGGACTAAAGCTGTAGGCAATGTTTTACGAGTATTCCCTTCTGTTGGATCTAAGTTGTCAACATCAGTTCCATTGAAACAGCATAAAATGCTTTCTTCCCATCAGCAGGTACTTAATATATGATAAGTTATTTTATAGAGTAAGTCATATATTTAATTTATTAACAGTTTTTGCTCATGAAATTTTAATTGCATTTCCACTCCCTTCCTTATTCCTTATGTTCTTTGGTTTGAAAAAAATCAAGAAATCTTTATATGCCAACTTCCTCTTCCTCTTTACTTCTTGTCTTCCCTTTTAATTATTATTAGTTATGTTAATTTATTTTTATTAATTACACATATTTATTATTATTATTTTATTTTTTAAATAACAATGGAAGCTATTATTCAAGAACTTTTATTTATTTTGTTTATTAGTTTTATTGTTATATTTATTATCAACCTATAGCATCCTCCACATCTTCTGGTTAATGAGTATACCTTCTAATTGTTTTTTTATTTTACTTGGCAAACTGTGAAAATTAAATTCTCTTAAATAATATATATTTTAAAAAATCAGAAAGTATAGAAAAGGGCCATTTGTACATAGTGTAGGTTACTTGAAAAAAAATTTAGTCTAGAATAATAAATAATCAGGCTGTTTACGAAAGATTTTGGAAAAAGAAAGGAATCATTTTATTAGACAAGTTTCTATTGCTCTGTTTTATAACTGCTCATGAACATGCAGGAAGCTTTTTTTCAGTTCAAGAGTACTAGTACGTACACAAACAATTCACAATCATCTTCATGATACAATATGAAAGTAGAATGTCTCAGATGAGATAATTTATTACTGAAATTCATTGAAATGAATGCTCAATTTCTCTCATATATTTTCTTGACCATAGGTAGTTAGATATTTCTTGTTCTAATAGTTGAATTTTGATTTTAAGAGAAAAAAATACTAAGTACCAGCTTAAATTTAAAGTTTAGGTCAAACATAAAGGCAACAATCTGAGTGTATGGGGCTATAGGATTACTGCATTAAAGCATTAGTAAATGGTAATTATTTATAAAAACCCAATTCAGATACGTACTTAATTAGGGTAAAATTTACTTCTAAAAATAATCATGATCATAAAAACTGCTAACCAAAAAAATGTAATGATATCAACTAATTTAAATGTTCCATAAAATAATTAATAATAATATCTGATGTTTTATACTGATACCGCCCAACACCTGCTTACTCCTCACCTCTGTCAACCGATTTTCACCCAAACCAAAATCCACTAGATCAGCCTAACATAATCAATCCCTTTGCTGAAATTTCAGTCTACCCCTCAGACATTTACCTGTTGGCTAAGTACATAAAGATTCATTTAATGTGTGGATTGAAGACACAAACTAAATAATTTTTTATCTTTTAAAAAGAATTTCTTGCCTGTTAAAAACATATTCGCCTCCTTTCAACCAAAACATTTAACTTGCCAAAAATCAACTAATTCTTTTGACAAATTTCTAGAAGAGACAGTCTCAAAAACATATTTACATAATAAATTTTATATTTTTTAAATATGTTCAATCATTGTTTTTAAAAAAAATTATTAAATGATAAATATTATTAAAAAAATTATTGTAGCATTTTTGTTAAACTTAGTAGAAATTACTCCAGAGCGAGATTTTAAATTTAGTTGGCTCGATGCCAAGAAATCTGTATCATTTTAATCCTAAACATCTATTAATAGAATATTAGCTGCTACTGAAATAAAATTTGACATAAGACTTTTTCGGAGCATGTATAGGCATAAGAAGAGTTGGACGTCCTAAGCTTCACTGGGACACAGGATGGCTACTGACTCAAGGTCACTGCTTGATGTCAAGAAGTGGAAGGTAGCAGCAGGAAATAGAGAGGAATGGCAATCTAAGATAGGGCAGGCTTTGACTCAACAAATGGGCCATAACACCGCCTAATAATAATAATAATTAGGTGCTACACACAAATCACTAATATTTCTTTTCTGACATTATAATTTAGAAGAGGTCCTCTGTAAAGGCAATGTCTATTTCGCTCTTTTTCCATTGGTTTTTGTCCTCAAATATGATTACTGTGGCAGAATACCTCTCTTATTTACCTGATTTGACACCGTGTGACTTTTTCTCGTTCCCCAAACTCAAATAGTACTTCAGGCATTTAGATGATATGGAGACCATTAAAACTGAAACGGAGATGGCACAAGTGTTTTGTGTCTTCAGGAACCGAGGGGTTATCTTACAAAAGATTCACATGGATTATGATGAGGAAGGGTTTTCCATCCCTTTTAATAATAATAAAAATTGGGTTTTGCGGTAGTATTTTAAAGAGGACAATATATATTTTTTTAATAGTGTAATTGACTTTTATACGTACTTTCTGGACAAACTTTTTATTATGTCTTGACATGTTATATTTCATTGGAGTATATGGCTAGGCAAATTTATCTTCCAATGTTTATATAATATTTAGTAATTACTTGCTGAATGGTATTGGAATATAAAAAAATATAAAGGTATATATAAAATTTTTTTGACTGTATCTTCTATAATTATTTTTATTTTTGGGAAGTTGCAAAATTTAATTACCTTGGTTCAAAAGAAGCAATTTTTATTTCTTTATTAAAACAGTTGTGTTATTCTTTTCTTTTATTTGTATTTTTGTAAAATTATCATGTCGATCAAATTATAAGCTTCATTGGTCAAAACCTAAAGCATTCACTCTATTGTCTTGCCACTCATTTTATTTCAAACAAAAAAAAATATTACTTTGTAGCTATTAAGATTAATAGAATCTTGGATTATTTATGATGCAACTTTTTACTTTCTTTTTAATATATTAAAATTGAATTAAATTTCCATTCACTTGGTAGGGAAGTATTGAGCATGAGGTCGAAGGGAGTGCAGCTGACAAACGAGAAAACACTCCTCAGAGAACAGGCCAGGGTTGTACGAAGAGAGGGCGTGGAAGACGAGGTGGGAGGGGACGATCAGGACAGGGTGGAGGTAAACCACTGGCGGAACAGAACCAGCCTGCGAGGACAGTACTTACTCCTACCAAGATACCTTCTAATTGGTAGATACACAATTCTGATATTTTTGTGTGTTATAGTTGAATTATATTGGCTTTTTAAAGAGTCCTTCCTGTTTGACAGCTAAGATTACTAGCAGAAGTCTATAGATAGAAACAAATTGAAGAGGTTGATGCATAAGAATTAATTCAATATGAATTGAATATGGGATTTATAAGCAAATTATATATGATTCAATATCTTGCTTAATTTACTGTAGGCCATAGTCTTTATTTTCTATTTATGGCTTTAATTAAAATTTGCAACCAAACTTATGTTTAGTTTTGAAAAATTAGAAATAGTTGCTTAAAATTTGGCTGTATAAATGCTTTATTTATTTTTTAGTCCCTCTTGAATCAGTCTGGTTGATAAATGTAATCAAATTTGGTGAAATGAATTTAACAATCACAATAAATTTGGATTGATTTTTTTTGGAGAATTTCTCAATTTCATTGTGTTTTTTTTTAACACCTTAACTTTTGATGGTGGAGCAAACAAATTTGTCTGGCATGAATGATTAGGAGGTATGTTGTTAACACTCCTCACATCTGTGGGGAGATTGGATGCTTCTCATCAACTTTTTCTCTTTGCTTTTAGAATTGGTTCTTTTTTCTTTATTTGTTGTAAAATCCCATTCACCTTTTTCGTGAA
Organism: Nezara viridula; assembly: GCA_928085145.1. Lineage (NCBI taxonomy): Eukaryota > Metazoa > Arthropoda > Insecta > Hemiptera > Pentatomidae > Nezara > Nezara viridula. The sequence goes on along the minus strand of OV725080.1, from coordinate 83,209,771 downwards.
AATTTTGTCCGCATCATTGGTGAAGTTATTTTTTTTTCTGAATGTATATAAATAGTAACTAATTTTTGGAGGGAACCGTAAAGTGACTAGTGTAAGCTTAAAAAATATGGGAAAACTGATATCTAGTAAAATAACCTCTGTGTGAACTATGGCTGGAGAAATTTGAGAATAAATACAAATAGTTCACTCAAAGATAACCTTGAAGGAAATTTCAAAACTAAGAAGTTCCAATAATAAACAGTAAAGGTCCTAAGCATCTTACCCATTGGATTTTAGGAAGACACAAAATGCAGCCTGCATATGTATGGGCAGAGAGGTTTACTGGTTTATCAATTTATTGTTTTATATATCGCACATCCAAAATCAGGCTAAACCAATATACATAATATCTGATCTACCTGTTCAATCTTCTGCTTATTATCACTTTAAATACTTATTTACTGGTATTTTAATCCTTTAGTCTCCAATGCTAATTATTATTATTGTTGTATCAATGTTTTTTATATATAGTGAAACTCCTTATAACCAGTATTGACTAAAACACTCACTTTCATGCTTACCACATTCCCCAAGTTACTAGGAAATAATTTATATTAACTATGCAACAGAACGTAACTGGTAAATTATCTTTATTTAAATTAATGTAACAAGTATAATTCAAATATATGTTTAGTTAAATAATTGCTTAACAAAGTTTTTATTAACCCATTGAATACCACAACTATAATGTCCAACATTAATAGCGTATTATATCTGTACCCCAGAGGTAAAGAACACCATTTCTATCTTTAAATTTGTTCGGGTGAGTCAATTTTCTGTAACTCTGAGCTATTAAAATTTATTTCTTAGTTACTTGATAATGAAATTACAAAATGGACATGCTGGATATTTTAAACTCAAAAAATTTGTTTGGCGTGTTATTGCCTTTAAAATAAACTGCTTTCTTTCATTTTTATTAAATGTAAATGTAAAAATACTACAAAATTCCTTAAGTGTTTTTTCGCTATAATAAATATGAGTGCAACAATACGCTTTCAGTGATTGGGAAAAAAATTGTTTTCAGTTATTGCAGAGTCGCCTATATAATCTTGTCTTTATTTATAAATTAAATCCAATTATTCCATTTCATAATTTCAATTCTGTAACCATAAAATTTTAAGTAAGTGGCCTAATAAAATTTTGGTAAATTAAATGACAACTAATTAAGTAAATTTTCCTTATATAAAATGAAAAACATTGTGCACTTACCATGTAACTATTTTTGACACATAATTGCTGATGTTATTTTTATCCTCTTAATCAGTTTTTACTTGCTTATATATGAAAGATATTGATAATTAACTATAGGAGAAATAAGAGATTGTAATGAAGAGTAGTTGTAATAGAAGGACTAGAGGAAAACAAGCATGCCTGAAAGATTAGAGCAGCGAATTCCATACGTAACGTGAGCTTAATATAATACGGACTAAAACTGCACGGCAGCGGTGCCCTGTGTGCATTACACCTTGGTCACTAAAAACTTGTTTATATAATAGATAGATTATTTAGAGCTAAATTATATTTGAAAGGATAATATATATTAGTAAAAGGAAGAATGTCTGGTGTGGGAGGATTTTCTATAGGACTGCTGGGTATTTGAATAGTGAGGTATATTGTCATCAAGTATCAAGGCATCATTAAACTGTCATAGTGAAGGCAAAGGATGTATTCATCCCACTTACCATAAGGAAATTTAAAACTTCTTGGAAGGACTATATATCAGACCCTATGGTTGCCCATTAAAGAGGAGTTTCACTTTATAAACTAAATTTTTTTTTATTAATTATATTTACACATCTATTTTTTAATATTGCAGAAATAAAAAGGAGCAACACAATTGATTACTTCTACTGCACATCATTATCAACACTTCCTTTTGTTCTACTTAACGGATTGAAGGAATAACTTTCTCTATTTACCTCTGTAATTCTCATCAGGTATAGTCTTCTTGGAAATTGTTATTTTCTTTTTAAGAAGTATTTTATTAAGATGATCATACGAAAAAAAAAGTTTTAATATGTTTTTATTAGAGGTGTAATGTATATTATTTTTTTAATTGTACTAGTTCTACTTATTTAATTTCATGAGTAGTTCATTGACATTATATTGTACAAATTTACTTAAGAAATATTAGTCGTTAAAAAGTTTGCTATGAAAAATGTATTATTAAATAGTAACGACAAAAGTTGTGTGTCTTTGTATATTGTTAAAAAAAAGATATAACTATACACCATAGTTTTATGTATTATTAAAGAAACCTAATTGTTTTATTGTTTTTATTTTATTTATTGGCATAAGTGTGTCAAAAAAGTGTTACGCGAATTTTCTCAACATATAAAATTAAATTTTTAATTATAATGTATTTTTTTTTCACCCTTGACTGAATCATAGAATACTATTTATTTATCTGCTTTAAGGATAATTCCTAGGATATGATTTATTAAAGATTTCCACAACAGCTGTGAGGCACTAATTAATTATTGAAATATTTATAAATTAATACGAGTTAACTTACCTACCTAGCTTATTATGGTTTAAACTTACAACGGGCACATCTATGTCAGATACTGACATGTTTGTCTATTTTTCTTAGATTTTCAGGACGTAAGAAACCCACCCTTTTCGAAAACACTTTACTTCAATTTAAACTGTGTCTCTCTCTAATTTAAATAGAAAGCTAAGAAACACTTGTAAGAATTAACGCAATGCATTCTTTAAGATTTATACAGAAATACTCGTTTTGAGGTCCCCTGAGCCCAAATAACCAACCCCACAAAATGTTCTGTGTGTATGTGAACAGCCTAGCTAAAAAAGAAAAATTTAACAAAACTGAAACTATAGATTTAACGTAGGTATATGTCTGTGATGTTACAGTAACTTTTTCCCTGAAATTAGGCTAACCGGAAGTGCATATCATACTATTATCGATTTTACACATTTTGCAATTTTCTCAAAATTGACTAACAATTTTGAAAAAAAACGGATTATATTATATACATATACATGTGCAGGTAATATAAAAATTATAATTTGTATACAAACCAATCCTTAAACAAATAAAACTACCTACAATGAAATATAAATAAATATACTTTATCAGTGGCACTCTTGTCAGATTAAAAATATTTAATGGGACTTAATTATTTATTATAATCAAATAAATAATTAAACTTTACAGTCTTAAAAAGAAATGGTTAGTGACAAAAAAAATCATAAATACAATACATTATACGGCTGTGAAAAACTTATGGTAGTTAATTGTTTTGAATAATATTTTTATACTATCTGATATTTTTATTTTCACTTCCATTTCTCAGAAAATACTTATTTCTGCTAAAAAAAAAGGATGGTAAGTGAAAGTTATGTAACGCACACACTGCACCGGATTTTTTAAAAATAAAATATTCACAGTGATTTTATGTGTGTTTCAAATCGATACTTGAATGAAATGGCCTTGTAATATACTTTACTTTTATCAAAAAGGAAGGACTCCAAACTAATGGGAATGCAAAACATTTTTTTGATATGTGGCAAAAAGATTGTTTTAATGAAAAAAAAATGTAATCCGTTTCAAATGTGAATTATGTAAACAGTTTATTTGTTAACTGCATTCAAAGAAATATTAAATATACCTCAATGATTGCATTTCATTTTGTGATTAATAATGAACTTGATGTCTTTGGTTTGAATAACCTTTGTAATATTACAATTGTTTTCTATATAATGCAGAATTGATGTTCAACAAAAATAAATCTTGTTAACTGAAGTTCATGATAACTGGTATCTATGTGGTACACATGTTCGTAATAGTATTATTGTTTTTTATTTAATGCAGAATTGATGTTTTACAAAAATAAATCTTATTAACTGGCATTAATCATAACTGGTATCTGTGTGGTACATGTGCTCGTTCCTGTGCAACTAGTAGACACACTTGTCGAAAGGTTAAATGAAAATGTTCATTTCTATTATGTATCAATTACCAAAAGTTGAAATTAAAATTTGTACAGTTTATGTGAACATTCTGAATAGGAATTTGGTCTATAAACTTACCAATTAAATGAATTACATAAGTTTATAGAATAATTATGAAATAGGTGAAGGTAAACACGAGATCCCAGCCCTCAAACCTGTTTATTCCTTCTCATACAATTGTTTCCTTTCAACACGCTACCTAGTTTTTGAATTCCTTACCAACCTTCAGACGCAAATCATCATCCTTGACCTCATTTGAACATAATTTATACATCCATCTCCTCAGTAATCAGTCTTCCGAATATGTGTAAAATAATGTTCACGTTTTTCAGATCTGTCAGTCGCTTTAATGTTATCTGAAATATCACCCACATTGTTTATGTGTACAAATATGTAAACTCGCATATCTGAATTTATCTATGATTTCATATATCTAACAGTGCCTTTTCTTCATTGTAATCTTAGATCTAGACAATCATGTAATTTAATTTATTCCTAATGCTAGACAATTGTCATTAAATTGTACACTGTAGTTATTTTAAGGGGACTTAGTCCCAGAATAAAATTTATTTTTCTTCTTCTTTTGCTTTGATTTCTTTGATTAATACAGTCACTAGCCAATACGTTTTTGATGTGAGATGTACTGAATTTTTTGTGAAAATATGTGATTCTTGAGTTTTCTGTCCCGATTAATTTATAAGTAATAATTAATTTATGCCTCTTATTTAGTTTGTTATTTTTTATTATGACCAATTCAAAACATGTACTTACCTAGGTACTTATCTCTCTACTCGGGCATTTCTGATCAGACTAATGTTTGGAATAATTCAAAAAGAACATTTGCCAGATAGGAACGTCTTTTACTTCATTAATACTCTTATTCCTATTAATTCATTACTACCTAGTCCAATAGTTAAAAAAAAAAAAAAATGGCCTTTGTAAAAATAAATATGAAAATTAAAATGATTCAGTAGTGGGTCAAAAAAAAGATCAAATAATTGCTATTTATTCAACCCTGATGTTTCAAACCACATATTATGGGTCTTCATAAGGGCATAAGGACAGCTTTTAAAAAAGCTAAGCGTTTCTGGATTTCTTACCACAAGAAAGAACATCAATTATATGCGAGTGACACAAGAAGGTATGATAAAATGAGTCACTGGGCTTTAGTTTTCTTGAAGGATAAATTGACACAGAATAATAAAAATTTCCCAATAAAACAGCATTGTCAAAAAGTCTTAAAAAAAAAAAAACCTACAGGGCTTTGAAATTATTTTTTACTTTCACTTGCCTATATATATAATATATACTAAATATAAGTTTACGATCGTGAAAATTTTCGAATCTGAGTTTTCAACGGAAATACCAGTTTTGAGGTCCCCTGAGTCCAAATAACCAAGTCCCACAAAATGGTCTGTGTGTGTGTGTCAGGATGTGAACAGTATAGCTCAAAAACGAAAAGTCGTACGAAACTGAAATTGTATATTTGAGGTTTTTATAAGGCTGGGATGTTACAACATTTTTGTCTAATCAGCAAACTGGAAGTGGTACTTAAATCATAAATTTAACACATTTTTCTGATTTTCTCAAAAACAGCTCTAACAATTTTGATTAAACAGAGTATATCAATTTATTTTTAAGCAGATTTTAATAAAATGTAGGTTTTATTCTCATTGATGTTCTATAACAGGGATTAAATGGCTAATTTTCAATATTAGCTTACCCTAAAGTACCTTTAATTTTTTTTTATTTGAAATAATTAACCATTTCACAATTATCTTTGATTTAAAAAATAGTTAAATATAAAATATGAAAGAATTTGATAATTAACTAAAGGAGAAATAGATCATAACGAATAATAGTTATAATGGAGGAACCAGTTGAATACGAGCGTGCCTGAGCTCACCAGAAAGAATCGAACAGGCTTCCATATGTACATATACATATGCAGTTTTTATAAATGCTATCGTTGGTATTATTTAATATTTAATTGTATATATTACAGCGATATAAAAATTAAAATTTGTATATACGAGTAATTAAACAAATAAAAATACCCACACCCACAATGAAATGTAAATAAATATAGCATCTATAAACTTTACTTTCAACTTCCCTTTTGCCTGAAAATACTTAATTCTGCTAAGAAAAGGGTGGTAAGTGAAAGTTGTCTGATGTGCGCACCAGGTTTTTGTAGTTTAAGTATCAATTTATTGGTTACGTAAAAAAAAAAATTGATTTCATCAATAAAACAATTTGTATCCTTCTTTTTATTTCAGCTCCAAATATCACAGTAAGCTGACTAGGGAGTCTTTCAACATACTATTCTCATAAAACATATTTGATATAATTAATGTTTAAGTTATTTTAAACATCATTCACTACAGATTAGTGCAAAAAACACTCAAAGATTTAGTTATATTTAAGGTTGGTAAAAACATATTAAAATAGAAGTTTTTAAATTTTGAAATAAATGATTGAGCCATTCAATAGGTAAATATAATTTATTTGCTATTTATCATGAAGATAACAATAAGAAAGTTTAAAGAGAGAGAAAATTTTTCATATTTAATCAATACATGGAATAATTTATTAAAGTCAATAAAATTAATTTGTGTGTGTGCACATATATATTTCTTGTTAATTATTTTCCCTTCCATAGTAGCTCTATGGAATACTTGTATATTTTAAATTACATCATATTCCATGAATATATTACTATAAACGAATTGCTTGATGATCTTTGCGTTGTTCTTGAAACAATTATATATTTTACAAATATAATAAACAACCAAAAAGAAAATTCCTATTTATAATTCATTCCATAACTCCTTTGGATTTAATTTTTTTTTTTTATTTAATAATGACCACTGATGAAAAGATATATATTAATATTAAGTTGAATTAAATAAGATACATAGTGACTAGATTTTTAAAACTGAGATTAGAAACTCAATTTGTTTTTAAAATTTAATGTATAAAAAACAACAAGTATATACTATATACATTGCATATATTTCAGATATGCAAAATAAATTCCTAACTAGTTGGTAGAAATTTAAATTTAGCAATTTCAATGCATATTTATTCTTACACTTAAGCTACAGAATAGCTATGAACAAAGAAATACAAATTATATAAATTTTCAAACTCTTGACAAGTGAAAGAACTATATAGTAAACAAATTATTTTAAAATTGTATAATAAGGCCCATGTAAGTTTAGAAAAACGGTCAATTTGCTTTATATCAATAATAGATAATAAAATAATGAATGTCTGCGAACATAATAAATTATACACTGGAATGAATTATTCATTCAATATTGAAAATCATGTCAATTTGATGTGTTGATAGCAAGCGTTGTTGAATTTAATGGCCATTATTTTCTTAATTTTTAATTAAAAAATTAAGCACTATATACAAGTAAAATTGATATCTAACTATAGCTTAGGCAATAATAATCCCTGAGGTAAATAGTTAAGGCAATCATTCTATTATTAATAGTAAATATTTTTATATTATATAATCAATTTTCTACACTATTAAATTTGTGAAATATATTTTCGTTCTCACTAAAAAATTATTTTGCAGCGATATATCTCACTGGATTACAGAAATATGAAAATCAGCCTCATGACAAATAAAATGATGTATTAAGAAAAGTTTTTATTTGATTTGTGAATAAGTGATTGCTGTGAATTTTACAATAATCACGAGTTTACCCCATACATAAATGTTCTATGCATATAAGCAAAGTGAATAAAAACCAGAAAAAGAAGATGAAAAATGCTAACTAAACTGCATATTAATAATCTACACACAGGCTTGGGGATTGTAAGTAACAGGACTATTACTATTTTAAAACAACTTGTACCACCAAATATAATCATTACAGTGAAAAAGAAGCCATTACTTGGATCAAAAAGCAAGGAGGTAATCACAGTGAACAAATGCCCATACAAACCATAACCAAGTAATGCAAGTATTTTAGGCGGACTAAGATTTGCATTACCAATTTTGGCAACTATAAGACACACTATAGGTACAAAAGTAATATAATAGAGTAAAGTGACAGTGGGAGATGTGAGAATCAATGCTTTTGGGTGTTTATTGGCATGACCGTATTGTAGAACACTTGCCAATAAAACAAGGGCTATTAAAGGACCTACAAGATCGACATACACTTTTCTTGAGTTATTGCCAAATATAGGTGGTATAAATGAAGACAATATTCTTTGAGGAAGCTCTAAAGGAGACACTAAAAAATAAGCCACTAATTTATTTTTCTTATAAATGGTTTCTGGTCTATTAAGTCTTTCATACTCTACTTCAGGGTGTTCAATAAATATCACTGAATGGTTATTCATTATTTATACAGATCTATAAACATATAAAATAGTCAACATTAAATGAACATCATTTAATATTTTTTTGCCTTCTCTTCCAAATTTTCTTTCACCTTCTTTAATCTAGCTTCTAACCGCTGGCCAAGGCTTCTAAAAGCTGCTTGATTTTTCAAGTTAAAAAGTTTATCACCTTCAACTGCCTTTGTTCTATTGATAAAGTATACAACCCACTGTGCAGCTCTACGTATAGGATAAGAATCAGCCAATTTATCTACAACTCTTTCATTCATTAAAAATCTGGTGATAAATCTCCAAACCATTTTTAGATACTAGGCCTTAGGGATGTCAAAAGTACACATTGTCCTATACTTTAATAATAAATCACGCTTCAACTTTAGCTGAGTTCGAAGAGCTTCTAATTTATCCAACTGCTGCTCTTTGCTATACTCGACACCAGGCAATCTCTTTATCTGAAAAATCACAAATAATTATTGCTGATTAAAATAGGTCAAGTGATTAAATAAAAATAGAAACGTAAAAATCAATCAACTTTAGGTTGATAATTTTAAACTAAATATTAAACAAATAGCACCTACCTGTTCCTTGGCTAGTTCCAATTTTTTATGTAATTCTAAAACTTTCTGGCTGATGTCTTGAGAGTGACTTGGTTTTTGGCTTGACTCGTGAGGATCTTTTTCTAACCTACAATAACAACATATGATAAGATTATAATTAAAAATTAGCTATAAATAGCTTCTTTATACACATGATGAAACCTACCCGCGTATTATATCATAAATAATAGGTAAAAAATCTACATCCACGTCTTCCACTGACAAGCGGGCTGGCAAATCGTTAGTGTGCTGATCCTGATTATCGTGAGAGGACTCCATCTCTCTTTTCCATCATAAAATAACTAATATACAAAAGTAAAATTGTACTACGCACAGAAATAACCTATACCCTGTTATCATGAACAAACAGAAAATAAGTGGACAGTTGTGCCAACTGTCGCTGCTACACGAAATTAAAAACTCCACTTTTCATTTAATCTGTGGCTCTATGCTGCTTATACATTATTAAAATTATTTAATTGTAAAAAAAATATTCACCTAGATTCTTTTTTTTAATCTTGCTATTGAAGTTACAATTTGATGAGAAAAGACATTTTAGTTAATTTTTAATTTTGATCAAGTAGCCCATTTCATAGTTGTCAAATTAGACAGATAAATAAACTGGCCGATGATTATGTGTTGTTTGATTGTTAGAGATTGAATAGCAATATAAAATTATTTAGCTACAATGGGAGCTCTAGCTAGCCGTCAAAATGCTGGTGTAGAAGAAGTAGATATAGTTTCTAACCATGCTTATAAATATCCACCTAAATCTGGTCAGTCTTATAATTATTTTGGTTGTCCTTATTTTTATTACTACTTACTAATATACAACTCTTTGATTCATTATTGTTGTTTTTCAATTATTTTTTTAGGTAACTATTTTGGTAGTCACTTTATTATGGGTGGCGAAAGATTTGATACACCACAACCCGAAGCATATTTATTTGGTGAGAATGCTGATCTGAACTTCTTGGGAAGTAGACCAACCCCAGTAATATATTTTTTTATTCCTCTAGCTATTTGTATGTTTCATGGTGACTATTTAATGAAAAGCTGAAATTTGTTTTAGTTCCCTTATCCTCCTCCTCCAGCAAATGAACCTACTAAAACTTTAAAAAGTCTTGTTAATATTCGGAAGGAATCATTAAGGCTTGTTAAAACAATGTCTCTCGGAGCAAAAAATGAAGGAGATGTTAAACCAACACAGTATAATATTGAATTTACATTTGACTGTGATGCCAGAACTTCCATTACTATTTACTATTTTGCAACTGAAGAAATTGCTGTGAATGGCCTTGTGTAAGTTGTAATTATAATTTAGAGATTACTTTATTAAACAAGTTTTATTTACATATATATATATGTATATATATATATATACATATATATATATATATATATATATATATATATATATATATATATATATATATATATATATATATATATATATATATAAATTATAACATATTTATATTTATAAAATTTTCATTTATGGATAAATGGATTATTTACTACAAATATTTACTATGTATTTTTGTTTTGTTTTTCTGGTGGCATTGCAGGCCTTGTAGATTGTTTGCCACCTTGACCAGCCTTCTCCATCTCTGTCTATCTTAGGCAATTTTTTTCTAGGTATCTGCAGGCAGGTCTATTGCATCTTTGTTGACTTGATCTATCCATCTGCTTATTCGCCTTCCATGTGGTCTTTTGCCTACTATGGCATTCGTTGTTTGTTAAGACTTCCAGATGGATTGGTCCGAGCTACTTGTCCCACTCATTTTAACCTCCATGCCTTCATATCATGAGATATTGATTGACCAGTTTCTGTAAGGAGCTCTTTATTGGTTTTTCTTCTTCATGTGTTAGTACTCCGATCACAGATTGCTCTGGTTATCTTGTGGAGGATTTTTCTCTCAAATCTTCCAATATTTCATTCTATGGTGCTGGCTAGTATCCAGGTCTCGCAGCTATATATCAGAACTGGCTTTATCATAGTATTGGACACCCTTGATTTGAGATTTTTTTGTGATTTCAATAACTTTGAAAGAGAGAAGAAAACTCTGCTTGCACTTGTTGTATGCTGGTCTTTTTCCGACCATTGGTTGTTCATTGGGGTTATGGTGGAGTAGAGGATTGAGGATTTGAATTTGTCTACTCTCAGAAACGATTTCCCTCCAATTCAGGTCCTGTTGTTGGGTTAGAATTTTCGGCTTGTCATATATTTTGTTTATCTTCATTTACTTTTAGGTCAATTTGCTGTGCTTCTCTTATCAGAGTCAGCTATATCATTTGCATATGCAGGAATTTTATGATTCAGATTTTATGCACCCCACTACCACCCCTCCTTTTTCATCTAATGTTTTTATCACCTTCTCCAGTGCTAAGTTGATATAAGTTAGTCCATCTACCGGCCGTAAGCCAGTTCAAACTTTGATGGCTTCAGTCACTTCTTGTATTAAGACCTGAGATTTAGAGTTGTTCGTATACACCTTGTATACGTATTTGTTTATTAAAATTTGTTCTATGTTGAATGCATTTAGAATTTTTTATTGACCTATAGTTAGTCTCTAAATTGACCAGTCGCTACATTGTTTTTAAAAAATAATATTTATAGATCTATGTTTTTAAAAATTTTATTTTCTGGTTGTAAGTTATAAATTAAATATGTAGTTATATTTCATAAACCTGCTACTCTGTTAATAATAAATCCCTTCATTTTAGATACACATCAAGAGATCCTTCTATGACATCAGAAACTTTTCATTACAAAAAAGGAGCAAATCAACTGTTCTCCCAGCCATCTGTTATTTTTGACCCTAGTAAATACACTGAAGAAGAATTGTTATACTATCCAGAAAAAGAAATAATACCTATTGCAATACATTGTGTTGCACAGGAAGGTTCAGAAGGTGATATTTTATATATTATGTAGTTATTACTGTTCAAAGTTATTTATTTTTATCAGTTTCTTCTAATCATTTTTAAGTATTATAGAAAAAGATAAAGAAAAAAAGTTTAATTCAAGAATTTAGTATGGGATTAGGAAATATATACTGTGGTAATTTTTAATCTGATGAATTGGCTTCCTAAACATATTTAATTCAATTTAAATAAAAATATTGAAGATTAGTTGTAATTGTTGATTAATAATTACCTAGTTGAGAATATTGATTATGCCTCAATTATTGGAATGATTTGTTTGATTAATTATTTCATGTATTATTTGTTTCAGATTCGAAACAATCTCATACTTGTATATCGGTTGTTGAGCGTCATTCTGATGGAACTTATGTTTTAAAAGCTCTAAAGCAAAAGTTGTTCGTTGATGGTTTGTGTTATTTGTTACAAGAAATCTATGGCATTGAGAATAAAAATATTGAAACTGTTAAGGTTTGTAATCTTGTTTCGACCTTGTTGCTTCTAAATTTCTGGGACTTATCTAAGTAAGATTATTTTATTGCAATGTGTTTGTGATATTTATCCTGAAAGCATATTTTTTGTTAAAATAACCTCCACCCTAAGAAATAAAAAATCATTTGAATTGGTTTAAATTGAATAAAATCACAAAAAATTTGCTTTTTCTCGACTTTCTGAAATTGACAGATGACTGACTGCCTTTGATATGAAGCCACTCCTATACTCATTTGTATATTTATATATACTAAAATGTTTCACATTTAGTAATACTTAAATAATAAGAAAGAATACTCAGTGACTGATTTTTAATCTTAAATATTATTATTTACATAACTATCAGAAGTAGCTCTGCTTAGAATCTTAGCCCATGAAGATTGATTTTATTTTCTGATTCACCTATTGAATAAATCATTATCTTTTTCACTTCAGCCCGGTGATGTTGGTAGTCAGTAGAATAATCCTTTTTTCCTGGTGTAGTAAGAGTTTATAAGGGTGTTAAATTGAATTAACACTAAAATTTTGTAAGGATTTAAACTCTTAATGGAGATAGTCATAATATAGATTGCAATAATAAATTGAAGTTTCCATAACAGTTTTTCTCTGCTGCATGTGACTAACTGGAGGTTGAATATACTTCCCTTCTAGAAAGTATATTGGTAAAAAAAAAAAACTATTAAATATGATCATTTTTTATTTTATATAAGATGGTAATAATAATAATAATAAAAAGGCTTAGCGAACCCGAAGGTTCGATGCCGACACCACCAATCGCTTATTACTCACTTCCCTCCACCGTTCGCCGTCCAAACCCAGTCCCTTCAGATCGACTTTAATGCAATCTTCCCACCTTCGCTTCGGTCTACCCCTCGGACGCTTACCATTCGGCACAGCAAATATTAATCTTTTAGGAATTCTCTCGTTACTAAGTCCAACAACTTTACAAGCCCATTTGATTCGCCGCGATGAAATTATCTCAATTATATTACTTGGATACAGTTCACGCAATTCGGCTTTGTGTAACCGTCTGAACTCTCCGGTTAACTCATCCTTCTTCGGTCCGAATATTCTACGCAATACTTTATTTTCAAAAACCTTAAGACGCTGCTCATCCCTTAATGTAAGCGGCCAAGTTTTCCACCCATAAAGAACTGTAGGCAAGATAATTGTTTTATAGATTCTAATTTTTAAGTTTCGGGACAAGAGGCGCTAACTAAGTAGTTTTGTCACAGAAAAATAACAAGCATTTCCCACCTTCAGTCTAACCTTAATTTCTTCTTCAATTTGGTTTTTTTCTAGTTATCGTAGAGCCTAGATACCTAAACTTCTCTACCTGTTCAAATATATTACCATCTATATCGATATCACCAGTAGTATCGCCATTTTTGCAGCTAACCATATATTTTGTTTTATCCACGTTTATTTCGAGTCCTAGTTCTTTACCGGCTTTCATTAACGTTGTCGTATTTAGTTTTATAGTTTCAAGGTCTTCGCTTAACAGTACCAGATCATCCGCATAGCCCAGCACGGATGTTGTCCCACCCAGATCCAATCCTTTCTCGGTACGCATTACCTCCCTAATGGCATGTTCTAATGCCAAATTGAACAGGACAGGCGAAAGGGAATCCCCCTGTTTTAAACCCGAACGAACCTCAAATTTTTCGGACCGATTATTACCGATTCTAACTTTATTGAGTGTCTCCGTCAAGCACATCCTGACTAGATTTACTAATTTTTTAGGAATCCCCTGCTCAATTAAAATATTATACAGTTTCTGGTGGTCAATAGAATCGTAAGCCTTTTTAAAATCTATATACAGCTGGTGAACAATACCGTTGTACTCCAATTTTTTCTCTAATATTTGCCGTAAAGAAAATATTTGATCAATAGTCGAACGATTCCGTCTAAATCCGCATTGGTAGTCTCCGATAATTTCCTCTGCGTATTCCGTGATTCGCCTGGTTAAGATTAAAGTAAATATTTTAGAACATACCGGAAGGAGTGAAATTCCTCGATAGTTATTACAATCCGTCCTCGTGCCCTTTTTGTGAATCAGAATAAGAATAGATTCTTTCCATTCTTCAAGTAATTTCTCATTCACCCAGATCTTTTTAACCAACCGATGTATTTTAGAAACTCCAGCTTCCCCGCATGCCTTAATTAGTTCAGTAGAAATATTGTCAGTTCCCGCTGCTTTATAAGATTTTAATTTTCCGATAGCTAATTCAACTTCCTCTTTACTTGGTCCTTCTATTAACGGTTCAGCACTCTGGTACTCAGAAGGAGGACACCGATCATAATTTCCCGTATTTAAAATATTGTCAAAGTGGTCCTTAAATTTATTCAATATGTCAACCGGATCGGTCAGAATATTGTTATTATCATCCCTAATTCCAGATGTTACGGACCCTACACATTTACGTGATCTGTTTATACCTTTGTACATGTCTCTTACGTTATTTTCAATTCTATTAGTTTCTATTTCAATATTTTATTTTTAAGATACTCCCTTTTTTTATTTTTGAGCAATTTTGTCGTTTCGTTCTTTGAGGTTCGGGAGTATTCCAGATTGTCTTCGCTAGGATTATTTAGAGCTTTTAATTTAGCGGCTTTTCGTTTTACGCACATGTTTAAGCAATCTTCATCAAACCACGGTTTGTTATTCTTATTTTCCTTTTTTCCTAGACACGAGTTACCGACCGCTTTAATATTATCCCTGATCTCTACCCATAACTTGTCAATATCCTCGTGGTCCTCATCAGGAAGCTCTAAAGCTTCAAACCTATTCTTAACATCTAGCTCGAATTGGGTTCTAATTGATGGATTTTTTAATTTGTCCAAATTAAAATTCTCAAAATCGATACGGTTTTCTTTTCTCTTTTTTATATTAAGTTTTTGTCGAAGTTTTGCGATTACTAATTCATGATCCGACCCACATTCTGCTCCGCGATAAGACCGTACATTAATTATACTGCTTTGCCAGCTATGTTGTATCAAGACATGATCGATTTGATTTCGTGTTTGCGAATCCATTGATGTCCAAGTATATTTATGAATATCCTTATGTTTAAACGTCATACTTTTAATTATCAGGTTTTTCGAGATGGCAAAGTTTGTCAGACGGATCCCATTATCATTACTATATTCGTGTAAACTTTCTTTACCAATCGTCGGAATATAAACTTCTTCCCTTCCTACCTATAATTATTTTCATGTAGTTTCGCGGTAGTTTATCATAAACCCATTTGAGTTTATCGTAAAATTCACTTTTGACTTCATCGTCACTGTCTTCGGTCGGACAATGTATGTTTATTAATGCGATTTTAAACCAACGTCCCTGAAATGTGGCTACTGAAATTCTATCACTAAAAAATTTGTACGTCCCTCAAAGCGGATAGTAATCTACTCCTAATTAGAAACCTGGTTCCCAAACAATGATTCCTGCTTCCTCCGTACCAAATAGTGTACTTTCCTTCCCTCATCAAGCCCTCCCCTGGCCAGCGAACCTCTTGCAGAGCCACGACATCCAAATTGTACCCATTCACCTCATTCGCGACTGATTTTAGCCCCTCTGCTGTGTTTAAACTCCTTAAGTTCCACTTACCAATATTTAAATCCCTATATTTCAACTTGCGCCATGAATCCCCTAAAGCAGTCCCCACCCGGAGACCCCAACGGGGGACTAGTTTACTTCCGGATAATGAGCGTTTTACCTTAGGGAAATCCATGACTATTTGTGGTGTTTGGTGAACTAAAGATATGTGAGTAGGGCGTTCAATCCTACGTCACACCCTCCAGCAAGTCTGGTGGGCCCCTACCTCCAGCAAGTCTGGAGGTCCCCTCCCTTCAGCAAGTCTGGAGGGCCCCTCTCATTGTTGGTCAGCGAGTCCATCAGACTTAGCCGGGAGGAACTTCCAAGGGATTCCCACATCCGCCACCCGTGGGACGCTCCCCATACGCGGTAATGAGTCCGTGCGAAGTATATAAGATGGTATTTTAAAAATACCATAATATTTTTAAAATTACAAATATTTTTAAAATACCATCTTTTTATATAAGATGGTATTTTAAAAATATTTGTTACTCTTCTTATATTTCAGGGCACAAGTGATGTAGAAACAGAAGATAATGGGGCCGAATGTGTTATTTGTATGTGTGATGTTAGAGATACATTGATTTTACCATGCAGACATCTTTGTTTGTGCAACTCTTGTGCTGACTCATTACGATATCAAGCCAATAACTGTCCGATATGCCGGGCTCCATTCAGAGCACTTTTGCAGATAAGGGCTTTGCAAAAATCAGGATCTTCACATCCTCCTCCTGCACTACCTCATGATGTGAGTAATCAATTATACTTAGAAATAACATCAAATAACGGTAATTTTAATAGAAATATTTTTAAAAAGTTATAATTTACCTTATTTTATCCATGATTGTGGTTGTAAGTGTAACAGTGTCAGTGTTTCCAAGTTTTGATTTTTTGCTTTTTCTCCCATAAAAAGTTTTATCCTTTAAATTAGTTTATTGTTATGGTTGACAAAACATAATGTTAAGTACTTTTTTTTTTTTTTTTATTGAAGAATAATACAATCTACCACAATCAAGGGTACTAGGTATTATTGTATTAAGTATGTATTTATACATCATATATACGACCTATAATACAATAAATTGAAAACATAAATAAATTCTTCTTTGTAACTTTAATATATATTGTAGGTTTTATTGTTAATAGAAAGTATTGTTGAAATTGAAATTTTTCTTTATACCCGCTACTAATCTTCTTATGATCGATCTTATCTGCCTAGTCCCTTTGATTTTGAAGGATGATGAAACACATTTGTGAATGACACTGATCATTTCTTATTATTTCTTTTTATAATCCTTTATCGCATTAATCATTAAATCTATTTAGAAAAAAAATATCAATTTAGGTGCTAATGCTCACACTATATTAGTTCTTTAGTATAAAAACAAGAAAATTATATTGATAGTTGATTGATTTTTATTTAGGGCAGCTGTGAAAATATACCTCCAGGTTACGAAGGAGTTTCTCTTATAGAAGCTTTGAATGGGCCTGCAACAGTGAGGTAAGTATCTTGAAAAAGTTATTCCATTACTGATGTTTGATTAATGAATACAAAGTTTATTAATTTGTCTGTGCGAATAATTCGCATGGTATTTACAGTGACCAAATGGCAGTATAATAATTTTAAAATAAATTAATGTAATAAATATCAACTTTTACTTTTTTCTTCATTGATTACAAAGTTTGTTATTTAAATAACCAAAACAAATGTTATAAATTCAGTATCTTTATCAAATGATATCAGTATCAGTATAAAATTATATCTTTACTATTTGCAATCCGAATTCAGTTATTTTAGTTTTTAGTTTTTCATCTCGGAAAGAATTTAGAAACCTTTCAAATTATCAGGTGTGTAATCATTGTACATCATAAACCTGTGTGCTTTTGAATTATGCTTTCATTTAGCATAATAATTTTAATAGTGTGAGAACATGTCTAGTTTCGTGCTTGTAAACTTAGATTCTCTGTTACCATTTAAAGAAAAGTACTGCAGAATTGCACTGAATGCTTGTCGAAGTGTAAGGTGAGTATGCTCGCTCTTGATAAATTGACACAGTGCTTTGAGTGGTTTCAAAAATTCAAAAGTGGTGATTTTGACATGTAAATTGAAGAATGAGGAAGACCACTGAAGAAGTTTGAAGAAAGGGAATTGCAAGCGTTGTTGAACGAGGAAGACACTCAAACCTAACAACAACTCATGGATCAATTGAATGTAACACAAAAAGCTGTCTCCATTTGTTTGAAAGCCATAGGCAAGATCCAGGAAATATGAAAATGGGTTTCCACATGAAACAAATGAAAGACAGGCAGAAAACCACCTCTGGAATGCTGCTCGCCAGGTACAAAGGAAAGTAATTTCTTCATCGAATGGTGAGTCCAGGTGAAAATTGGGTATGTTTAAAGAATCCTTAGCATCAAAGCTCATGATGGGTAACTCCAGAAAAACCATCAACATCGATTACAAGATCAAGCTGCTGTGGAAAGATGACAGTGCTCTGTGTATGGTGGGATTAGATGGGTGTGATCTATTATGGGCTAATAAAACCTGACAGTCGTTAATAATAAACACCATTATCTACAAATGATAATTTGAATTGAATATTGCATGAGAAGCGACCAGAATATCTGTTTCTATAATCATAACTACCATTAGATGAGAAATTAATAATCAGTAGATTTAAAAAATATTGCTATAAAGGTGATTTTACTTTCATATAATCATGCTATTATATGGTGTTTGATTATTTTAAACTGAATATTTTGTAGATCCAGGTTTTCTCATTAATGATGATTTATTTATTGTTTATTCAGGTCAAGTTTAGAAAGGACTCCTAAATCTTCCAAGATGGTGGGAAGCCCTGATTATGAAAGAGATCCTCCAACTCCTGAGGTTAAATAATGATTTGAATTTCATAGTGGAATAAGATAATTAAAAAATTTTAAAACAAAAATAAATAAATAATAATAATATTTTATTTATCATTATTTTAGGTTCGAATGTCAGTACTTTTGGCCAGAGAAAAAGAAGCTTCAAGCCCAAAAGAAAAAGGAAAGTCTCCTGTATTATCTCCCAGATGGAGGGATAAAAACAGGCATAAAGATACTGTTAGAACAGTCAGTGAGACTTCTAATACTCATGATGAGGTAAGGTGTCAACTAAACAAACAGAAAGACATTTTCTGTTCAGTAATTAAATTGTATACCAGTTTTGTTTTTTGTTTGTGGTTTTTTTACTGAGTAGTACTTCTTACACTACCCTTGCTTTGTATCATGCTTTATTTTTACATGTATTTTTCAACTTATATCTCTCCTGTTGGAGAAGTTAGTAATAGTAACTTTCTGTGGAAACTAGCTAGTGCTATTGGGTTGGAAATAAGAGATCCATACTTGGCCAGTGCCTTTTTCACTTTGCTATTCCTGTGATCGAATCTTTCAGCCATATAGGATTCCTTGCAATAATTTATGTTTCATTCAAGTAAATATAATTGGATTGATAGTTGTAGAACAGAGTGGACTTGTAAAGTTTTTGGGATGGATCATTACTAATTTAACAGGGTTCAAACTCAAGAATATGGGTTTTGATGAATTCAGTAGAGGAAAGTTTGTTGGCAAGGACTGTTGATGTTATCGGTATTGTTTTATTTCTTATCTATAAATTCAATTTATTTAATGATTAAACTATTATGACTGAAACTATTAAACTGTTTCAGGCATGTGAAGAAGACATGGATAGTGAAGCTGAAAAAATGTCTCCTTTACTCAGTGGAACAAGGAAGGAAAGCAAGGATGAAGGGAGCCCCAGCCATTCTCCAGTTTCCGATCAAAGTCCTTCATCCCAAGGTTTACTTAGTTGATTATAAAAATAACTGATTGTTGAGGTATTTCCCCAGAATAGTTTTATTGGGAATAGTCTTTTTTATTTATCTTCATCTCTCAGTGAATTTATGGAATGTTTAAAGATTGTTGAGCTTTCGCACATCCTGTAAGTCATTAGTTTAATGAGCTGGATGAAGAATTATTTAATAATTATTAGGATATATGAGTAAAGGAAGTTTCAAGCAAGTAACAATAAGACTGTATAATCCATTAATATATTGCACCCTAAACCTGAAATTTGAAATGATTTTGTATTGTTTGTTCTACAAATTTAAATGAACGAACAAATGTCATCATCTTGAACTGTCTTAAATTCAATAGGTTCATGCTTTGTTTGTGATATGGTATATTAATATTCATTAGAGGAGTTGTTGTTCAGTATTGTCTCAATATTATTATTCACAGTTGTTCCATTATTTTATTTATTTATAGTTTTTATAAATATTCAAGAAAAAGAAAAAAAAATGGAGAGAATGGGCATGAAAATTAAATCATTGAATAAAATCTGTGTTTTCCTCAACGAAATTACACAATGTTACCAGATTCCATACTTGCTCAATTAATAAGTGACTGATGAATAATGATATTAATAATTATAAAGGAATTATTTAACTATTAACAATCGTGTTAGTAATTATGCTCCTCTTAAATCAAAATTGATACATGAACCTTTTATAAATGTTATTGAAGTAATTTCAGGTGCATTTTATTCCTTCTGATGAAGGCAAGATTAGATTCTCACTTTTTCTTTCGTGAATTTGACTTATTGCCTTTTGCTTGTATTTAGTTATTTTGTTTTGGTTTTAAATTCAGTTAAATTGATTTTAAATGAATTTCTTGGTTATAAATTTTAAAAAATAAAACAAAAAAAAAGTCCCTGTTTTGATTTTCAATGTTAATTTCCTGTTAAAATAAAAGTTGTCCTTTAGTATAAAATTATATTTACAGCATAATGAATTTCATCCATAATTACTATTTCTTGATTTTTATTACAGACATGAATATATTCTGAAGAATTTTTGAGGTCTTTATCCCATAATTACATGACTATTTTCTTATGCTCATAATTAATTCACTTAATGATTGATTCCACTCAGAATAAGTTTGATTTTCAAAATAGCTATTTGTAGGTAAAATGCATATCATTTAATTATTTTAATTTTCTAGCTATTTCCTTATCAGAAATGCAAAGCTTTATTGTAAGTAATAAAATAAATACATATGTGAGCTTATATTAATATTCAATTTAATCCTAATCTTAATGGTAGTGGAAATATGTTTTTATTATAAAAATTACTTTTATATATTATATTATCTGATCTCCAACCAATATATCAAACTTTGCATTGTTATATCTAATTGTTTATAAGAATCATGTAAACTTATTATTATAATAAAAAATAGTTTTATTTGTTCTGGCGTCCCAAATACTACTAATACCCAATACTTAAATCAGGTGAAGTTCAAATTTCTGAGACACCACTTGGAGAAAAAAGCAAAGCACCCTCTAAAGGTTCATGTGAGTATTAAGTGATAAATATCATTGTATTTATTTTTGGAGGTTTAGGTTTGGAATAATCTATTAACCACAGTAGTCAGAAGTTATATTATTAGACTTTTTTTATAAAAATGCTGTAATATCTTCACACTGCAGTAATAAGTTCAATTACAAAAAAATCATCATGTTAATTTAAAAATAACTTTATTTTAAAACATTTTTTTTTTATTATACAAAATATCAAATTCCGTAGTATTTGATAACTGATGACTTTTATTTACATCATTTTCATGTAGTCATCCTACAACCTTTCATCATTATTACTAGTTATTTTCACTACTAATTGAAGCTTTCTTATTCAATTTCAATTATTGTTGGAAAGGAAGCTATTAACACATTACTGGAAAAATAAACATATGTTTTGTCAACTGTTCTTATTGAATTCTTGAAACATTTAAATAGATTTTCACATTCTGTCCGTTAAATTCTGACTCTATATTATTATATCTAATGACATTTATCTATAATAAAATATAAATACTAGTGGAAACTTTTATCCTAATTAATTTCAAAGAAAATCCCTAATGAACTTTTTAAAATAAAAAATAAATTGAGCTATTCTATCAATGCTTTTTATAAATTTCATCTAAAGTTTGCTATTCCATATAACCTTGTGATAAATGTTCTACATATATAGATGGTGCACTTAATTGAAATATGTTAAGCTTTAAGATTATTTGTTGTAGAGGTTCCATAAGAATGTAGACTACTTTAAACTTATATCTGTTTTCCTGAATATTTCTTCCAAAGGGTATCTTTTTTGTCCTTATGATCTTATTCACCATTCGAGATATTGTCTTTAAAAGATAAACTTACCTTAAATTTGGAAGCTTCTATGTAAATGTTTTTGGACAAATAGACCACATTGAATTTTGTTAATGTATAATTAACATCATAATTGGGATAATAGTATACTTTTTTTTTAGTTGCAAGTTGTTTTTATTAAATTTTCTTGTTCCCCATTCTTTCTTAATACTATTGAAAGTGAATTGGTTGTCTTATATTCATAATATATGTCTTTTCCATTAACCGAAATAAGCATATTTTTATTTAAATTATATATACTCACTTTATTTGTATAGACGGCTATCAGTAGGTTTTTCCCTTGTAAGGTATGTTATCATATAGCTTGATGTGTACAGTAATCTTTCCTATTTCCTTACCACAAATAATATTACTATCAACCCTCAATATCTCAGATTTTAAGGCTATCACTCAATACTTTGAACTATGCATAGCTCTCTCATGTTACAGAGGTATTATTGTTTTTTTCCCAAAAACTGTCTTGGTTTAAAAGACGTTGTTATAGAAACAAATATAAAATATAACTGTAGTATATTCACTTTACTATAACTCTTTTTACTGTTGTGCTTTAATATATTATATTAGTTTTTTTTTACAACTTTTAAATATAGTTTAGCTCAAACTGTTATGAAAACAAATTTTAATCATTTTTTTTTTTTTTTTTAAAGAATGCACTAAATTAATTAAGGTTTTTAATATACTTCATTTCTTCTTCTTTTTTTATTTAATATAAATTTATGTGTATGGGTGTGTTTACTTATCTATTTAAACTACAATTATGTCGTTAATATTTTTTTATTATGTAATAACTGATTTGACTTGATTAAAGAAAAATATTTTTTTATATATTTCTCTTGGTTTAGATTATTTTAAATAGGGATAAAACTTAAATTATATTATTTTGTGGAGGGGGAATATATTTATGTTGACATATGCTAATTATGCTGAATAATAATTTTTTGTTAGGTGAAAGCATTACTCAAGAGGACCTAGAAGCGGGAAAATCGAGTCCAAAACAGTCAGGTAAAGAGGAGTGCCATTTTGTTCAAATCAAATTGCAGGATGTTGTGTGAGGTTTTCAGTTAAATAATTTTAAGCTATAGTACTTTACAATAGTACTAAAAAAGTGCTCCATACCAATCTAGCGAGCTGTGTCTTTGGTTCATAATTTTTATTTATCTTCTTTATTTATTTGATAAATAAATGTTCTAATTTTTATATTTAAAAATAAAATTAACATGTTATTGTCAAATGTTTTCGGTAAATAATAAACCATATTAGGGGTTGTTCTAGCTTTGAAAATAGTTTAGAAGTATGATTCTAAAAAAAAATTATTCTTATTGAAGGAAATTAGTCGACTGTTCTACTTATCATGGGTGATAAATATTCAGGACGCAGTCATTTTAAAGTTTTTTATTGGTGTCGACATTTCAACCCAAACATGTGGGGTTCATCATCAGGGTGTGTTTTGAGCACTGAAGATATTCAAGTACTATGTAGGTATTTGAGTATTTGAATACCTTCAGTGCTCGAAACATGACCCACATATTTGGATTGAAACGTCGGTACCATTAAAAAAACATTAAAATGACTGCATCCTGGATATTTATCACCCAAAAAATTATTCTTGAACAGGAGAAAAATTTTGTTCAAAAGCGGTTCTTTGGCATATCATGCCATTACCTTTGCATTGACCTGTTTAACTACTGGTTATAATAATATTTCTCTTTGGGAAATTCTTATATTTTTTCAAAAATATAAAAGTAGGGCAGAAATGTTTACAAAATTTCCATAGTAATTTTGAAGAAGGGATTTAAATTGGAGTTTATCATTCTATCAACTGAAAAGCTCATATAATTAATGTATCAATTTAGTTCCTATTTTTTATTTGTAATGAAAATGATTCTATATTAATAATCCCTCTTTTAAATAATTATACTTTTGAACAAAAGTTAAAGAATTAGAAATCTCTATCTGAATATTTTTTTTATACACATGTTTACAGCCACTCCTCTTGAAGAAATGGAGTTGTCATGTGGGGTAATAACTGTTGACGATTCTGACTATTATACACCCGATGATCCACCCGCGACTGTTCTCAGCCCACTTCATTCTGCTGAAAAAGTAAGTATTAATTCCAATATTTATATTTATATTCCTTTCACCACAGTAAAGGAAAACTTCTAGTATTTTTAAGGAGGAGGAGGGAGAGAGAAATGTTACTTAACTAAAACATTTCTTACAAATTAAATGTATTTTTCTTTTATTTATTTATTTATTTTTATTATTTTTTTTTTTTTTGCTGTACTATTAAATATTTTATTAGTTTTTGTACCATTTTTCAGTTCAGCTTAGCTGTGATGATTTTTCTACTTTATAAATCTTGATACTAGTCAAGTAACAACTAATAAAATCACAAAATATAAAAAATAGTAATTCGAAATTAGTTTTAAAATAATTGTTTACCTTTAGTGTGGTGTCAGGCTGCTTGCTTTCTTTTTAAACTTGATGAATAAACTAAATATTTTTACTTGATTATTTTATGAGGCTATAATTTCTAAAAATATTTAGTTTTATTACCATTTTTTTAAAAAAAGAATTGCAATAATATGGTTAATTAGTTACATATTTATCTCACTGAGCACATTGTAAAACTGCACTGATTTCTGTTGCTTTATGTGGTTGTGATAATTTTTTACTTTTTTTTATTTAAAAATTATTTTTTGTCATTAAATAATAGGGAGAGAAGTTATTTACTATTATCATTCCTTCTTCCTACACTATCCAGTCACATTCGGTGTTAAAACTAAGAAGTGAGTGTTTCTCCTGTGGTCAAAGTATTTTGTAGAGTTTGGTTTCATGTGCTTTTCGTTAGAGCTTAGCCTGCCTTGTAGCTTCTTCAAAAAAAAAAAAGTTAAACTTGATTTTTTTTTTTTTAAGTAACTAATATTTACCTAGTTTAACTTTTTTTCTTTACTATTTGCTTTAATAAACTGCAATCCTGCCATTGCGTATCACATTTAGCTATTACTTTTATCCATAAGAAACATGAAGATTTTTTAAACTATGAATGGTTTTAATGAAATATGATTCTTTGCTTATATACAATGAACACCTTTGGTTCTGATTTTCACATTAATAAAAAGGGAATGAAGAAAAAATTTATTATTCCTTACTTTTGGAGGATCTATTTACAAGTTTATAGCATTCTAATCTCAGCATATATAAAAGAAATCTTAATAAAAAAAAAATTAAGATCACCGAGCTGTAGCAAGTAGCAAGAGCTATAGATCAGCAACCACTGTTTTGTAACTACACTTCTCTCCCTTAATTTTTTATATTGACGAAAAAAAAGTCAGTTTTAATATATTTGTTTTTTGTCATTTTATTGTTGCTTTTATTTTATTATAATTATAAAATTAATAATTGGCTTCCTCATTATCATTGTCCATGTTTCTGTCTTTCTATAATCACATATTTCTTATTTAAATTAGTTTTCCCACAGGGCGAGCGAGAATATACAGCATTGATGTTCTGAGTGTGTTGAATGTAAGTCTTAAACTATTGTTTGTATGGGAATGGGTGCCTGGTGTGAATTATTTGTAATCTGCTTGCATTTTATGAATTTTGGTGGTGGCTTCTTTCTTCCAGTCAATGTCTATTCTTGTTCATTTTTGTATCTATGCTTTTTCATTCCCCCTCCTTGCTTTGAGGGAACATGTTCTTCCTAATGAGCTTTCTGAAAATGCTTTTTATTTAATGCATTATCAGTCAATCATACCATACAAAACTATAATAATTTTGTGTAATTTTGTCATTTCAGGAAATGATTATAATACATAGTTTTAAAGAAAATCGTCATATTAATCATGGTCAGATTCTCTTGTTTATCACTTTGTCAATTTATCGAATTCTAACTATAATTATTAGATGAAATATAAATAAGATAATGCTGAATACAACAGTAAAATTCCTTTAGCATAATAGTCTGAAGTATCTATTTATTAAGAATGTTTTGGGTTTCCATTTATTATTTGTTATTTCAATTATTAAATAAATTATTGTCTATATTTCGATGTTTTGAATTTTACCAAGGAATCAAATATTTTATCTTTTGAAAAATTAAAATAACACAAATTTAATCTTTTATAAATATTAATGATATAATTGTTAATAAATTATTGATTTAAAACTAAATAAATTAAAACTTTTCAAGGCCATATAATATAAATCTGGTATATAGTTTGGGTGTTATCAAAAAAATAAACCAAAAATTTAGCTTGTAGTAAAATACTCTATTCTGTCATTATTAGATATGATTTCTTTTTTATACTTCAGTTTTTAAATCAATCCCTGAAATTTTATTTTTTAGAACTTAAACATTTCTTATACATAAAACATAATAAATATAATATTATAGCTACACTACAGTTAGTAGACTCTCTGAGACTCATTCAGCACTAAGTTGAAACTAACAATTTTTTTCTCTAACCTCAGATATTAGTTACAAAATATTCATAAATATATTCATACACTTAAAGATTATGATATCATGTTTCAAGATTGGTATATATTTGTTAATATTAAAGATTATGACATCATGTTTCAAAATTTGTATGTATTTGTTAGTACCGGAGGGTTAGAGAAAATTAGTTTCAATGCAGTGCCACATTAGTTCTCTCATGGACTGCTAACTATATATGATTGAGCTATAGATATCACCATGACAAATTCTTCTATAATCCTATTTTTCTGGTAAACAATTTAAGTAAACTGAAGAACAGCCATGTCAATTTTACTTATTACTTTAATTTGTTTTTCTCATTGCTGAGAACTGCATTAGCTTAGAATAGCGAAACATTGTACCTTTTTTCGAATATTTTTGCATATTCATTTGCTGTAAAATGTGATTCTAAGTTGAAAGCAGAAGCATCTCCAGAAAGTAACAATAACAAACTTTTTAATAAAATGATTCCAGATGACACACCATAATGATTTTATAATTTTTATAAAAATAAATAAGTTTGACAAGATGAAAATCAGAAATTTAAAAAAAAAATCGATTACTGACAAAATATACAAAACACTTAATCAACTAAAAACAAATTTATATTTTTCAGTTATTATAGAATTTTTTTAGTAAAAGAAAATGTGCTCCCTGTACCACTTATCAACTCAAACAATAATTAATTTTAATTTTCCTATTTTGAACTTTTTTTTCTAAAATAATCACACTTACATTGGTTTATCGATTATTCTTTATTAATATATGTTTTGGGGAATCTCTCTTCCCCTTTTTAACATCTAAAATTATTTAAATAATATAGGTTCTATCCTGAACCAGTCATTCTTAATTTTTCTTAATTCTTAATTTAATTAACAACTTACAATCGAAAATCCTTCATAACATCTTCAATGCTTCTTACTTTGTTTTCAATAAAATCATCCATAGCAGCCTTAATGTTCCATATGTTTGCGATTTGGCCCAGTCCAAATATCTATCTTTCCATAATAAACTTTAGAGCCATCCTTAACCCTCTTGTGTCTAACCTTGCTCTCTCTTCAATCCCTAACAACTCTCCAAGGCATCTGAAAAGAATATGGCCTCGTGATCGCCTGATTTAGAAACTATGAGTGCAACCAATGGATAGTTTCTCCACATTTCTTTTCATGCAATTGTATTTCCCTGTATCACGTTTATTACATGTACATTTATTTTTACATACTTCTTAGTTTCTGGAATAAAAGAAAAAATTAACATTTAAAATTGTGATTTCACTTAATTTAAATGTATATAAAATTATTTAAATTACATTAATTTAAACTGTTATTAATATTTAAATTAAGAATGATTGGTTCAGGACAGAACCGATAATGTATTATTTATATAATTTTAGATACTGAAGAGGGAGACGGAAATTCCCTGAAACGTACATTAATAAAGAATAATCAATAAACTAAGAGTGATTATTTTATCTATTTTCAGTTCTAATAATTGTTTTAATATTTTCAATAATACCAACAACATCTGATCCAAATGTTCTACAGAACATATTGATCATTTCCGTTTTTAGTAAAACTTAATAAATTTCCATATTAATATTTTTTATCATGGTTTCTCCCTACTTTTTGTTTATATTGTTGATATTTTTATTTATTTACTTCAAAATTAATTCTCAAATTTTCAAATAAATCAGTTCAGTAGTTGTAATAAAACAACAGAACTGATTTTTTAAGTCAGTTTTCCAGATAAATATCTGGTGTTTCCATCAACATGACTTTTCTTAGCACATTTATTTCAAAATCCAATACAAAAAGTTTTTGCTGTGAGTTTGGTAATATTGGTCCATAAAAGATTGTATTTACTTTCTAGACAATATTATTATTAATTAATTATCTTTCAAATGAGCATTTTTATTCTCCCGGGAGATATATAATTTTCAAGTTGATCGAATGGAATCCTATGGAAACATGTGCAAAATAATCTACAGTACAAACAACCATGGGTTTAAAGTTCAGTGTACTGCACCTTTGTTAATAATGGTCTGATTTAAATGATTTTTTTAATATATAGAATTTACTTGAATCTGGAGGTTGAATACGATCCTTAGCAAATCACCTCTTTGCACATTATTTGTTTAGAAGCAGTACTTCTTTACTAAGTACTAAACCCAAGACAATTTATGAATTGTAGTGGTACCGGTTTTAAGTTTACATATGGAAATACATTTAAGTTTACATTCAAAAATTAAATTAAATTTCATCAAACGTTTTTTCTTGCTTTTCCTTGGGACCATACTATATCTAAAAGTTTAAGGAGAAGAATTTAGACTAGTTCTTCTTCAAGATAATTTGAGGCATTTTGCCATGATAGTCATTGCACTCAGAGTAGCCAAGTTGTGGCACTAAACTATCAGGAGGCGAAACCACACACAAAAAAAAAAAAAAAATAGTAGCAAAATCATTTCACTCATTGATGAAGATAATTATGACAGAATAGTGACAAAAAATGTAATTTTCGAACTCAGAGACCTCTTAAATGTAAAGATCTATTGAAAAACAAATACCAAAAATTTGTCCCCAATACAATACCTTCTTTACCTAGCCACCTAGCCATTCCTTTCTATGTAGTTCTCATTATTAATATATTGTTTCAATTTTTTTTTTTTTTTTCATTTTTCATTTTATGTGATCTTAGTAAATGTCTGAGGAGGTTTGAATTAAAAGAAGTGTAAGTCAAGTTTGATTTTACTTCATAAAGTGAATGTTTTGTTCATGTACTACATGGTAATTTTATATTATTATATATATCATATATTTTTATGAAACACGTAACATTCAAGTACATATTATGCGTCCTTTCATAATATATGTGTAATTTACACACATGATTAAAGTTCATTTACAAAACATTCAATTTCTTGACAAAAAAAAAAAATTACCTACACTGCTATCAATCTGACTGTCCCATAGATTTATAATCATTATGTTTCATTTTTTATATAAGAAATCCGAATACATAAAAAATGATTATTTACTTGATGTTGCTTCTTTATTTTGAAATATTTAGTCGAATCCTTTTTCTCTATACTAATAATTTTTATTTTTTTATTAATGGAATGGTTAACTCTTTAAAGAATAAAATTAATAAATACATAATGTATACATGATAACTTTTACTTTAATGTACTGCTTGTTAATATTTTCTTTGAAAAGTAATTCGGTGTTGTTAACCATATTGTTGTTGCATGGGTTAATTGTTTGCATCACCTTCAATTATGTATGTTTCTATTTTGTTTATCCTTCTGTATTATTTTTAACATTTGTTACTGTAATTTTGTGTTAAGTGCGGAAATATATTCCCTAAAAACATTTTATCTGTTTTATGTAATAGATGTCTGTTCACAGTAAAACATGTTTGACACATTTACACAATAAAAAAAAAAAGACCTTTTTATAAATAATTCAAAAAAGTACAATGTCCAGGTGGAGTATTTTAAAACATCAGATGGTCTGCCTACAGTTACTGTCTAATTATGATGTGAGTTAAACTGTTATTAATTATGTCTTATATTCACTTTGAAAATGTTTTCCTTTCAAACAAAAGGACTCATGTGTGAGATAGTTTCTGTGATTTTTGCACGTCTTTATTATTTAATGTTTGAAAAAAATATATATATAATTTTTTATAAATATACATATTTAAAGTAATTGCTTTATGATTTGAATGCACTACATGTGTGTTGAAAGTCTCTTTATTTTTTTATATCATCATATTACATTTTATTCTGTTTGAATAAAATATGTTTATAGTATAGCGTCGATTAACTGCAACTTTCAAATTTTATATCTAATTAGTAGCGATTTTTAGAGCATATGGAAAAAATATGTGTTGCGATGTTATATATAAATATATATATATGTTATATATAAAAATATATATATTTAATTGTGAACAAAATATTTTAACATTTTTATTGTAGCTACTGCTGGTACTGGTACTGCTAGTGGTGGGGAACTAGTCCGGCATGTGGGATTTTTGGTCACTTTTGCCAACCCTTGACGTCTCTACCTTAATGTTGTCATTGAGTACTTACTGGTGAGAGTCTTAAGGAAGCAGAATGGCCGAGCGGGCTAACTTGTATGGAGAACATTCCCTGGCATCCTTTTTTTTTTTCTTCTTTTTTTCGTTCCTCCCCTTCCTTGCCTTTATGGCTACAGGTTTTTTTTTCCGGACCAGGGGGTGTGGGCGGGGATTTAAAAGACTCCCCCGCCACCGGGACACAAACTCGTGAATGTTTTATATCAATTGTCTTATATATCAGATTACCACAGCAGTACTGTGCACACACATTAGCCCATTTGGCTGCACCGGACCCCTGCAAACTGAGGAACCAAAATTTATATGATAAAATAATTACGAGTTCACGTCCCGGTGGCAGGGGATCTTTTTTGACACTGTTATTAATCCCCTGCTCTTTTCTCTGGCCCGGGAAAATCATCATATAGCCTAAAAGGTTAAAGAGCGGGAGTGTCAAGATACATATCCCAGGGGTGCCAAGAAATGAAAATTGACCAACCCTGGTGGGATTTGAACCCACAATATTCAGAACCTGGCACCCTGGAACTCATGCCCCAATGTATTCAGCCATCATGCCCTCTTATTTTAGCTAACTAAATATCTATATATATTTTTTGTTTTTTGCCTTTTGGATAATCAAGAAATTATTTTATACTGAATTACTCACAAAAAGATAAAGTATTTTGATTTATGGGTCATTAAAAATATTAAATAGATAATAAACTTTAGTGTTACCCTAGATTACTATTCTCTTACCCAGAACTCAAATCCACGAATTGGCATAGCTTCTAGTGTTAAATGGGCCATGAGAAATTAATGATTTTTTTTATAAATTTGCATTTAAACCTTTGATTCTTTTCAAGTGTGCCTTTTGTAATTTGAGTAATTGAATTCCATTTTTCAAAGCATATGTATGTACCAACTAATCTTTTTATTTATGAAAATAAATAGAAGTTGGGAATGGTTTACAGATAAATTTTATCTAAATTATCAAAATTTCTATGGATGAATTTAGTTTTTCAATCTATAGGAGGGGCTCTGTTCTACTTTTGTCACAAAGATCAAATTTGTTTACTTCCTTTCATTGTTAAATTTAAACTGTATCAGTAAAGTAAGAAGAATTTGGTCTTGGCAGCAATCAAGAATAACATCAAATAGTGTAAATTATTTATTAAATATCTTTAACAAATTATCTAATGCCTAGAATTTTGTAAATAGTTTCCACTATTAATTATTTTACTTTACCACTCCCCTGGCTATCTTCTCCCTTTGTCACAAGCTTAACCAGGGTCCTTTCATTCCTAGACCAGGACTTATTAAAACTCATAGGCATGCATGCATGTTTTGGAATATCATTATAGTAAATACTTTATATGATATACCTAATGATATTTAACTTATTAATATCCTATTAAACTTTAATTATGAAATTCTACTATTTTTATTCGGCTTTTAAATCCCCTACAACCCGAAACCATGATCTGGTTACCTGCCCCACCCTCCCCATCTCCCCCGTCCGCCATGTAGGAATCCTGATTTATACAAATAATTAAAAGTCTAAAAAAGGTCTCTAGTATTAATAAGTTATAATAATAGTATTTTTTTTTTTATAACTAACTTCCAGATAATCGATGCTCTACTATATTAAATGGACATTTTTACAACTATGATTTGAGAATTTTCCAAACAAAATTTTGTGACTTTTATATCAATAGGTTAAACATTATGATTTATAAATATTATCTTCTTACAACATTGTTTATTCTTAATTAAACATTTTGAAAAATAGTATCATAGTTGCATTTACACTCAAGTATACTTTAAATACAATTTTACCTCCTTATTTTGTATAGCTGATAAGCAGTCACGTAGGCCATTCTTACAAGTTCCCTATAAATTTTATAGGAAATCTGGAAGAACTTGAATTTAATTTAATTTAATTTAAATGAAGAATTTGTATATACGTATACAATATATACACATTGTATAGTATATGCAGTTATTAGGATGAAGTGTTCGTAATTGTAAATAGTTTTTTATATCAATAATGATAATTGTTTCTAATAATTAAATTACTTTGGTACATCTAAACTACGAGGAAATAAAAAGAAATTATTTGATTAAGTATAATAAAATTGAAGTTAATATTATTGATTAAATTTATATTTTGAATGTCAAGTCATCAAAACTAGCTGGGTTCCGTCAACAGCCTTAATTTTTTTTTCTTTGCTCACTTCAAAAGATTACGTTAAGTTATATGGTTAAACTTTTTAATTTTAACTTAAAATTTTAATTTTAATTTAAAATTTAGTGTGTAATAATAAAGATCATAATGGAGTCATGCAACTTAGCAACCTCGAATCAGAAATGATACCACTTCAAATACAGCCTGAGGCAGATTAAAATTTATTTCTTGGCAGAACTAAGGAATAAACCTCAACCTTTCACTCAGACTTGAAAAAGTAGATTACCTTTAGGATAATCTGTTTTTTCCTTCCATTGTTGTTTGCAGTAAACAAGATAGTTTTTTCAATGCAGAACTTTTTGCAATAATGTTTTTTTTTTTATTATTATTATTTATACGTTAGATTTGTTTTATATGTCCAATTCTATTTATGTTATTGGTTTTGAAAACAGATAGTTAATTTTGTTTTCTTTGTGAAAAAATAGTTTTGGATAAAAAATCAAAACAAAATGTCAAAAAGGCTCGAAAATATTTATTTATTTTTTCTATAGATAGCAAATTTCGTTTTGCTTTTTTCTTCTTTATATTAACAGTTTATTATTTATCATATGGTAATTTTGTGTGAGAGAAAATCTATATGATATCCTATATTTTACTACTATAGATTTATAATTGTGAAATCATAAAAATGATTTCATTACAAATTGCAACACTTTTTTCTGCATTTTTAATCTTATTCTATGTCTTATTTTATTTTATGCCCGTTTCAATCTTGTAATTAACTATAAAACTGATTTATTCATCTGCCAATTTTGATAAAATTAAAACTATGCTTCTACTACCTTCATTTGGGTGAATTTGATGATTATTCCCTTTAAAGCAATGTTACTGATGATCACTGATGCGTAGTGTGCTCTAAAACTGAATGTTTTTTCGAATATGGTCAGTTGAACTATTTAGAAGGTCATTTTGTTTAGGCAAAGGGTTTGTGTTGGGAACAAAAGCCTTTGTTAACACTATTTTTAGCAAATAGAATTGCATAACTGAAGCTAATTTTTAGGCAAATCAAAACTAATTTTTGTCGGCCTTGTATATCTTGACACCAATTGTTTTGATAATTAGAATACCATTTTTTGATTTATTGACTAAAAAACTAATTAGGTAAGTTAAGATGTATTGTGACCTATTCCATAGAGTTGTCCAATGTATTTATAAAAGCTTTTCATAATTATAACTACTTGAAATACCTGCAATTATTTTTTTCTGAAAACAATATTAAATATAATATCAATAAATATTAAATAGAATATTAATAAATATTAACTATAATATGATAATATATTATAAGTCTTCAATTTTTCCTTACCTTGCATATTTAAAAACACAACATAATTTTTAAAATATTTGAAAATGAGTAGGACACAAATAGGCATATGAATTGTGCAGATTTTAAGATTTTAAAAAATACACCATACTGATAATATTATGAATATAATTAATTTATTTTATTATGTATTTATTATTTTTAAAGAATTGTCTGAAATGAAAATTTTAAAAATTTCAATGGATTCTTATGAACACATTATTGAATGACAAAGGTCAAATTAATTCTTAAAATAAACATATAAAACAGTAGTTGGAAGTAACAATTATTTTAAATTATGGCCAAACCTGTTATATCTTTTATAGGAAAACTTTTTATGGTTGTCTTTAATTTTAAAAAATCAACTATTACTTAACCATTAAAAAAAAAAAAATGCTGTTATTGCTTATTAGCTATATTATTCCTGATGAAAAATAAAAGGTGTTCATTTTTTTTTTTTTTTTTTTTTTGTTTCCCTTCTTTTTTTTAATTCTCTGTTAAATAAATTTAAAATACAGATTTAAGATTTAGGAGAACATTTAATGATTATGTTAAGAATTTTGTTCCAATTAATTACATCTTATAAAATATCAGGCAAAATGACTTAATTTTTAAAATTTAAGAAATATCCCTCAACCAATGATATTTGTGCTTTAGTAAAATGATTCTTATTACACAATTATTGGGGCTCTGTTTAGCCGGTGGTAAAAAAGGGAAAAATAAATAATTTTTCTATACAGAGTTTACTAGTTTCACTATTCACATTATCATCAGAACTAAATTCTTAACTAAACTAAATTAAAAAGTCAAAGTAAATAAAAATGGAAAAGTGGTTTTTATTATAGTTAATCTTGGCCTGGGAACTTTAGAAAATTGATAAGGTAAAAAACTAACGAAGAAAAAAGATTCTAACTTTATTTACTATAATTTTGAGAAACAGAGCTTCAAAGTTACATTACATAAGTTTACTGTTGCATGAATATTTTGTTACTTAGACCTGGAAATTACAAACTACGGCCCGTGGGTATGTTCTGCCTTTGATAAGATTTTAAAATTTTAAAAATATAAAATTTTACAAATTATTCATAAACGTGGTTACTGCAATATTTATGGCATGGGTTTTTCTCTTAAAAAGCTCATATCACAGCTGAAGTGACATTCATTTATTTATTTATTTCACCACTAGCCATGGCCCGCGGAACTTAGTCGAGGTCTTAATGTGGCCCTTGAGCCAAAAAGTTTTGAGACACATGACTTAGACTAACAATTTTGTTTGTACAATATCTTGAAAATGTGAACTTATATTTGTATTCATTGATGACAATTTTACCTCTTATTCATAAATTTTTGAATATTGAAATTTTGCAGTCAGAATTTTGTCATTCCAGAAAGCATTTTTGTAACATCAAAAATGTGTTTGAAAGACATTAGGGGTTGAAATTTGGTATTGATTATAAGGAAAAGGTCTTGAGTTACAAATTAATGTAATATTTTGTACCTCCTGTAAAGATAGAGAAATTGACTTAAGTGATGTTTATGTGAGGATATTTTATCTGTATTCATGGAGGAGGTATTTTAATTTGGCTATAAATCTTTATACAATCGACTCTCAATTGGTCTAATGATAAGACAAAAGAAGCAGAAAAAAATTTATCATTCTTTTATTGATTTATCAAGTGACATGTTGTTTGCTGTTTTTGTTAAACTGGAGAGTGAATAATTACTGTTTAGTGTTAGAGGTAGAAGTCAAAACTATAGAGGTTAAGATATATATATATATATATATATATATATATATATATATATATATATATATATTAGTATGAAGGATTATATATCTCAATATCTCAAGTTTTTCAATATTTTTTTTTTTTTAATCCGGCATAAATGTATTACAGATTCATTAAGGATCATTCTTAATTGTCCATATAATTAAAACAGGCCAATAGCCTTTGCAAATTTATATATACTAATAAGATAAATCAATCTGCAGTCTGAGCCAAAATGGAAGTACGGTATCCTAGTAAAAATATAACATCACATATGCTTTGTTAGAAAATTTCTTCCTCCACCAGCAGATTCTGCATATTGGTTGCCCAATTAGCTCCAGTTTTTAATATCCTTAAATTATTTGAAATATTTTTTTAGTTTATGAAATAACTATGTTCTGTGGAAAAAAAAATCTGTGAATACTATTAAAAACTGTCAGACTGTGTACTATCACTATTTTTTTTTTTTTATTATTATTATCAGTTTCCACTAATAGTAGGTTTCCTTAACCTAAAGTGCTTGGATGGCTTCTTTCCATAATGTCCTATCTAAAGTCCATTCTTCCTGTAGACCATGACCCATCATGGATTCCTCCACTTCGTTATCCCAGGTCTTCCTCATCTTCTTCTATCCCTAGTTTTCCATAAGTGGACTTCTTTGGGTAGTCTTCCTTCAGACATTCTTTTCAAATGTCCATATCAGTTCAGGCATTTTTTCTCAATCTCTTCCAAAATGTTTCTCTTAGCCTCCATCTTTTCTCAGATGGTCATATTTCTCACTTTATCCATTTTGGATATTCCCACCACTCGCCTCCAGTAGTCCATTTCGGAAGTTTCTTGCTGAGGTTGCTTTTTATGGTCCAAGTTCCTGACCCCATATGTACGCTCAGTACTGCACTATTATAGATGTTTTTTTTTTTTTTTTTTGGGAATAATGTTCCGGTTCCATAATACTGAGTTCAGCATTGATATGGTCTTTTTGCCATCTGAAATTTTTCTTTTTATTTCCACATCACATGCACAATCTATTTCAATTATAGAACCAAAATATTTAAAATGTTTAATTCTATTTATTTATTTATGTAAATCTTTATGGTTTTGAGCATATTTAAATGTATGCATGTATGTATGTATGTATACATCTTTCATGTGATTGAGCTTATTTTTTAATTTAAATATATGTTAATTTTATTTTAATATGTCAATATTTGACATTTTCTTTAATCGCATTTCTAGCTTTTACCAACTATACTTCATTTGTTATATTTCAATCTAAATAAAGTAGTTAAATTAGCAAATAACGAAATGTATGAAAGTACTGAGAAAAGTTATATTTTAAACAGAAAATCAGTATGATAGATTCATGCTATTAGCATATATATTTTTTTTTTCTATTAAACAAAATGCTAAAATCATGCTATAGCCACTTTTTTTTTCTATTAAACGAAATGGTTAAGGATTTTTTTTCTATCAAACGAAGTGGTTAAGGATTTTGTTTTCTATTAAAATTTCTACTTTGAAGAGGAAAGTTGTATTGTGTTGTACATGTCAAAATAGGTCAATTTTCAATTGATGTTAAAAAAAAAAATTAACATATTTCCTTTGATTTTGTATACTACGGTAGTTTTTTAAGGAATATTCCTTTAAGAATGCCTCTTTAACATCTGTAGATGCAAACAGGTTCTATTCTGTATATAAATATTTATTATGTGTCAAACAATTTAGTTTCAAAGAAAGCTGTTTTGAAATGCACGTTTGTCAATTATAATTATACTGTTGTTGAAAATAGTTAGTTTATGTTGCTGTTAGAAGTTAAAAAATGAAAATGATAAGTATGGAAAAGTGTAAAATTTCCATTTCATTATTTAATAATGAAAACCCTTATTTATTATTAATTAAAAATTTTGTTGTTTATTTTATGTATTTATGTTCTAATATTTCATCATTATTACCCTTTTTTCTGAATGGAAATCAGGGCCTCAGTTATGATATAAAATAATAACCAGTAATTGGACAATTGTACTCAATAAACAATTGTTTTTTCTGAACTTATTAATTAAAACTGACAGAATTAGAAATCCTAAAGAACCATTGGCATGTTTAAATGTATAAAGATTATTAATATTACTGTTGTACCTAAATGGTTGTAATGATTCTTAGAAAACTACAATGTTAATCCTGTATTATTCTGTAAAA
Source organism: Nezara viridula (assembly GCA_928085145.1). Lineage (NCBI taxonomy): Eukaryota > Metazoa > Arthropoda > Insecta > Hemiptera > Pentatomidae > Nezara > Nezara viridula. The sequence goes on along the minus strand of OV725080.1, from coordinate 83,171,452 downwards.
AGATTGAAATTTAGTTTTCTTTGTAAAACTTTTTTTTTTCTTAATGATATTTACAACTGTATAAATAAAAGAAATACATTTAGTAAATTTGAACATATGGATATAATGACGTGAAAACACTTGTTGAGAAACTACCCAATGGTAGCACTAATGATAAGGCTACATTAGGAGATCACGTGTGTAAAACTTATCATTGCTTGGAACCAATGGCAAACATGTCTTAATAAATCTTAATTCCTATACTTTGACATTTTTCTCTGTATATTCCACATGATTCATGCCACATTTACCATCATTAGAAATGTAATTAAAAATAATAAAGATTGTTAAGATTTTTTAAAAAATTAAATTTGGTTAATGGCAGGTAGAGGGAAAATGGTGTGCTGGGTCTATTCCAGGAACCCCTTTGAGTACCGCTAGCCATCGGTCTAGTGCCGATAGCTACTCCTCTTCAGGTTCAGCAAGGCTCTTACTTGGCAGAACCAACAAAACCTAGCAATTGATTTAATTATTATTTTAATTTGTTTATTGTTATGGTATAACCAAAATTTTTTGTACTGTTTGTAAATTTTTAGCCATTTATCTTTAAAATAATTATCACATTACAAATTAGGTATGATTATATAGAAATTTATTTGATTCCAGGTATCACTCAATTATTTTGTCTTTCAGTTTAAATTTTAAATTCAAGATATATGTTTTTTTTCTGCAATGTAAAATATACTATCATTTTTACTTTATTAGCAGGGACTGAAATAAGCCATTTAACTTTCTTAAAAAAAAATAAATAAATGTATTAGATTGCTTATATTTTTATTCGTTAAAAATCAAAATTTTATCACAAAATAAAACTAAAAAGTTTCATATAAGTTATTAAGTGACATTTCATAACCTCAAATAATAAAGAACTTTGATGAATTTTCCCTTTGTGAATCAGAAAAATGTGCAATATATAACTGTATATGATAAATTAAAAGCTCATTTAGTGAAAAATCATTTTCATGCACTGATAATCACTTTTGAACATGTAAGTAAGCTTGAAATTCACAAAAACATATTTGAAAGTTAACCTACATCAAAAATGCACTTAGTGACTTTTTGCAATAAACAGATGATATGCTTTATATATTCATTAAAATCTTGAAGGAATAAGTTTTAGTTAAACAAATTAGACAATTCTAATAGCATTTTTTTTTCATCAAATCAATAAAGAATGAAATAATTTGATGTAACGTAATGTAGACTTATGCTTAAACATTAAAATCACATTTTAGCATTGATAATAAGTACTCTAAGGAAACTGTTTATCTAAGGTGATTGCTGTTTCTATCCCTGCTTATTATCATTACTATTAATTCAAAGTTGTGATTACTTACCATATTTCTTGTATTGTTCGTACGCTATTCTATATTTCCTGTGGCTCCTGCACATTTAGACATAATAGTTATTTCTTCATAATTTACTTTAATTTACCTAAAGTTTAAATTCAATTTAATAGACAATTTCTAAATGAGAAATAATTGAAAATAATACTACAACATAGTTTATTAGTAATAAAAAATATTAATACCTGTATATTGTTTAATTTAATGTCATTGATTCAATATGGTTAACCAAATCATCCCTCCATTTGTAAAGTTATTATTATTAAAGAAGTATTTAATGCTTATCTTTGTTCTTTGAAACGATTAAAAAAAACATGACAGTTTTACTTTATCTGTCCACTTGATGGAATAATCAATTTGATATGAGAGCATATCACCATTTATATTTCCAATCAATTTTTAATATTTCGCTATTTGATATAGATTTGTTGTTTGTTATTGCTAAATTATTCATATTAAAAATTCATTTCTTTTCTTTTTGTAGGCACATTAAAGAAATATTAACTTTTGTTATCTGAAAATCAATTTGATATATTATTTATGTTTCCTTTTTTTATTATTATAACTATCATTACTATTATAAATGATTTGATTAAACTATGGAAGGATTTATAGATAATTATACTTTGCTCTTTTACAGATTTAAAATTTAATATTCTATAACTATGTAAGTAAATACATCGTACTATTAACTCAAGTATTTTAAAAAAATAGTTAATTAGATGAAACTAATTGTTACGTGATCGTGATCTATGCAATTTTGTTTTCTAGCAATATGGAAAAAATAACAGTATATTAATTGAAAAAGATCAGTTGTATAATTAAAAAAGAATATATATTTATAAAAGGATACCATGAGGATTATTGAAAATTTTTTTTTTCATATTTCTCTCTATATTAGCAGTTAAAGAATCAAATATGATGCTAAATTTTGATATTAAACTTTTTATCTTGATTTAATTTTGTTGTGATATGATATTTTTAAATTAGATTTAAATTGATCCCTCTTTTTAAAAGAGTATGTCACTGTTGTTAGTTGTATCAAAAATAAAATTCCTTTCCACAAGACCTTAAATAAGAAGGGTTGATATTATTTATAACTGTTATTTGTTTCAGTATTTTTCATTAGTAATTACTTTGAGTTGCCAGAAAGGGTTCTGAACTTTGACTGTAGTTTATTATTGTATAATATTAATTTAATACTGTTCATATATAAACTTTTTTTAAGTCCTCTCTCTGTAAATTGGTGTAATCAAATGGAAATATTTTTTATGTTGTTTTATTATAAAGTCATGTTTCATACTCATAATTTTGGAAAATAGATCTGCATGGTTATGAACACTTGATTTGAACTAGAAAATGAATTGTAGTTGTATTATGTGTTAATTTATATTGTTAATGTGTAATTTTATTTTCTTAATTTGTCTTATTCCTATTTTTTATAAATAGCTTTATCAATTTTCTAATCAGTTCAACATATTAACAAAAGAGGAAAAACAAAATAATTTAAATAACTGAAGTTAATGAAATTGACAGTAGTTTCTGACTCATGGTTTGAAGAACAGTGATATATATATATATATATATATATATATATATATATATAAAACCTATAATAACAGAAATATATACAACCTATATTTATATAATTTTAATTTATTAAGATAAGCTATCATCTCCCTCTATATTATTAAGAAACGTTGTTATTTATTATATATTTTTATAATTATACTTTATTTAGATATTTTTTTGTACTTAAATTTAAAAAGATTATATTCCATCTGTTTCATTATACGTGGTCATATATCCTATTTATATTTTGGTTTGGTTTGAATAAAACTTACTTTACTGTGATGCATTTTAATTTGAAAATATCTGTGTAGTTCCTCCCAAGATTGATTTGTTAAAATAAAATATTCTTTATTCCTGAAGTCTTGTCATAAAAAATTGAAAATGAGAGGTAAGCATTAGAATAAAGTGTAGGTTAGCTTGAAAGTTTAATAAACCTATTTAACCTAATTATAAGACAAATATAAAATTAATGATTATAACAATTCACACTTCTTTGTTTGCCTTTTGGTCATTTCAATTAATAATCAAATTAGTTTTTGATCACTATTTATTATTTTATTCAATAATACTCAATGGCTATTATATTAGGAGCTAATATAATTGCCATTGACAAAACATGTTTAAAACTGTGACAGCCAATTTAGGGGGCAAACAATATTGCTGAAGAGGGAGACAAAGATTCCCCAAAACGTCCACTAATAAATGGTGACCAAAACCTAATTTGATTACTAATTGACTTGACCAAAAGGCAAACAAATAAGTATAAAAAGATATTTAGAATAAAGGTCAAAATCGAACATTATAACAATAGTCAAATTTAAATTGGATAAAATAAAAACAACTGGAACAAAAGAACAAAATGTAGTTGGATAAAAATGATAGATCTTAAAAAATAGAATATAATAGAAAATAATTTCATTCTGGGACGAAGTCCCTTCAGAATACCAAAAAAATGTACAAAATTAAAATGTTATATCTGACCAAATAAAAACAAACATAAAAAGTAAAGAAAAAGATAAATCAGTAAAGAAAATATTAGTTATACATACTATATACAAAAAAAAAAAAAATCTATATACAAAACTCTTGAAACCTTGCCAAGACACTTAAAATGTACAATGGTAAAATATAAATATATATTTTTAGAAGAAATAAAAAATACATTACATTCTTCTTAGCAGTAAACTCTGTTTCTGTTGAAAAAAAAGTAAGTCGAATCTGATAATAAGTATTTAAGTTATGAGCTATATGTAAATTTATTATTATGAATAATATGTAATTTTACATAAAAGATTAGCAGGTATCTGACTGTTTTGGGAATTGGAATAGGACGGTTTTGAATGTAGATAGGGATGAAGAATGTTGAATTTTGATAGGAAGGGAAATTCAAAAATTAACAGAGCGAGCAATAAAGGAGTTTTGGAACGAGGCAGATCTGTGAGAGGGAATGTAAAAGTCGAAAGGTCGAGATCTTGTGGAAAGGGAATGGACTGAGGACTTGAATTGGAGAAGGTTGTAGGCGTAAGAAGGACGATGATTGTTGATGATATGATAGAGGAATGTACCTATCTTCGAATGGAGGGGAAGAGCCACTCTAACTCAGTGTAGTGGTGAGAGACATGATAGTATCTTGGGGCACCAATCACAAATCTCACACAACTGTTCATTAATCTTTTCAGTCTGTCACAGAGCTCCACCATCATACACTACACAGCTGTAGTCAAAGTGGGGGAAGATGAGAGAGAAAACCAGCAGTCTACGCGTATATTGAGGTAGGAGATGGCGGAAGCGATAGAATAGTTTGAGGGTAGACATTGTCTGTCGGGAGATGTGAGAAATATTGTGATTCCAGGAGAGGGTTTGATCAATAAATAGTCCTAAATTTTTGACAGAGGAGTAGAAGGAGATTGGCTGGTCACCAAGGTTTAGTATAGGAAAAAGGGCATGTTATTTATCTAAAAGCTTCCTCAGTTAATTAAGAGGTATGGTCAGGTGAGAAAAACATTGAACTAAGGTTGACAGTTTTACTATTATAATCATAGTAGTAAATTAATTTTCTGTCCTATTTCATAGATCACCTCTGGAATCAGAGACCTTCTTGATTGCTCCAAGATTATGGAGCATGTTCAATCTAATAACCCCCATGTTCAAAAAAATTCAGTTCTCATTTTTTTTTCCTTATAAAAAGTTCATCTAAATTAAACTGTTAGTCTGCGTATCAAAACAAAATTTCAAAAGACCCTTAAGTTTGCTTAAGATTTACACTATTGAATGGATTGAACTAAATAATTGCCTATATCAATCTCAAAAATTTGTTTCTCGGAGTCAACCAGTCTTTAAGTTTGATCAAAAACAGTCTAGTAATTTGAAAACAGAAGATTTGAAAGATCTAAAGAATTAAAATTAATAAGAAAAGTATACATGAAAATCATTATTTTAGAATTTAAGAACTCTAAAACAAATAGTTTGTTATAATTTAAGGTCAAGTTAAAAAAAAAAAAAAATTCACAGCTTTCTCTACCGTGAACAGTGAGAAAGTATTTGCTTTTAGAATAGAAGATTTATTTTGAAGAACAATTAAAATAATCCTAAGAAAATTTCCAACAAATATTCCATAGTGCAAAAAGTATAGTTTTTTTAATGAGGCCAACTTTTTTAAACCATCATGTTCAAGATCCACCAAATATTAGTATATCTATTTTCAAGAATATATCGTATAATGTTATTATTATATAAATGCATGACTTGCTACTAGAAAACCTGAGAGAAAGTAATATAAAGGAATTAAGAGAAAATGCTATACAATAAAGGCTAGATATAATATCCTGATGAAATTACCTTTTAATTAATTGTTTAGATTGCCTTAACTGATTCTGTTATTGTTATATATTTTTATCATAAATTGTAGAGGAGAAAACATTTAAAACTTAAAATTGACCAGTTTATTATTCATGGTCAAATAAATGATTAAGTATTGTGTCATCAAATAATATTGAGTCATAGTCCAGTTCCTTAAGTTATGAATATAGCTTAATTAATAAATTTCTAGCTTTAGCTAGTAATAAATAATTTTCTCGGGAGAAGATATATATTTTTCAGAATTAAATTAAAAAAAACAAAACAGAAATTAAGATAGTTCTTTTTGTCATAAGTACAATAATCTTATTATATATGTATATTATCAATGCTAAAACAAAGAGGCTTATGTATTTTTTCTATATTTTGTCTTAGCATTCCCTTACATTTACATTACCTATTGTTACTCTGAGTTAGTATGACTGACTAGGCCCCTTAATTCCTCTGACTAGAGCATCCTACCTTTGTTTTTTAATCAAGTTCTTCACACTGTACTTCCAAAATGAAAGAAGCACAACTCAAAATTATCAGTAATTTTGTTTATACTTATCATCCCAAAGAGCCATCAGCCTTCAAATATCAGATGAAACCAATGGACACAATAGGTGATCTAAAAGTAATATGATAGAGAAAACCCTGGACTGGGCTTCTATTTAATTCTCAGCCTGTTTGATTTTTTTTTACAAAAAACATACATAAAATTGTGTATTCTTTCATAATGGATACATAATCATATTTTAATCCACCAATTTGGTAATATTTGGTTACATTTTCATAATCAAAACATTCTTTCTCATTAATTGCTTTATTTAAAAGAACTTAGGTATTTCCTTCTGTTCCCTAAACAAAAAAACTCTTTCATAAGTAGCTTTTACTCATATTTTTCTCATCAACTCATTACAATGAATTCTCAGTAATGCAAATTTATTGGTGTTGGAGTGTTTATAGAAACTAGCTAAGATATAAGTTCAAAACTGAATAAATACATCCTTGGTCAACTTTAGTACAGTGAATTTGTATTAATAAAAACCTTTATTTCTGCTTGTTATGAAGTTCAGGGATCTTTCCTCACTGTTTCTTATCTAAAGAAAATAGGATAAGGATTATTAGATCAGACACCTGGGTATATCATTTGCTGTTACTCACAGAATAGTGATTAAAATGAGACATCTTCACGCTTAATTGTAATTCGTTTTTCAAAAAACAATAGATGAGTGGATAAATGAGCTCAGAAAATTTGACGCATAAAGACTGAAACTGCTAATTTCGGGCTGCTCTTAATTTTCAGTTAATTATAAAAGGCTCATTTATACAACTATAATAAGACCTATATATGAACATATGTAGTTGAGCTAAGGGCTCCACCAAAACCATCAAATTCCTACGCTATCCAATTCAAAATCCTTCATGCCCCATTATTTTGTCTCAAATAAAACCATTCATAAAGACCTTAATGTTCCATATATCCCTGAATTAGCCCAAGCAAGATATATATCCTTTCATGACAAACTCCAGTTCCATCTGAATCCACTGATTTTCAGCCTTGATTCTTCCTCAATTCCTGATAATCCTCCTAGGATCATCTAAAAAGATGTCCTCCTGATATTCTTACTTTTACTGTTCAGGGAGTGCTACCATTGGGTATCTCCACAAGTCAGTGTTCATATCATTACTGTTGATTTGCTCAAATTTACAAGTTGTATTAATTTTTTGTAGTTTTAAATTTCAATAAATAAATGGAATATTTGAACAGATTTTTACTTTACAAAATTAAATTTTAAAAAATGGCATTAGTATAATTCTTTATAGCAATTTCAACTTTTAGGATGGCATTCTGCACCTTAAGACAAATTCATAGAATTGGAACCTGTTTTGATTTATTATAACAGATTTCAATTAATTAATTATTTTAATTTGATCCACAGATAAATATTACTCACACCGGTGACACCTTAAGTCATAGCAGTACCACCACTTCATGTGATATTGTTTATCTTACAAACAGGACTTCAAATCGATAGTTCATTAATTATAATTATTTATAATTATAATTAATTTTAATTATTATATTTCATTTTCAATTTAAAAATAATAACCAATAAACACCACATATACTGTATAACATAGATAACAATTAAATTGTGATAAAAATAATTTTACACAAAAATTAATATGTATATGCATACGTTATTAATGTACACATTTATATTTCTGAAATTGCTCTGTGCATGCGGTATGTGCTGCGCTGGTTACTGTTGAGGACATTTTCAGCAATAAAATACATCTTTAGCGACTTACGTTTCCAGTTGCCATCTAAGCACTTGGAAGATATTCTTATTTTGTAACTAACCTCTTCCGGCCTTCGAGAGTTGAGACAGTTTATATATATATATATATACAAAAAATTTAAATTTCTGATTTAAAAAGTATTATTCAAAAATTATTATTATTGTTAATGGTAAAAATTTTGTTTAAAAATAATGACCAGGATGACTTTTAAAAATTTTGATCGGATTAATTATTTTTTTTTAATTATCAACTTGAAACCCTGCTTTTATAAAGAAAATACTTATACATAAAAAATAAATCTTTAAATATGAATAAGGAATAAATAAATAGTTCAACAATTGTGTGTCAATTTAAAACAATTTATTTTCTTTTGAAAATTATAAAATGAAATTAACTAGCAGCTGCCAGTTCAACTTGAACCTTTTTCCAATTGGACAAAGGACCATGATCTCTCCTGTACTTAACATTGCAACCATCATTTGCCAATTTTCCATCAGCTCTGAGTTCCTCAAATGTCTCTCGGTCATACTTGGTGAAACCCCATTTCTTAGAAACATAGATCTGTGAAAATAAAAATAAGATTGTATAAAATTGGTTATAATAGTACTATGGTAATTAATACAGGGATTCATACTATTATGTATGGTTTAAAAACAGTTCTTATGGATTTGAACAAATAGCCACGAGATCAAAATCAGATAGCACACCTAAATGAATTTGTTAATAATTATAGGTTTCTCTGGATTCCATATACAGATAACTTTTGGATAAAGTTATTAATGCTTTACTAATATTATAAAATATTTGTTTGAAGTTTAATATATTGAAAACCACCACGGATACAAGAGAAGGGAGGAGTAGAATTAACAAAAAAAATTTTAATATAGTAACAAAATAATACCTTCTGCCTTCCTGGAAACTTGAACTTGGCTCTCCTGAGTGCCTCAATGACAGCAGCCTTGTATCTGTCACTGGAACGGACACTCATGATAGGTTGACCGATGTGTACTCTAGCTACAGTACCCTGCGGTTTTCCAAAAGCACCTCTCATCCCAGTCTGGAGCCTTAACAAAGAAAAAAATAAATAAGGAAAACTATTTTTTAAGCTATTAATTAGTCATTCAAATCAATATACAATTAATTTTGGTTAAAACCTTGCTTATTTATATATTATGATTCTTACTCTGTAGAACTGTTCTTTGAAAACAGTTGAAACTATTTTTTTAAAACAGCAGGTAATAATATAGAATCTAGAGAGTACATGAAGCTAAATACATTAAGAGCAAAAACCTATTCAAGAATCTAATGAGCGAACTTTGCCACAAGATTCTTGCTTAAAGTTTTAGCTGAGAGGTTATTGCCAGAGAGAGAAAACAGCCTTCATCCTTCAAATAACTTAAGACGGTTTTTGAAGTTTAATGACATTAATGTCTATTAGAGTTTGATATGTTTATAGCCTATTTAACTTAAGAAGTAAATATTGTTATTTAATTTAAATGTTTGATATTTTTTAAACTGGTTACAAAAATATTCTTCTCATAAACCAAACAAAAGAATTAAAAACAAGTTACTCAGAGGCTGGAATGTCTTCACGATGTTCTCAGAAGACCATCGTGTATATTATCATCATTGTAACTTGTATATCACTTATAATCAATACTGATAAGAGTACTTTAACATGGGTGCATATATGAATAAAATGGTTTAAATAACTGACTTAATGGCTTCTTCATACTCCTTAAGCAAATACCTCACATCAGAGAATAAATAATTCAGGTATTAAATAGTACAGTAATGACCACACTATTATAGAACACTGGAGCGCCTATTATCAGGAATTACTACCATAGTACCAGATTATATCTAAGCAGACCACTAGGAAAAAGTTACTCAGAGGCTGGAATGTCTTCATGACGTTCTCAGAAGACCATCGTGTATATTATCATCATTGTAACTTGCATATTACCTATAATCAACACTGATGGAATACTTGAATATGGGTGCATAGCACAAGGGTTCTATTTTTTGTTTTTGATCTTCTCCCTACTTTAAGAACTAAGCATTCTGATACGGATAACATGGTTTAATTAACTGACTTAATGCCTTCTTCACGTGTCCCTTAAGCGAATACCTCACCACATCAGGAAATAAATAATTCTGACATTAAATAGTACAGTAATGACCACCTATCTCTAAAGAATACTGGAGCGCCTATTATCAGGAATCGCTACCATAGTATATCTAAAGCAGAACATTAGGAAAAAGTTACTCAGAGGCTGGAATGTCTTCATGACGTTCTCAGAAGACCATCGTGTAAATATCATCACAGTAACTTTTAACTCTTAAACAATCAATATTTTTTTAATATATTGATGAACAAATAGAATTAATGTCAATACATTAGAGGAATAGGCAAAACTATGGAGTGGAGTATTTTAAACTAAATATTTCTTTTTTCTTACTATACAAATTATAACATATTATTTAACATAAATATTTGTATTGACGAGTGAGTTGAATCAAAATTGATAGGGCAATTTTGAGAAAATCATAAAAATCTATGGAATCGATGAAATAAAGTGCTTCCCGTTAGTTGTTTTTGATGAAAAAGTTTCGGTAATATCCCAAGTATATACTTATCTTAAATAACTAATTTTAGTTTCTGTACAACTTTTCATTTTTTAATTGCCATGTTCATGAACGCCCAGACTAATAAAAATCAATAACAGAATATACATAACAAGTCACTCAGAAGCTGATATGACGTTCTCAGAAAAACGTTTGTAAATTATCAAAAAGTAACTTTAAAAAAAAAAAGTAACTTGTGACTTGACTCTTAAACAATTTTTTTACTGATTAAGAATTATTATAATAGTAATTATATATATTTGATAACTGGTTGGTTAAGACTGTTAGTTTGCCCCACTTGGGTCTTTCAATATGGCCGCTAAAGATCAGATTGGGTAGATGTAAATCATAAATAAATTGAATCTTTACACTGAATATTGTTAACTTGAGGAACAGAGTGAAAACTCCGCTGTAATAAAAACAATAGTTAAAACGACCACCATTATTAAAATCAATCTGGCTCTCAAATAACAGCAGTGGTTGGCAATTTCTTTAATGCCCCTTACATTGTTTTATTTTTTACTTCATTTATCAGTACAGTCTCAAAGATGTATTGATGGAAGTAAAAATGAAATAATTTATTTTCTAGAAAAATTATGTATGTACAAAGGAATTAGAAGTTCTAAGAAGATGAACACAATAGTGATCACTATAGCCATAAAAGTTAGCCTTGCGAATCACAGAATCCAACATTTACAGAGTAAATGTTAACGTCATTAAAATCTATGCAGTTGTAAACAATATCAACTGTAAATAAATTCCATCAATCGAGAGGAATCTATCATCAATAAATTTCTTTGATAAAAAACTTAAATTAACAAAGTTACTCAGAGGCTGGAATGTCTTCATGACGTTCTCAGAAGACCATCGTGTAAATTATCATCACAGTAACTTATCCTAAGGCATTTGAATAAATGCTCATCAAAACAAATTCAGAAGAAATAGGATAACATGATAATCAAATCTTAATGATAGAAAATTTAGTCTTTTGAATAGGAACTTAAACCCATATTAAGTTGATTAAATAGTTAAATACCTTTTCTTCCCAGAATCTAAATGAAACTTTCCAGACACTAAAGGAAAATTCTACATGATTAGAAAACTACTCTAGTTAAAATGAAGCATAATCTGACAGATTTTAACCAATTTAAAAGAGGTCTATGACCCTAAGGAAGGGAGTTTCTAAACTATTTCTGACGGGGAATCGGTCATGAATATATTTCTTTGAATCTTAAACAAATCAAATAAAAACTAAAACTGATGGTTTATAACAAGTCACTCAGAGGCTGGAATGTCTTCTTCATGATGTTCTCAGAAGACCATCGTGTAAATTATCATCACAGTAACTTTAACTCTTAAACGATATCTTTTTCTTGTAAAATTATTATAATCAAGCCAAATTTGAATCTTACACCTCAAAGAAATTTCAGGACTCTAACAAAGGAAATTGTATTACTGAGATATGACAATAATATATTCAGCATAACTTGGACATAACACAAAATTATAAGCAATATCTTTTAAGTTTGAGTATGGCCCGAATAAATGATGAGAGTACCATTCACTTACAGGAAATATATCAATTTGCTAACCTAAGCGACAGATAAGATTTTTAGACTTTGTACGGGAGAAACAAAGCCTAGTGCAGTATAAAAGCAAAATTCTGTTACTAAAATATCCTGATTTATAACAAGAGTTTGCATAAAATTGATGTGTTCAGTCCAGTCAGAGTGAAGAATCTGTCATAAATATATTTCTTTGAAAATCTCATATTAAATAAAAACTAAAACAGATGGTTTATAACAAGTCACTCAGAGGCTGGAATGTCTTCATGACGTTCTCAGAAGACCATCGTGTAAATTATCATCACAGTAACTTTAACTCATAAATAATAATTTTTTATCTTATAAAATTATGCCAATTTTAGCTCTTATGTCTCATAGAAATTTCAGGGTTCTGACAAAGAAAATTATATCACCCAGATAAGACCATAATGTATTCAGCATAACTAGGTAATTACAAAAAATTATAAGAAATATCTCTATGATTGAGTATGGCCCAAACTAACTCTAGATGCTGCAAGTCAATAAATGACCAGGATTCTATTCACTAATAGGAAATATGTTTATTTACTAACCTAAACTACAGATAAGAATTCATAGACTTTATACACGAGAAAAGAGGCCTAGTGCAGTATAAAAGCAAAATTCCTTAGCTATAATACCCTGACTTATAGAAAAAGTTTGCACAAAATCGATGTGTTCAGTCCAGTCAAGGTGAAGAATCTGTCATAATATAATTCTTTGAAAATCTTAAACAAATTAAATAAAAACTAAAACAGATGGTTTATAACAAGTCACTCAGAAGCTGGAATGTCTTCATGAAGTTCTCAGAAGACCATCGTGTAAATTATCATCACAGTAACTTTTAACTCATAAACAATAATTTTTTATCTTATAAAATTATTATAATTATGCCAAATTTAGATCTTACACCTCAAAGAAATTTCAGGATTCTGACAAAGGAAATGATATAACCCAGATAAGACAATAATTTATTCAGCGGAACAAAAAATTATAAGAAATATCTCTATGATTAAGTATGGCCCGAATTAACTCTAGATGCTGCAAGTCAATAAATGACAAGGATAATATTCACTAACAGGAAATATGTTTGTTTGCTAACCTAAACTACAAATAATAATTTATAGACTTTATTCACGAGAAAAGAAGCCCAGTGCAGTATTAAAGCAAAATTCTTTAGCTAAAATACCCTGATTCATAAGAAGAGTTTGCACAAAATTGACGTGTACAGTCCAGTCAGAGTGAAGAATCTGTCATAAATATATTTCTTTGAAAATCTCAAATTAAATAAAAACTAAAACAGATGGTTTATATTCATGACGTTCTCAGAAGACCATCGTGTAAATTATCATCACAGTAACTTTAACTCATAAATAATAATTTTTTATCTTATAAAATTATTATAATTATGCCAAATTTAGATCTTACACCTCATAGAAATTTCAGGGTTCTGACAAAGGAAATTATATAACCCAGATAAGAAAATAATGTATTCAGCGTAACAAAAAATTATAAGAAATATCTCTATGATTAAGTATGGCCGGAATTAACTCTAGATGCTGCAAGTCAATAAATGACAAGGATTCTATTCACTAACAGAAAATATGTTTATTTGCTAACCTAAACTACAGATAAAAATTCATAGACGTTTTACAAGAGAAAAGAAGCCCAGTGCAGTATAAAAGCAAAATTCTTTAGCTAAAATACCCTGATTCATAAACAAAGTTGGCACAAAACCTATGTGTTCAGTCCAGTCCAAGTGAAGAATCTGTCATAAATATAATTCTTTGAAAATCTTAAACAAATTAAATAAAAACTAAAACAGATGGTTTATAACAAGTCAATCAGAGGCTGGAATGTCTTCATGACGTTCTCAGAAGACCATCGTGTAAATTATCATCACAGCAACTCGTTAAACCAATGGCACTGTTGTTTCAATTCAGGCAATTTGAGATTAATAATAAAAATTTTAATAATCATTAATATTAAATAATTGTTTCAACATAAGTATTTTCTCAAAAATTTTTTAACTAATGACTTCACGATACCCTCAGAACATTGTATAATTTTCTTAACAATAAAATAATCAAGAGATTTACTTCTTTTTAGCCTTAAATTTAAAATTTATTTATATATAAATCTTAACAACTCATCTTGATATAAATAAAAACTCAATGCAGATAAATATAACATATTTATATAAAAGATCTTCCCTAATGGATTTCTAATAAGAATAATAAAGTAAAAGGGAAATTGAAAATGGTAAGTTACTATTTATATAAAATTTTTCAAATCAGGTATAACGAAACAAGTAAGAAATGTATTTATTTCATTCATGTTTAGAAATATAACATAGTGCTACTGATAGTTCAAAAGGTCGTATGTAAAAATAGCTTTTTTTTGCAGAAGAGCATAAAAATTTAGTGTTATCTTTATGATTTGAAGTATAATTTAATATTTTATTTACCTATGTTGTTCTTCATAGTAGCAGACAACTTATTGCAATTGCAGACCACAAAATGTCATCTTTAGCACAAATAGAATAAACATGGAAAATTGTTACATACAACCTTTTCACTAACAGTTATGTTATTGTTCTGATGCATAGTTGTGAGAATTTCTAGGAAGTTGATGAAATTTAAAGATTTGAAAACATAATCAAATAAAATTTAATTAATCATAAAGCAGTTTTATAAAACATTCAAATATTTAAAAAAATAATGTGTAAAGAACAATAACAACACTTAAGGAGATGGAGGAGATAAAATTTAAAACAAGTTACTCAGTGGCTGGAATGACTTCATAACATGTTCAGAAGACCATCGTGTAAATCATCATCATAGTAACTTATTAAATCAGTCTAAAAGCTATAAAATATTTTTTCTAAATTGACAAAACTTTAATATTAATCATATTTTAAAAAGTTTTCAATTATATTATACCAGTAGATATAATACAGTAACTAAAATTTTCACCAGTATTAAACAAACTTTTAGTAAAGGATACTAATAATAAGAAGCTAAGCTCAATAAATGGTAATATTAATGCTGAGTTATATGTTACAAATAACACAGGAGATGAATGAAAAGCCAGAAGATAATGACCATAACTAACTAAGAAGGAATTAAAAAAAACAGAAATGAAGAACTTAGAAGAATCTTCACTAGAATGAAGGTTCCATATAAAAAAGCATCAAGATGTGCGGTCTAAGTGGTTAGAAGTTAAGGATGTGCACTTAGGGAAAATAATGAGAGGCAAGTTAACATTTTCACTGCTGGTTTGAGGTTCCTTTCATTTGCATGAGGGGCAGATCTAAGACAAATTTGGGATGGTTCAGTATTTCACTGATACATTTCTTGAGTAAAATAATTTGATTAATATTATAAACAACTAGTTTAAGGTAGTTTGAAAAAGTTACTCAGAGGCTGGAATGTCTTCATGACGTTCTCAGAAGACCATCGTGTAAATTATCATCACAGTAACTTATACGGAGAAAATGGTACGAATAAATAAATAACTTTTTCAAAGAAAGTATGAATTTAGAGAGTATTTATAAATAGAAACTATTTAAAATTAATTAGTTGTTATAAAAAACTTATGTAACAGCGACATAGCTTAGTGCAGTTACCAGTTGCCTTGGTGATCGCTGATACTTAATTATTGTTAGTTTTATTAAATAATATGATCATCAGATCAGAGAAAATCAGAATCCTAAAATTATATTATTTCTCCTACCATCTTATCTATGATCAACTACATTTCTACAATTTTATCAATTAATATTGACCATTTTAACAATAAATTAAAAGTTCACTAAAATTACTATTTTAATAGTAATTAAAGTTACTAGAATAGTTTATATCTTGACATGCTGGATTAATTTCCAAAGAAAGCTGAGAAATATTCGATCGAATCATTTTTATAATTAGGTTCACCTAGTTATTTATATATAAAACAAATAAAGTTGATAACATTTTTCTAGAACTGGTTTGATCTAACATAAAGACGTATAATTGAATAAAAATTAGAATGGGGATAAGTCAGCTTTAACTACTTTAGATAAATTAGCAATACCATGGAATGGGTAATCATGAAACCAGTTGCAATTGTGGAGTGATGAATATGAACTTCCTATTTTTCTACTAAAAACAATCTGGACTATAATCAAAGGTCAAAATAGTCAACAAAACTCAAACATCAAAGTATATTCAAAATTTCATTTATACAGCTGAAGAGTAACAAGAATAAGGTAGGCTAAAATTTTAATAATTGAAGATTCTCTCTAAAACTATAACCTATCTTTAAGTTGTTACCTCATTTTATAATAAATAACAAATAAAGATTTAGAGAATTGATAATTTTATTAAACTTCATACTTTTATTTTATTTAAACTTGTCGGTATAAGACACCACGACCCTTAAGGATCTAGTGTGCACCAACTTTATACATTATACTAAAATTTGTTTCTAAAATAATTTAATTACATTAAATTAATGTACACTTTTAAAAGTAGGAATGAAAAATTGTTTAGATATATTGATCATAGTGCACTGAAATCAGTACTTCAACAAACCTTCTAAAGATCACTTTAGTCACATTCCAGATGGAATACCAAAAATTACCAGAGTATTTACAACAGTTCTCGCAGGCATAATCTTCCTTTCATAACAAAGCGACTTAAGAGATAAAAATATGAATAAACTTTAATTATAAAACAAATTCCACCAATTTAAAAGAGATAATTCAGGTCCCAAAAGGGTCCTTTTCAGTAGATTTGGATGGTTCCAAGGAGAACAGTCACCTCATAATACTTCAAGCCATTTTTAGTATTGTTTCAGCAGTGTGATAAAGCGATCTCGAGACAATTTAATATGACTGAGTAAAACTTCTTAAAATTCAATGAGTTGAACTTAAAATTCTCATTGACAAAATCAATGCATCAATCAATTATCTAAATAAAAACTAATAATAACTCACCTATCAGCTCCAGCACACGATAACATTTTGTTTATCCTGATGACATGGAAGGGATGCAATCTCATTCTGATGTGGAATTGATCTTTTCCACAATTTTTCACTAAATATTTATTTGCACAGATACGTCCTG
The DNA here is from genome assembly GCA_928085145.1 of Nezara viridula. Classification (NCBI taxonomy): domain Eukaryota; kingdom Metazoa; phylum Arthropoda; class Insecta; order Hemiptera; family Pentatomidae; genus Nezara; species Nezara viridula. The sequence goes on along the minus strand of OV725080.1, from coordinate 83,154,031 downwards.
CTTCAAGAGCTTCTGATGAAAGTTGTTCATATTCATCAGAAACAAGATGTACACATAATGGAAAATCATCAACACGAGCCTTTTTCTTTCCAAGATCAAAAATCCTGATCTTGGGATCTGGCACACCACGACAAAACCTTGACTTAGGGTAAGGTTTATTTTTACAGTAACGATAACTAAAAACAAAACATAAAAAATGTGTTATTTAATAGTTCAAAATGAAATATACGCTATGAATAAAATATATGTAAATATAAAATATATTTTAAGAGCATTAAAAAAAAAATGGGAAATTTATGCAGAATTCAAGTGTTAAAGTAAACATTATTCACTGAATAATAATAAAGCTATACACTTACTGAAATTGGGATTTAAATTTCTAAATAGGAACAATAAGATAAATAAATTTGAGAAGAAAAGGGAGATTATAAAATGAACTCTAGTGGATACCAATCATTTAAACAACTTAGGAGGAATAGGAACTAACAATTGCAACATTACATGTAATCAAGATTATTAATATTTTCATAAAAATATGATTAACAGAATAAGTGGGAAAATCATTAACAAGCCAACTGGATATATATATATATATATATATATGTAAATATATATATATATATTACTTCTGGATTGAAAAAAAGTTTTGAGGAAACCACGGAAAAGTTTGAGTGGAAAACTTAAAGTTCATACTACTGAGAATCTTTTGTTTTTAACATCATTAAGAAGTAAGGTTAATAACAATGCTACAAAGGTAATAGTGTAAAACTTTATTAGCTAGCATAAATAATTTTTCACAATGAACTGTTACCATTCTGGACATAAGTATTTAGGAACCAAAACCTTTTTTTAAGGTTAAATACAAGGGACCAACAACAAAACATTGCATGGGAAACAATTTTCTCAAACAATACTAACTAAAGCACCGTTATATTATTCATCGAACCTATACAGTAAGTGATAGAAAGAAAATATATTTGAGATGTTATATTAACTTGGTATTGGAAAAGACTCATGTTAACTACACGAGTTGTGAGTGAAACCATATGCATTAACTTACCACCGAGCAGGTCTTCTCCCCATTTTCTGTAAAAACAAAAGCTGTATATTAATAAAGATCTTATTAAATTAAATAAAACAAAAATTTATGAAACACAAACTTGGATGAATAGCGATATTAAGAAAACTTACCACAAGACCAACCAGCAACCGAAAGACCTACTTCGCCCTTCTATGACCTCAGCCAACTAGATTAGAATTCCTGAGACCACGGCTATAAAGAGTTTACTATTGCCACCTATTGTGCAAATACACCGACCTAAAATAACTTAAATAAAACTTATATATTTATTTTGACTCTAAATCAAGTTCATATAATAAAAGGAAGAAAACATACACAATTATCAAACCAATTCTATTTACAGAGATTTTTCAAATGGAAACAGTGGACTTGCTTTCACCATTATTTTGTTCTTTATTCCTTTTGGACATAAGAGTCTGAGTCAATTATTTCCATAGTTAACTTAAACGATTTTTGTAAATATTTATTTAGAACAATTTATTTGTTTTTTTGTATTAACAATATGTGAACTTAAACCAGCAGTGGATCCAAGATTTAATTTTTTTTTTGGGGGGGGGGGGTGGGGAAGGAGGGAAGACCTAATGGTCCCCTTACACAATTAATACTATGGTGTCAATTTCGAATATATATTGACCGTCTGAGGGATATATTATATCGAGAAAATTATATTGTCATTTGTAATATGTATACTACATTCTAGAATATTGCATCAATACTATTAATTAAAGAATATTTAACGTTTAAGGTGGGCTTTACACTTGGGGTCTCTAGGTAAAGATAACTTATAGCAACAGGGAGTCATACAACTGGAAATTTTAAGGTTATATTTTTTATTTTTTGTACTATTAAAAATTGATAGCATTTAATTTGGGGGAGGGAGGGGAGGAAGGAGAAAATGACTCAGAAAAACCCTTTTTAATCCATCACTTACTTAAGATAGCTTAAAATGTCGATTAATTTATTAATAATTCAAGAAAAAAATCACCAGTTATAAATTGTACTAATTACAGTACAGATCACGTGCCTCAACTTGAAGGGATGGCCACCACTTGTTTGGAAATTAATTATTAAAGTGTTTGAAATAAATTATTCTTAGTCTATTTATGAAACAACTGAATTAAAGATATATTGAATGAGGTACAATTTTTATATAACTATAAATATTACTTTACATTTAACTAAGAAAATAGTCTTTTTTGGAGGGGAAGGGGGGGGAGTAGTTCATTCGTAATTGCTCAGGGGTGCCGTACACTTGAGGCCGCCATTGATTATAAATATACAACTGACATGAAAGGTACATAAATAATTAAACAATGTGTTGTTAAGGTGCGCTAAGACATTTCATAAACTATAGGAAACACAATTATCTAAGCTAACTAATAGTGGCATTAGTGCTAATCCCAATGTGGTTTTTATTTCTCTTGTTACCGACAGCAGATGGAAAACATAAAAACAAGAAACAAAAACATTATCATGCGGAAAAAAACATTTAAATATTTTTGTTGCCCATAATTTGATATCTAAATGCGACCTTTAATTATCAGTAACTGAAAGCTGATCAGTTGGCAGCACTGGATGCATTTTCACCACTACAGATTTAAATGTGAAAAAAGTTGTAGAAATTCATAATTTATTCTACCATTATATAAAAAATGGAATCAATGATGCAGCAGACTCAACAACCAGAAGGTAATTTTAAAATAAGTCAAAACATATACAAATTTGACATATTTTGCTATTTAGTAGCAGTCAGAAAAAATAAATGAATAGATAAAACTTGTTTTTCAATTGAAATGGATTATGTTTTCCTATCTTATTATTATTTTAGTTACATTATTAGTATAATCATATCTATAAAAAATTTTAACTCTTAGACATTGGATTATCAATTTTTGAGTTGAAAAATAGCTGAAAAGGTGAATATACATTTATTTAATATTGAATAAATAAAATATACGCCTATCAATGAAAGTGGATGAAATGTTGCTATGATTTAAAACAACTTTTGTTTAAATAAAGAATAGTTATCTTACTTATTTTATGAGGAAGTCATGCATGATGTTTAATTAAAGAAAGTAACTTTTCAGTTATTTTATAATTTCTTTATTATATTTTATTTTGACAACTTTTTGAATTCCTGGCCCATCTTCAAGGACAATTTTTTTTTTTTTATATTGTTATCCATTTTATATATAATTTTAACTTTTATTATGATATTTACAACTGTATTAGTATGAATACATCAAGTAAATGTGTACATAGGAATATTATCACATGAAACACGCTTGTTGAGAAACTACCCATTGGTAGCACTCTAACTTTTTATATATACAATTTTTTTTTTAACATTCATCTCTTAGTCATTTTTATCCATAAATAACAGTCATAATATAATATTAGATTTTGAAAAAATGTTGCTTAAAAATAAAATAATGGAAGAGATACCTTCTTTAATAAGACCCAGAATGATTATCTCTTTCACAAAACTTTTCTATAACTTTGATAATCTTGTTTAACACTGACATATTTTGTATTTATCAGGTTCTGAATCATATAGATCTTCCTCCCCACTTTCTAACAATGATGAATGTAATGAATTCAATGCTCAGAAATGTTCTGAAGCTAACAACAGTTATGATGGTCAGCTAAATAATCTGAGATCATACCATGATAGCAGAAATTTGACAAATGTTGATTTGGACAGTATGGTTCAGAGTTATAAGCAGCTTGGTGGAGAGCTCGAACTTAATTTAAAAATTTTGGAAAATAGCAGACTTTCATTAAACAAAATCTTAATTGAAAAGAAACATGAATGTGAAATTCTCAATAAACAAAAAGAATGCCAGAAAAAAAATCTTGTTGATTTGCAAATAAGATTAGAAAATTTAGATGCTGAAAAGATGAATATTTGGCATGAAAACCAAAAGGATAAATTAGAAAAGTATGAAATTATTTTCTTTTAAGTTTTAAGCTGATAAGTATAATCATATTTTATAAGTAAAAATGTATGCTTCTAGATTTGAAACAATAAAACAAGAAATGCAAATCATATTAGAAAATGATGCTTATATATGCAATACATATTCCAAATTTATTGAAATTTTAAATGTAGAAAAAACAAAATGCGAAGATTTTTTTAGTAATTCTAGAAAGGAAATAGAATTGCATAAAAAAGAAGGAATAAACTATATTAATGAGGTTAAGAAAATTAACGATTCATGTAAGTATTATGAGTAAAATATTATACACATTTTTATTATATATGCAATTTTTATTTTTAATGAGTAATAATTATCTTTAATACTGTGATTAATCTTTTAATTAATTAATAATTGATTGAAATATTGAAACTAATGAAATAAGAAACAAATTTTCATAAAGCTTGAACCGCATATTAGAAAAACTTTCTTTGTATAATATAATAACATGCTTAAAATTAATCTAACCGGTAACCTATTGAAACAGAAAAAAACAATCACTTTATTTTTTTAAAGTGAGCCATTTTTTATTATACAGTATCTCAGAATATTCAGCAGGTATATATACAGTTGCCTGACAAAAGTATTTCACATCTACTAAGATTTTTACATTTTTTATCTTTGCTAATTTCTTTATACCTGTTTTGATTATATTATTATTTTATTTTTTATTATATTATTATTATTATATTATTCATTATAATTATTATATTTATATATTATTTCTTAACCAATTCGTTGATGTTAAGGGGATTCTACACTATTAGAAAAAACAAAATTTACAACACAAATAAACTTTCTTTTACACAATTTTGATATGAAAGTTGAAAACTATTAAAAATAATAATTTCAAAAGTATTCAAAATACATAATACACAGAAGAGTTGAATTAATTTAGTAGCAATACTTTAATATCTGCTCGTAAATCTTGTTTAGTTCAATAACATGTACTATTCTTTCAGACGTTGATTTAACAAAATTAATAATTGTTCAATTGGTCCAACTCAAAACTTAATTTTTCCTTAAGAACACTACGTATTTCAATTTGGAATTGCATTTCCAATTGCCCTTTTATGGGGCCCATAAATTTTCAATTTAATTTATTTAGGTGATTAGGGAGGGGTCTCCACAGTTTTAATGCAATACAGCATCATATTTGAAAATGCAACATTTTAAGGACCATTGTCTCTATACAATTTAAAATTGTATTCAGAAGTACTTCGAAATCACACACAAAAAAAACTTTAGATGCACTCATTTCAGGTTATTTCTGATTTGAGTTTTAGCAATTTTTTTTATATTTAAACTTTAATAATTTCAGATGGTCACTTTTCTCACCATGATGAAACTAATTCCCACATCTGAATTTATATTATAACTCCCTCAATAAACTCAAGCTTTTTTCTCATAAAGAAATGTTCCAGCTTTAAAAACTTCTCCTTTTCAGTTTGGATATTAGTTATTACTGAAAAAGTAATGATTAGAGTATAAAATCATATTAATGATTAGTGAACAATCTAAACTGTTGATAAAAGTATCCTGTTGGATGTTATGATTTTCAAGTATATTTGATACATGATCATCTTGAACTTAACACTGTTGAATCATACATTTTTTAAAACTAAATACATTTGTCTTATCTGGATAAGAATTTTATTTGTTGTGAATCTCATATCATTATTTTTTAAAACACAAAGGGATAACTGTGTAAAAATAGTTTTATACACAGTTGACTCTCGATAATTTGAAATCCAAGGGAATAAAGAAAAATTCTAATTATCGACACTTAGAGTCATTAAGAAGTTTAAATTATCGAGAGGAAAGAAAAAAAAATACGAATTATTAAGAGTTTTTATTATATTTTGAACTATGTATGAGCATACATAAATGTTATGTATAAATATTCTCATGTAAAAAATATAACTAAGAAAATTTAGAATTATAAAGAGAGGAAATTGGTCTACTTCAATTTATAGAACGTTCTCTCCCCCTCTTGTTACAAAAAGGATGATGAGTTATCGATCTATCAAAATATAGCATTTTTTCAATTTACCTAGGTTAACCACTGAAGAGTTCGAATAGTTGAAAAATTTGAATTATCAAGATTCAAATTATTGAAATTCAACTGTTGTATTTAAGTAAATTATATTTTTTTAAAATGGACACTGATAAAACAACGTAAGGATTAATGTATACATAGTTTAACGATTTCATTTAAACATAAAAAACCAATCATTTATTTTATTTTTTAGTTAAGATTAATTATGAAGAACTGTTAGGACAGGAATCTAAAATAATTGAGGATCTTAAGGCTGTTATAGTACACTTCAAATCAACATTTGACTCAAGAAATATATTAGAAGAGAAATTGTGTCTAATTAGAAAGGAATTACAAAGTTTAGAAAAAGATAATGGAATTTTTAAAAGCACAATTACTCAGGTAAATGTTAGTAATTAAATATTTATATAACAATGATTCGTTGAATATAATATTCTTATTTCTTTTTAGAAACATGATTTCTTAAAAAATTTGAAAATTGAGTATAGAAATTCTGTAGATACCCATGAGAATATGTTGAATAAACTGAACAAAGAACTTTTAAATTTACAAGCAAGGTAAATTCTAATATTTGACTTTTCTTTTTTTACTATCAATACTTACAAATGAATAATGATGCTAAATTTCAATTCTTGTTACTTGAAACAGGTATCAAGAAAATATACAGCAGAAGGCAGAACAAAATAGTTTATTATCAAATAAAAAAGAAAATCTTCAGTTTTTGACTGATGAAAATTCTGAACTTACAGGAAAATTTTCAAGTTTTGAAATAGATAATAAATCAGACAGTCAGGTATAATTTTTATTTTCTTAATCTCATATAAGATAGATTTTCTATTTATGTAGCTATTAATGCTCCGGTAATGTCAAAATGACCCATCTTATTTTTTGTTAATTTTCTTATAATTCATTTAAATTTTATTATATAAAGAAGTAATAGATTGTAGATTTTGAAAAATCAATGTAATATAAAAAAGTTGTTTTAATTTTTTTTTCATTTATAAATATTAAATTAATTAGTAATTTATCGTTCATTTTACAAAATTGATATTTTATATACGTGCTTTATTATTATTTATTTAACTTCAAAATTATTTTTAGGAGTTGAATCTTTTAGTTGAACATTGTTCATCTTTTAAATCTGAACTAAACAGTATAAAATCTGAGCAACAAAATCTTGAAACTGAAATAGTAGTGTTGCCTGTTCTTGTAGAAAAATTAAGACAATTAGAACTGGTAGAGAATGATTTATTCAGTTCTGTACAATGCCTTTCTGATGAAGAAAATCAATTGAAAGCAGAACAGGAAGAAAAAGAGAATGAGCATGAAAATATAAACTTGCCACTAGCTCTATCAGAACTTGAAATATCTAAATCGGAACTTGAAGGAGCTCTAGCTAATGAATCTAGTAAAAACTCAATTTTACAAGAACAAAGGTTATGTCCATTTAATATTCTAATTTCTTTCTTATTTTATTATTATTTTTTAAATTTATGTAGATTATTTTTATGGTTTTAGTTGTAATTGTATGTGTACTTATATACAATTCTTAAAAAAGAAAAATAATAAAGAAAAAAAAACAATCAATAGGAAAAAGAAACGAAACAAATATAGAGGAAAAAATAACTTAAATTTGATTCCAAAAAAAAAAAAAGAACAATAGCAAGTGGATCATAATATCAAGTGGATTATTTTAAATATATTTATGTCCAATTTTATTTTCCAATAATCCTTGTAGTTCAGATAATCAAAGCCATTTTGATTATAGTAGCTCTTTGATTTTTTCCATTTCTTTGATCATCATTGTCACAGGTTCTATAATATAGTAAGGGTCTTGTCCAAAGTTCCTTCTTCATTCTTCACTGTCTTGTGCCACATACTGCCAAGCTCTAGTTTACATCCTTACAATGGCATCCTTCTTTACCTTGTCTGGTCACCTCAGCCTCAGTCATCTACTTCTTTTTCTATGCACAAAACCAAAGAGAACATTTTTTAAAATTGTGTTATCTTTCATCTTAGCCACACGTGCAGCCTATTTTAATCTAGAAATTGTTTCATGTTCCGCATCACATCTCTATTGTGCCTTAGTCTGAATTGATCAGCACCAATTATTATTTATACTGTTATTCTACAAAGAGCTACAAACTGCTAGGATCTGATTAAGCAGAGGCCGAGCTTATGTTAAAAATAGTCTGATTAGTATTTAATAAAGTGTGGGCTTGCTTTTTCTTCATACCTAACAACTTATTAATGTTTTACAAATAATATTTATTGATAGTCATAATTCCTTTTTCTTCATACTTTTAGTTTATTTAAAAGTTTTGAAAATATTACTTGTTTTCACAGCAGCCACACATTTAAAAAAAAATTCTCTTTTTTTTTTTTTTTTTCTTTCTTTCCTACCTCGCCTTTTAGGCTATACGGGATTTTCCCGGGCCGGGGGGCGAGGGCGGGGATTTAAAATCCTGTCCGTCACCGGGACCCGAACTCGTACTTAATCTTCTCAAATCTGTTTATCCAGTTGCCAGGCAAATCGCGGTGCTGTGCACACGCTTTAGCCCCAATTGTATCTGTACAATTCTATCTTTAGATAGACCATAGAATATGATTTTGTACTGTTTCTAGGCCAACAGTAGTACAATGGTGCTGGTTTGGTTGGCTCAACCACCAGATTCTTCCCTTGATCAATTAATTAATGAAGGGTATCCCCTCTATCTCTAGAAAGTTAATCTTTACTGAACTGTTTATCTTAAAGTAATAACAACACCATAACATTATAAAAAATTAATTACCTGACCTTTGTAGATTTAGGTTTGCAGAGAGTTCAGAGTGGGGGAGAGATTGGTATTGCATCGAACATTATTGTTGTAGTATAGTATTATTTTGAATTTATAAATTTAATATTTTATTCATATTATTAAATTTACATTAAGTTTAAACTATTAGTAGTAAATAATATAATTTTAGTATTTTAATTAAATACATTACAGAGGACAAATAATATATTTTAAATTTCTGCTTCTCAAAGTAGGCTTCTCAAATATAGGTTTCTAAATCAAAAAATTTTTACATTATAGTATATAATGAGAAAATGTTTTAAATAGAATTTTAGATATATCTTCACTACACCATCATTATATTATTTGTTAATGTTTATAATATATTATTTTAGGATTTTTTTTGAAAACAGCATAAAAGAAAATGAAAAGAAACTCGAGGAAATCAAACAGCACATTTTTGAAAATGGAAAAATGTGTGATGAACATCATAACCGTATGGAAGAAATCAAAACAGAAGTTAGCTCATTAAAAAATGAGATAGAAAGTGAGGAATTAAAGTTGGCAGAAACTAAGGAAGTAAGTTTGCTACTTTTTTAAAATTTTAAATATGCCACTTGACCAACATCCAATAGTCCAAGCTACGGTTAAAGAGTGGACAGAGAAACAAGTGATCCTCATCTGACAGACCCTTTTATGTAAGGTAGTCATAATCATAGTTGAGAGAGAGCGAGGAATGGTAGGAGAAACTAAGAATTGATGGGATTAAAAGGAACTCAGAATCATGGAATCTCAGGAACCTTTACAGTTAGCAATAGATTATTGTGTAATTTGGGAAATATGGTTATTCCAAGATAGATATTTATCAATAATTACCCCAATGTTTCTAAGAAAGGTTTAAAAGCATATTGGTAGGCTATTAAAGGTAAAGTGAGGGTAAATATAAGGTAGAATAACGACTTAATTAACACTAGGTTTGCAGATAACAGCAATTGTTTTAATTTTACTTCAATCTTCAATCTTTATCATATCAATATTGTGCCATGAATTTGATAAGCATTAAAAATGTATTACTTAATTTTTTATCTTATATGGAAGTAGTTTTTAGTCTTTTTCAAAATACTTTTTTGGTATTTCGGTCTTTTTCAAAATACTTTTTTGGCATTTCAAGAATACATTTTTCTAAGTTGGAATTATTTATAACAAAATATTTTATGATAGGATGATAAAGACCTACTAAAGAAAGAAGAAGAATTAAAGTGTAATATTGAAGAATTAAGAACAATTGAAGAAGATCTAGTTGCATCAAATGATGAGCTAGCTAATATTAAAATGGAGATTGATGAAACTGAAAACATTGATGATTTAGAGTCAACTTTAAATAACATTATTTTACAAATTGAAGAATTAAAGACGTATCATGCAAGTGAGATAGAATCGATCAAGTCTTCTTTCCAAAAACAAGAAAAGGTACATTATGTAAATATATTTTGAATAATTTTACATAACAATTTTTAAAATTTTAATAAATTATTAAATATTTATACAGATATAAATATCAGTTTAAACCTAACTTGATGTAATTACATGCTCAATAATTATTCACTATTAAAATATTCTTCTCCCTATTTATTACCATTTTTTTTTCCTACTTTAAATTCCATTCCATTTTAATTTTCTATTGATAAAAATGTGAATAAAAACTCTGTTTTTTTTTACATCTACATATTATCTTTATACTGAGTAATCTCTTCTTTTATATTTTCATTACTTTTTATAGATGTATGATGACAAAACTAATCGAGATATTGGAGAAATAAAAAGAAAGTCACTAAAAGAAGAAGCTCATGAGAAAAGGGTTTCACTGGCAGTTCCTCACATTAATAATGAAATGATCAAACTTGAAAGTGACTTAAAAAATATATTACCTGAGCTTTCTAAAGAAATCAAATCAGGTGTAAGTAATTTTCTGTATTAACTTATAATCTTGTCGAATAAGATATTGAATATTTCAGAAATTGCTGAAAATTTTAATTTTGCAGTTAGACCTTAATTTCATATTAGACCTTGAAATAGTTGACTTAAATTTCTTATTAGCTATTACGCCAAAGAACAATGTTAATTTTCAAATTTCTAGTTTAGAAATTTAATTTTTTTTTTTTAATATTTTAAATATAATTGTAACATTAATTTTCTTATGAAATAACCACACTTTTTATATAAAGAGCTTTCCCCCTAATGAGCCTTCATGTGTATCGTTTTGGAAATTACTGATTCAATTACTAGAGGCTTTATATTAATATTGATAATTTACTTTCCAACTTATTCCTATTCTTAATTAACCCTCCCCCCTCCCGTTTTTCCTGAATTGTACCCCTGGAGGATCTCCTGACTCTAGATTTGATTCCCAGATGATGTTACAGAATAAATAATTATCTGTTTATAATTATCCCAGCTGGACTCAAACCTGGGGCCTTGGGCTTATTGACCAAGCTACCTCTCTCTTAATAACCTTTTCAATAATCCCTAAACATTAAAAAATTTATAACAGATTTTTATTGGCAGAATAATGAAGAGAGAAATGGATTAAAAGATACAACAGAGACCATAAATAAAATACAAAACTATAAAACACAACAAAATAAATATTATAAAATACAATATATTCCAAATTTGACAAATAAAATTAAAAAGGTACCTATCACCTATGATCATTATCAATCAACCTATGATCAACAGCTCTTTCACAACACAGTATAATAAAAAAAACATGATTTTGATAATACAAAAATTATAAACATTGTTAAACACAGAAAAATAGAAGAAGCAATACATATCGCCAAAAATATAGAAAAAGCAATAAATTACAAAGCAGATATAAAAAACTTAAATATCCATTTTGCATATATTATAAATTATTTAGAAATATATTAAAACAATAGTCCAGGAGCAGGACAGGACCATATAAATAAATATAGGGGAGGGAGATGATAAAACAGGAAGTATTAGAACAAAGTTTACTTAAAATAACCCAGTAATTATGACAATGAAAAACACCCATTTAAGTATATATGTATTTATTTTTAAAAAAATAGGACAAATGTTTCTAACATGCTGTATAAAAAAATAAGATGGTTAGAACACCATTAACAGTAAAAATAAAAATGGTTTATAATAAAACATGTTAAACAAATATAGTTTCACATATTGAAATAAACGATATGTTGTTTTAACAGTTCTAAATTGTCTCTGATGATGGATGAGTAACCCGAAATATAAGACAAAAGAAAATAAATATAATTATATGGAAAAACAAATTTTTGATAATATACATACCTACGATCTACAATTTTTCTAATTATACTTTCGCTTCAACTGTTTTTAAGAGGAATAAAAGAATAAAATTTCTTTTGAAGGTGGAAGGAGGAAGATAAATTATTTATTTATCAATAATCTTAAGAGATAAATTATTTATTTATCAATAATCATAAGGGATAAATTATTTATTTATCAATAATCATAAGAGATAAATTATTTATTTATCAATAACAAAGTTCACCTCTGGTGAGCTAGTATTAAGTCAAATAGTGTTCCACTATTTTTCTCTCATTTTGAATTTCCTCCTCTCCTCATGAACATCGAGATTGCTTAGTAAACTGTTCCTTACATTGAAATTAATAAAAATTTTCTGTATTTTAAAGTAATGAACATACTCCATGGATGTCACATCTTATTATTATTAATCTTTTTCTAGTTGGACATTATCAATGAACTTTGTACATTTTATGGGCAGATGTTTGATTCTAAGCAAGACAAAGGAAAAGCCACAATCATCCGTAATTTGACGTCCATAGAAGAGCAACTTGCTGTAAGAAATTGTCTGTTTTTCTCAATGTTTTCTTCTTCTGTCTTTTAATTAATTTTATTGGTTATTTTCAGTCTCCTATGAAATGCATGATGACTCTTGATTATATTCCAAAAATAAATTTAAATCCACCAACTCCAAATGGTTATTCACAGGTAATGTTAATATATTTTTGATTCATTCAATTTAATGTTTTTTAATTTTATGAACAATACGAGATTTAAACAAAATTCTTTTCAGATTCTTAAATCATTCAGAGAAAAGTTTGGGGAAACTGTGGAACAATTAGAAACAGCACAACCGCTCGAAATGGCAAACAAGGTATGTTTATTTTCTAATTATTCCAGACTTGAATAAAGTATTTGTGCCAACATAGCAACAACATATCAGGAGAAAAAACAATTATAATCCCTAAGGTTAGCATATAAACCTGCCAAGAATGTGTGACTATGCTAAGGTAAACGTGACCCTAGTTATAATTATAACTGTGAATATAATCACAGGTGGGCATGTACCAGCAGTTTGGCTGCAGTAGTTTGAAAATTGCATTTTAATTTAAACATAAATCATATTAATAGTAATATTAAGTCCTACAGGAACTTAGCAAGAATAATATTAAAAATTTAACAATTCATATAAAGCAATCAGTAAAGATAGTGGTGCCTCAAACTAAACGTAATCCCTCAAAATCTTGATAGAATGAGGTATTCTGGAGGCAGCCTATAAACAGAAGATTGCATCACTAAGGAATTATCAAAAAATCATCAACACTGAGAACTATAAAGCAATGAGAGCTAACATCAATGAGGTGAAAAAGCTTATAGCAAAGACAAAAAGGGATAGCTAGAGGAATGATTTTATCGACCTCCATGATTTCTTGTAACATAGGCTAAAATATCTCAAAAAAAAAAAAAAAAATTTCCATTGGTATTTATTTGCTTATGTGAGTAAACTAAGGTAAATAATTAAACAATTACAATATATTCTTTTTTAAAATTATGATGCATTTAGAGCAAGGTGTAAAGCTTATGATCATATAAGCCGGTTTTTTTTTTTTTTTTGCTTTGTTTAAGAATATTTATAGTTACAAAAATTGATCTCTAAATGGATTATTCTAAATTCTACATTATGCTTATACTGATGATATAATACTTTACTCAACTTGCTCAAGAATATCAGAAGGATGCCATATATTGAAAAAAGGATTCAACACACTGGAAGAAAACCTACACAAAGTTGTAATGTTCAGATAAACATATCAAAATGCAAAATCATCCCTTTTACAAAATAAAAAAAAATCTGTACCACTACAACCCATGAAGGGTCTTGGGTTCAGTACTTTGTAAGGAAATGTTGTTTCTTGGTCAACAGTTGTGCAAGGAGTTGATTTAACCGAGATCATGCTCAACCACCAGATTTTCTCCCATAATTAATTATTTAATTGAGGTTACCCACTATATAGAGGCTGGGTGTACTCCAATAGGGTTCCTGACCCCAGGATGGATCTAGGGCCGATGAAACAAAATAAAATTTATCTGTATTTATTTATATTATTATATTTATATTCATATTATATTATATTTATTTATCTGTATTTATTTATTAATAAAACATAATTTATCTGCTATTAGGCAGATTCAACTTAGGACCTTCAGCAATGGGAGTCAGCGCCCTATCGCTGATCTACTCCACTCCTTACAAAATATTAAATTCCCATTTGCCTTCAAAAGATTTTCCAATCCAATTATTGCTTCTGTGATTAAATGCAGTGCAAATGTTTATTTGATGATAGTACTCATCAATAACAATAAAAAATAAAATAATTTAAAATGGAAGTAACATTTTTTAAAAGTGTTAAGAAAGCTAAACTTAACAAAATTAATCATTCACCCAAAGAGAGGAACAATAATAATATTATTTAAACATTATTAAAACATTTCTAAATATTTAAAAATAATACAAAGGTGTATGGACATGTCTCCCACCTCAGTTATTCATCCCGCAAAAGTGAGAAAAACATAATAAAAATAATAATATTCAGATAATATCATTGTGCAAATATTATCATATTAATAGAATAATGAGAGAAGGAGTTGATCGGGGAGTGCGGACAAATAAATACTAAATTTTTATGGTAGTATTTTAATGGTTACGCCGACATTTTGATCCACTTTGTAGGTCCTAATCAGGGCGTGGTATCAAAACAGTTGACAATCAAAACGGCCTGGTGTAACCAGCAAAATACTATTGTAAAAATTTAGTATTTATTTGACAGCACTCCCTGACCAACTCCTTCTCATATCATATCACGCTCAACCATCTCTACATCATTATTAATAGAATAATAATCAGATAATTGAATATGACTAAGAGGAAAACCTGGCAGCTGAGCGTTATCTATGCCCAATCACATCCCTTCATAACTGTTGGCTTTGAAACAGTACTTCCTTACAAAGTATTAAATCCAAAATATTTTATTTGGTGGTTTCCTTGGTTTATATATATATATATATATATATATATATATATATATATATATATATATATATATATATATATATATATATATATATATATGGTTTCCTAGGTTTATATATATATATATATTATAAAGATCTTTATTTTTTCAGTAAAAGTTTTTTAATATTTCAGATATTTAAAATAGTAAAAAATTAAAATTATATTTTAAGGTTCTAAAGTTTGAAAATAAAATTAAAAATTCAACATAATTTATTTAATAAAAACAGATTAATAACAAAACAAATAAAGAAAACAATAAAACATAGAATAAGTTTTTAATGAAGAAACTATATCTGCTTAAACATATTCTTATGAACAAATAAAAAAAAAAAATACAGCGGATTGATTTAGTATTTGTGGAATATCTATGAATAATAGTTAATTTGATTTGATTTTTATATATGATTTTATATTATTTCACTCCTAAAAGTAACCAAATGAATTTAAAATTTCCAATTTAAAATTACTATTTACTACTGTTTTTGGTTATTTTCACATGACTTTTACCTTCATGTTTGTTCGTTGGTGAAGAACTATAGATTTTGTATTTTTCAGTCACTGACTGACATATTTATATGACTGAAATAGGGAAGGTGATCTTCAATTGACTTCTTTGGGTTCTTAACTTGATATTGATGATGTAAAAATTGTTATCTAAAAGTCCAAAGTAGTTTTTTTTTTTTTTGTAATATGTTTTGTAAAATATTTTGTAATAATTTATTAAAATTAAAAAGTCTTTAAATAATCTTCTATATATTTGTATTGCAGTTACAAGAAATGGGAAGTTGCATATTTGGAAAGAAATATGTAAAACCTCCTTTCAATCCACAGGTTTTGAATGATACTGAAATATCAAGTTCAACTGAAGTGTACTTCTAAACTATTATAAAAATGTACTAAGAATAAAAATAAAATAATCATATTTATCATTGTTTTTTATTTAATACAGCATATTTTAATTTTTGAATGAGGGTTATATAAATTAAACAGATATTAATCTGTTTTTATTTTTTTATAAAGAAATATTTAATAATAATATTGTTATGTTTTATTATTTATATTTCCTTTATTCTTAACTCTGACAAATACATCTAAAATATTAAAACTAAACTGTTTGATTCAAAATCTACAGTTTAGAAAGGATATAGACCATGGTCTGTTTCCATACAGAAAGAAAGGAAATTAAACTTTACTTAAAATTAAGTCACGATTTTCGTTGAATAGGAAGCGGTAACCGGTTGTAGCACAATTAGCAACAGTTCAAGTGCAAACAGATTTTGTCTCAGCTAAAATCATTTTAAGCAGTCTTTAACCAGTTAAACTACATTCAGTTTTGTTTTTCATAAAACCATAGTTGGTTAAATCTCACTGGTCTACTGATTCTCAATTTTTGGAAAATTTGGCTTGTTTAATAAGCTTTAAGTACATTAATTAAGCTGAAAGTTACCTTCGGATTTGTAAAAAAAATATGTAATATAAAAATTCTGTCTCCTCAAAAAATGTTTTCAGTGAACGTAATTATAATAAATTCTTTTGAAACATTTGTTTCTTCTTTTCCCTGAGATATATCGTTATAGTTTACTTACTACAGTACACTCCTTATTAATGAAAAATGAGTAAAATAATTACTGCCTTTTCAAAACATGAATATTTAAAAATTATTAACCAAAATGCTAGTGCAGCAGTGCTTTTTGCACAGATCTCTGTTGTGTAATAAATCTTTTTAAAGTCAAAGTCTTCAATATCATTTCATCATTCAATAGAGATTTTCATGTTTTTCAGTATTATATCCTTGTATTATGGTATGTGGAGAGAGATTTTGATCATGATTATTGATTTTATATCATGTTTATAAATTTAATTTTAGTGTAATAAATTTAAATTGTGATAAAATTATTTAAATAAAAAGAAAATCAATATTATATCATTATTCGATGGAGAATTTCATACTTTTTCCAATAGAATGTGGTTGTACTAAGGTGTTCAGGAAGAGTTGAAAAACGAATGATGAAAAATTATAATACTAATACTTATGGTATCATCTGATTGTACATCAAATGTAAGATAAATGAATACATTTTGAAAGCTGCAGTTCAATTAGTGTTGATTTTACAAAGGAAAGAACCAACACACAGTTGCTCGCGCTCAAAATGTCTTTTTACTTCAAATATCTCAAAAGTTCAAGTGATTATAATCCTGAAACTGCTTGTTAAGAGTTGGTAAAATTGGGCATTTTTCTTCTTTTTTTTAATATTCACTTAATATCTATAATTTTTATTAAAATCTGTGTTAAATTGAACCTTGGCTGGATGATTTGGTATGGAATGGCCCCTCAATAATTTGACTGATCTCTTCTATTGGCACAGCAACTAAATTTCTAAAATAAATTCTTTTCTTCTAAGCATTTATAGGATGTAAATCCTCTTTTTTCATGTCCAACAAGAGAAAAAAGACTGATTATTAGATTGTTGAAGTAGCTTAGAGACCTTCTTTGACATCTATTAAAGTAGTCTGAACTAATAATAAAATATTTTAGGATAATAAAGCCCCAGCCAAACATCAACTCAACAGTCACTGCTACTTGCGCAAGATAAAGAATGACTTGTCTGCATTACCACCAGTGGGGAGTAAACACAGAGTGTTTTATTTTTAAGTGGCTAAACAACTGCTAAGTATCTGAAAATTAGAGTAGGCTCTAGAGAAGACGATTCTATATATCTAATAATCAAAGAATTTCCATTTGCCCCCAAAAGATTTTCCAATCCAATTTTTGCTTCTGTGATTAGATGCAGTGCAAATGTGTGTTTGATGATAGTACTCATCACTGACAATATAAAATAAAGTAATTTAAAATGGAAGTAACATTTTATAAAATAAAATAAAATTAGTTAATAGAAGGTAAGCTTTCCATTAACTCTTTTTTTTTTTTATTCTTCCCTTCTTTACCTTATAGACTACACAGGGTTTTTCCTGAGCCGGGAATTATGGCGAGTTAAAAGGGCACCGGGATTTGAACTAGTAATTGTAATAGCTTTCTATCAACTAATTTTATAAATAATAATTAGTAAAAACATTACAGTAATTTCATTTTGGGGAAACTAATATTTTTCCTAACCAATATTGGTACTCATTTTTATACAATTCAAAGAAGGTGGGTCAAAGCAGTTTCTCTACTAGAAATGATCACCGAATTTCTGATAAAAAATATAAATTGAGTCAAAAGAAATCAGAACTATAATTGTTCCACCAACAAACAAATAATATATAACAACAATTTTACAGATTTTTAGTATTTTAATTTCAAATAAAAAAATTTTTTTTATTCCTTATGACCGACCTACTCAAGGAAAATATTTATTTAAACGAAATGTATGAATTCTTTCATACCTATTTATATTTCTATAGGTTTGTTTAAAATGAATTTGATGTCAGTAATTAACATTTTATTGTATTTGAAATTGTATCAATAAGATAATTTGTTGCAAAATTAAAAACATCTAAACAATAATGGCAAAAAAAGTATGTATAATTAAGCAGAACATATCTACGATTGAATTATATGATGAAGCAAAATAATTATATAATGTTTATTATAAGTTATTCCTAAGTACTACATTAATTATAATCTTGTGCTAATGGCTATAAAAATATATGTTGAGTTAGGTTTGTGAATTATATCTTCATTTTAACTAATAGTCTTTCCATTATATGCCTTGATAATGCTTTTGATTAATCATAGGATAATGCGCTGTATTCAAATTTTCCAGATAGGCCCTCAAAGAAAATTTTACCATCATCACTGAAACAAACATAATATTTTATTTCATTTTTTAAAGACTGTTCAACATATATATATATATATATATACATCTTTTTTTTTTTTTTAATATTTCTTTGGACTTGCATTAGTTGGAAATGTGTTATATATAAAGGAAATATTGTCAGGGACGGAACTTGGTAAAGAAATTCTACTACAAGCCTTATAATAATAATAATAATAATAATGGAATAAAATAAATTTCATTTTAAAACTGATTTTAATATTGTACCAAAAGATTAAGCAGTTTAATTCTAGTTTGGGAGAAGACTGACACAACTCAAAACTAAATTATTTTCAAATTTTGTGAAATAATTATCATCTTGCTATTTATGTTTATCAAAATGTAATGATTTGTGCTTGTCTTAATGAGCAATATGTGTGATTATATATTTAAACAATCACAAATTATAAACTATTATGTTTATATAGAATTTGCTGGATTCTTTAAATATTGAATATACATGTTAGGAATACAAGTCAAATGATCAAATAAGAATTTAATGACATATTAATAAACCAAATAAAAATATAATTTTTATAGTAAATAGAAGTCAAATAGTCTAAAATTTTTAAAATATTAAGGAAACAAGTTGTTTATGTATTTCAAGTTTTGTTTTTCATAGAGTTATTGATAATCTAATTAAGATGTTGAGTCAATTTATAGTTTCTCACTTAACCTAGAATTAAATTTCATTAAAAATAGAAAAATGTTTACAAGGAGCAAATTAATAATTTTATATAATGTACTTTTATTTCAAAAGCAAAATTTCTATTATAAATGAGATAAGATTTAATACTGTCAACATTAATTTATAATTAACCAAATGCGGAAATTAACAGTAAAGTAGTATTAACCAATCACAAACTTTAACCCAAATTACATTAAAACTAATTTATAAAGTCAATAAACCAACTATAAATACTCTATTTAAAGATTTATTTGTAAATGTAATTAATGAAATGTTGTTTATGTGTTGTTTGTTTCATTAACAAATGTTGATTTGTTAAATGTTAAAGACGAAACTTTTATGATTTAAATGTAATTTATCGACTAATTAAATTTTCAAAAGATGACAAATAATACGTTTTATCAGAGGATGGTGTTGTGACTATTAAAAATGCAAGATAAGAGTTTTTTTTTTTTTAATTTCTCAATCATAACCTTATATAACAATAACCATCTGTAACCATCCCTTGTTTCGTCGTCTTTTGCAACTTACAACAGCTGAGATTTACGATCAAGGACTCTTATGATACATTTTAAAAATTAGTTTTTAAATAGAAAATATTGTTCAGTTTTTTTCATACTAAAATTTTATAATCTCTATAATTTATAATTTAATATTATATGACATTTAGGAGTTAATTTTTTAAATAAAACGTTTTGAAGAGTATAGTTGGGGGAAAACGTGTCACTGTGTGGCGTCACTGTTCGCAATAGCCTACTGTTCCCTACCCTTTTGGTGAAAGGTGTTTCGGTCAATTGGAAGCAGCAGTTCCTGGTCCCGAGTTTGTTTCCAGAATATTGAGTTTCTTCATCATCAACTCTTGTCAAGTAAGTAAACCATCAAAATGGTGAACTTTACAGTAGATGAAATACGTACCATGATGGACAAAAAACGAAATATTCGTAACATGTCTGTCATTGCGCACGTGGACCACGGAAAATCAACCCTGACAGACTCTCTTGTATCTAAAGCCGGAATTATTGCCAGTGCTAAAGCTGGAGAAACTAGATTCACTGACACTAGGAAAGATGAACAAGAAAGATGTATTACAATTAAGTCGACAGCCATATCTATGTTTTTTGAACTGGATGACAAAGACTTGGTTTTTATTACAAATCCCGACCAGAGGGATAAGGGTGAAAAAGGTTTCCTTATTAATCTTATTGATTCTCCTGGCCATGTGGACTTTTCTAGTGAAGTAACTGCTGCTCTTCGTGTAACTGATGGGGCTTTAGTTGTTGTAGATTGTGTTTCTGGAGTATGTGTGCAGACCGAAACTGTTTTGCGTCAAGCCATTGCTGAACGTATTAAGCCTGTCCTTTTCATGAATAAAATGGACAGAGCTCTTTTGGAACTTCAATTAGATCCTGAAGACCTTTATCAAACTTTCCAGCGTATTGTAGAAAATGTCAATGTCATAATTGCAACTTACAGTGATGATAGCGGCCCAATGGGTGAAGTACGTGTAGATCCTAGCAAAGGAAGTGTTGGATTCGGTTCTGGGCTCCATGGGTGGGCTTTTACATTAAAACAGTTTGCCGAAATGTATGCCGAAAAATTTAAAATTGATGTAGGAAAACTAATGAACAGATTGTGGGGTGAAAATTTCTTTAATGCTAAAACAAAGAAGTGGGCTAAGCAAAAGGAAGAGGATAACAAGCGCTCATTTGTTATGTACATTTTAGACCCCATTTACAAAATTTTTGACTCTATCATGAATTATAAAAAGGAAGAAGCTGCTACCCTATTGGAAAAATTAAACATTAAATTAGGTGTTGAAGATCGGGACAAAGATGGAAAACAATTATTGAAAGTTGTCATGAGATCTTGGCTTCCAGCTGGTGAAGCTTTGCTTCAAATGATAGCCATTCACCTGCCATCTCCTGTTGTTGCCCAGAAGTACAGGATGGAAATGTTATACGAAGGGCCTCATGATGATGAAGCTGCTCTTGGTATTAAAAATTGTGATCCTAATGCTCCACTTATGATGTACATTTCAAAAATGGTACCCACATCAGACAAAGGACGTTTCTATGCTTTTGGGCGTGTATTTTCAGGAAAAGTTTCAACTGGTATGAAGGCTAGAATTATGGGACCAAATTTTGTTCCTGGGAAGAAAGAAGATTTGTATGAAAAGGCTATTCAGAGAACAATTTTGATGATGGGGCGTTATGTTGAAGCAATTGAAGATGTGCCCAGTGGTAACATTTGTGGTTTGGTTGGTGTTGATCAATTTTTAGTAAAAACCGGTACAATTACAACTTTTAAAGATGCGCATAACATGAGGGTCATGAAATTCAGTGTTTCACCAGTTGTGCGTGTAGCTGTAGAACCTAAAAACCCTGCTGACTTACCTAAGCTTGTTGAAGGATTAAAACGTTTGGCCAAATCAGATCCTATGGTACAATGTATTATTGAAGAATCTGGTGAACATATCATTGCTGGAGCTGGAGAACTCCATCTTGAAATTTGTCTGAAAGATCTTGAAGAAGATCATGCCTGCATTCCTCTTAAGAAATCTGATCCAGTCGTATCCTACAGAGAAACTGTATCTGAAGAAAGTAATCAAATGTGTCTATCTAAATCTCCTAATAAACACAATCGTTTGTTCATGAAAGCCCTGCCTATGCCAGATGGATTGCCCGAAGATATCGACAAAGGAGATGTTAACCCACGTGATGACTTTAAAGTCAGAGCTAGATATTTAGCTGAGAAGTATGAGTATGATGTGTCTGAGGCAAGAAAAATTTGGGCATTTGGACCTGATGGCTCAGGACCTAACCTATTAATGGACTGCACCAAGGGTGTACAATACTTGAACGAAATCAAGGATAGTGTTGTTGCTGGATTCCAGTGGGCTACAAAAGAGGGTGTTCTAGCTGAAGAAAATCTGAGAGGTGTGAGGTTTAACATTTATGATGTCACCCTTCATGCTGATGCTATTCACAGAGGAGGTGGACAGATTATTCCAACAGCCAGGCGTTGTCTGTATGCTTGTGTTCTTACAGCTAGTCCCAGATTGATGGAACCTGTATATCTTTGTGAAATCCAATGTCCGGAAGTTGCTGTTGGAGGTATCTATGGTGTTTTGAATAGAAGAAGAGGCCACGTTTTTGAAGAAATGCAAGTTGCTGGAACACCTATGTTTGTTGTAAAAGCTTATTTACCCGTAAACGAATCATTCGGTTTTACTGCTGATTTGAGAAGTAATACTGGTGGACAAGCTTTCCCTCAATGTGTATTCGATCATTGGCAAATCTTACCAGGTGACCCGCTCGATACCGCTACCAAGCCTTTCAACATTGTTCAAGATACCAGGAAAAGAAAAGGTCTCAAAGAAGGTTTACCAGATCTTACACAATATCTGGATAAATTATAAATTATTTCCTTTTTTTATTTTAATTTTTTTACATTTACTTTTTCTATGTTACATTTTGCAATTGAGCTGTATTTCTGCAAAGATATTTCACTTTTTTGTTCTTTTAAATGAATTGGAAAATGATAATTTTAATTTAAACTATTAATTATATGCAATGTGACATGTACATATTCATTACAATGTAAAATGAAATAAAAGCTGAGAAGGAGATAAAGGAAGATAATTTTTGACTATTTTTTATACCCATGTTAATTCTAAACTTAAAATGTATTATTTCAATTTGTTTTTACTCTATTTTATTTTATTTATAAATCAAAAAGAGGTTCTATAGTAATTGGTAAAAAAGTTATGATCAACTTTAAAATTATCAAATTATGAGGAAATTATATGTTTGTATTAGCAACCAGTTAAAAGTTATTAAGGTATTATTGATTTTATTACTAAAAGGTAAGTGACTTCATTTTGTTAGGTTAAATGTTGAGTTATTTTTATTGGTGATCTTTCATATTAATAATAATTAAATTTGAAAATTTTTGATTCATTTTTACTTAAAATTGACATATTTTGGTCTGTTTTTTTTTTAATTTATTGATTTTTTTAACATTCCTATTGAAGGATATGAAAATATAGGCTAAATTACATCTATGGCTAATATTACTATCTTAATATTCCTATTAACTTTTTCTTTCCTGGGTTTATTTAATTTGTAGTTTATAATATTGTTTTCATGTGGTCACCAAGTGCAATCCCAAACAATGTATTTTAGAATACATATTAAAGTTAAAGGAAATGACCTCCAACATTATAGTATTAATGATAGGTCTGTCTTGTGGATCAGATGTTGAAATATCAGTAACCTTAGAAAATTGTAGTGTTATGTAAACAAGCTATTATGATTGAATAACAAATAATTCTTACCTCTTGTATTTAGAGTATTCTTCCTCATACAAAACTTTGAAACCTATTTTTTTAGACAAATATTGTGATGATGATGCAGTAAATATTGTACCAGTTACCTAGGAATAATAAAACTCATTTTAATAAACAGGGGCTAACTATATGCTCAAATAAAGTAATTAGTATTAAATACCTTGAGACCTAAGTGATGACAAAGTGGCTTTCTACTTTGTAGAAGTCTTTCACCTATACGGTAGCCATGGTATTTTGAGTCCACTGATAGCCCAAAAGCACTTAAATACTTATCGACTCCATACCTCTCATAAATTTTAGACCTTTCTGCTGCTACTTTACATGCTAAGAAGACTGTTTCGAATATTCCAGAGTTTTCCTTGAGGAGAATCAAATTTTCATTAAAATATAAAGGTAATGATACTTAATTAGCTTTATATCTTGTTATATTTATTGAAAGCAGACTAAATTTCATAAATAGTAGTCATAAGATTAATAATTGTGTTTAAAACTTGTAACAATTTTTTAAATAATAATATAAAGGGATAATCGTTCAAAAAGGGACATGAAGTAATTGAAATAAAATTGGAAATTCGAAATCATAAAGTCTTCAGGTTAACTCTTCACTTGTAAGTTCGAAACTCAAGGCTTTAGAATTTTTAATTTTCTATTAATGAATAAAAATTTATATTACAATAATTGTAATTATTTAAATATTTTTTAATACAACATACTTTCATCTTAATCTCTTCAATTTTCAACTACGATAAAGTAAAATCTGTATATAAGGGATGTTTGTAGGGCTATTTCAGATAACACTGAATTTCAAACAGAAGATTGTTTGATCAGTAATAACAAATTCTTGTTATTAATTGCATTTATTTGAGTTGAAAACAATTGTTTAGTATTGATTACTGTTCTCTTTATTTTACCATGAAATGTACATAGACTTAAAATAAAAAACTCAGGAGTTAAATCCATAAGAAGGAATTTTGAATTTAACTATTAAATATATACGAAAAATGAGACATAACAGATAGGACTTAAAGAAAAAAATTCGATCTCTATTTTCTGATAAACTACTTAGTTTATTTAATCAGGGGCAGCTTTAACAATAAACACATATGCCTCACTTAAAAGAAATTTACATAATTTTAAATAAATAACATTTGTTACCGATTTTGAATTGGTTGGTTTTAATATGGATTTAATTTATACATTATAATTTTATATACATAATTAACTCTTTATATATTATTTTTTATATTATATACTCTTATAAGTATGAAAGTAATGTAAATAGTTACTTTTTTATTTATGATATTTATATATCATAAACTTTGTACCAATTTTGTGAATTTCTGTACGAAGTTATATGTTGTACCTTAATTCTACTATTAATTTACACAGTGCTACTCAATATGAATCCTCAGCTGGCTCGAAACTCAGTTAATTATGAATGATGTTAATATTTGGATATAAATTCAATTAAAACAGTATTGTTATTATTATCACGGAAAGGTTTTTATGTAAGATTAATATTATATGTTTAAATGCGATAATAATATTTAAGGTAGGAATTGGAAGTTTATTTATGGGATAAACTCTCCAATACCTTTTTCACAACTAATTGGACACAAAATGCTGTTCAGGGATGTATTTTCTTAATGACAGGTTTTTTAATTTGGAATAAAATATTTCATTGGAGAAACTGACTATAATTTATTTTGATTAATTGATAGAAATAAATTATGAGTATTTATTTATCTCTTCCTCTCAAAACATAATGTTTCTCTAATTTTTTAAGATTTGGATAATTAATTATTTTCCATTTAATAATTTTAATTCATGAAATATCCCTTTTCATATCAGGTATTTTATTTTATATAGTAGGTATTTTATATTCAGGCATATTATTTCAAAACCAGCCAACTCTTTTCAAAATTTTTATCTCTATTTTGTTAAATTTGCAAATTTGATTCTAAATTATCTGTAGTTTAACTCTTTTTGAAGGAAATTCTTTCACCTTATAGTAATCTAGTCTTATAAATAAAAAATTGAAAGAGGAACTGGCTGATGTTAGAATTCTACATCTCAGTCAATAGTTGACCAATATATTAATAATTAAATACATCTCATTTGAGGATGGCATATGTTAAGTTAAAAAGAAAAATGATTAAATAATTATATAATTAATGAAAAATTATATAATTTAGTCTTAATACGAGGGTAAATTGTTCCTAACAAATGATTTTTAATATTTTGTCATCAATTTATTCATGAATCATCTTAATATACTTTTTATATTCGGATTAGTATGGTTAATACGTTATTAAATATTTTCATTATTAGTAGCTCTGCACTGGGTGAATATATTCCATCTAAGTAAGCTAAGACAGCATTGTTTATCGACATAAATTGTGACAATTAAAAAGAACCATGACTTAAGAATAAAGCATTAAGCTGCTAACAACCACAATTACGATAAATAGTGTGAAAATTATAGATTATAATTAGTGTCAGACTTTAGCAAGATTAAAAGGGGTTACTTTTTATAACAGTCACAATTTACATACATACGTAATGACTTGATAGGTTTAGAAGAATAATATTTTAACTTATAATTAAATTTTTACTATGATTAAAATACATAATAAAAAATAACTACCTAAATATGATAAATCTCATCCTTTAGAATGTATGCCAATTTTCAAATTGTATGCCAATGTTCAATACAATTTATTAAGCCAATTTTCAAATTGTAAAAATTGAAGGTCAGTTCAAAAGAATTGACTGCTAGTACCAATGTTCTGATATAGTTATTACTTAAAAAAAAATCACTATATCCATTTACGATTAAATCCCACAATTCACCCATAATAAGTATTTTTTAACATTTTGTTTTATCTGAAACCTGGTAATATGATTAAATTTTATATACTTGTACTTTCCTGGACTATTCTTTCGTTAGCTGACTTCTAATGAAAGAAGATTGAATTAAGCTGTTAAAAAATCATAAATTGTTCATGCCTTTTTATAATAATTCTTCAACTGCAGACACCCCACTTTTACAAAAACTTCCTCTATTAATAATCATCAAATCCACATCAAATTATGTGATTTTATAACATATTGTAAATTTGTAACTTGTCACCTAAAAATATCCATGTTTTCATAAAAAATCACCACAATACATAATTGCAAAACTTTTATTTTTTTTCTCGAAGACCTGTGATGTATAATAATAAATATAAAGGCATAATAAGCACACATTTTATTTCTAAAAAAAAAGGTTAAATATAATGATTTTTTGATTATTGATCATCTGAAGTGATAATAAAATTGTGTTTTTTACTTAGATTCCTATTATAGAAATTGATCTATATTTACAAGTGATAAAATGAATGTTTGTAGTCCTAAATTGTATATTTAAAATGAAGCAACCTGCCGGTTGCTTCAATTATTTTTTTTATTATTTTCATAAAAACATCAAGTTTTGGATTATGAATGTTTAGTTGGTCTCTTGTAAATACGGATCAATTTCTATAATAGAGATCTTAGTAAAAAAAGACATTTTTATTACAACATTAGATGATGGATAATCGAAAAATCATTAGTTTTATATATTTTTTTTTAAAATGAAAAGTATATTTATGCATTTATATTTAGTAGTGTTTGCCCAGTGGTCGAAATTCGACCATCATCATTAAAAATTTGAGGAAAACATTATTAAATAAAAAATAAATTCAATCAATAAATCATGATTAAAAAATTCTCATTTATTAGTAAAAATAAAATTCAATTTCCATTTTAATTTATGTATGTTATTATAATAATAAATTAATGTTATGATTAAACAAGTAAAGAATAAATTTAAATTAGCAATTTCAATTCAGTTTAAATCAATTTTTATGTACAACTTCTCTGTAAACAATGTTCTTTGTGAATATTCTGTTATTGTTTAGGAAATAGCCTTGCCCATTGCCATTAGGAATATAAATTTAAAAAATTTAAAAGAATGTGCTCAACTTGTTACCACATGTTTGCTTGAACTTGCTCAATAAGGTCCATGCGAAAATACTGGACGTCTCAATCATACACAAATTTTTCCAAAACTTGGCCTTGCGAATTGCTTATGGTCATAGCAAATGCAGTTATTAATAAAAACTTTATTTTTTGAAATTTGAATGGAAGTATAGAAGGTAAATTAACTGTTATTTACTGTAGCTCCCGTTAGTACTTCACTCTCATTCGTGTTAGTTAATGCATAAGCATTAACTAATACTTGTACAGTATTTAAGTTAATCATGTTTTTCGGCCACCATTTAGAAAAGAAAGGCCAGATGATAATGAAATGTATAAAAAAACACTCCTAAATTTGCGACGTTATGTTAAAATTTCAAAGAAATTGGAGAAGAACTTTCGGTGATTAGCTGTTTTGAACAAACTACCGTTTATATTTTTATTCACATACTATTTAGTATTTTTATTTATTGATAAAACTAAAGCTCGTCAATACCTATTAAACAAAAAAAGAAGGAAGAAAATCGGTTGAATAATAGAGGAGAAAAAGGGGCTAAATTGTTTTGTGTTTCTCTATTTATATAATGATTATATTTTACCATACAGGTTATCAAAAACAAAAGAACTTAAAGCTTTACAATAATTTATTGTAGTGATTTTTGATAAAAACACTGGTACTTCTTTGTGATTTTTTAAAGTAATAACTATATCAGAATATTGGTACTAGCAGTGAATTCTTTTGAACTGACCTTCAATTTTTATGATATGAAAATTGGCTTGACAAATGGATGCATTCTAAATGATCAGACTTCTTTTATTTAATAGGCAGTTATTTTTTATTATATATTTTAATCATACAAAAAATTTACTTATAAATTAATATTTCTTATTCTTCTAAACCTATCAAGTCATTAAGCATGTAAATTGTGACTTTTATGAAAAGTGACCCCTTTTAATTTTACGAAGTCAGACACTAATTATAATCTTTTTATTTTTAAGGTTAAGACAATTAAACTTCCATTTCTCCTTTAATATTTTTTAATCACATCTAACGTTTCGGGATAATTTTCCCATCTTCAGAGATTCCTTTATATTTACTTGACTTTGTAATGTAGCACCAATTGTCAAAAATTATAATAACTGTCATATCTATATTTAAATATAATACTTTTTTTGGTGTTACACATTCATTTTCTATTTATAACTACACCACCCAACACTTGGTTATTGGTTGAAATAACCAAGTGTTGGGTGGTATAGTTTTTCAAAATTGATTGGTTTAAATTTATAAAATAAGTGTCTCATCTATACTTAATATTATTTATTTTCTTAGTATAATGTCTGTTTTAATGATGATTCTTTTGTAATACTGACTACAAATTAATATTACTCATTTTACATATTCATTGCAATTGTTTGTAATTTAACAGACAGAATACTAGTAAGTTAATGCCGCTTATTTATTAGTTTTAATTATTAAAATGTTTAAACACTTTTAGCATAGTAGTTATATTTGGTATGACATTTTTACTTAATTATTATATAGATATTTTACCATATTTCTACTCTAATAGATTTGTCATGTTTTTGATGTTATTTATAGTATGATGATGTTTCAATACTAATAATTTTTTATTAATAATTGA
Source organism: Nezara viridula (assembly GCA_928085145.1). Taxonomy (NCBI): domain Eukaryota; kingdom Metazoa; phylum Arthropoda; class Insecta; order Hemiptera; family Pentatomidae; genus Nezara; species Nezara viridula. Next base: position 83,124,246 of record OV725080.1, on the reverse strand, counting down.
TAATAACTCGTGATATAGTGTTAGTTTTTAGTTTTAAAGTTTAATTAGGAAGAAGCAAAATTTATTTATGAATTAACTAATTAATCAATGAGCTAATATAAATTTGAGAATTTTGATTCACGAACTTTTGAAAAATTTAATTTATTTTGTTTGGTTAGAAGAATTAAATATATAGTTTCTGGAGCATTTTGTTTAAAAGTTACAGCTAGCATATTCATCTACCAAACCAGTCTGATACGTAATTGTGGATTGATGGTTGACTGTAGAGAAGAGAAGGATGGTTGGGGATGATCAGTCAAAATAAAAAAATAGTAAAAATAAACTATTATATTTATTTTTTCAGATGTTTCGGCCTGAAGTTCAGGCCTTTATCAGGGCTAAGAAAAAAAAACAGATAACAATAGATATGAGAAACTATAAACATTGAATAACAAAGAATTAAAATGAATAAGGTGAATGGTATCAAATCAAAAATGTAGGTAGAATAAACTTAAAGTGAAATAAAGTAGATAGAGTGCATATTAAAGTAAACTAAAGTAGGTAGAATAATAACAGTTACAGAGAACTGAGAAATAAATAATAATAATGGCAACAAAGTATGGACTAATGAAATAAACACATGTGTGTAAATAAATAAATGTATGCGAATAAATAAACATATCAAAATGTGTTTTTATTATGTTTATTTCATTAGTCCGTACTTTGTTGCCGTTATTATTATTTATTTCTTAGTTTTCTGTTACTGTTACTATTCTACCTACTTTAGTTTACTTTAATGCTCACTCTATCTACTTTATGTTTATTCTACCTACATTTTTTATTTGATACCATTCACCTTTTTTATTTTAATTCTTTATTATTCAATGTTTATAGTTTCTTATACCTATTGTTATCTGTTTTTTTCTTAGCCCTCATGAAGGCCTGAACTTTGGGTCGAAACTTCAGCAAATGTAAAAATAAATATAATTATTTATTTTTACTATTTTTTATTTTGAATGATCACCTTAGGGGTCTAGTACCTCACTACCTCACGTCATTAAAAGAAATAATAAATGAATAAATACATAAGTAGAATGGTCTTGAAATTGATTTTTCAATTGGTAATGTTTTGATAAAATTTCTTATAGATAATGGACTAAGTAAACAACTCAGATTTCAAATTCAATAATTTTTGTTTAGAATATACTGCCAATAACATTTAAAGATTTATTCCATATTTAATGCAAGTATTGATAGATTTTATTATATTTTTTCAATAGTTGGCCAGGAATTTCTTTCTGTTTCTATTATATAGTTGTAAATCATGCTATACTCTTAACTTTTTGCATAAAATATGTTCATTAATAATTATTAAAAATTCTGTGTAAATAAAATCTTTGGAATTGTCAAACATAGCTTTGGGAATATTAATTTAATTTATGAATGAACAAATTTTTAGGTAGTATAATAGTTGCGATCTACAGCAGATCAAGAATTTAATTTAATATTTTTTCTAATAACAGTAGTTACTTGGAAGAAAAATGTATAAAATAATGTTTATGGTACTTGAAAGCCTGTTAAAAACAAACTTTTTTTTTTTTTAGTAATACATTTTTTTTTACACATGCTTACGTTTAATAGCTGAAATACTTATGTTATAAATTACAAAAGAGTATATATTTTGATTGCTTATTTAGTTCAGATCACTCACAGAAACAAATATTGACTTATGAAAAAAACAATTTTTATTTTAGATTGGGCTTCAGCCTGAAAGCCCTCCATGGATCTGGCAGTGGTTTTGATGTATTTGATCCTAATAATGTTTCAGAATTAGGCAGTTTAAATCCTTATAAACTCCTATTTATATATTTCCAAGCTACCATTATTAAGTTTATTAATTTAATTAATTAGTTAATTTTTGATTTATTGGGTTTAATATCAGTATTATTGCTTTTCTTTAATATTCATTAACATTCTGCATCAGGAACTTGGATAATTTTAATTTTAAAACTCCTCAGTTGTTATCTTGATTACTTGTTTACCTAGCTCATTTGATGATGTATTACAAACTAAACGGTGGACAACACTTAATTAACCCTCACAGCCAGATTCAGGTCCTATCATCACTATGGACTCCAAAATTGAACTACATGTCTCTGCTTCCACCTGTGTTTTAATAAGGTTCTGACTTTCAAAGAATGAAAATTTGGAAAAGCTGGGATCAGTTTGAAGACTTTTTTTTGAGAAGCAGACTCATGATATAGAACTTGTCTTTGATAACGTGAGAATACAACAGTAAGAGGATACAAAAGAGGATCAAAAGTACCCTTGTGATAATAATTAATAATTGATGAAATATAAAGGCTGTATAACATAAATCATATAGGTACTGCTTTAAAAAAAAGCATGTTTTTTTTCTATGCTGAAAACAATTTTATTTTGGAAAAAAGAGTAGTAATAGAGTTTTTTGAAGTATTGGAGAGTTTCACCTATCTTGGGGGTCAAGCCCGGAAATAAGAAGAAGAATCATGGCTAGAAATAGAGCGTACTTTGGTATGCTAAAGCTTTTTAAATTGACAGTCCTATCCAGGGTCACAAAACTCAAAGTGTACAAATCCTTGGTCCGACCAGTTGTGTGCTATGGAGTCAAAGCCTGGACGCTGAAAGTAAATGACCATAAGGCACTAAGGATCTTCAAAAGAAAAATTATTAGGAAAATGTCTGGTCCCCTATGCATACAAGGAGAATGGAGGATAAGGACAAATCAAGAGCTGGATGAACTGTTGAAGCACGGGGATATTGTACGCTTTATTAAGGCTAGAAGACTTAGCTGGATAGGGCAGTTGGAAAGACTGCCTGATGACATAGCAACAAAAAAGATATTTAGGGAGGAATTTCCCAGAAAAAGGAAAAGAGGGCGAACGAGGAAATATTGGTTAATGATGGGGAAGAGAATTTAAAGAGGATGGGAGTGGTAAATCAGAGGGAAATAATGAAGGATAGAGAGGATCGGAAAAAGATCGTGAAGGAGACCCAAGGTCGACCTCGGACTGTAGAGCCCCTCAGTAGTAGAAGAAATAGAGTATAATATACATTTGGAAAGCTAAAAATTAAAATAAAAAATATTTCTAACATTTAAAGTTGACTGGAGAAGGAGAGAGTTAATAAAAAATGAATGACTTTTAATTATTATAACTAATAATCTCTACTTCTATATTAGTGAATTGTATGATTTGTTTGTTATCTGTATGGTGTTGGTTCTTCTCTTAAAACAAATGAAGAATAAATACATAAATAAAAATAAGATATATCAGTGAATGTAAAAGGAGAATTTTCAAAACCCACTGCAAAACATCAGAAAATAAATAAGGGGCTATGAAAAAAAAAGTGAATGAGAAATAAAGGTTTTCATGGAACCTAAATGGATTTACCATCTAAAATATATGAAAACTTTAAAATTTATTTTCTGTTTGAAAAACTAAAGATGTATAAGTGCCATTTTGTATATTAATTGTCATAAGTTTGTATATATAATTAAAGTAATATTCTTAAGGTTAAATCTCTTTAAGGTTAAAGGTTAATATTCTTAAGGTAAAACAAAAAAAAATCTATTCAAAAAGAAATGGTCAGTAAGATTTTTGCCTTCACCATGCCTACATTTTTAAATTATGATTTTTGGGCATCTTTTGATAATGTCTGCCTCTTAGGTAGGTATTTCCACATGAAGAGATCATTTATTCTATTATTCACCAGTTACTAGAATTAGAATGAAATGTTAACATTTATAGATATATCCTCAGGAGAAATAATTTGCAATATCAATAAACCATAAGGAAACAATTTTGTTAGATATGCCATATTTGCAGGCCCTTGATAAGGCCAAATATCATCTTTAAGTTTGGGAATAATTACTTTTCCTCCCATTTCTATGTTGTACCTGTTCATTTATATTTATATTTAAGCCTTTGATATAAATTCTCTAAATATTTATCTGAAATAGTTTGTTACATAAATAAAGTATTCGAGTCATTAAAGGCAATTAATGATGTTAAACGATATTTGGTCATTTTTTTTTAATTGCTTCAGATTGAATATATGCAATAAATTATTTATTATATGATTTTTTTGAAGAGTGCTCAGGGTTCTACTCAGGCAAATCTCTTCTTTGCAGTCTACTGGCATTTCCATAGGAAGAGGGGAGAGGGGAGAGCTTTCGGGCTGAAACCCCTCCTAATAGAAAGAAGTATTTTTTTAACGGTCCATATTTGTTTAAGTGAGTTGCTGAGCTAAAATACTTTTAAAAAATCAAAATATGTATTCTTTAAAAACTATGACACATGTATTTCAGCTACTAAATGCAAGCACATATCAAGAAAAATTATATAAAGGCATTATTTTTTTGCAAACAATGGTTTGACTGGTCATCAAGGACTAATTAAATATTATTATATTTATTTTTTTCTTTTTCTTCCACAATAATTACCAATATAAAAAAGTAAAAATAAAATAAACCAAGCTCCCCTCCCAAAAAATATTCCTGGATCCACTATTGCTATAGTCTATTAATAAATTGCAGTTATTAAATTTAGAAACATAAAAAAAAATAATAAAAAATGTATATGTTAGCTAATAATTATGAAGATAAGTGGAAAAATGCTTAAATTATGTAAAAATTTAATAATAAATAAAAAAATATTTGTATTTCATTCAGATCTTCTGCATAGATAGCCTTGAAGTGACAGCCAGCAACTGTTTTTATACCTTCCCATTATCTCAACACTATTTTTCAAATAATTATACCACTAAGTATTCAATACATGAATTCAAGGATATCTACTTTTCTGTAATACAGTAATTGTGAGAACGTTGAAAAAAGTCTAATATGTTGAAGTATAATAATTTTAAATGAAGTGGTTTAAACACCAACACAAACTATCAGCCTAGATTGTGATGTCTGCCATAGACTGATGAAGTCAACATTTTTTTTAATAGTAGTCTTGAATCATGATGATTCATGATGGAAATTCATATATCTACATACATAATTTTTTTTTTGATGGTTCATATTAGTTTCTGAGAGTGATCTGAAATTTTATTTTATTAATTTTTTTTATTAACGACTGCATCCATATGCATCCATATGCATCCATATGCAAATATGAATATAAAAATAATGAAATGTTATTAAAAAAAAAAAAAAACTGCATCAAAATTACAATTTATGCCATGAAATCAAAATGAGGTATATTCTTGCACAAGTTTTGACAATTGGCCAACTGTCAAGCCGTTTACTGATTGTCAAAACTCATGCAAGAACAGACCTAATTATATGAGCCTTTCAGTTTACAGAATCACTAACTCCAATTTCAACATTTTTGATTATTAATTTTTGTTATATTTCTTGTGGGAAAATTTATACCTTTGTTCAGAGTTAAATATTTCAACACTGCAATCACCTATTCTGGAATAAACTTACTCACTGCCTGTACAGATATCATAAATTTTCCAAGTAGAAATATCACTAAAATGACTTAACTAAAAAATGTTGAAATTGGAGTAAATCATTCTGTCAATTGAAAGGCTCATATAATCATTGTGGTGGTGATTTATAACCTGTCATCACTTTTCGATTCAGGTATAACTAAGGCTAAAATTTATGCCAAGATAGCACATCACATTTCAACTTCAAATACATATTATAAGTATAATATAGATTGAGCATTAATTGTAAGCAGTTGTATTTAAATAAACAACCTGAATGCACAAACCAATGTTAGTCAGTCTTATTGATATATGAATTGATGAATCCTTTATTGATTGGTTATTAACTGCTATTTGAGGTACGAAAAGCTTTGTCAGCAATCTTACAATAATAACTTAAAAATTTATATTTACATTTTTCTTTATACAATTTATAAACTACAGCCGATTCAATTATGAAAACATATTTTCTGTTTCATCAGACCTGGGTCGACAATATGTAATTCTCCTGGAGCCAAATCTAACCATTGCCTGCCTTGAGGCAAGAAACCCCGGCCTATTGCAGCTTGGAAATTGGCGCCCGCCACTTTTTTGGAATTTACAAAATTACAAAGTATATGAGAATAATTAATTTTAGCCTATTGGTAAATCATCTCAATTATAGAGAAATGTTGAATGTAATATTTAAATATTAGTAAGTATAAAACAGCTTAAGAAATAAATTAATTTATTTTGAGAGATGACTTGATTGCACGGAGACGCCAAATTTCTAAGGCCGGTACCGAGGCTGTTTTTTTTATTGGTTTGTAGGAGAGAGCGGGAGGAGAGGATCTTGATGTAACAGAAAAAAGAAATTATATTCTACACGAAATTAATCATAGCAACATACAGGAGGTGCCTCATTTTTGTCTTTAGAGCTGATATAAGTCAGGTTGGCACCGACAATCCGGTCTTTCAATGGCCCAGGTTTTTCTGCGATGGCGACGATACCAGTACCTGTTTCCAAAATGTGTCTCCAAGCTACTCTTGAAGCTTCAACGGCTAATGGATCTTTCAATAAATCTGTAAACGAATAAATTATGTACATATAGAAGACTTGCTAAGGCTGTAAACGATCCATTCATATAGGATGTAAAGCCGACAGAAAAGAAATAACATGCATTATACACACATTATAATTATAAAATTATAATGTGTTTATAAATTATAAAAACACATTACATTATAAAATAACATAAATACACACATATGTACTAATTATTTAATATTATCTCGTAATCACTTATTCAATTCAAAGAAAAAAAGTTCATAAATAAATATAACTTACTTGTGTGCGTACATAGAGGTTCTCTTGGAAGAAAGTTAATGATCATATGATCGATTACTTCTTCAAAGATTTCTCTGGGTACGGTTGTGATCTTGAACTTGAGTGGAACTCCATCTCTGGTCTCTTCGAAGGTTCCAAGCTCGATGATATTATCAGCCATTCTGAAAAGAACCAAGAGAAATAGTAATATGTCGAGTGAGTAATTTATTACGTTGTTTCATTTCTGTAGTTATTACAGATTTTCAATGCCAGAGTTAAGAGTCCCAACGGCATCGGGACGCGAACTTGTAAATTATTTTATCAAATAATCTTCCATTAGGTTGCCGGGCAACGCGGTGCTGTCCACGCGCATTAGCCCGCTCGGCCACCCCGCCCTCTGACCTAATGAAACAACCAAGAATGTCCAGACAACTGAAAATTTCACAAATAGAACCATAGTAGAAGACTTTGGAAGCAAGAAGGGCTCCTTCCCCTTCCTCCACTCCCAACAATAAAAGAGAAGAACGATAATAACTTATGTAAAATCAATAAAGAAAGTAAGAACAGTCGACCAGGCTAAGATTGGACCCAAAAATATATAGTTATACTTCTTCACCCTTAATGTTACCTTAATTTAAACGAGATAGTTAGCAAAACGATCGAGTGTTGTTCATATCTGTATACAACAAAACCGATAATATTTAGAAATTAAACATTTTTCATTGTGTCTGTTTAGGAGGGAGTTATAACATTTTCGCGAAACATCAGTAGAATAAGGATAAAATTGGTTATTTTAAAAATAAAAATAAATATCAATGGAAATTGTATTAACATTAAATTAAAATAACCAAAACATTTCGTAAAGAATGAAAAAATATGCAAGACACTTTTAAGATCTATTATAAAGACACTTTTAAGATCTATTATAAACAATAACCATTGATATTTATAGTGTTACTATACACAGTTATTTTTTAGTGTAAATGATATTTTAAATTAAGGGAATTTTAAGGATATAGAAATACAACTACATACTTTTGGGTCTAATCTTGGTTCGGTCGATTATTCGTATTTTCTTAATGGATTTTAGTGCCAAGTTCTTGGAAAAAGTCGATACTGTGCCCAATCCGCAAGAAAGGATGTACTTCAGTGTAAAAATTATCGAGGTGTATCGCTGTTGCCTTGCGAGTATAAAATATTCTCAAACATTTTATATATTAGACTTCTGGCATATGTGGAGAGGTTGCTGGGAAAATATCAGTGCGGATTCCGCAAAGTTAGATCAACAGTCTAATAAGGTAATTATAATTAGGGAACGAAACATAGAGTATTGCATCCACACGTATCACCTGTTTGTAGACTTCAAAGCTTTTTATGATAGTGTACCACATGAACCTCTTTATCAAGCTATGAGGGAATTAAACATCCCAGAGAAACTTATTGGATTGGTTATTCGAATGGCAGAATCACAGGCGGATTTAGGGGTTTTAGGACTGAAGCCCCCCCCAAAATGGTAAAATTTAACCATATTTTATAGTAAAAAATATTAAAAAATTATGTCTTAAAGTATTATTGCTCGTGGTAGTTAGTATCTTTCTGTTTTTCCAAAGTAATTATCGTTATATAAATGAAAAAAAAAAAAGCTTCTGGGCTGAAGCCTTCCCCAAAATTAAATCCTGAATCCGCTAGTGGGCAGAATCGTCCCGAATTGTCAGAGATGAGCCTTGCAACGAATAGCGTGAGAAAGCGGTGCGAGATGCACGGATCCAAATAACAGGCACACGGTTTAATAGAATGGTTCAGATCCTTGGTTATGCGGACGATCTGGATATTGTCTGTAGATCCCAGGCTGCATTTCGTGAGACTTTCCTTTCGCTGGAAGCAACAGCCGTACAACTGGGACTTGTGTAAATGCTGTAAAAGCCAAGTATATGATCTCTGAGTTTGGTATCTGGGCTGATAATGTGCAGTATGGCTCCTATAAGTTTGAAAAAGTGTAAGACGTATAATAACGCTGTATAAGATGTTAATCAGGCCGGTCCTGACATACGTCTCGGAATCATGGGTAATATCACGGATGGATGAACGAAGTTTATTGGCTTTCGAGAGAAGAATTCTGCGGCGCATTTATGGACCTAGAAGAGTCGATCAAATATATCTCAGGAGGGGTAATCAAGAAATATATAATCTCCTTGGCAAACCTGACATTGTGAAGCACATTAGGCGGGGGAGGCTGAGGTGGGCTGGCCATGTAGCACGAATGTCAGAGGATGAGATCTCCAGAAAAATAATGAATGATGCCACTCATAGTACCAGGCGTAAAGGAAGACCGCGTCTTAGATGGATGGATGGCCTGGCAGAAGATGCCCGCACGATCCTAGGGGTCAGGGACTGGAGTACTGCTGCCCGACGGCGAGCAGACTGGCTTAAGTTATTGGAGGAGGACAGGAATCAGTAATGGTCTGTCGAGCCAATAAAAGAAGAAGATTTTAGTCTACATATTTTATTTATTTATGTATATCACTTGCTATTGATTTTTGTTATATTTTAGTTTTTTATTATATATAGAATTATTCGGTGTAGCATAATGGCATTTTCGCCCTTCTCTTTTGTTATTGGAAGTGGGGGGAGAGAGAGGCACCCCTTTTGCTCTCTGAGTCTTCGGCTTCGGCTTGAAATAAAGCATTGATAGAGATTTAGATTTTTATGATCTTTATTTAATTTTTTATGGTATGAGATTTCCCTCTATTCTTATACATATCCAAAAATCCGTTGACTTTAATCAGATGTAATTTATATCACATTAATATGAGATTACATGAGGCTTGCGTTTCCCTTTCGGAGAAAATGAGTGCCCTTGAGCCCCTGGACAGCTCAATTGTACATCATCATCAATTCAAAAAAATTGCAGTTATTTACTTTATTAATTTACCATTTACCGTTGAAACGATCGTTCCGGTTATTTCAGCCGTTAATTGTCTCAATTCAATTACAATGCATATTAATATGATTTTTTTCCCCTAATGACCATTTTGTCGAACCAATTTCAAAATTACTCTATTCAAACTGAAATCTGTCATTGCATATAATAGTTAATAAAAAAATATATTTATTAACAGATTTGTTTAAGTTATCAATAGTTATCAGATAGTATTAGTTTGTTTTATTTTTTTAGTTTGGTTTTTATTAGTTTTCTTATTATACCATATGATAGTCTCTTTTTAATTTTACATTTTATATGTTTGAACTGTATCCGGCTAATATAATTGAGGTGATTATATCTCGGCGAATTAAATGGGTTTGTAAAATTGTTGAACTTATTAACGAAATAATTCCTAAAACGTTAATATTTGTTGTGCCTACTGGTAAACGTTTGGAGAGTAGGCCGAAGCGAAGGTGGGAAGATTGCGTTAAGGCCGATCTGAAGGGAACGGATTTGGACTGCGATCTGTAGTGTAGGCATCGAACCTTCGGTTTTTTATTATTATTACATTTTATATGCATAGAAGCTTCTGGGATCAATGGACATATTCATCTCTATGGTATTCAAATACAGCGTTAAATTATAGCATAGAAAATTTATTTATATAAAATAGTTTTGCTATTGCAATGAAAACTAATATTCTCTCGTACTTTTGACCCTCACTTCCATTCTGTTATTGGGTTGTGAATAGTGATGGCGCCCGTGATGTAAAATATAAATATATTATAACTAAAATTGTCATCAGCGTAACACTTGTAACGCCTTAAGATTGCCACATTCACACAAGCATGTTTGATAAGAATGAATGATTGATCATTTTGCACTTGGATACTTATGGGTATTTTTGGAGAGTGAATATCTGGTAGTTGGGCATCTGCAAATTGACTGTAGAAGTCCCTCGTTGATTGATCGAATTGATTTTGTTGCGGTCAGTGTTTCTTGATGAATGTTAGCTTGTCTTATGATCCTGCCCTCCTTATTAATTAAGGGTTTTACTATTGACATAAGTTTTTAATTAGCTTCCTTCATCCATTTTTAGATAGTCCAATTGAGCGGGTATATCTTTGACTCATTTAATAAATCAATGTGAGAATATCATTTCTATTCGTAAGAATGCCTATAGCACCGGGGCCAGCGACAATTTTATACAAATTACAAATATATCGTCCTTCTTCGACGATATGCTCCACCTAATATGGGTATAAAAGTGATCATTTATGCAAGTTGATAGGATTATTTCAGGATCGTTAAGACATGGTCACACAGAAGGCGATAGTTAGCGCGGCGACATGGTAATAAAGTTGAATAACTATCTTTTCCATCATAATAGTAATATAGAGGGCCATACACCTTAGGAATTCATTCTACGAAGCCGTGCCCTAAGATATGTTTTGTAAAATATTACAAGTACAAAGCCATTTGCCAAAATACACACCAATGGAGAACAGGTAAACAGTAAAGTGTTATTCATTCTTTTATGAAACCTCTCACAAATATTAATCAAAATAATTTAAAAAAGATAGATGCCTGTGTAGAAATTTTGAGAGAATTAAATATTTCACTATTGCTGTTGTTCTGTATGTTATTCCTTCTGTCACTATTATAAAACCATGTCTCCATGTTTGCCCACCCCAGATTAGATATTGTCTTGATTATCGAGCGGTTCTATATAGTCAAAATGTATCGAGTCCTGTGTGGACCTTTATGGTGGATTTACACCGAAAATGTTGATGGTACCAATGATTTATACAAAATTTTAGAGAAATGTTTGTTACCAACACTTTTGATACCTTCTTTTTGGTTTCGATGGTTCCTTGGATCAATAAAAAAGTATTATGAATATTTTCAACGAATTGATGTAAATGAAATCAAATGTTAAGAGTAAAAGTTATTGAACATTTTTGGAAATAATCTTAAAAAAATGTTATAAATATATTAATAACTCGTGTTATTAGCAAAGTTATCTACGATGTTATAAATTAAGGACGTGGAGGAGTAAATATTGAAATTCTTCTACTTTAGTGTTTCTATGGAAGAGCAAGAAAAAAATGTGACACTTACCTACCCTCATATTTGTTCAGATTTTTTTTTCTCTTCTAGGTTCTAGAAAATTGTTATCAGAAAAACAGACGAATTTTATAATTTCTAAAATATTATTATTTTTATGGGATAATTATTATCTATATAAATAAAATAAAGATTTTGTCTGTACAATGAATAGAATCAACCCGTTTCATGATATCTTTCCGTTTCATGCATTACAGACACCAAACCCACGTTTTAAAAAAATTTTGTCTGTCTGTATGTCCGCATTGTTCAACGAAATTTTATCAGGGATAAGCTCAGCAATGGCTCATTGTAGAATTTTGACATTATATTTAGGTTTGCTTGACTTAAAACATAGGCTTCAAATGAAAACAAAACATTGAGTAGAACCAAAGTTATGAAATCTTGAGTAATTTGTCTAGAGATATCGGTTAGGCAGTTACTTATTTCGATTCTCATCCCAACCTACTCTACCTCGGGCCACATTTAAAAGTTGTACTATTCAACTTCAAACTGATGGGAAAAATTATCACAACTCAACAGGAAATTTTTGATTTAAATAGGCTTTTGATTATTGATATTTTTTCTTGGGTCCTCCCCATCCTCGCCGTTAAGGCCCGCATAGCCTATTCCCGAGCCAGAGGGTGTGAGCAGGGATTTAAAAGACGGATCATATTGAAACCTCGACTAAGTTCCAAGAGCCGCATTGGGACCATCCGCGGGCAATGGCTAGTGAAGAAAAAAAAGTTCTTGTTTTATAAATGTCATTTCAGCTGTGAAATGAGCTTTCTAAGAGGAAAAAAAAAACATGCAATAAATGTTACAGTAACCTCGTGTGGGAGTAATTTTCCGAATTTCATAATTTTAAATGGTTTTTCAAACTTTAAAATCTTATCAAAGAAACTTTAGCGGGTCGGTGCTTGGTCTCAAGGTGCTTGGAGGTCGGATTGAAGGTGCCTGGGGACCAGATCCGTAGTTTGGAGACCCTTGCATTGGTCTTAAAACATTGAGGGCTTATCAAAAACATCGATGTTTGAAAATCGTTGATGTCCGTAAGGTATCGGCAAAATATTTTGACCATTTTTATTATTTGTCAAACCTCTTACAGCTTATAATTGAAGATTCAAGTGGATAAAAGTGTTGTATGACGTATTTGGAAAAATTGAATTATTGGAATTGCTAAATGTGTGAATTAATATTTCCTCCTTCTATTCAGATAAAGTCAATAGATGGCAAATAACTGAGTTGATAAACATGTCAAGTGATGGCACTCATTTGTCCTGAAGTGGATAACGGTTTTTTCTTAGAACGTTTTTTTTTTTTTTGCTACTTCAACATCGTTATTTTATATAATTTTTGTGTCGTATCTATGTTGTTTTGTTTTATATCGTTTGATCCTGTAAGAAAAAGTAATCATTATATTTATCAAAGTGCACACCATGATATCTTAAAAAATGCATTAAAGTTTTTTTAAATCATGACTTTTCAGTCTTTCTGTTAATAAAAATAAATGAAGAATAATTTAAATATTTTATTAAAATTTCAATCACTGAAAAATTATGTTACAGGATTTTATTTGTAGAGAGATAAAAAAAAACCCAACAATGTTTGAATTTCTTAGATTGAGATATACGGCTATATAGTGAAAAACAATTAACTAATTATAGATTATAGAGGAAAGAGGATCCCTAAATCAATTATTATTATAAGTATTAACAACAGTTTATTTCAATATAGTTATTAATTTTAAATTGAAATGTTTTGAAATTTTTGTGTATTGGGCAGTTTCAAAATTATTATATTTTGTGGTCTTATTATACAATTTGTCAAACTGTAAAAACTATTTATAGAAAGTCATTTTAGTTTTTTTAACAGTTTCTAATGTTTCCAAAAAAAGAAGAAAATTAAAGAATTCTTTTTGTTTTCTAATATGTAAAGTTTATTTGTAACTTTTTTTTTTACGAAAATGGGGAGAAGGAGTCCTTTAATGCTCCTTATATTTTCTCAACATTCCAGAAATATTCCAGAAATATTTATCCTCTGGATAAAAAACGACAAAAAATTGTTTTTCTCTAAATCTGTACTAGGGAAATTACCGAAGCCAAAAACTTCCTATTGTTTAATTTTGAACCTAAAATTTCTGCTGTAAGCATGGTTCTTTTTTCTTAATTGCTTGATTAATTTATAATTATCACGAATCTCCTTTCCAATATTATTTGTTCTACATTTTACACAAGTTGAATCAACGTATCGAGTTTTACTTCAGCTTCAGCATATTTAACATTGCTAGTAATTGATCAAAATTATTATCATTTCGCTATATTATTTTGAATTTTTGTCCCTTAAACGTAGGTCATCATCCATAATTTTTTTTTCTCGATCGATTAAAAAGTTTCACTATCGAAAAATAATAAAACGGCAATCTCTTATGCTATCAATTCCAATTTTATCACCCGAAAATTTTAAACTTATTTTAAAAATTACTCCAACAATATTTGCTTTGTCCATCTCAGAAGCTTGAGTAGACTTTCGTGACAAAACATTTTTAGAAATGCTTTTGTTATTTAATGGGTTTACTCATTTTGATTTAAATATTTTACCAAATCGAGTCTATGATATGAGATAAGAGTTCAGGGGAAAACCCAATGAGATCATTCGTGCTAAAAAGAAATTCAATGACGATTTATTTGAATTATTATTATATTATGGATTAAACTTAGGCTGCCTCCATCTACACTGTTGATTATTTTTTTACAAATTTATTTATTTAAACGTTACGAATTACAGCACGGTGGATTGTAGATCTTCCCTCTATGTCTCCTGATAATCCCAGCAGTGTAAACTTGCCCTGAAGACGAACCACATGATTTGGTTGAAACTTAAGCAATAAAAATGACTGTCTTGATTATTTATCACCTATTTTATGAATAGTTTACGGGTATTTAAACAGATAGGAAAAAAATGAGGAAGACAGTAGATAGCACTTCAAAACAATATTTTTTGATACAAAGTATTATATTTTAATCAAATGAAAAAAAAAAGTGGAGAGGGACCGAAGCTCGAGGAAGAATAAAAGAGAGACTTGCCCCGGACGAAAGAGGACGACTAATTTTATTTTTGGATTAAGTAAAAAAACATTTTTTTTGGTCTTTGGTTGTTTTGGCCAAAATTCAGATAATGAGATACATGTTATGCGTTGATGGTATTTATCCAAAAACATATTACCTAAAATAGTGTTATAAAATTATTGATTTTCAATATCAAGGTATGTAGAAATATTGGATATAATAATTGAATCCCTAGTAATCACCACCAAATATACTGTGCATGTCTACTGTAATGAGAGAACATTAATGTATACATCAACGCAATTAACTACTTAATTAAAGTATTTATTAGAAATAAACTAACTAATATATATATATATATATTTTTTTTTTTTTTCTTTTGGCATTACAGACAGTATTGCCGTTTGTACGAGGATTCTGGTATTTTTATTTTTTTTTTCAAAAAAAAAAAAAAAAAAAAGTTAAAAGGCTTTAAAATATATGAATAGATGTACTAAGCAAAGCTCTGATCTAATTTTACTTAAAAAACAAAACAAACAATAACATTGGGCCTAGAATAGTAGGAATTTTCAATGAGCAAGCTTACGAGGATTAGGATTGTAGACCACGTAGATCTTGTGCCGCTTTAAAAAGCCTGATCCATCTCCACATCACACTAATATTATTATAGAATAAAAAATATTTAAAAAAAATTAATTTTAATTTATTGACTGAGATGATATATTTTAGTTTAGCACTTTTAATTTAACATATTTATATATGTTAAAAAAAAAAAAAAACGCTAAATAAAACGTCATGTGAATGTAACCCAATATGTTTGAGTACCATCTCAGAGAAAATATGGTTATTCTGTCAAGGTATTATATAAACTTTAGATAACATTAAAAAAAAAATATACCAAATAAAAATTTTATGTTTTTATTATATACTCATATGGCAATATTGATTTTCCATGCCAAAACCTCAATAAAGTAACGTTATTCTAATTTGAAGTCAATATCTTGTGATCCGTTTATATTCATATAAAGCTGTGGTAGGCTTTCATAGTTTAAGGTATTTTATTTGAAAGAAGGACCTAAAATTAATTATTTAAAAAAAAATTATATTATTTATTTGTTTCAAATCGTCTCCTGTATTTTTGGCAATACAGGCGTCAGCAGTATTAAGATATGCCTGCGTAGCTACGCACTACACACTGTTGTTTTTAAGACAAATTACACTTCCCCATTTTTAGCTGTTCTTTATTTCATTTCATGCTACTCTTTATTTTATTTTATGATGCTAACAAATTTATTTTATTATTATAATTTCTGTAAATAGCATACAACTAAGAAAAATATATTGAATACGATTCGATCAGCTGTTTATGTAAACAAAAACAACGCTATTTTCAGCACCTCCAACTCCAATGTCAAATGATTTAAAAACAAAAATTACTAAGATTTTCCATCATCGATGAAATAAATTATGATAGTATAACTTATTTATGCATTTTCTTGTTAATATTAAACAAATTTGAACGGAGAAGCTGTTCAACGGAAGTATTTTAAATTGAATATAGGTCTTGCACTTGGAGGGGGGAATCGAAGACGGAACAAGACGATGGTGGAGAAAATTAAAACAAGGTCCGCTATGATATAGTACCGATTTTTAATATACCCTATTCATTGAGATATTTAATAAAGCAAAGAAATTACGTAAATTTAATCTTTTGTGTTTTTATCTTATTGTCTTAGTTTATTTGTAACGTTTGTCACTTCAATGCCAGAACAAATATAGGTTATAAGTAGTACCTGAATTTCCTAAGCAAGAAGCAAGACGTGGTGTGAATCGGCTGTTGGGTCCTTTGCCACACTACAGTTTGGATTGACTATTCGCACTATAAATTGGCTTAACGAGATAGTTTTAAACCAATTGACAAGATTGTGTCACGTTAGCTATCTTTGTTGGTTTTTTACTTATTGTTGTACGAAATTGAACATTATAATTCAAAAGCTTCCTTTATGAATGGTGTTAGAACTATATGCGTCTTTGTTGTTGACGTGGAAGGTAAGTCATTTGAAACTGTCACGATGTATAATTAGAAGCAAAAGCGTGAACGTGTTTCGTAGAAAATAATATGCGAACAGTACTGTGGTCATTACCTAGTTAAAAAAAAGGCCAACCTTTATACGTAACGTAAGGAGCATTGTAAAAATTACATGCTTACCAAAGTGAGACGTATTTTTTACTTTTACTTACCTATACATGAAATATATATTGCGATCGTGAAAATTTTCGACTGAGTTTTCAACGGAAATAGACGATTTGAAGTCTCCTGAGTCCAAATAACCGTCTTTAAAACGGTCTGTATGTGTGTGTGTGTGTTTGTGTGTATGTGAACAGTCTGGCCCAAAAACGAAAAGTCGTACGAAAGTGAAATTTAATATTTAAGATATACCTTGTATGTTTTTGATTAAGCTCGGTGTATCATTGTATAATTAAGTGGTCTTTAATGTCAATTAGGTCTTATCCCCATTGATGTCACTTTATAGGGCTTAAATGCCCAATGTTCATATACGTCTTCCTCTAAAGTACCTTTAATATGGTTTATTTTAAATAATTAACTATTTCACATTATTAAGAGTTACGAAAAAATGCTAAATATAACTTTTGAAAGAATTTGTTAATTGAATAAAGGAGAAAAAAAATAAAAATGCTTATTCAGGTCGAAAATGAATCTCCGGAAATGCTTGTCAGAAGGTAGATGTATAATATATCGTAGAAGTATAGTAATAATCGATGTATAAAAACAATATCTAATATAGAAAGTTGAAGAAAGTAACGGAGAGTGGCGAAATAATTATAAAAAATAATCTCTGAAAACTAATATTATTTAACGTTAATCACGTGTTTTCGAGGAAATTAAATGAAATTTACTAACTAAATGTAAACTTGTAAGCAATTTAAGAGAGATCATCTCTACATCTTTAGGTAATTTAAGTAATTTTTATGCAAAGTTGAGCTTTAAGTGAAAATTGTGTGGTGCGCGCACAAGACGTTTGATTTTTCTTCCTCACTAACAAAGGTAGGAAAACATTGTAATAGAATATTTTAAAAATGATTGAATGTGGGTGGAACAATATCAGTGGTTGTGTATTATGATGATTTGGCACTGTTAAGCGAAGACACAGCAACAATAAGACTAAATACAAAAATGTTAATGAACCCCCGGAAGACCCGGTGTTGAAGTAAATACGGACAAAACAAATTATCTGACTAGTAGCAAAAATTGTGACATTTTTGGTGTTTTAGATATTAAAGAAAATACGTTTGAATGCGTTGTAGAGAAGTTTAAGTATTTAGGGTCTACGATAACAAGAAAAGTTGAAGAAGTTGAAGTGAAATTGACTAACAAAACTCTACATTCTGACCACTAATCACTGACAAGTAATTTATAATCCTTCTCGTAACCCTGACACTCGAGGCGTTTCGGCCAGTTTCGAGACGTGCAATGTAGTTGGCAGTATTCCTTGGTCACCTAAATAGTTGCTTCAGAAACTTCAGCTGTACCATTTCAATAGCATCCAGGTATCTTAAGCTCCATATTTTAGAAGAATACAAAAGGGTTGAAGATATCAAAAAGAGCTATTTTTGTCTCCCATGAATCGCTTCTACCCCTTCGCAAAATCTCCAATACTTTTCCCGTGGCAACAGAGGACTTCTGTACAAAATGCTCAGATGCCTTACTAAATTTTCCTGAGGAAGTGAAAGGTACTCCTAAGTAAGTATAGGCCTTAGTGTATTTCAACTTTTTCTCATACCAGTAAAGGGACTTAAGTTTCTTCATCCTGGAGAATTTATGGAATACTATAACTTTTGATTTTTCCTCGTTTACAGTCAGGAAGTTATTCTCGCAGTACTGTTGCAGGATCTTCAGTTTCTTTTGTGCTTCTTACCAAGTACCACTAAGAAGAAGAATATCATCTGCTAGTAAGAGCATTTTTACTTCATGAGTGCTATCGATGCTTATGCCAGTGCTGAAAAAATTGGATTATATCTGATATGAACAAGACGAAAAGTGTTGGATTAAGACTTTCTCCCTGTAACAGGCTAGATGTTATATCTATGCTTTCCGATAGTTGTCCTTTGTTACAATTTGAGTTGTAGCATTGTCGTACAGCACCTTCATTATCCTTATAAGTTTTCCTCCAAGTCCGAGAGAAAAGAGTTTTTCCGTAGCAGATTATGGTTGATGGAGTCGAAGACTTTGCGGAAGTCTATAAATGCAGCATATAAGTAGCTACCTTCAGGTCTAAATTTAATACCAATTAGTGACATTAGTGTGAAAATGTGGTCTGTGCATCTTCTACGACTCCGCTTGTTCTTTAGGTATGAGGCTTTCAGATTCAGCTCATTATATAACCCTCCTTGCCAGAATACTGGTAAATAACTTCTTAAATTGTATTTAAGAGGAATATGCCTCTGTAATTATATAAGTCTGTTATTATGTCCATTTGTGTAAAATCGTTGATAAAGAGTCGTTACACAGGCGGATTTACGGGGGAGGGCTTTCGGGCTGAAGTCCCCCCCAAAATGGAAAAATATAACCATGTTTTATGGGAAAAAAATTTAAATAATACCTCTTAAAGTATTATTGTTCGTGTAATTACATTTAAAAGTACTTAAGGAATAACTTAAACACCATTTCATATAGGTAGTTAGTTTCTTTCTGTTTTTCCAAAGTAATTATCGTTATTTTTATGAAAAAAAAGGTTTCGGGCTGAAGCCCCCCCAAAATTAAATCCTGGATCCGCTAGTGGGTCGTTATATGTTGGTCAACTGTTGGAAAGTAGTGGTCAGAATGTAGAGTTTTGTTAGTCAATTTCACTTCAACTTCTTCACCTTTTCTTATTATCGTAGACCCTAAATACTTAAACTTCTCTACTATGCATTCAAACGTCTAAATTGTCGCTTATGCCTGAAGAGAGGTTACTAAGGCTTTGCTTCACCAAATTAATTTTGCTGGATACAAGGAATCCTGATATATACTTTAATTGGATCACACAAGTCAGATCAATAGCTGCTCATTATGGCTGTAAAGAAGAGTTCGATAAAGTATACCCAACTGGATTATTAAAATACAGCGATGAAATATTGGAAAAGCTAAAAAACCATAACCTATCTAAGAACATCCATTTATAAATTTATAATCTATATATATATATATAGAATATCCATAAATTCCAACAACAATCCCACAATCCCATATATAGAACTATTTCCAGCTTCAATATTTCCAGCCCAGAGTCCTATTGGATGTATATAGCTAACATAAAAAAGCTAAGATCAATAAGTCAGTTAAGGGTTTCAAATCCCGAATTAATTAAGCTCTGTACGAAAAATAAAAGTATCTAATTCAAAGCCTAGGGAACCTGCAGTTTCTGTAAACAATTCATTACTAACAGCCTGTTCCATATCTTTCTGTACTGTGAAAAGCTAACAGACGACAGACACAAAGATTTACGAGCATTTCTCTCTGCACCAAGTGATGTAAACAAGATACAAGACATACTTCGAATCTATAACATAGAGAAACTTAATTAGATTTACTGGTTCATTATGTCAGCGTGCAATTCACTGGATTTCTTAAGCTCTGATGTTCCACACACCAACCAAGTGCTATGACTAAGGATAGTTGTTGGTCAGTTCAATTAATTGTTTGTTTATTTTTTGGTTTTATTGAAAATTTATATAGAAATTAATTGGAATTTAATGAAGTAATATCGTTTGGTTATTGTTTTTATAATAAGTCAATGTACAGTTATGATAAACTAGACACATGTAGGTGAAATAAAGTTATTCATATATGTATGATTTGTACAAGATTGTAAAATAATCTTTAACAAATAAATTCAATTCTATTCTATTCTAATAACAGACTAATAAGAGACATGACCATCCCAGAACATGAGGAGGAGACTAAAAAGGCGTTGGATGAGGGATCTCCTTCCTTAAACAACCTAAGTAATTGAAACAAGTTAGGGAAGAG
Source organism: Nezara viridula (assembly GCA_928085145.1). Taxonomy (NCBI): domain Eukaryota; kingdom Metazoa; phylum Arthropoda; class Insecta; order Hemiptera; family Pentatomidae; genus Nezara; species Nezara viridula. Next base: position 83,103,352 of record OV725080.1, on the reverse strand, counting down.
GTACTGCTGAGTAATTTCCTACCCCATGCTTGTCATGTCATTATTTCATGTATCTTCATCACATTTGCTGATTGTCAACAATAAGTTGACAGGCGAAAATACATATTTTATATACAAAAAATAAATTATAAAGATCTTGTGATAAAAATATTTTGTAGGTAACGAAAATGGCGAGGAAGCTATACTGACGTTACTTGGCAGACGTTTTGTTATATTGTAATGACTATTACTTGGGACTACACACAATGTTTAAACAGTTTATTACTAATTTAAAATAATATCTGTCGCATGCGTCCGTTACTTATTAAAGTATAATTTGAGGAACATCATGTCTTAATTTGCTTGAAATATTTTATTCTAATTCGCATACTGAAAAAATAAGGGGTGTGTAAACTGTAATTTTTACGATTTATGATAATATCTTTAAAACTGTAATATCGCCTTTATTTATGTTACCTTACAAAGGGCTTTATAAAATCAATTTGTATTCCTCTCAGGTTTTTCAAGCATTGATATCAATGGTGAATAGAAATATTAAATAATAATATGGAGAAGGTTACTCAACAAAGAAACCAATACCACTGAAGATAAAAGAGTTCATAAATTAAAAATAATTCGATCGGTTTTCCCAAGTTAATGTTCGACTCGCCGGTTATTTTTTGTTGTTTTTTATGGTTTATACGCTGTGCTTCTTTATATTAATAAGGAATTATAAAAAGAAAATATTTCAACACTGATCTATCAATAGCCGATGACGCAACTGTAAGCGATATGGGATTGTTCTAACAGTGCTGCAAATCTTTTATCCTACTTTCTTGTCTACTGGAAAACGTAAGTTCAGGCACGATCATTGACATGATTATGCTGCATGCCTCGAATGGCATTGGTTATTCTACTTAATATATTACGTAAATCGAGGGGAAAGGGATTTTCGTTAAAACAAGGTATAATATTTAACTGCATATGTTGGTGTGCACCTGGACTTCATCTTATGTAATTCTGTCCTTTATTGTCTGTTATCTCCTAAGCACGTTCCGTCTGCTTTGGTCCATTCTCTGTTCTATGGCCTCTTAAAAGTAGGTTCTGTTTGTTGCGAGGACTACAACTATTTTCTACCAAATGACGCCGAGGAAAACTATTTTTTGTAACGATAGGATCCAATTTACGTCAACATTGTAGCCGCTTGTGTTTTAAAGACGGGAGATTCCAAAGGGATGGACACCAATGGAAACGCCGCACTAGAATATAGGGATTCAATGTCTATGCCAAGACTATGGAGCCAGGCTCGAAAGACCATTAAGGAAGTGTGAGACTCAGTCGCCCAGAAGGACCTGTTTCGCTTAAGAACATGACCGTCCAGTAGGGAAATGCTTTCTCAGAGCTGTTGGGCCTTTTCTATGGAGTACAAGGTAAAGAATAAAGTAGTATGTTCCATTTCTCACTAAGACCTCTCCTGTCTTAGTGCTGTTGAGACACAATCCGGTCTTCAGGAAAGTCGTACGCTGGATAGTTGGCAGTCACACTTACAGATTCCGATTGCGTGAATGTATATATTAGAATACCATCATCTACTCCTTTATACGTGGACTCTGTCGCTAATTATTCGAAGCCCATAATTAAACGGTTTAGTCCATTGAAGGTCAAGTTGTCCAAGTCAGCTTAAACCTAACTTAATATTATGGTTTAAAATACCGGATTTGTTTCCTATACAATGCTACGAATAGATTGGATTCTTGGTTCAATCCTCAAAAGTAGCTGCCAGACCATCTTGTTTTCCACAGGAAGAAATGCTTCTCCTAAAGCTCTTATCATCTTAAACAACCCTTTCATATATTGTCGTGAAATGGTATTAGCATCCACAGTATTCGTCACAGTCACAGACCTTTGGAGATCCTATACCTCCAAATAAATAACATCTTCTTTTTGCGATCTCTCCTTAAATCCATAAAAATCACCTCCTCTTACTATCAAATAACCTAATTTTCCAGATACCAGTACTTCTTGACTGAAAGCCTCTGTTATGATAGAACTGTGACGTCCAAATCATTCTCTAGAAAGTAATGAAAACAGTACCTATTCCAGCCGAAACATGGACTGTTCCTTCTCTATGGAAGTTTCTGTTTCATAGGAACTGTCTCGAAATTTCAATAGCCTATTGTGGAAATAATTCTATACTAGAGGCTCTAGGTTCCTAGAGGTATTCTGCTTTTTATTAGTCACCAAACGCAATACGATAAGTAATTTATCGGAAACAGTTGAATCAGAATTTATCAAATCAATACAAAATTTTATCAATTAAATAATTTTAAAATTAGGAAATGGAACCCCCATCCCAGACTGAAACGACTAGAAACTGCTCGACATTTTCGACTACTGTAGCACTTACTGGACAAACGCTATAAACTTCCAACTATTTATAAAAGATTCATATATATATTACTATAATAAGGACTATTTGGACTTACGGAGTCGAGCTTTGGGGCTCTTCTAAACCATAAAATTCCTCTCGTATCCTATCCCTACAATCCAAAATCCTTCGTAAAATCCTCAATGCTCCCTATTTCGTCACAAATAAAATCATCCATAACGACCTTAATGTATCATATGTTTCCGATTTAGCTCAATCCAGATACTTCCATAATAAACTTTTGAACCATCCGAACCCAATTGTTTCCTCTTCTATTCCTGATAACCATCCTAGGCGTCTGAAAAGAAGATGGCCTCGGGACTTCTAATATAGAAATATAATTGGAGTGTAACCAATGGGTTTGGTAGTTTCTCTTCGTGTTGTACATGTCATGATACTTGTTTCATATTTCGTTGTTGTATTTATCATTTATACTGTTGTCAATTTCAATAATAAAAAAAAAAAAATTGGATAGACATTAAATAACATTTACCTGATTTTTAAAAAATATTATCCTTTCGAAAGGTTGTATAGTTACCAATAAATAATCAACTGTTACGGTATGGAAATAAATATATTTCAAAAACAATTGTTTAAAAGTAATAAATCAGCCAATTACTAAACTAAAATTTTATTAAATTAAATCATGTTACATTTGATATCGACAATTATCTTATTATATTTTATTTCATTAAATTCGATAGGAATTAGTAGGCATCCTCAGTGTGGGGCAACCGGGGCAATCTTCTCAGATCGCCGACTTGGATGTGCAATCTTCAGGAGTGCTTGCCACATGACAGAAATAAAAAAAATAAAAAATACAAAACGTATTAAACTAATTAATTTTTGCCTGTCTACTGTTGCTATATTAACTGTATTAGAAAAATGTTAAATGAAATCACATTATATAAAACAGATTAAGAAATAAATATAATTTTTTTAGGGAAGGGAATGACGTCACTTCCCGAGGGGCGCCGAATGGCTTCTAGAACCATTTTCTGTACTACAAATTATCATGCATCTTTACTAATTTTTCATATTTTTATAAAAATCGTCTTTCACCAGTAAAAATCTGGAGAAATTAATAAGCTTCAAAACGATCTAGAATATTAATATTCTACAATTAATATTAATTGTCTAAGGTTCCATAGAAAAACGGACAAAAGGCAGGTGAAGGAAGAGTAAAAAAAACTTATGAATTTTTTAATTTTTTAAACCATCGTATCCAATCTTTTCAATCCTAAATCCTTCGTAAAATCCTTAATGCTTCTTAATTTTTAACAAATAAAATATTCCATAATGACTTGAATGTTTCATATGTTTCCGATTTGGCCCAATCCAGATACCTATCTTTCCATAATAAACTTCAGAACCATCCCAATCCTCTCTTTTCTAGCCTTGCTTCCTTCTCGATCTCTGATAACCCTCCTAGGCGTCTGAAAAGAAGATGGCCTCGTGATCTCTTTAATTTAGAAACTTTATTAGAGTGCTACCAATGGGTAGATTCTCTACAGGCCTTGTCATGTCATGTATTTATCTGTATCACATTTGCTGAATGTATATTAAATGTACAGTTGTAAATTTCATAAATAACAATAAAAAAAAAGAATTCCAATTTTACATATTTATTTTTAATTTAATGTTTCTATTTAATTAAAGGGAAGAAATAGTTTTATATGATTGTCTATAAGAGTACTAAAAGATTAACCTTCGCATTTATCAACTCGATTCATTTTCAAAATGTTTATTGAATTGTCTTCTCTTCAATAACCTCATTTTACAATTACGCAACGTTTGAATGAGCGATAAAGAACAAATGAATTATAAATATTTCTCTGTCTCAATATGCAATAAATTGTGATGAAGGTCCCGTGAGTGGTATTCCTTCTCCATCCCATAGTTATTTCTGACAGCTAGGCCACTTGCTTAGGACAAATGCTCCCATCCCTAATATAGAAATATTGTCAGCGGGAGGTATACTACTTCGAGCAGTCACTGAATTTCATGGATACGTTACTGCATTTATTTAAATATTCAAAGGACTTAAGGAATACAATTAAATAATTATACTTATTGACAGGAACCTTTTCTGTTATCAACTAAAAATAGTAAATATTTTCTTATGTTAGAAAAGTAAATAAATAATAATAATAACTTTTACCCGACTACAGCGAAGTACCTAACGGGCCTGTATGCAAGATCCGAATATGTATGTAATTATATATTTTGTTCGCATTAAACTGATCAAATACCTAATCGGTGTACTCCGATGTAATTGAGAGAATTTTATATTCAAATTAAAATCTTGAATTGTGCCTTCCGATGCAAAATATGAAACAGTTCTTGCACAAAACAGTTTTCTTGTTAAAACGTGCCGATAATTTGAAGTGTATACAAATTTGCCACCATAACATCTGTATTGATGTAGAATGATCGTTTTATTATTATTAAAATATTTCAAACGACAGACAAGGTTTTTCAGAAGTACGTTGATAAATTTTAATGAGGAATATGTCACTTATTAATCTATTTGCCTTATATTTGTTTTGTTCATGTTGTAAATTAGTTTTCCGATACAATCGTTGATAATTTTGTTCCATAACTAATTTTAAGTTTCTATTACTTTCATATTTCAGTTTTAAAAAGTATCTCAACTTATGATTTTTAACTTTAAAACATATATAGTTTCATTTCTGTTTTATGGTTTGTCACATTTTGTTTTAATAATTTTGGTTTATGAAGGAAAATATATATATAAAAAAAATCGGAATAACTTACATTTAATTTGTAATCTTCCTCAAATTTCTTATTGAGTTTCTTAGTGTAGCCATATAAACATTTTTAAATTGTTTAGCTGTATTATTGCATTATTGGAGTTTTCCGATGCATGTTTTAGTTCCACTACAATTTTTTGTTGCATATGTTACAGTTTTTCATTGTGCATGATATGCCATATCCTGGGAGTTTTTACATCATGAAAATTCAGTTTCTGTTTATATGTTTGGTTTGACCGTCTACAGATTTTTACTTTAAATTATTCAGTGAGATTCCGTGTGTTTTAAAATAATTTGGGCTAAATACACTCAATAAAATATGTTTAAGTTATCAATTAAAATTAAGAGAGTGGGGTAGTTCATTGGTAGGATACTGATCTTCCAATGCTCAATGCCTCGGGTTCGAATCCCGGGTCATGGCAGAAAAAAATATTTATTCTTTTTCATCAGCCGTGGGGCGATCTTGGGATCAGGAGACCCTTTTGGGGTGCACCCAGCCTCTTTAAAGTTGGTAGCCTTAATTAAATAATTAATAAAGGGGAAAAACCTGGCGGTTGAGCGTGATCTCAGTCAAATGACCTCCTAGCACAACCATTGACTTAGAAATGGCACTTTTCCTAAATAGTACTGAACAAAAGACCCTTCACGGGTTCTAGTGGTACAGATTTTTGTTTTTATACATTGAAAGTTATGCAATGTATGTTCGAGCAAAAGGCTGGACCGATGTTTTGATCTAGTACACTTCCTTAGGATGGATAGAGTTATTTTCAGACGGTTTAAAAAAAAAAAATGTTTTTTTTTATATTAAAGTAACAATGAAACCACATATATTATCGCGGCTCTCTGGTTGGAAAAGGAAGATCTATACAATCATTAATTAATTTTATAAAATAAAAAAAGGGTTGTGTTTTATGTAAAACAATGAACTCTTTGTAATAATAATAATAAATACACAAACATATATATATGAAAAGAAGATGGCCACGTGATCTCCTAATTTAAAAACTTTATTAGAGTGCTATCAATGGGTAGATTCTCTACAAGCCTTGTCATGTCATGAATTTATCTGTATATAATAAATTAAAAAATGTAACAATAAAAAAAAAATGAATTCCAACTTTACATATTTATTTTTAACTTAATGTTTCTATCTAATTAAATGGAAGAAATAATTTAACCTTAAGAAATAGAAATAGTTTTGAAATAGTATATATAGAAATAGTATATATATATATATATATATATATATATATATATACACGTGTGTGTGTGTGTGTGTGTGTGTGTGATATGACGTGTCAGGCATGGGGAAGGAGAGTACTCAGCAGCTTTTATTTTTTACTTTTTTTCTGGCTTGATTCAATTACTTCGCTTGGTTAAGGAAGGAAACCTCTCATTCAGTTCCTTTTTAGTTTCCTCCTCATATTCAGGGGTATTATTAAGCTATTGTAATGTCTGTATAAAATCGTTGGAAGTGTGTCCAATAATATTCTATTAAGATTCGCTTTAATTATTAAATTAATAATCCATATGGATATATTAATATCATTGAATTAATAAAACACATTAAATATTGTGTAGGAGGGGCACATTGTATTATCTTGCCCCGGGCACTGATACAGCTGACGACGGCCCCCTTTCATCTGACATAGATAAAACTAGAAACAAAATAAATTAACGAATATTCTCTGGATATCGAGTGTCTGTCAATATTTTTAATATGTGCTGGTAGAAAAAATGTTTTTTTTTTAATAATAATAAATTTGTTTATTTATTATATACCTTGATTTAATTCAGCGACAAGCTTAATATTTTTTTCCTTATTTACGAAAAATAAATTTTAAAAGAAGTGAATTTTCGTTGAGCCGTGATTTATGATGGCGTTATGCAAGCATTGTGTGCTGTACGAAATTATCATCACACTATCTGCCGCTGTTCTGTAATTTTATTTTTGATTTTTAGAACTAACACGTTTACATAACTGCTCCCGCATCAGGATCAAAAGTCTGAAAACGTGAGTTCTGAAATTAATTTCTCGAATGTAGGCACGAGTATTTTAACTATATAAAAAAGGACATGCTCAGGGTGGAGGCCAAGAATAACTTCAAATAGTAGTGGAAACTATTTATTGAATTTTGACGTTTCGACAAATATTCAGTTGATATATCTATTCACACAGTTGGGGACTTTTTTAATCGACTTCTAAAATTGTCTGAGTAGTTTACACATCTCGTGACACACTGAGGACTCCGTATTTCCGAAACCACCAGCATACCCATGATTTAATTTTGAGGGGAGGATGCTTCAGCCCGGAAGCTTTTTTATTCATATATATATATAAAGATAAATACTTATCGTTAGATTTTTTTTTTTTTTTTTATATCCTTTTATTGAGAAATAATACATTTTGCCACATTTAAGGGCACTGAGTACTAAAGCTGAGTGAGGCCCATTCATTCTATATATACAATGCAATAAAAAAAAAAAAAAAAAAAAAATAAAAATAAAAAATAAAAATATATATCTATATAACAAAGGTAAAAATTATAAAACCAAAGAAATGTAACTTGAAATCAAATTAAAAAAAAAAAAAAAATACAGAAATTGGTAGCAAATTAAATAAGTCATAAGTAAAACAAATAAATATATAAAAAAGAAAAACATTCATACTTAATATATAAAAAAGAAAAACATTCATACTTAATTTATCGTTAGATACTAACTACCAACATGAAATGGTATTTAATTGATTCTTGAAGTCCTATTAAATGTAATTACACGAACAATAATACTTTAAGAGATAATTTTTTAATATTTGTTTTCATAAAACGTGGTTATATCATATCATATTATCATTTTGAGGGGAGAGGGGGAGGGTACTTCAGCCCGAAAGTCCCCCCTCACCTGTGCTCGTAGATCCGCCTGTGCCTGGAACTCGTTGTGTACAGTTATTTTTTTTTTAAATTTATTTATTCATATTCTATGCAATTTGAACCTGCGCTGCAGCGCATCTAGCAGCTTTGTTGTATTTATTCTGTTTTGGCCTATTTGCTTGATTTTGATTTTATTTATATAGTAGGTCTCTTGTCCATTTTCTTCTTAATATGCGTCGTTCGGGTAACAGGGAGCAGTAGGATTGGAGTGATTTTTGGTTGAAGAATGAAATGTAGTGTATTTGTCGTGAATGTAGGATTTTACTATCGGGGTGTTTACGTCGTTATGTATAGTATTATTTGAAATATACCAAGGTGCGTTAACAATGTTTCGTAAAATTGTCGATTGTGCTCTTTGTATTTTGTTTATGTGTGTTTGTTTGGCCGAATCCCAAACTTCTGCTCCATACGTCCATGGTGTCAGTAAGGTGTTGTAGATCAGTCGCTTGTTTCGTAAGTTAAGTGAAGATCTGTAGTCCAGAAGGGTTGGCTATATCGTCTAATAAGTTCTTGTCTTTTTTAATTTCGTATGCATGTTCTAAGTAAGTCTTTTGTCGAAGATACCGTACATAGTTCTTGGAAGGAACTGGGTTATTGTCAATCGTTATGGGTCGACATGATGCTTTCCTAAGAAAGAATTTATAGTGGAGTGACAGAATACCAAATAACATAATTTTTCACACAAACAGAGGATAATCTCAACTCTACTATATTTTAAAACAAACCTCAAATAAATTGAAATGCAATTAAAACTTATTAAGCCAGGAAGTTTTTATTAGTTAATAGAAAAAAAAGAAAAAAAAAAAGCAACCTGTACCACTACAACCCAACCCATAAAGAGTCTTGGGTTCAGTACTATTTAGGGAAAGCACTGTTTCTTGGTCTACGGTTGTGCAGGGAAGTGATTTGACAGATATCATGCACAACCGTCAGGTTTTCCCCTTAATTAATTATGTTAATTAAGGTGACCCACTTTATAGAGGCTGGGTGTGCCACAGAAGACCCCCTAGGATCGCTCCACGGCCAATGACAGAATGAATAATTTTTTTGCCACGAGCCGGGATTCGAACCTGGGACCTTTAGTATTGGGAGTTCAGTACCCTATCACTGAGCTCTCTCACCCCTTTTTTAAAATAAAAAAACATCGTGGATAATAAAAAATACAAGATAGCATAAATTGGCTGCTCAAAAATATCCTTTAAATGGTTTTAACATAGACAAACTCTACTTGTATTTGAAGAAAAATTTGTCTATTTTACTATGAAACAATTTTTAATTACCTAACTTAAATTTCTTTTTGTGTTATCGCTCTTAGCTAATTCTTATAAAAGAGAAAACCTGACCACCTTAAGAAAATAATAAATTGGACTTAACTCCTTTACCGTTCGAAATCGGCCCATTAATACATCAAATGAAATTTTTTGTTGGAAATTTTGTGTAGAATCACTTCCCAGAGTTTGCCCATTACTGAGACATTTTGTATTCTAAAAAACACACTTTATTTTTAATAATAAATAATAATAATAAAAAGGCTTAGCGAAGCCGAAGGTTCGATGCCGACACCACCAATCGCTTATTACACACCTCCCTCCACCATTCGCCGTCCAAACCCAGTCCCTTCAGATCGGCTTTAATGCAATCTTCCCACCTTCGCTTCGGTCTACCCCTCGGACGCTTACCATTCGGCACAGCAAATATTAACCTTTTAGGAATTCTCTCGTTACTAAGTCCAACAACTTTACAAGCCCATTTGATTCGCCGCGATGAAATTATCTCAATTATATTACTCGGATACATTTCACGCAATTCGGCGTTGTGTAACCGTCTGAACTCTCCGGTTAATTCATCCTTCTTCGGTCCGAATATTCTACGCAATACTTTATTTTCAAAAACCTTAAGACGCTGCTCATCCCTTAATGTAAGCGGCCAAGTTTCGCACCCATAAAGAACTGTAGGCAGGATAATTGTTTTATAGATTCTAATTTTTAAGTGTCGGGACAAGAGGCGCGAACTAAGTAGTTTTGTCACAGAAAAATAACAAGCATTTCCCGCCTTCAGTCTAGCCTTAATTTGTTCTTCAATTTCGTTTTTTCTAGTTATCGTAGAATCTAGATACCTAAACTTATATACCTGTTCAAACATATTACCATCTATATCGATATCACCAGTAGTATCGCCATTTTTGCAGCTAACCATATATTTTGTTTTATCCACGTTTATTTCGAGTCCTAGTTCTTTACCGGCTTTCATTAACGTTGTCGTATTTAGTTTTATAGTTTCAAGGTCTTCGCTTAACAGTACCAGATCATCCGCATAGCCCAGCACGGGATGCCTCCCTAATGCCATGTTCTAATGCCAATTGAACAGGACAGGAATCCCCCTGTTTTAAACCCGAACGAACCTCAAATTTTTCGGACAGATTATTACCTATTCTAACTTTATTGAGTGTCTCCATCAAGCACATCCTGACTAGATTTATTAATTTTTTAGGAATCCCCTGCTCGATTAGAATATTATACAGTTTCTGGCGGTCAATAGAATCGTAAGCCTTTTTAAAATCTATATACAGCTGGTGAACAATACCGTTGTACTTCAATTTTTTCTCTAATATTTGCCGTAAAGAAAATATTTGATCAATAGTCGAACGATTCCGTCTAAATCCGCATTGGTAGTCTCCGATAGTTTCCTCGGCGTATTCCGTGATTCGACTGATTAAGATTAAAGTAAATATTTTATAACATACCGGAAGGAGTGAAATTCCTTGATAGTTATTACAATCCGTCCTCGGACCCTTTTTGTGAATCGGAATAAGAATGGATTCTTTCCATTCTTCAGGTAATTTCTCATTCACTCAGATCTTTTTAACCAACCGATGTATTTTAGAAACTCCAGCTTCCCCGCATGCCTTGATTAGTTCAGTAGGGATATTGTCGGTTCCCGCTGCTTTATAAGATTTTAATTTTCGGATAGCTATTTTAACTTCCTCTTTACTCGGTCCTTCTATTAACGGTTCAGCACTCTGGTACTCAGAAGGAGTACACAGATCATAATTTCCCGTATTTAAAATATTGTCAAAGTGGTCCTTAAATTTATTCAAATGTCAACCGAATCGGTCAGAATATTGTTATTATCATCCCTAATTCCAGATGTTACGGACCCTACACATTTACGTGATCTGTTTATACCTTTGTACATGTCTCTTACGTTATTTTCGATTCTATTAGTTTCTATTTCAATTATTTTATTTTTAAGATACTCCCTTTTTTTATTTTTGAGCAATTTTGTCGTTTCGTTCTTTGAGATTCGGAAGTATTCCAGATTGTCTTCGCTAGGATTATTTAGAGCTTTCAATTTAGCGGCTTTTCGTTTTACGCACATGTTTAAGCAATCTTCATCAAACCACGGTTTGTTATTCTTATTTTCCTTTTTTCCTAGACACGAGTTACTACCGACCGCTTTAATATTATCTCTGATCTCTACCCATAACTTGTCAATATCCTCGTGGTCCTCGTCAGGAAGCTCTAAAGCTTCAAACCTATTCTTAACATCTAGCTCGAATTGGGTTCTAATTGATGGATTTTTTAATTTGTCCAAATTAAAATTCTCAAAATCGAAACGATTTTCTTTTCTCTTTTTTATATTAAGTTTTTGTCGAAGTTTCGCGATTACTAATTCATGATCCAACCCACATTCTGCTTCGCGATAAGACCGTACATTAATTATACTGCTTTGCCAGTTATATTGTATCAAGACATGATCGATTTGATTTCGTGTTTGCGAATCCGGTGATGTCCAAGTATATTTATGAATATCCTTATGTTAAAACGTCGTACTTTTAATTATCAGGTTTTTCGAGATGGCAAAGTTTATCAGACGGATCCCATCACTTTCTTTTTAAACAAAAAAATAATGATTTTTCTAATATTTTTCATGTAAAGCAGTGGAAAAAACACAAATCTTAAATTTCCTACTTTTCTACTGAAAATTGAGTAATTGTTTATATGAACTTTTTTGTAGATGTCTACTTACTATCAACCTTATTTTCCTCTAATTACGGAACAATCTGTATATATATTTCAGATAGGTGGCTCTATATAAAATGGAGGAGCGAAATCAGAATATATGTTCAATATGCAGAGTATGCATAGGAGGATGATCTAATTTCCGTTTAAATAAAATTATAAAATGAAAAAGTATTTGTGCATCATTGTCTTTCTTTTGTAATTGCTCATTAAACAAACAATGGTAAATTTAATTTCTTATAGCAATCAAACGCGGCTCAATGGCAGGTGTCTGTTTATATTGTTTAAGAAGTTACAAATATTTGTTATAGAGATAACGAAATACTCACGCAATCACACATGCTTAAGACGTCTGCATAAGTACAAACAAAAAAAAAAAATTTACAAGTGCAGAAAACAATTTGCACAAGCTCGGCTATGTTTCCAGGCTTAAGGTTTTTTGTTTTTTTTTCGAAAATCACAAAAAATGTTATTAATACAACTTTAGCTATCTACAAGAAATTTAGCAGGAATTCAGGGTCACATAAATTACACAAAATGACATCAACGGATCACCTTCGTAAACGAACTACAAAGGAGATAAAAAATAGAAACCTATAATGAGTTTTTGTTTATTTATTTCTTATGCAGGCATTAAATAAACCATTCATACGGCTTTGAGGAGCAATAATTCAGCTTTCCACCGATATAGTAAAATCAAATTTGGAGAACATCCCGAAGAGTTATGAATGATCGGAAGAGTGTTGTGTTCCACCAAGACACAACGCTAGACTCCACACCTCATTGGTCACTCGCAATAAATTATTGAGCCTTGTATGGAATCTTTTCCCCCAACCTCCATATTCACCAGACCTAGCTCCAAGTTACTAACACTTATTCCGGTCTTTGCAGAACTAGATGAATGGAAAGAAATTCCAAAAGGAAGAGGACTTCAAAAACCACTTGGATCAGTTTTTTAACAATAAACTCTATGAACATGACATTATGCAGTAAGCGGTGAGAAAAAGTCATATTAAATAATGGTCAATATATTGTAGATTAAAATAAATTTTATGTCTATAGTACATTGAGTTTTATTTCACCCTGAAAAACCGAAAAGACTTATTTGCCAACCCAGTATAATAGAATTTTTAGTACCTTAAAATTTAATCTTAATATCTTAAATTTCAAATAGTGCCCAAGACCACTTCAAGTTGTACATTAAGCGTTATTCGGGAAATTGAAGATTATTAAAGCCCAACATGATTTTAACAGGTTATCGCTTTCAAGATAATTGTTGAATCTATACACTTTAATAATCATGAGTCAATTTACAATAATTTTGGGAGATAAATAATGTACAATCATAACAAATCTTAATCTTTATTTGCTTGAAGTTTGGAATTAGTCACCCATTTTCGAATCTGTTGTTATCCATTCTTCTTATCTTCCAAAAGTACTGTAAATTGATAACAGCAACTAGCCTTCAACTAGATAAAACTTGAAAATAATCTAGAGGACTAATCGCTAATTGATAAAACAATTAATGTAATCTGATATTTTTTTTCTATTTCAATCTAGATATGGATTTGAGTTTATGAATCGAAATGGACAGAGCTCCAATTAATTACGTAAGAATTAACGATTCTTGTAAACTGATTTGTAGTTTGCATGCAAGCTGGAAATGTGCCAAGAACAAGTTATATTAAAATAGAAAATATATAATTATGATAATACGTCATAAATTAAAAAAAAAATAAAGAAATAAAAAAAAGATAAGAAACTTCCTTTCCTTTCTACACTTATTTTTTCAGAATGGCGGCACTCCTAAAATAGAATAGATATGAGCCATGACCCAGCCAGCGAAATATTCATACAACATGTCTTTATTTATATAAAATAATAGAGGAATAAATATATTTTGTAAATGCACTTAAATAACTGTTCATTGTTCTTTCAGTTAAGGTTATGACGAATACATAATTTTATTTCCTGAATCATTCATTTTCCGAATGAAAATTATAAAAAAAGGAATAATGAAACTATAAACATTTCTCACACTTCTATTTTTCCCTTCTCTTTATATTGTGTCTCAATTTTGTGTCATTAATATATTTAATATACTGTGTTTATTCTTTCTACTTTTATTGACCTTAATGCATCGGACATTAAATATACACAATTATTGCATCTGAATTTATTATACACTTTTCCATATTAATATGTTATTCAATAGTTCATTAATAATGCATTATTATTAGTATTATTGTAATGTTTTAATCATTTTATTTTTAAAATTAAATAATCATATTTCCCTACCAGTTACACATGGTTATTATTAGTTATAGTTTATGATTGTTTCCGTTCATATTTTCGATTTTTCGTATGTAGGCTTTGGCTTATATAAGATATTTTGTAACAACGCATGTTAAAATGGCTAAAAAATACCTTATTTTGAGTTTGCAATATTAAAATTGTTATTAATCGTACTGAATAAAATGTTTTGTTATCTGTTCATTATCTGTTAACTGAATGAATGAACGAGGCTCTATTCTATTATTTGTTACCACTCAATAACATTGTATTAAAAATCCTGAATATTTCAATATGATTAAAAAAAATATATTTGTTTCTGTTAGTTATTTTATGATTAGTATTCAAAAAGAATTAAACATATATTTTAATTCATTTATTTAAAATAATACACCTTAAAATTTACGCCACATTTCGCTGTGAATCTTAAAATGGAATGAATACTGTAAATTGTTAAAAAATACAATATTTCGGTTTTATAATTTTTGATATTTTTATTAAATGTCCAACATTTTTTAAATGTCCATTATTTGTTCACCGAATGAATTTCTTATTCTATTATTATATTCTCTATTCTATTATTATATTCTCTTATTCTATTATTATATTCTGGTGAACCTGTGTAAGTTCTGAAAAAAAAAAAGTTTTTATTTAGCGCTTAGAGGCGTAAAACACCGAGGTCATCAACGCCTATCTAATCTTCATTTCAATAATCTCAACAATAAATTATTAATAAAAAAAAACAAATAATTTAAATTTCGTTTATGAAAAACGTTAACTATAAGAAAATTGATCACTGATCTTATTTTAATTTCGCCATTATTTAAAACTACTGACGAAAAAAGTTTTATGTGTAAAATCCTGGATGTTTCAGTATGATTAAAAGAAAAAAAAAAAGAATTCGTTTATTGTATTTATTTGTTGATCGTTATTTATGGCTTGGTACGTAGAAAGATTTAAACATGTATTTTAATTAATGTAAATCATAATTTACTCCTCAAAGTTTATGGCTCACTTTGCTGTGAAGTAATCATATTTTTTTATTTTTTGTAGCGTATTAGAAAAACTACTCGATTGTTCCGGTAGTCGAAATCTGCAAGATCTTCCGGTTTAAAACAGAACTCCGGATTAATATTAAGAAACTGCGAAAAATGCTTTGTTGAGATCAACAATATTTATCATAATAAAACTAAAAGGCGAACGATTTTATAAAAATATAAATAATACAAAAATAATTTTTGCCTGTTTATACAATCCTACATTGCAAAATGTATTAAAAATACTATAACTCGTTTAGAATTGTTGGAACCTCTTTAACTGTTTCTAAATGACGTTAGAGCTATCTTGTCAGGTTATGCACACTTTACATAAGCGCATATAAATAGAACAAAAGCTATACAAAGAGATATGAAACCACTCGAGAGGGGGGATCCTTTTTTTATCTGTTTTCGCTTACGATCATTTTAACCGCATCATTTATTTGAGTGGACAAGGAGTGAATACATTTGATGATAACTATTGTGCGTAGTAATAATCTGTCGTAACTATTAGAGGTATTTCAGCATTGTTCAAATAGATAGATGGAAAATAAAATCTGTTATAACGATCAAGATTTAAATCGTGGGACCTTACTTGTGATGTGGATCTGCTACTGTAGTTGCTTTGACAATCTGGACACAACTGAGGTTTTTTTCGTCCTTCCCCACCTCTTATATTGGAGATGGCACAGGATAGATTCTGTTATGTAGTAACGATTCACACAAACCATTATAAATTTGTATGTCCACAGTAGGTCTGTCATTTTGCGGAAAATGTCTTCCGCAAGTGATTCCTATATTTCGCTTGTCATTGGATTGAAGTACAATGCAGTTGATTTTTTAAAAATTATAATTTATGTGTTAATCCGATAATAGTTATATTAAATAGCGTACGGTTATAGCATGGGAAAACGTAAGAAGCGATAAAAAACCGACAAATATTTACACTTGAAAAAACTCTTGAGATCTGTAGATAATTTAGAAGGCATTGATAAAAGTTTAGTACACTTTTCCATTATAATAGATATAACATTAAAGAAAATTTGGATAGTATTAGCTCAAAACTCTAGAAGATAAATTTTAAAACACATTAATTAATTTCATTGCAGAAAATAAACTAATTTGATTTATGAGACAATTTATTCCATATTGAATAACGTTTTCAATGATGTTCCTACCTAGATGTGAACAAGGATGATTTTATAAAACTTTTATCGTTTAAGAAAAATTGAGCGCTCAACATTTAATTTAAATTATAAATAGTTGATAATATTTTTTATCAAATGGACTAGACTTTTTAAATCAATGATTTTTTTAATCGTGAAAAAATCAAATTAATAAAAAAATTATTGATTCACAACTCAATTAAAAAATTATATTTATATTAAATCGTCAACCTTAGAAATAAGAAAATTTCTAATATCATAAAAATATAATTGAATATAATATTAATTACTTAAAATTACATATAATTTTGTAAATAGTTTTGATTTTACATATATTTCTATAATTAGCTTATTAAATTTCAAAGAATATTTTATTTTTTTCTGAATAAATATACTCCAAATTATTAAATGAAAAATGTTCTTGACAAGCTAAGATAAGAAACGACAGCATTATGGCAAAATGACCAAGCAGAAAAACACGTATATTCGGAAACCAGATGATAAACCGAAGTTTATATTACAAGATATAAAATAATAACGAAATCGTGTCCTGGTGCCGCGGCAGGAAGAAGGGTCGGGAAAAATAAATAAAGGAGATAGAAAAAAAAAATAGAAGCTAAATAAAAATTTATGTTTACAAATTGTATAAATTGTGATAATTCATTTTCTTCATCGTAGTATTCATTATAGGATGGTGAAAAAAAAAAAAACTCAAAGCTGTTGCTCCCCATGTTTTATTTGTTTTCTGGTTTCATTTGGATATAAAAGTGTGAGGTTTACAAACTGGTTATCAAATTTTATATTTACTTTCACAAAAGTAAATATGAAAATATATAGAAAATTTACACTCTTTCTATATGTTAGGTTATAACTGGGATGGGAACTTCTAACTGAAAATTCTTACAAGCTTGCAAAAGTTTGAATGTGTAGTAGGTGGTCATCAGCGACTTGTTTGAAGGAATTTGTAGATGTGGTCTGAGGTATGGAGATAAGTAAGGAGTTCCAAAAAGAGGTAGCACGAATGATGAACCATTTGCTGATGGAAGTGGTTTTATGGGAGGGAATATGCAGATCTGTAGGTTGAGATCTGGTATTAACAGAGTGGATAGAGGGGTGTAGAGTAAGGAGTTTTAGAATGTAGGGAGGATTTTCGGTCCTGAGGACTTGGAAAAGGAAAACACCAAGAAGGAATTGCCGTCGGGATGGAGCCACTTCAACTCGGTTTACAAGCAGGAAACATGGGAACGCCTGAGAAAATCCTACACATAAATTCATTTTCGACCTAAATAAAGATTTTCCCTTTTATATCCATTTTTAATTATCAAATTCTTTCAAAAGTTATATTTAGCAGTTTTCGTAACTCTTAATAATGAGAGATAATTAATTATTTAAAATAAACCAAATTAAAGGTACTTTAGAGGAAGACATGTTCAACATTTAAGCCCTCTAAAATGACATAAATGGGGATAAGATCTCAATGATATTAAAGGCCACTTAATGATACAATGATAAACCGAGTTTAATCAAAATTGTTGGATATATATATATATATATATATATATATATATATATAACATATATAGGTAAGTGAAAGTAAAAAAGTACTCAATTGATCATTAAGGTTTCTTTATCTAACCGCTTCATTCCTCGAAAGTTGAATTATTAGATGAATCTAACATTTAATCAACATAAACTCCTGGTAAATATATTTTGAGCTTCGTATTAGCTAACTTCTTTTATAGCAGCATTTAAACCATTTACAACCGCAAAACTATTAACGTTACACAATATATAATCAACGATAAAATACTCTCATCTTTAAGTGAGATAATTTTATTTTGAATCCAGAAATGAATGCGGACGAGATAATGAAAAATCATTGAACGTTTTTATTTTATATCTCCAATTTTAATTGTTTTACTTTAGTCGGGTTTGTGATATTATGAGTAAGAATAATCTTATATATCATATTAACCACTAAATTTCTAATGTCTTTCGTATGACTCAGTTAAGTCCTATTGAAGTTATCACAATTTTTGGGATTTTCGAGGAAAAAAAATAGCATGCAAAGATAAATTTTTTAAAAGTATAATTATTAGTATAAAAATATATTCGTATAAAACAGAAAAAAGGGATCGAATAACAAGATCATTGAATAATTTATATATCTATACTACTTAATATTTAAGTCCAGGCAAGATTATTATTTTTAAATGGAAAAACGGAAAATTGGATACGAACGAAATAAAACAAATTATCCTGGGTAGATTTTTAATAAATAGGTGTAATTTATAAGACGGTTGATGCCCTGAAATCAGGTTGTGGGAATACCTATGTCGACAATACTATTAGAAATTTTTTGAAGACATTGTTCGCTAAGCTGAAATAACAGAGGTCGATAGAAAATTTACAAATTTATAATAATACTGAAAATGATTTCAGTCGGTCACATGATTGACATCGATAAATTTTCTACGTGGTATGTAAAACTATCGATAATATAATAAATGGATAAATGATAATGTAAAATTGTTGGTTGGTTGGAACGATCGGCAACCATGTCACCCAATATACATAAAATGTTAACTACATGGATCTGTAGGTCATTAAGTATGCTGCGTTGAATGACGATTGTCCGAAGAAGTAGCGGAAGAATAAGGATAATGGAATAAGCTTTTCCGAGCATATACAAAAAACGCGGAAAATCTTCTTACAGAAACTGAGATTTGGATTTAGTTAACAAATTATTATTTACGACTTGCCCACTCATTTGAGGTAAACATGAAAAAGATCAGCTAAAACATCTACAGTCTCCTACAGTTTAAACCTGTGGTCCACTCCCAGAAAACAAGATCTTGTGTTTCCGATCTTTATACCCCTTCACATAGAACTAACACAATCGTCATTCAACGCAGCATACTTAATGACTTATCAACATAACTTAAGGAGTTTATGTTGATTAAATGTTAGATTCATCTAATAATTCAACTTTCGAGGAATGAAACGGTTAGATAAAGAAACCTTAATGATCAATTGAGTACTTTTTTACTTTCACTTACCTATATATGTTATATATATATATATATATCCAACAATTTTGATTAAACTCGGTTTATCATTGTATCATTAAGTGGCCTTTAATATCATTGAGATCTTATCCCCATTTATGTCATTTTAGAGGGCTTAAATGTTCAACATGTCTTCCTCTAAAGTACCTTTAATTTGGTTTATTTTAAATAATTAATTATCTCTCATTATTAAGAGTTACGAAAACTGCTAAATATAACTTTTGAAAGAATTTGATAATTAAAAATGGATATAAAAGGAAAATCTTTATTTAGGTCGAAAATGAATTTCGGGAAATACTAGTCTGAAGGTATACGTATAATATATCGTTGGAAAGCAGAGAATTTTAGAATAAAACAATATCTAATATAGAAACCCGAAGAAAGTAATGGAGAATGACGAAAAACTATAAAATAATTATCTTCTTCTTCTTCTTTGTCTTCCTCTTATGCCATTAATTAGCGTCGAGGAGCCTCAACCAGTGCAGCCACTCTTCCCGGTCCCTGCTTAGTCGCTTCATCTCATTAAGGGTTTTGCCTCTTTTACATCCAATCCTTTGAATGTAATCCTGGAACGTGAGTCTGGGGCGTCCGCGTGGTCTCCTTCCTGTGGGTCGAGCCTCTAATATCCTTATAGGATTCAAATTCTCATTCATGCGGCAGACGTGTCCAAACCACTGGAGTTGCCGTCTTTCTAAAGTAGTTTTAAGTTCGGCAACTCCTAGCTGCTCTCTAATGCTTTCATTCCTAATGCGATCCCTTCTAGTTCTGCCAACAGATCTGCGAAGGAACCTCATTTCTGCTGCCGTTATGCGACTAGAGTGCCTGTCTAGCATTGTCCAGCTTTCTCCGCCGTAGGTGAGTGTAGGTAGGTAAACAGACTTATATACGTGCATTTTGGTCTTCTTGTCTACTTCGCGATGGCCGATAATGCTATTAGTAGTCTGGTAATATACCTGATTCGCCTTACATATTCTACTTGATATTTCGGCGTCTATCTTACCAGAACTACTAATTACGGTCCCCAGGTAGGTATATTCAGTCACCACCTCAAGTGTCTCGCCATTGCAGATCAGCTGAACATCTTCTCGCTCTTCCCTCGTCATAACCAGCACTTTACTCTTGGAGGTGTTAATTTGCATCCCTTTCCTGAGCAACTCTTCCTCCCACTCTACCAAAGCTTGTTGTAGTTTGGTCTTTGTGTCGGCTATTAGGACTATGTCATCCGCGTATAGAAGGCTTTGTATGAGGACAGTTCTCAGATTCCACTTCCCAATTGTTGTCCACGCAGTTCGGCGTTTACAGATTTTGTGGATTTCATCCATTACATTTATAAATAGAAGGGGACTTAAGCTATCTCCCTGTCTAACTCCTCTCGCAATTGGAAAAGGTTCCGATTCCATACCGTTCATCCTTACCACTGCCATGGCTCCTTGATAGGCTGACTGTATGGCCGCCAGCAAGTCTCCAGGTACACCCTTGGCTATTAGGGCATTCCAAATTTCTTTTCTTGGAACCACATCAAACGCTGACTTCAGATCAAGGAACGCAAGATACAGATTTTTATCTCTGTCCCAAGCTTTTTCAGCAATATTTCTGAGAACAAAGATGTGATCCTGCGTCTGTCGGCCTGGACGAAAACCAGCCTGTTCCGCTTCTAACTGCCCTTCCACAATCCGTCGGAGTCTCCTTTCTAGTATGGAAGTATAAAGTTTATAGACCACTGATAGCAGACTAATGGGTCTATAATTTTTGCAATCTGTCGTGCATCCTTTTTTATAAATCGGGAGGATTATACAATATTCCCAGTCCATGGGAATTTTCTTTCTGTCATATACTTCTTGGAACAGCGATTGTAGTGCTTTAAGAAGTTCTTGACCACCGAATTTTAAATATTCTGGTGCGATTCCATCCCTTCCTGATGCCTTACCTCTTTTTAGCTTATGGATTGCATTTTCTATTTCTTCTTCCTCTATAACCTCCAGGCTTTCTTGAATATTGGGCTCTTGTTCTTGATAATGGTCTGTTTCTGGATTTTCGGAGAATTGTTCCTGGAAATATTCCTTCCATCTGCCAAGGATCTTTTCCTTGTCTGTAAGTAGGATTCCATCGCTACCTTTTACATTTCTAATAGGCTTGCATTGTTTTCCTCTTAACATCTTAACTTTTCGCCAAAATGTTCTTATAGATTCGCGGTGATCCTCGCTCAGCCTTTTACCAAACTCCTCCCACGACTTCTTCTTCGCCTGGCGTATGGCTACCTTACATTCATTCCTGGCTATTCGATATAAGTGTAGCTTTCCTTCAGTTCTATCCATAAGGTATGCTTTCCAGGCAAGCTTCTTCCGAGAAACCAGTCGTTGGAGATCATTGGTCCACCAGTCTGTCCGCTTTCCCTTGCCAGACACTCTCTTCTTCCCACAAACTGTATTTGCTGTTTCCAGAATACATATTTTCAGTGCCTTCCTTATCTCTTCCACATCTCCATCGAATGACGTTTCCCTTAATTTATTTTCCAGGCTTTCTGTAAAGAGGGCCCTTTTCTCTGGGTCATCCAAGGCTCTTACGTTGAGGGTTTCAAATACTTTTGTTTTCCTTTTATACTCCGGGATGATCTTTGTATCAGCCACAAGTAAAAGGTGGTCGCTGCTTATCTCCGCTCCTCTTACTACTTTTATGTCAGCGAAATACTGCCTTATGTTCCTATCATATATGAAATAGTCAATTATACTATTTCGTTCCATGCATGAGAAAGTGATTTTGTGGATTCTCTTGTGTGGATAGAAGGAATTTCCTATGAGGAAGTCATTATGCACGCAAAAGTCTATTAGCCGTTGTCCATTAGTATTCCTCACATTCTCACCTCCATGCAGCCCCAAAACTCCATATCCAGATCTTTCATCATTTCCTGTTCTGGCATTGAAGTCCCCACTCAGGATTACTGACCTTCCTTTTCCTTTAGCTTTATCTACTATTTTTTGCAAATCCGAGTAGAATGCCTCCTTGTCTGCAACACTAGCATCTTCCGTTGGTGCATACACCTGGATTATGGAAATCTTACCTATGGTCATCTTAAAATCTGCTACAATCATTCTTGGAGATATCGGCTCCCAGTCCTCTAAATGATCATACATATTAGGCGACATTACTAGACCCACTCCCTCTTTGGCGAAAACCCCTCTAGGCACTCCAGCATAAATTAGGGAGTAATTATTAGCCAATTTCATTTCTCCACTGCCCTTTTTCTTCACTTCACTTATGCCGAGGATTTCTACTTTGTAGGTCCTCATTTCCTCCACCAGCTCGACCTCCTTCCCAGTTAAAGTTTTTATGTTCCACGTTCCAATTCGTATATCCCTTAGTGCGCCAGGTCGTTTCCTTGAAGACAGTCCACATCCGAGGCTAGTTGAATTACTTTGAATCGTTGATTCTCCAGACGGGTGATTAGCCCAGTGCTGGAGGTCCCGTATCCTCGGGACAACTGGCCTCCTGAATATTTATATCCCCTCAGGAGGAAGGGTGGCCGGGCTATACCCCCCAGCACTGGGTACCTGTTGGTCCACGGGTCTTTATTCAGTATATTCAGACCACCCCTCCTAAGAGGGATCCCCTATCCGCCACCCGGGGGACGCGCTCCCTAGTGGACAGGTTCCACCGAGAGTAAAATAATTATAAAAAAATAATAATAATAAAATTATAAAAAATTAATTAAAAAATAATGTGGCAGGCAATGAAAAGCTCGTAATTTCATTTTAGTTAACGGATACAATTAGTACAAATGAAGTACCGAGGTTTTTATTGTTTACCATTGATATGATTGATAATGATGTAGAGATGGTTGACCGTGATATAATATGAAAAGGAGTTGGTCGGAGGGTGTGGTCAAATAAATACTAATTTTTTATAAATTGGATTTTTAATGGTTTCGCCGACGTTTCGACCCACCTTGCAGGTCTTCATCAGGCACTGCAGGAAGCAGTTGATAGACTGTGTCTATCAATTAAAGCCTATTAACTGCTTAATTAATCTTAATTAAAGTCTATCAACTGCTTCCTGCAGTGCCTGATGCAACGCCCTGATGAAGACCTGCAAGGTGGGTCGAAACGTCGGTGAAACAATTACAAAAACTATTTTTTAATAATTTATTTGTCCGCACCCTACCCGACCAACTCCTGATATAATTAATAGTGTTTTTGTTATTTTAGTGGCCTTTATGATTTGTTCACTGTAAGCTTTAAGCTATAGCTCCATTCAAAAATTTTATAAGTGCTCAACATTGCTAGAAAATAATTTCTATTCAAAGTAGAGAAGTAAATGAAAGTTGTGTGTACCAGATTTTTTTATTAGGGAATGAAATACCTAATCACGATTTTTCTTTTACCCTTGTCTCTCTGGTATGGAAATTAAAATTCCTCTGGTATTTGAGTCTCTCTCAAAATTTATAACTCCTATAAAATGTGCTTCATCTGTCAAAAATATTGTCTTAACTTGCAATATGCCTAATGACCATACCTGTTTCAGTAAATGAATCACATACAGTAATGGTTTTAAGATTTTTTTCTTTTATAATAGTTGTTATGAAAACAACATTTTCCTTCTGGACAACATTCTATTATGGAATGTGACTGATTTAATTTTCAAGGGTGATTTGGAGGAAATTTTTTTTTCAGTACACGGGACTATATATACCAAATTGTTATGGAGAAGATGTGATTAAACTGGAAGTTTGTATAACTAAATATATTGTTCAGTATCTTTTGTATATCTATAGGCCTTCTCTATAGATAAGTTTTCTACCTCTGTAAGTTTCCTACGCTCTGTATCTTCATCTGGCAGCCATTTTGATTCCAGCGCTATTTGCTGGCAGACATCCATTTTTCTCCATCAGGCCTGTGGACATGTTCAATTTACAAGGACAAGCCTTAGTATGAAATAAGTTACCATTTATTCCTTGGGCTCCCAGACTATAAAAAGTAATATGAAGGTCTTTCATTGATTCTCCCCACGCTGTTTTACGTTTATAACAACTAATGTACCTTCAACAAGACGAAACATAAACAAAATTATTTTAATACTTCTTGGTGCCTTTAATTAGTAATTACAAATATTTTATATGATTCTTGTAGGCATTTTAATCATTTACAAGATTGATAATTATGCATTTAGTTCTAAACTACGTTTGTTGCCTTTAGAATGATTTTTTTTTTTTTTTGGCTTATTGCAGATTTCTAAGGCCCTGTGAATTATATATTTTTGAGTAAAATGCATTGAATCTAAAAAATCTCTCCTCAATTTTCTTTCCACAGCTATGCTGTTAAGTAATATTTATTGAAATGAAATATTAAATGTGAAAATATCCAAGAAAAATTGATTTTAAAATTACTTAATTTTCTGAAGTATTGTTAGGACACAGTGTTCCATTATCACTTTCTGGAGTTGAACTGCATGTACCATAAAAAACATGAGCTATGGAGGTTAGACAGTCATCTATAGTTAACATTTTATATAGATAACATTTGCAGAGATTAAGCAAGATGATGTATATATTTATATGTACAATTATTTCATGATTTTGAAGTTCTTTCAAAGCAAATATATTTTTTTTCCACTTCAAATATGTATCCACATTTGTCATGATACTGATAATCAGCAGATTTGTTATGTTAAATTGAATAATTGGCATTATAGGTATGAGGAAGGATAGCACCCAGCAGCACCTCTTCCTGGTCATTGTTTACTTCCTTGATTCAGGAATCTCTCAATCAGCTCCTTTTCAATCGCCTCCTGAAGGGCATGTCAGTCATGGCCATGTCGTTAATAAGTCTGTTATTGTGTCCGTGTAGTTTGAGATAAAATCGAGAGTAGAGAGTACATATGTGTAGTCCTTCCTAAATTTAAATAATATTTGTATTACTTATTTCTGCAGAAGTTATAACAATGAAACCATAGTTGAGCGTTGGCTAAAGGATGAAAGATGACTGAATTGATTATGCAACAAGACTGCATGAGCAATATGCAAATGTGCTTGGCAGGGTGGCCATGTTTACCAAAAATCACTAAACCACAAAATTCTCTTCTTCTTTTTTTTTATTTTTTATTTTGCTCCTCCATAAATAAATTTCAAGGAGGATATATTTTTTGCTGGGACACCCTTTCATGATTTGTTGCATTTACTAGAGCAAAGTCCCCAATTATTGGCACTTTAACGAAATGTTTCTAGTAACTTATCTTAAACTTTTTTATTAATTAATCTATCTGTATGTTTCAAAGTTTTTCATACTAGTCTGTTTTATAGATGCTACTTATGTAATGGCCAAAATACTATAAAGTTTTAAATTTTTTGAGCCCAAAACCAATGACAAGTTTTTCACCAATTACTGACATGCAAAACCAATTTTGGACTGGGAAATGAACCAGTTATTGACACCATATTTAACCAAGTTTATTAAAATCAATGAACGAGTTTATTTTGGACAAAGTATTTTTTATTTAAAGGTACAAAATTATCATAGATCAGTATCTGAACACTTTAAAACGTATTACCCATATCTAGATATCGCAAAATGGTATGAGAAAGGAAATTATATACTATAGTAGGTAGATTTACTTTTATGCCTAAATTTCAATCAATATTTCGAGAACAAGGAAATAGGACAAGGGACAACATGGGACAGATCGCAGCAAGCGTAATTGTATATGATCTCCGATTTTTCTAATTCTATCTTAGCTTGCTCTGTTTAGAAAAGGTGAGAAATAAAATATATTAGGAGGGGGTGTGGGAGATAGGTTTTTGCGTCATCGTTCTTGGGGGAGATCGTTCTTGGGGATAATTTATCACCCAACAGAGGCGGCAATCAGTGGCTGATTAGTGTGATTTGAAATTGTGTCAAGTTTGAAATCCTGCATGAACTTAAGTGCTTATTTTATCAAGTTACAAGCGACAATAATTGGTAACATGTCAATAATTGGTCCTTTACCCTATGTAGTAAGTGAAATATTTTATCTTATAAAACCAAGAATCACTTTTTTAAAAAGTGGATTGCTATCGCTTCATTTTTTTTTTTAAACATACTCACAATAAAAGTGTAGAGTTACAATTCAAAATACTAAGTGAAGGACAGCCCACAGCTTCCTCATATCACATTAATCTAAGTCAATTTAAAATAATTTTACATTACATTTTGTTTGAATGAACTGAGAAGATGACTTGAAAAATAATAAAGGTTTTTTCTTGATCTATTCATTATTTAGAAACCGATAGCCTGGAACCAATATATAGGTGATTTAAGAGCACTTTTTGCTCTCCAATAATATTTACTCCATTAGTTTAACCTTATTGCCCCTCCTTTCTTTCATCTGCTGCTATACTGTGAAGTAACATTTATTCAAAATGAAATATTAAATATGAAAATGGCCAAGAAAAATTGGATTTTATAATTGCTTAAGCTTCTGAAATATTATTACCACGCAGTGTCGTCTATTATTACCAATCTATTTTCTGATAAACATGTATTTTTTTTTCCATTCCTAACTATCACAAAATTGTATTGAAATATATTTCTTCTCACATGGGATCTAGATTTCTAAATCAGAACAATTTCTGTTCAGAATAACAGAACTTTTTCCAATAAAAACATGATAAATAGAAGAGTATGTCAAGCTATAATAAACAAAATATGTAAACATATTTCAATTGTAAAGAAAGGATTAGTAATACCAACATAAACAGACAGATTTTTAAAAACTGACATTACTAATAGGTTAATCTGATTGAAATTAAAGGAATACTTTAAAAAGAGGGTTATGAAAGTTATTTGAAGGACCATTTAATTATTTATTTAATCAACTCTTTTTTGTTTTTTTATGTTTTTTCATGCAGTAGGATAATGATCCAAAACATTTATTGACTTTTTGTAGAGGATATTTACAACTAAAAGAAGATGAAAGCATTTGAAAAATGAGGCTTGGCATAGTTCAATATGCCAGTCTCAATCCAAATGAGCTAGCTGCTTAGAGAGCTGGATAAAAGGGTCCATTATCATGCTTCAACTTTACAAAAAAATAAAAATTCTTTAGGAGTTTCTGAAAAGTACTTGGGATAATATGCCATTGAAAACATGTCTTCTTCCATTGGCTCGACAGACTATTACTGATCCCTGACCTCCTCCAATAACTTCCGCCAGTCTGCACGCTGTTGGGCAGCAGTAATCCAGTCCCTGATCCCTAGAATCGTCCGGGCATCTTCTGCTACGCCATCCATCCATCTAAGACTCAGTCTTCCTCTAAGGTTTCTTCTGGTACTACGAATGGCCTCGCTCATTATTTTTTGGGGGATCTCAACCTCTGACATTCGTGCTACATGGCCAGCCCACCTCAACCTTCCCAGCCTAATAAGCTTCACAATGTCAGGTTCAACAAACAGGTTATATATTTCTTGATTACCCTTCCTGAGGTATGTTTGACCGACTCTTCTAGGTCCTAATAAATGGCGCCACAGAATTCTTCTCTCAAAAGCCAATAAACTTTGCTCATCCATCTGTGATATTACCCATGACTCCGAGCCATACATCAGGACCGCCCTGATCAGTGTCTTATAAAAAAATGTCACAAGTGGTTAAAGCTGACTTTTAAATAAAGGAAAGATTTTTAATGAAAAAAAGTTAAATTTCATTAATCTAAATTTTTTTCTGTTTCATCTAAAATTTTAATAATTTATGTGCTATTTTTTATTCAAATTTTGTTTGAAAAACAATTTTGTTTTTGTATATTTATTTCAAACTTGATTGAATTTTCTCAAAACATTATGGTGGTCTAATAATTAGTTTAGTCTAATAGTTAATAGTTTTAAATCTAGAAGGCTACTATACATTAAAAATTTATATATTAAAATATATATATACATATTAGTGTGGTAGTAATTATTAATATATTTTTTTTATTGGGAGCGGGGTAGCTCAGTGGGTGAGCACTGACTTCCAGAGGTCAAGGTCCTAGGTTTGAATCTGCCTGATGACCAATAATTTTTCATCAGCGGTGGGTCGACCCTGGGGCAAACCCAGCCTCTATTTTTTTCTGTTCTTCCCTACCTTGCCTTTTAGACAATACAGGGTTTTCCAGGGGGAGGGAGGTGAGGCCAGGGAATTTAAAAAATCCCTTCTGGCACCAGGGCGCAAACTCATACTTTTTTAATCTCTCATAACTTAGATTATCTGATTGCAGGGCAACTGCTGTGTTGTGCACACACGTTAGCCCATTTGGCCATCCTGCCCCCTTCAAACCCAGCCTCTATAAATTGGGTACTCTTAATTAATTAAATAATGGAATTAATTAATTAAGGGAGGAATCCTGGCGGTTGAGCATGATATTGGCCCGTCATCTCCCTGCACAACCGTTGGCTATATATATATTGCTTACAAATAAACCAACTACTGCAATTTTATGGGTGCTAAATATTTAGGACACAGTCATTATAAATATTTTATTCTTGCCCATGACGTTTCAACCGAAACATGTGGGTCATCATCAGGACTGAAAATTTGTTTAATACATTCAGAGATATAATGTTATACGACAGATAATGGTTAATAATAAAAAAAAACAGTGATTGATGATGCATGAAATAGACAAATGAAATATGTCAAAAGTTATACATACTAGTTTTATAAAAAATTTAATATTTTCTCTTACTGACTGTGTTTCGAGCACTAAAGGTATTCAAGTACTGACAATTTGGTTAGTAAGTAAAAGGGTCGGTGGTGGATTTTCCGAATGTATTTTTAAGATAGCAAAAGGTAGGTAAACATAGTCTCAGGTGAGAGGAGGTAACATATCTGTTTGTAGAATGCTAATAATTTGCTTACAAATTATGTGCTCATTGTTTGTGTAAATAAGAAAAATAGTTTATAACAGATTTTTGGGAATGATATGTAGTTTTGAAAAATGGGAAGTAGTTTACCTCTGTTTTGGTGTTTGAAGTATCTGGAGAGAGAGCAGAATGAGTTGTAGAAAAAGATGGTGAATAAGCTGAGTGCAAGTGGTGTAGAGCTTGAGATGGGCCAGGATGACATGTTTTTCTTGATGTGTGTTGTGAGGTGTTGTTGTCAGCGTACGAAGAACTCATATCTCTGATGTGGTGGATTTCAGTGACGTATATTCTTGATGTAGATAGATGGTTCCAATTATTGAAGTGAGTTAGTCCACTGTTCTACATATCATGGGTGATAAATATTCAGGACGCAATCATTATAAAGATTTTATTGATGGCATAAAATCTTATGGGCACCAATACAATCGAATCAATGTTTTTTTTATTATTAATCATTATCTGTCGATTAATATTATATCTCTCATTGTATTAAACAAATTTTCAGCCCTGATGATGTTTGGGTTGAAACGTCAGCACCAATAAAATCTTTATAATGATTGCGTCCTGAATATTTATCACCCATGATATGTAGAATAGTTGACAAAATTCCTTCAATATTTATATTTTAATTTTAATTCCGTTTTCAGTTTTCTTCCAAACTGGAAATAAGTCTATAGTATAGAAATAAAAGTCCTTCAGAGAATCCATATCAGTTTTCATTACCAATCAAACTTATCAGATATTAATTACAACTGTTTTTTTAGTACATTCTATTGAATTGAATTTTAAGTCTATGACTAGATTAAAAAGCCTATAAAATGAGTGAAGTATAATATTTTTTATTCTAATTTATCGATGTTGCCTGAAAGTATTCTAAAATATTCTTGGTGTACAACAAAAGTTAAAAATGTTTTTTACATTTGGCTTTGTATATGTTTACATTTATTAGTAATTTCAATTTTAATTTTTTTAATCTTTATTTGTTTTAAGAGAAGAAACTTATACAAATGGAGTCTATCACAAAATAACGAACATTATTATCCTTATGGAAATACAAATTCATTCCTTTTTATACTACATTATAGATATTACAACATTCTTGAGGATAAATTAAAAATCATATTCGGTAAAAATCAGACAGTTTAAGTAGTTTCAATTATCAAATTAATAAAAAATCTAAAATTGTCAACAATATACATACAATAACAATAAAAACAATAAATATATTTTTAAAAAATATTAATATTACACTATTTTTAAAAATTAAATTAAAAGATTACTCCTATACATAAGAGAATAATCAAGAAAAAAGACCCGGACAGATTACATGCCGATGTGCAATATGGACTTTTTGCCATAATATGCAGATGACAATATTCCAGATTACCCTACCAATTCTCTGTCATTTCATATGTTTGAGATAAAAAAATATAACTATCTTCTGCAGTGGTTGGCCAAAATATTTCTGTAAATTGGGCATTTAAATAATATATGATAAATTGTTTCTTTTTCTTTAGTGTTGTACTTTATGCACTCAAGTTATCATTTATATTTAACCATTTCTTCAAATCAATCAGACGTTTTTCTAGAGCTAAATATTGTACGGGAGTTGTATAAAAAACATTCATAAATCGCCAAATAGCCAGTTTTTAAAGAGATCCTGTTTGCAAAACCACCTGTAAGAAAGCACAGATTCAAGACAAAGGCTTAAGGTTTTTTTAATTTAAAATTGTGCAAGCATATAATCAGAAACAATATCATCAATAATAGAATAGCATCAAATAGTTTTGAATGCATGTGTCATAGCTGAAAATTTAAAAGAAAACAACTATTTCAATTTCAAATGAGCTTGGATGTCCCATAAATGATTCATTAATTATGATCAACTATTAAGGTCTAGTTAAGCTGAATATATTGTTACGAAATCCATTAAATTTTGGGTCTTAATATACTATCCCAAATTTATATCTAGAATGTTCCCTGTAATTTGTTTTTCAGTATTGGAGGGATTTGTTTCTGCTTGTAGTTTTGGATTCCTGTCATTGAGCCATCATAAGTTTATTATAGTTTAAGTTTATTTTATTTTGGATTTTCTATTGAACACTATAAAAGAAAATGGCAGCTCTGATGTTCCAATATTAATTCCTATGTCAAAGATGAAGGATTGTATTGAGTAGCAGGCGAAGTTGTACTAGTATGATTTATAATTATTAAAACTATTACACCCCAGTGAGAACTCTCACGTTCGATAGCTCTCCTTTTTCATAATGTGATCGATGAATATCTGATATTAATGAAACATGATAATTCATATATTCAATATAATATTATCATGCTAGTCTATTCAAAAAATTAATGAAGTTTCATACTGTTAACCTAACAATTTACTTAACTAGTGATCATCTTGCCCTACTGGATAATATCCCTATAATTTAATATTAACACAGCTATATCTGACCTTATACTTATCCTTTATTGTATTCCCTCATGACCTACCAGTTTGGTGCAGAATAGCCTTGGATTGTAGTTTCCTCACTTACAAAGAATATATAAGTCTATTAATGAGAATATAACAGACATACTTAGATATTTTTGTACTTATTAAAAATATAACAAGGTTTTTTTCTATATTACATGAAGTGCACAAGATATCACTAAGCTTTTTTTTTTTTCGACATAAGAGTGGCCTCAAGAAGGCCTATTGTGCATCGTCCTAGACTCAATTAAAACAGGCCGGATACCTTTGCGAACCTCTTAATATTAATAGGATCAATCAGTTCGCAGTGCTTAGGGCCAGTGATACAATCACATCCAATATGAAAGTATCGCAGTCTAGCCAAATTATTACATCTACAAATAATGTGATAGGCGTTTCATCCTCCAGGCCATAGCCTGCAGGTGGAGATCTCATTTATACCCAAATTAAAAAGGTGCTTATTTAATAGACAGTGACCAGTGTACAATCCTGTCTCATGCCTAATGGTATTCCTGTCCATTAGAAGAAGTGATTTACTTATCTTGTGACAGAGTCCTACTAGAAACAACTTAGAATGAGTTTGTTTCCTAGTCTGTTCCCAATTCAGCATAAATTTATCACAGAGCTGTTATACACCATTTACCTTTCTAATAGATTTTTAGTTCATCGAAGACTGTCATAAATAGCAATATTTGAATTTTTAAAACCTTAACATGTGATATGTACCCCATTGCAACCATAGCACTAGGAGGCTTTTGGAAAGATAACAATTTATCTTGAAAAAAGTATATTTTCGGGCTTTATAGCCAAGGGCATAATTGTTCCCTTGGTCTTGATATCCTCTTTAAAATATTTAAAACACAATTAATCCCATCATTATTTGTCAACTTTTATGACTACCTGAGTTTTGAAACCTTTCAATTTTTTCAATGACTTTTATTGTAGTTGTAGTAATTTTTTAAATTGGCATCCATGATTTCTCCATGGAATTCCATTTTCTTTGATTCCTCATTCATCTAAATTAATCATTCCTGAGAGCAAGAAAAGGATTGATACTGCGGATAAATACTAGGAGGATAAATACTACCATAATATGTATATGGTAGGTATCTAATTATGATCTCCTTTAAGTGAAGCAACAATAAAATAATTATTAACAACTTTTTGATTTAGATTATAAAAATACATCAATCCTCATAATTTGATCAACTTTTCATATGTCAAACACAAATTACCAATAATATTCTCAGTTTATTTTAATTTTAGATTTTTTAACCAAACCTAATTTGTACGCTGAGGTGTTATTTTGTATTTAAATAACAATGTACCACTCAAGAAATCAGATATTGGACAACAGATTAAGAAATATTATAACATTGATGATTCTCCTGAAGGATCTCAAAATCTTATTAAGATTGGTAGCATATTCCTTATTATTATTTTATAATTGTGAGAAAATGCCGATGAACTAATTAATAATGAAACTGATGGACAGTTTGGAAACTATATTAGGTATGAGCTAACAGGCCCTTCGGAGTAAATCACTATTTCGAGAAGCATTCATCAGATAAACATAGTGACTAAAGTCATCTATAGTTTTGTCTTTTGAAGGTCTCATTATTGATTTTATTAAATGAAGAAAAGAATTAAGTACAGTGAACAACCACAGCTTACAAATGGGCAATTTGAAACTTAATGCAGAGAATGTCAGCATCAGTCAAATAATGTTTTCACTTAACATTAAAAAATGTACTGTTTATACAGCAGAAACACTACAAATTAAAGAGCTTAAAAAAAGAAGGAATACATACACAGATAAAACAGAATATTATGAAATGAATAATAATGTAAAAAATAAATTGACAAATTCATTAAAAAAGAAATAACAAATTAGATTTGCAACATATCTGGAAGCAAGACCAACTATAAAAACTATACTATACGGGTTATATAAGTTATATCATAGAGCTTCAGAGTTCTATAATGGTCCATAACATTACAACAGGAATTGTATAAATTAATACATTTCATTAAGAATGGGCCTGGAATGCTTCATCTGGCTATATCTATCTCTTATGGGATCATGGAGTATTAAAACAAAAACAAGCTTCAATCTTACTCAAATGAATGCAACAAGCACAAGCGGATCCAGAATTTAATTTTGGGGGGGGCTTCAGCCCGAAAGATTTTTTTTCGTATACATATAACGATAATTAATTTGAAAAAAAAAGAAAGAAATTAACTACCCATATGAAATGGTGTTTAAGTGGTTCTTCAAGTTCTATTAAATGTAATTACACGAACAAGAATACTTTAAGAGATAGTTTATCATATTTTTTTCTGTAAGACATGATTATATTTTACCATTTTGGGGGGGCTTCAGCTTGAAAGCCCCCCCCTAGATCCGCCTGAGGCAACAAGCAAAACAGGTCTTAACTAAGCATGCCCATACTGCTCATCGGTCTGAACCAGTGTTTCCACCTTTATTATTATATTTATTTATACTTGCAAATTATTTAAGTAATTAACTACCTATCAAATTTATACAATTAATAAATTAGAAATAATAAAGTAATTTTTCTCAATACTATCACAAGGATTTATATAGCAAGATAGAAAGGAAGTAGAAGTTTGAAGCCATAAATGATCTTGGGAAAATACTTCAAACAGAGCAAGGTGCTATTTATAAGATGTATGAAACCTTTACCACAGGCACACTCTTCTAAAAATAATTTCTCGAGAAGATGCTATAGCAGATGGAAAAATAGGGATTAAAGGTATTAAACAGAAATTTTCTTCATAAACTCAAGTCAATAATTTTTTCTTTATTGGCTGGGTGGTAAGAGGAATATATGCCATAAGGCAGGGGTTTCAGACATCAATTCAATATTTGTTCATGGCAACAATTTTATACTGATGACATGTCTTGAAAATAAAGGATGAATCAGATAAGTATAGGTTCTATGAACCTATTGAACTCAAACCTGGAGAATGTGGAATGCTGACTGGCATAGGATACCCAATGTCTGAATTGAATTTATTATCAACTAAGTTAATTTGAATATTCTCTCAACAACAAAGAAGTTGACAATTAAAAAAACATTAGAATTAAAATAATTCAAACTAATTTAATAAGATGCCAAAAACAATTCAAAAACTGTACTTTTACTTGGAATATAATTCTAAAATCACAATATCAATAAATTGTTTCCATAATTATGCTGGTTAATTTTATTTCTAAAATAACTAATTACATAAAATACTTTTAATGCCTGCATTATTCTTAAATAAAAAATATTTTAAATTATATTAATATTTACAGTAACCTTGACCACAAACAACTTGATATTTTTGTATAAGGACTTATATATTTCTTGAAGACACCATATATAAGAACATTGAGTGCCCTTGGAAAATACTACTGTAGTAGCTAAATATTGAAATTTTTATTTGCAATTTTTTAACGTCGCTTGGACTGCCGTGGCTATTAGCGACAATTGTGTTGTTAGATATAATTTGTTAATTTCATTAGTTTCATTTAGTTAAGTGTTTTTTTAATTTCTTTATATGGGACGATGTTTTCAATTTTTATTTTAAATAGTTCTTTACAATATTCATTACATTGAAATAGGTGTTGAACGGTGAGGTTTACATTGTTACATGCTTGGTAAGTTGGTTGGTGAAGACCTAAAAGCAGATATAGATGTGTCAATTTGATATGTCCGATTCTTAATAGGCTAATCACACATGTGTATTGTAACATTTCTCTTATATTTTACAAATAATAATCATATAACCTCGGAAGATCACTTTAATACTATTGGAATACTTCCTAAATAATTAAGAGGTTATTAAATAATAAACAAAATTATAAGGGTATTAATATATTTATTTATCTCAGGTGTGGGTTACTGACAATCAGATCAAAACACTCAGACAAACTAAAATTAACTATACTAAACACTGTTTGATTTTAAAATAAAGTCAAATATGGATTGGCAAGCTAGCCTTTTTTCTATATACACTGTTTCTTCCTTTGTTGCACTAAATTCATTTGTCTTCAAATGCTTTCCAATGTTCTGCCAAACACAACTTCCAAAATAGTGACACTTTCTTCTACTCAACTCAAGCTCCCTGGGAGATCCCCTCTCTTGTAATTCCAAATAACTAGTCTATCTTTCAAACGACAATTTCCAAGATGGTAATACTATTATTGGATTTTACCCACTGGAGCCAGGATTCCTTCTGCTATCCTCTCTTCACTGCAGCCACATAACAACTGCCTGTCAAAACAAAAACCTTTGTCCCTCTCCTCTTTGGGATTTTTCTTCTTGGGAAACTACAGAGCAGCCATTTTTTTTTCCTGCACTAGTAGAACTAGATTAGCTTGCCTTTTAATTGTTCATCATTAATTTATTAAATCATTTTTACCCACTTCTAATATAGGTGTACATTACAGTATATATATATATATATATATATATATATATATATATGTATGTATAAAGGAGAATTTCTTAATCTCCTATTGACTGAGATATAATTTCTGTAGGTCTGGTAATTTGGTATTCATTGAAGTATTGTACGACTTCTTAATGTTTCTGATCTATTAGGCTCAATATTTAAATTATTTAAAATTCAATATTCTTACATTTAAGATTATTGTGTTCTGGCTTACTAAGTATTTTTTCAGTATATCGAAGAACAAGAAGTTCTCTTCTGTGATTCAGTGGCAATTAACCCGTTTTACTGTGTAAGGCTGATGCGGTGCTTTTTCTAAATGCTCCGATTGATAATCTTAAAGCTTTGTTCTGCACAGAGTCTAATTTCTTTAAAATGCTTTTGCTAGCTTAGGAATATATGATGCAGCCATAGTCTAGCTTTAATCTTATTAGAGTCTGAGTGAGTCTGGACATGTGATCCGAGAGTGTCTTTTATTTCTTTTGCCATCTGACTTCTCATAGATGCCATCCTCTTTGGCATTATATGGTCAGGCATTCTTTCTATATGTCATATCTATCTTATTTAAGCTCTTTTTATCAATGCCACAATATCGCGTTCCCCAAACATTTCTCGCAGCTCTTCATTCCTTCTTCTCCAAATCCTGTTCTCAAACTGTTTTGCCTCCTATTCTTCTCAACATTTTTTTCTCCGAGGGGTTGAGCATGCTTTCTGATTTTTTGGTTAAGTTCCATGTCTCACATCCATACATAAACATTGACCTTCCTCTGATTTTGTAAATAAGAATATTGTTTTTTGTAGAGAGTGAACTGAATTTCAAATCTCTTTCCATTAAAAATATCAAATTAAAATATTAAATGGTGGACTTCCTATCATGGTGATAATGTCATTTACAATTAAGGATTTTCTAATTTCAACCTTTTAAGATGAAACCTGATTTAGAACTTTCTGAACAAATATTTGGATATAATTGTAAGGTTTCTGAGAAATGGGTAAAATGAAATGCAAATGAATATATTTTCAATTTCCGATTAGAACCAATTTAACTTTTAAACTCACCAATTACCAATACTCAATCTCAGATCATTAGAAGGAAATTGGGAGTCCATGAATGAATTAGGCATCTACCCAAGATAGTTTTTAGAGATATCAAATGTCCTAATGATTTTTATGTGTTAACAGTAAATTAATTAAGAGAAGAAAGTTTCAGAAAATCTTTGAGCTTTAAATAAAACTTCAGTTTGCCGCATTGTAATGATGACTTTCAGAATTTGATATTTAATTGGGTGTATAAAAGTAAATTATTATCAAATAACCTTACCTATAGTATTTTAATTTTCAACAAAAATGGTTTATGTCAGGGTATTTCAACTACAGCACCCAGGGATGCCCAGAAGGTGGTTTCATGGAGAAGGTTGCGCCATCCTAATTTTTGTGGGAAGCATATTTTTATAGAGTTATGAATTTTCAGACTAAAGGACAAGTGGAAAACATGTAACAGACTGCAGCAAGTTTAATTGCATATGACCTATGATTTTTCTAATTTTTCCTTAGCTTGCTCTGTTTTTAAGAAAAGGTGAGCAATAAAATATCAGATTCCTGCACCACTTATCTTAGGGAAGGGATGGGCACCTTATGACAGCCTCTCAATACTGATGCCATCTAAACATAAGAAAGTTCAGATAAGTATGTAACAAAAACACAGATTTTCATATATTTACGATTTAGTAACACAACATGACCATTTTTATAAAAAATTAATTAACTGGCAGAAATCTCTATTTAAGACACCTTGTATTTCTTTGAATAGAAACATTCTTCTGCCATTTAACTTTACTTAAGTCAAGGGTTATGACGCACTCATACTCCATACTTGAATTCACCAATGATTCTGGATTCTATTTACACAAAAATAATGGCCATGATTTCGACAGACCTGCTTAGTTTGAAGGCTTACTGTGTGCATCAAGTGCCTGGTAAAAAGGTGAAAAAGTAAAACAATTTTCTTTCCTTAAAAAAAAAAAGACTCTTATTCTTTGTATCTTACCACGTCTTTTGGTTTTCCCCCTCGGCATTCGGGTTTTTTCCCGAGCCAGAAGTTAGGGCGGGGGATTAATGTCTGAGTAAAAAGTTCCCGGTATCGGGAGTTAAACTCATGATCTCAGTTTATCAGGTTACCTGGCAACACTTGTTTTGCACACGCTGTTAGCTCTCTGGACTGCCCCATATTCCTGTTGATAACTTAATTATCTCGAAGAAATCTGAATAAAATGGTAGATATCGTCAGATCCGTAAACAATATAAATAACTATCAGCAAGGATAGTTATTTATATAGGTTTAACGGTTTAATCACAATATAACTTCAAAAATAGTACCTATTTTTAAGTTGGGTCCGCACGACCACTAAAAGTCTCCTGAAATTTAAAGACTAAACATTCACTACTCACCGAAGCCCAAACCTGGTCCAAATCTGAATAAGAAAAATCCCTAATATTTGTTCACTACCTCTTCAAAACATTTAATCCACATCCCTATATTCTTAACCCAAATCACCTTGAGTGTATTGAAGCAGAACTGGATATACCCCTCCAAATGTCTCTTCCACCTAAAGCCTATCATCCTTCAGAAATATCCAATATCATTCATAGGTTATCTTCCCGCAAAGCTCCTGGAAACGACCTAATTACATTCCAGATCCTAAAACTACTTCCTCGGAAAGCCATTCTATTCATTACATATATATATATATAATGCTGTACTCCGATCCACATCTTTTCCTGACCCTTGGAAACTATCCATTATCAAAACGATACATGAACCAAAAAAAGCCACCAGAATACCCATCCTCTTACCGTCATATCTCTCTTTTAGCCATCATAGGCAAAGTTCTGGAAAAAATCATCCTAAAACGCCTGTAACCAATTCTAGATTACTTAATAAATACTTTTTTAAATTGAAAAAATGATTAAAATATAAGCAATCTGTGTGCGAGTGAGTCGTACAGAGGATTTGTACAGTATTTGGATTTGAAATATTAATTACTCTCTAAACACTAAATTTAATACTCATTTGACACTCTTTAATGCGTTTTAGGAGTTGTAAATCAATAACTGAAAATACTCTAAAATTTCCGTGTTTTTTTTTTTTTTGTTTTTTTGTAGAAGCTATAGGATAAGTGATAAATTACCGTACATCTTTTGTTGACGTCAAATAAAACGATTCCATCTTTCTGACCTATATAATCTAAATTATTCATTGTTACATAACGGTATGTAGTTAAGGAGAGTGGGGTAGTTCAGTGGTAGAAAACTGATCTTCCAATGCTCAACGTCCCAGGTTAAACAATTCCGGATAATGGCAGACAAATTATTTATTCTGTCATCAACCGTGGGACGACTCTGGGGTCGGGAGACCTTCCTCTACGATCTCTAGGAGAAACCTGGCGGTTTAGCGTGATCTCAAATCACCTCCTTACACGACCGTTGACTAAGAAACAGTACTTTTCCTAAATAGTACTGAACGTAAGACCCTTCATGGGTAGTAAAATAGATATTTTTATTTTTTATGTAGTTATAAAGAATGCGTTTAATTTTTAGTAGTATTTTTTTTGTTTTGCAATAATCGTTCTTACTACAATTCGGAAGCTCTAAAATGAAACCTCTATAAGTTCTAGATAGAAGCAGTTAAAACGTGTTAGCAGATAATGTTCCTTTGAAGCCCATGACTATAAAGACTTAATCGGCAAAGAGTACACCATATTCAGAGGATATGATGGGGAAGGAGGGAGGGGGGAGATATATGTTTTCCACTATTGGGAAAGGAGCAGGTGCAGGCCAATCCTCGACATTTGTATGCTCGGGGCCACCCCTGACGGCCATGTAAGTATGTTAGTTGTTTCAATATTGTCAGATAAGAGGGCGATGGTGGCGCTACCTAACGCTTGCCCGGGCACGTCCCTTCCCGCCCCTACATACTAATTCTCAATGTCTGCCAGCCTGTCTTTGGCTCACTTCCTCTCTAAAATCTTATTTATTCTAATCCCATTAAGGAGGGGTGGTGTTCTAAAGATGCTCTTCCATAGGGATTTTCATTTTTACTCTTCGGCAAATTTAAAGTCATGTCAAGATCAAATATTGTTGGAGTCTATTATAATCCTTGAAAAGATATAATTTTATTCTGCAATAATTCCTATAAATATATGTCAAGTGTCAAATGAAATGAAATGAAATAATGATAATTGAAGTATCTTGCTCATCAGGTAGTTTCCCTCATACTAGGCTTCAGTTGACAATCTGGTCTGAGTCTGAGGAAGGAAAACTAGAAGGATACTTCGGCGGAATGAATCACGGAATCTGAGGAGCTGTTAAGGCTCGAGATAGATTTTTTGCGTGATTTGGGAAATATGCTTATTCCAATTTACACAGTCCTAGAATTGAATAGGAATGTTGAGATATAGTAATGTATAGTAGGGTTGAATCTTGAAATCAATCAGAATCACATAACTTTTTTCTCCATCCTGGGGCTTACGAGATGCCTCAAGAATGTCGAAAGTATGAAAGGAAATGTATATTTGTAGGTCGTCATCATGCAAATAGTAATTGGAATATAGAATAGTGTTAGGTAGGTCATTAATACAGCTGGAAAAAAAATGTTGTTGTGAGGGAAGATCTCTGAGGAACACCTCAATAGAAGCACTGATGATGAGTGAGGTTTATAAGGAATAATGGCAACTAAGGAGCTATGAGATAGGAAGGAGTAGATCGGGGGGCGGGGTGGATGAGCGGGCAAGCATATACACAGCACCGCGTTGTCCGGCAACCTGATGGAAGATAATTTAGTAAAATAATTGCGAGTTTCTTCATTTAGTAAATGAATTAATGATTGGATTTATAGATTGAATGGCAAATCGATGAGTGTGAGGCTTCTTACCTGTAAAGTCGCACTGGAAAGGACAAAAGGAGGTTTATCTAGTCTTCTGGCGACACTATTGAAATTTAACCAACCGAAACAATACTAAAAGTTGTGTACATAAATAAACATAATAAGGGATGTATAAGAATTAAATAAATCAATCACATATATACATTATTGGCGCTGTTTGGTGGAAGATTTAAAAGTTATGTTGAGTAATAAATGCAAAACTTTGAATTTCGATAACTCAGCTGGATGCTAGTAGAACCTAACAAAATTAGATAGGTTTTGGTTATTGTTTCATGCGGAACTAAATGACATAAGTCACATTCTATAACCTGTCCTGCCTTAAAAGATATTATGATTTTAAAATCTTAAAATTACATTTTTTTTTTTTTTAGTTATTTTCTACCATAGCTTTCTTCAGAAGAGATTTTAGCAACAAGTAATAGAATATTTTCCTCTCAAAATTAAATTTTTTGAGATAGCATAAACAAATATGATTTTTTTAACAGTTTGGAAAATATCTAAACAAAATTGTTTTCATTTTTTTGCTCTATTTAGTACTTAAACCCTCTTTACAAACTCTAATCTCAAAGTTCATACGAAAGAAATGGCGAATTGGCTCTGAGTTTTGACCACTATGAGTCGTGTAAATTTTTGTAAAAATCTAAAAAAGATTTTTAAAAATAAATAATAATAATTTATATCCATATCTACATTACTTTATAATATAACTATAAGCGCACTATAGGACTTCAATGAAAGTCATGGGCCGACTAGAAAAAAAAAACAAAAAAACAAACAGTGGCTCTTTTATTGAAGAAGAAATATTTAATGAGGGTACTGTGATCTTCTCTGTAATGGATTTTTGAAGTTCAGTTTATAAGTGCTGTTGAAGAACTGCTTAATGTGTCTTAAAATGCTGCAGTTATGGGCTTCCAAGTCATGTGCAATTGTGTTCGGTAAACGTGAGACGGAAGAGCACGACGATAAATGTTCTGGACTGAACTCGTTTAAAACACTGAGAGCGTACGAAGTGAAACACAGCACAATCGCAGTATCACCTTATCGTTAGCCGACAAGAAGGGTTTGATTAAGCAGTTTCCTCCGACGAGGTTTTTATCTTCCGCCCGGGGCGAATAAGATGGCATTCCGTTCACGTAGGAGAGATAGATGGAGGCGGTAGGTAACGCAGTTGAAGAGAGATGAGAGATAAAGAGCTAATAAAGTTAGCGACTCTCTCCCTGGCTAATAGGAAAACTTGGGCTCTGTCCTCGGTCAGTGGGGAAGGGCATTATAACGTGTCTAAACTGCCTACTTATTGCTTTACCTATGACGATCCCAGATAAGAAGAATTTTGGCACGTTCTGGTTTATCTCTCATGGTTCAACTACTTTGGGAATCCCAGCAATTCGTTGCTTCTTAGTATTTATGAGTGCTATTCTTAGTATAGTATGAGTACTAATGTTGAAACTCATCTCCCAAATTCTTTAATGTATATATTTAAAAATATGATATACGGTTTTAAATAATATATTTTGTGGTTATTGAAGAAAGCTAGTCGACTGTTCTACATATCACCCATGATATTTTGGTGTTTTAAATAATAACTCTTGGATTGATTTAGCGTGATGCTGTGTGATTCAGCAGCTCAACACAGTTGAGAAGCCTTACAATATTAATGTATTGGGTTGGCAAATAAGTCCTTTCGATTTTTCTGTCACTATGATACACTTCTTATCTGATGAATTAACCCCTAAGGTGGATTGTTTATCCTGTTTGTAATATGTAACCACTATATCTGTTAACTCTTGTTGAAACTAGCTTAGTAGTGTGTTTGTTATTGCATTGTGAATATGGAAGAAAATATCATTCATTTTTGGTATATTTTGTTGTATTATTTTACAATTGGTAAGCTTGCTGCAGAAGCTCATAGAAAAATTTGCACTGTCTATGGGGATGATTCCTTAACCGAATGCATCTGCCAAATTGATTTGCCGAATTTCATTTAGGAAATTTTGGCATCAATGATGCTCAAAGGTCTGGTCGCCCACATGAACTTGAAACGAGCAATGTTAAGGCTATCGTTGATACAAATCCCACCCCATCAGTGCCAGAGATTGCTACGGCCCTAAATGTGT
The DNA here is from genome assembly GCA_928085145.1 of Nezara viridula. Taxonomy (NCBI): domain Eukaryota; kingdom Metazoa; phylum Arthropoda; class Insecta; order Hemiptera; family Pentatomidae; genus Nezara; species Nezara viridula. Next base: position 83,059,798 of record OV725080.1, on the reverse strand, counting down.
CGCACACAAGCGTAGAAAACGATTTGAACAAGCTCGGCTATGTTTCCAGGTTTAATGTTTGGGTCTCTCACTCTCTAACCGAAGTCAACTTGGCAACACGCATTTCTGTTAGTGATTCACTACGGAAACGGCAACAAAACGACCCATTTTTTAATAGGTTGGTAGCAGGAAATGAAAAATGGATATTTTACATAGTGACCTAGTATTGAGGCTCCTAGATCAATGTCAAAACCTCGATTGCATCCAAAGAAGATAATGCTTTCCATATGGTGGGATTTCATGGGTGTTTTTTTCTGAGCTATTGCCATCAGGATAAACAATTGATTCAACTCTATACTGCTCACAATTAACGAAATTGGATCAATAAATTAAAAATAAATAAACTAAACACCCTTATTAAATAAATAAACACCCAGAACTGGCAAATCGGAAGGGTTTTGTGTTCCACCAATACAACACGCCAGGCCCCACACCTCATTGGTCATTCGCAATAAATTATTGAACCTTGGATGGGACCTTTTGCCCCACCCTCCCTATTCACCAGACCTAGCTCCAAGTGACTTCCACTTATTCCGGTCTCTGTAGAACTGCATCAACGGAAAGAAATTCCAAAAGGAAGAGGACATCAAAAACGACTTGGAATAGTTTTTTTTAAACAAAAACTCCAGACATTCTATGAACATGGCATTATGCAATTAGTGAAAAGATGGGAAAAGTCATATCAGATAATGGTCAATATATTGTAGATTAAACTAAATTTTATGTCTATAGTATATTGAGTTGTATTTTACCCTCAAAAACCGAAAGGACTTATTTGCCAACCCAATAATTCTCTCTCACAAGTAATAAAAAAAAAAAAGCGGTACGGTCAGGAAAGAATAATGCAACAAGGAAATAATTTGTTTTAATCTGTGCTGATATTTTGACACAATATGCGAATATTCATTAAGTTGCGAATCAGTGAGTAAATAAAAACTTTTTTTTTCTTTTACCTATCTCACTATTTCTGTCATTGAGAGGGAAGGGAGATGGGAGGGTTGTTTGTTAAGGTATTACCAAACCTATTCTAATCAGGATAAGTGAGAAGATTCCGTTCATCCCCCTCGGAATGAATTTCAATCCACACAGGCATATTTTTCAAAATACTAACATGGATCATGTTTTATTGTTAATTGTTTATTGAATGATACAGAACATCATGGTTATTCTATATAGCTCCACATTTCATTCTTATATATTAGTTGCCTCAAGACTTCTTCCACTCTTCCCAGTACAGGGCGACCGCTTACTACTTCCTGATTCCTAGAGTTTTACCATCGGCACTTAAAGTTACCTTCCGTGTAGTCAAAGATTTTGTCTTCCCACCATTCTTTTACCGTCTACTTCCATGCTGATGCTTCTCTGTGATTGAGATTATTTCCATCCGTACAATCTAGCCCACCCGAGCCCTGGATCGGGATGTGCTTTACCGCAATATACTGTGTTACCTTTGATTGGACCATTTATTTTTCGGAGTAGCTTTCTTTCGAAAAATTGTCGTTTCTACTAGCTGGTCATTGTCACCGTCCATGCTTGTAGATTGTGACAGCGAATGGCATTTCTTATACTTCAAGAGACTACGATAACGTTTATTTATGACAAAAAGTCTTGGCCTCAACTAAATGTTTGTATATTATAACTTTTTCAAAATAGTATTACCGATTTGGATGGTTTGATTAGTTTTAAGGTATTGGATCAGTCAGTAATAGAGAACATAATAATTTAAATTTAATTTTTTCATTAAAATATCACCAAATACAGGGTAATAACGATCAATGGACACCTCCTGGTACTCGGTGTTTGAATGACTTTACTACTCGGTACCCGATAATATCTGTTACCTGCCGCCTCACTATTTATAACTAATAATTCCTTTATTTAATTTTTTTTTGTGAACTTATTCGTGTATTGTATTTTATTTGAAAAATAGGTGAAGTGATTTAAAACGAATGATATTAGGAGATGACAGATGACGAAAAACTTGGACTAAAATTTTATTAAATAACAATTACTTTAAAGGTTTAAGGCCTATTTAGTAAAAACATTTCCACTTATTACCTAATATTGGAGGTGATTAACTCTGAAAAAATATTTTTAGGAAGAAAGGTATCTGTATCTAAATTGTACTCTATTAAATTTATGAAAGGTATATATAGGGTATAGATAGCCCGAAGGAGAGAGAGCTTTCTACACAAGAGGTTCGCTAACAATTATCACGCTTAATGGGCGTTATAATGGGAATAGCTTCTCTCTCTTTCCTCACTAGAAATGCCTGTCCGTTCCTTAGTCTACCTTATTCTAAACGTTTTGATTATGTTCTACCTAAATATGGCTTCCTCATAGTTTATAAGTTTATTGTTAAATAAACTTGATTTTGATTTTAATATTTTATTGAGAAATATTACAATCTGTCACAGTTAAGGACACTTATAATAGAGTTCAGAGAGTACATCCATACCGTATATACAGAAATATAAATAAATAAAGTAATAACAAAAGAATAAGAAAAAAGAACAAAAGAGAAAAAAAAATATATATATACACATAAGTAAGTAAAAATAGAAATAAAAGTAAAACAAACATCTTAGATACAAACATACCTATATACACTATTTACAATTAGCCAGGTGATCTCCGAACCAATCTTGTCCCCCCACATGTGGAGGGAAAAGCGAGGCTTAGGAGATCCCTACGCTTCTCCCTCAGCCACTTCACTGGTATTTAAAACTAGCGTATTAAATAAACTGAAGTCCAAGATACGACATCCTATAATTGAGATAAGGAAAATTGATGAAAGTGGTAATCAACGCAATTTTTTACAAAAATGGTATTTAGTTTTTTCGAAACAGCTGTGTATTTTATGTTAAATAATATTTATAAATAGAAAATAACTTTATTCTGGGTTATTAAATAACCTGGAATAAAGTTTCATTCATTTTATTAATTATTAAAATAACTTTAACAACATAGTGCAAAATGAAAAGACTACATCTGGCCTAAATAAAACAATAACGCAAAAAAAAAAAGTAAAGAAAACATTAGTTAAGCAAGCTATATACAAAACAAATAAACCTGTATACAAACACTTAAAACTATGACAAAACACTTAAAACTATGAACAGTAATAAAAAATTATAATTATAAACTTTTAAGAAAAGAAATCTGATGCAGATATAAGGGAATGAGAAGTCATTATTAGTCGAATCTGATCGATAAATCAGTTGTAAACATTTGATAAAATAAAATAATTTACATTTAACATTTAAATTTTTTGTCGCCAGTTTTAACAATATCTGTATGTGATTATATTTGTTAATATTGAATTTAGATTGAATAGGTGAGTTAGTTTACAAATCGAACAATATCACGTATATACTATGTAATGATATTAATGAGATCTTCCACTCTGAGTACTGAGCAGTGTAATAATTATGAACTTTTATTATAGTTTGTAAATTTTTGTACTTATAACTTTTATTTTAGAAAGAATAAATAAAAGTTTAACAATATTTTTGTTTATGACATTTATATATTCATTTATTTATTGTTACAAATTACCCCAAGATTTATTAGAAAATCCTATCCTGTCCATTATGAAACTTTAAAGAAATATGTGTACAATTTATGTCACAATTTACAACACAGAATTACAGATTTCATCAAATTACCACCTGAACTAAATTTGACAATGTGTATTTTAAAAAATATTTCGATCTTCTTAATCGCATCTCTATCCAAGTTTTTTAAAAATGTTGCCTCTTCCTCCGGGGCTCATTCACCATTTCTTTGATGTTTTCTGCAAGAACTGCCTTGTGTCTTTTGGCTCTTTACAGACATCACACTTTCCGATTTTTTTAAATCCCATAGTAGCATGATATTTATTTGTGCACCCGTGGTTAGTCCGTGATAATCTGTACAAGGCTGGATCGACCACAGTGCGAATGGAGCTGTCGCTCCTGGCGCCAAGTCCTTAGGGGCACCGACTCAGTGGTAAAATATCAGCATGGACGTCCGTATAAGGCTTCCACGAAAAACCTTGTGAGTAAGGAATAAATGTTTTCAGCCCGGTTTCAGATACTGCTATTGTGTGGTAAAAATTATCTAGGAAATATTTCTGGAATTCATCATAGTGAGCATTATCGTTTAGTATATTAGTCATAACTGTGATGTTGGGAAATAGAGTTGAATCGAAAAGGGTCAAGGATGGAGAATTCATTTTTGACTTATTGAAATTTGACATGTTGAAAAGAACAAATTAAAATCACCGAAATTCGAATAAAAATTTATATACAAGATTCCTTTACGATATAAGAAAATATAGGTATGATTAAAATAAATCAAAAGAAAAAAACGAATTGTCAAATAACATTTCAGAATATTATTACTAAAATGAAAATGGAAAATAAAAAATAATGAAATAAAAATATTTTGGGTGAGAACAAATAAAATTACTACAAACTTTAGAAAACTTATATGAAAAATTCAACTAGCAACATGCAGTTCGCTAGATTTCCCTATAATTACCGCCGGTTATCCGTCTGACTGTCTGCACCGGACTGTATCCCCTTTGAACCAGACGTATTTTATTCTTGCTGTCATCTTTTTTTGTCTAGCTGCCTAGTAGAGATGCTTATAGGCTTTGGTGCGGTAAACTCGATGCAACTCGTTCTCTCCCCAACCATGATGTTGTGTAGAGAAGTCCCTCTTCGTTCTTCTCTGCTGCAGTATCTCATCTCTTATGATTTGCCTAACAAATCGAGCGATATTAGGCCCTAGGGTCCCTTCCTGCTTGGGGTTGGGTCTCATTACGTGATTCAGATCGTTTGGATTCAACTTGACGCCCAGAACCGCTCCGACTGAGGATGGTGCCAGTCACGGTATCGTCCAGCTTCTCTTGAATTCCTCGAATTTCGATTGTATTTTTCAACTGATATTGCTTAGTAAAATTTAAACAACTCTCCAGCTCTAATATTTGTTCTTTAGTGTATTGTTTTCGAGAGATAATTTCTCTACGTGTTTTTTCTGCTCTTGCAGAAGGGTTTCTATTTTTAGTGACCGCTCCGTATTTTCAAATGATAGTTCTGACTGTTTGTTGAGATTGTCTTTTATTTTCTTTAATTTCTCGATGCCCTGAAGCTTGGTTTTCTCTCTAACGTCCTCGGGCAGACTCCCAGTAGTGTAATAATTGTAATATGCTCAGATGCTGCTAATGTACCCGATTCAGAATCGGTACATATCCATTATTTACTAATTTCCTTAAATCCTTCTGAGTCTGAGATATAAATTTTCATGCATTTAGCATGGAATAAATTTGTTCATATGGTACAGGCTAATTTAGCCTTGTCTTCTTGAGCTACCGTTTTACCACACGTTTTGTAATTCACCATTTTAATGACAATTTCTATTAATTTAAATTATCGTAATTCAAATAGAGAGAGTTGAATAAAAACAATAATATCAGCACACCTTTGGGTGTAGGCTGCTGGTGATTAAGGTGATGTCTGATTAGCTGTTCCTACCAATCCAACTCCACCGTCTTTGTCACATACACTTAGTTTTATTAATATTTACGATAATATTAATTAAGACAAACCTTAATTCTAGTACTATACAATTGTCTATAAACAGTACTAAATATTTATGTTTTTATTTTTTTAACAGTAAAGTCTATAATAACTATTGATATATTTAGCGAGAAGCGTACAATTAAGGTCTTGACTGAACGAGTTATTTTCTAAGACTGATTTTTCTCTTTTGATTTATTCTCTGATATAAAATGCACAACTCTCGAATATATGAACCACTGCCATTCTGTCTCCACACTTTCGACAAATGGGCGGGTTTTCTTTTGTAATTAACTGATGGTGAGTAAGCCTGGTATGATCTATTCTTTGTCGGGTAAGGACAATTTCCTCTCTGCGTTTACTGCGACAGGAACTGCTCCATGGCTTCACATCCTTTTTTTATCACATTAATTTATTTACCCCAGTTCGGCTCTGAATTCATTTTTTGTCGCTTGATTCAGAGCAAACCATGGAACAAGTCTGAAATTTATTAATAAAAAAGTAAAAACATTTTGAAGCTAAAACTTTTATTTTACAGTTAAAAAAACAATACGATTAATTTTGACCTCTTATTTATGCAATTACAGTTGAACTCATTTATAAAAACAAAAATAACTGTTTCAACCTCTGATATAAATTATTTCGACTCAATTACTTCTCAAATATAATTTTTTATTTATAACCTTTTGCATCTATGTACAACATATGGGATCACAGATGACTATATCTACCAAATAACTACTGAACTTATTGGAAATATGAAAAAAATGTGAACAATACTTCGAAAACAGAAATATTTTATTAGTAAAACTTATGGTAATAAAACATAACAAATTCTTTTGAATATGATGTGTTCTTAAAATATATTTTTTTTTAAATATCGTTAAGGTGTGTCATTCACAAAGTATGGGAAACACAATTATCTTACTTAACTAGCAGCGAAATTAGAGCAAAGCCCAAGTTTTTTAAAAATCTCTTTTTCTACCAACAGCAGATTGAAAACATCAAAAACAAGAAATAAAAAAACACTAGCACTGTGAAACAATATTTGTTTTGTTTTCTAGATATTTGTTTTCCATAGTTTATGAAATGTCTAAACACACATTTTGGGGCATTGTTATATTAAAACATATGATATAGTGTTTTGTTTTCTATAGTGTTTTGTAGCTACAGTGCACTGTTACAATTTCACTAAAAGCTTCATCTTTCGTTAATTAAACTTCTTCATGAAGGCTAGCATACTTCCTCGTGAACTTCGGGGGTGCCGGGCATGCCTCAGCTGCTCACTGATAAAGACCTTCGACCAGTTCGAGCAGGAGGGCTGCGAAAATTGCGAACAGTTCCTGCACCTCAAGAAGAACAGAGACAACGTCCACGACTGCACTAGCGCCAACTTCGACGGGTTCATCGGGATGAGCTGCCCCGAGGACAGCTGGGTCGCCAAGTGGCAGAGGATGACCACCTTCGTTCCTGGGGTCTACGCCATTTCGGTGGCTGGGACCCTCCCGCCACACATCATCCGCGAGATGAAGAAGAAGGATAGAGTATACAGGTCCAGGGATACCAGTTTGCGCTGATGATCTGTATTGGGAATCAGGCAGTTTTCCTTATTGGTATAGTGAATGGTTTTTAAAAAAAATGATCATTTATTTTATTGTTAATAAAATTAAGTAGAAGATATTTCTAATAATAAGTTTTAAAACTGAAGACTATTATATTGTATTAATATGTAAATTAAAAAAACAGATAAATTTTGATTTTTTCATATTAGTTGATTTTGATGAATTAGTTCTTAAGAATACAAGTTTTATTACATTCCTTGAAAAAAAAAAAAAACCGGCTTCGGAAATATATTTTCACACCACTTTTTTTTTTTTTTTTTTTACATATTTAGGTTAGTTTATCATAAATATTAAAATATTTAATCAATATTTTCAATATAGGTTAACTTTCAAACACATCTTTGTGAATTTATACTTTATTTATCGATATAATAACATTGTAAGTGAAAAAATAGTACAAACCCTTTGAAATATCCAATATAGTTACAATAAGTGCACAGTTTTCTGATTTCATAAAGGGAAAATTCTTAATTACTTAAGGTTATGATAAGTCTCTTATGACTTTTCGCTGTAAACCGACGGGTATGTTAAACAATAAAATACATATTAAGGAAAATATCTTCTACTAAAAAAAAAATCTGGTGCACGCAACATACAACTTTCACTTACCACGCTACTTTGAATAGAAATTATTTTTTGTCATTGTTGGACTATTATAAGATTTTTGAAGTACATTTTAAACGTAGCTATACCTTAAAGCTTACAGACAACAAATCATTAAGACCATTGAAATTATAAAAACTCTATTTATTATATTGACGGTAGGCATTAAGAATCTATTTACTTCATCTGCTTTTATAAACCACACAATTTCAGTCTCTGAGCCTTTCAGTCGACAGAATGACTAACTGCAATTTCAACATTTTTGAGTGATGCCATTTTAGTGATATTTCTAGTTGGTAAAGTTATATCTATACAGACAGTGAGTGAGTTGATTCCAGAGCAGGTGATTGCAGTGTTGGAATATAGAACTGTGAATAAAGGTATATATTTTGCCACTAGAAACATCACAAAAATTAATAATAAAAAATGTTGAAATTGGAGTTAGTCATTCTGTCAACCGAAAGGCTCATAAGCAGACCCTACAGGGTAATTCATGAATGAACGTCACAGGAAGTTCCAAGATTAGCCGCTATAGCTTTGATCATGAAGACCCTTACACGTTCAATCATTACTGATCATTACTTATCGTTGCTGATTTAGGTTAGATCGTTGCTGACCAATTTAGTGCAGTTGTAAACAAAGAAACAGCATAGATATGCTTATTTGGACATTGTCATATATAATATTGGGCATCAAGAGAAAAACGGAGATATAATAATTACTTCCTAGTGCCTGAAAATCGTTTAGACCAAAGTTAGTCCAAAATATAAGTCAACTACATACAAAAACCTATGAAAAGTATTGCGAAAATAATCAATTTGTTAAGAAAAATGGAAAAATTAATGGCAAATAAACAAAACAGTTAAAGATTTTTTTTCTATAAGTAAATTGTGAAGTTTCCACTTTTTTTTCTCTCCAATTTATTGCCTACTTGACTATTTAAAGAAAAAATAGTTGAAAATGGTTAATAATAATATAGACTAGGGATATAAACAACTATTTACTTTTATGAAATTATTTACTTAATAACGAGACCTAGGTAAACTAACCTATCTAGTAGTTAGGTTAGTCTCATAGAAAATCGTTTTGACAAAAGTTAGTAAAATATAAGTCTACTACTTACAAAAATTAAGGAAAGGTATTGCGAAAATAATAAATTTGTTGAGGAAAATGGGAAAAGAACTGATAAATATACACAACGTTAAAGTTTTTTTTTTCCTAAAGTAAATTGTGAAGTTTCCTCATTTTTTTTTTTAATTTGTTGCCCACTTGACTATTTAAAAGAAATAGTTGAAGATGGTTTAAAATTATAAACAAGGGATATGAAAAATTATTTAACTATTTACATATAATGAAAATCAGAAATTTATAATGGTTGTGAGGCCTAGGTAACCTAACCTATCCAGCAGTATGGTTGGTCTCCCCAGCCCATATGTTTAGTCGGTCTCCCCTCCACTTCTCGTGAATGAACCTTTGATTTCCGGATGTTCGGAAATCCGCAGCGCACCACCATCAGTACTTCATTCACTACCTTACTCGACAATTCGGAACGTCATTAGTGCAATTCCGATTGACCGTATAGGGTCCCCTATATATGCCTAAAGAGATTTGAAAGTATTGTATATCTAAATATTTAACCTATAAATGATTATAAATTGTAGGACTATTAGTTATCAAACTGTTATTTTGCATTGTAAAGTTTACTAAAATGAAATTACGTGATTTTCATTGCCTGTCATGGATAAGACTTGTCACACTAATTGTTAGTGGTTAATGTTGGGATTTCACAAAGGGAAAATTCATCAAATTATTCACTAATTTAATTTTCTAAAAGGTTACTTGATGATTTTTTGGAATAAACGGCCAATAGAAACCTAATTATTTAAATATAATATCTTATCTAGAGTTATCAAACTACAGTAAATGTATTTAAGGTTATAAACATATCCATGAAATATTTTTATATTTCACTTCTTCTTTCACACAAGTACAATGAAATAGTATTTTAAACAATGGCATTGGCTTGATTCGGTGGATTTTAAATCCTGTTTTTTTCAAACGCAGAAAAAATTTAAAAGTTTACATTTAGTAAGAAAATTGCATTTAATTTCCTTGGAAACATGTGATTTACGTTAAATAATGTTAGTTTTCTGAAATTATTATTTATATATTTTTTTTGTCACTCTCCGTTACCTTCCACATTCTTATTTATTTTATATTATTTTTTCTAAAATTCTCCGTTTTCCAACGATATATTATAGGTATACCTTTTGACTATTATTTACGGATATTCATTTTCGACCTGAATAAACATTTTTCTTTTTTTCTCCTTAATCCTATTATCGAATTCTTTCAAAAGTTATATTTAGACATTTTTTATAGTTGCTGTCAATAAAACCGAGTCAAATTTTCAAAATAAACCATATTAAAGGTACTTTAGAGGAAGACGTATATGAACATTGGGCATGTAAGTCCTGTAAAATGACATCAATGGGGATACGACCTCAATAGTATTAAAGAGCACTGAATTATACAATGATACACCGAGTTTAATCAAAATCGTTGGATCCGTTTTTGAGAGAATTGTAAAAATGGTATATAAAGTGGCACTTTCGGTTAGCCGATCTTAAGGAAAAACTTGCTGTCACATCTAAGGCATATACCTATCTTAATTACGTAAGGTCAGTTTCGCACGTCTTTTCGTTTTTGAGCTAGACTGTTCACATACACACAGACCATTTTACGGGATTTGGTTATTTGGATTCAGGAGACCTCAAAACATGTATTTCCGTTGAAAACTCAGATTCGAAAATTTTCGCTATCGCAATATTTTCCCTTTCTATATATTCCATGTATAGGTAAGTGAAAGTAATAAGTTAATGTAGCTTCTTCTTCTTCAACACAAATTTAAATTAAATTGAAATTTCCACTCCCAATGACAGCGAGAAAATGTGTACAAGATAAAATACGTAGTTAAAGTGAGCTTGTCAAAATTAAATAGAAATTCTCCTCCTCACTGGTAGCTTTGTCAGCATAGTGTGTGCCATTGTCCACTGCAGTCATGGCATGTTACAAACCTCGTCTTATAGGTTACATAACATATTCCAGTTACAGTGATATTTGCCAAATTTATTAACACACACTCGACCACCTCGACTTCATAACTTAGTTATTGCATTTCAAGAAAATAACAAAATTTAATAAGTGTCAGCTACCTTTTATAGAAGGCATTGTGGAATGCAACTCATATTACCACAGCACAGAACCCGAGTTGATATTAATCTGGTTCCTTGGAAATGGTGAGTGGTATTGTGTGGAATAATGACCATGCTTGATCCGACATGGGCCACCGATTCGACCGATGCGACAGATGATTTAATGAACTGAACCTGCTTTGATCAAAATTACCTCAATTTCGCATTGAATACCTTTAATTTGCGTCAGAACTGAGACTTCATGTCCATTCATTATGTGATTACAGCTGGACTCTAAGCTGGGGGTTTAATTTTTTGGAAGTTTAATTTTTACAGAAATATTTTATTATTATTATATTTCTTTTTTTGTGAAAATATATCTGATAGAGAAAATTATCAATTATTATATATTATATACAGAATTACGCTAACAGTTGATGAACAAAACAGCACATTATATTGAATATATACATATATATATATTTTTTTTTGTCTATAAAAGATGTATTTGCGCCTGTCGACTTATTATTGACAATCAGCAAATGTGATGGCGATACATGAAATAATGGCATGACAGGCATGGGGAAGGAAAGTACTCAGCAGTACCTCTTCCCTAACTTGTTCCAATTACTTAAGTTGTTTAAGAAAGGAGATTTCTCACCCAACGCCTTTTTAGTTTCCTCCTCATGTTCTGGGGGTATATCAGCTGTGGCCATGTCTCTTATTTGTCTGTTATTATGTCCATATAAATTTGTGTAGAATCGTTGATAAAGGATCGTTATATGTTGGTCAACTGTTGGAAAGTGGAGGTTAGTATGTAGAGATTTGTTAGTCACGTACCAAAGTGATTTTGATATGAGTCGCAATAATTTTGATTGGAACGTTGGAAAGTTTTTGTAGGTGGGTCTTTTTAGCGATGCCGTATATTTGTGATGAGTACGTCCACATGGGCTTAAGTAAGTATGTATATGTATTCAGTTTCTGTTTCAGTTTTATTTTTGAAGATTTAAAAAAAAGAGAGTAAAGTAGTTTGAGTGTTTGTTAAGTGTTAAGTGTCTTACGTTTCATTTTAATATACGGACCCCATGTCATCCTTCTGTCGAAGGTTAGTCCAAGGTAAAGTACCGTGTCGAATTTGATTGTCAATATAAACTGCAGGGCAGGTGTTTTTTCGAAGTGTAAATGTTGTATGTTCCTTCCTCACGTTGTTCTTATTAGTATGTTATAAGAAGGCAGATACTGTTAGTTTTAGGACAGGTATGAGTTACTTTTTATTTGGTGCTTAATATTCTTATGTTTTCCATCTAGAAGGGACGAACGGTTTATCACTACATTTAACCAAAGTGCGAAAGTTGATATTTATTCGGAAGATATACCACAAAATATATCTTAATCTTCCCAGGCTGAATGCAAACCGATGCTGATTAGTTTAATTAGGGAACGAAAATCAAAACCATCTCTAACTTGAGATAAATAAATAAATAAAATGAAAACACAATATCATAATAATTGATCTAAACAATTGTTTTTAAATAATCAGCATTTTCATCATCTTCTCAAGAATATTTCATATTTTTATAGCGCAAAACTGTTTCTAATTAGTTTTCAAGAAAACGATTTCATAGCAACGCTAACTTATACTGCAGCCAATTTTACAAGAGAAAAACACACGAACACAATCAAATACGGATTGTTTTCATCAGTATCATCTACCTACTCTTAATAAAAGACTCTAGACGATTTATTTACACTACGAGTAGGTGGGCGGGGTGGCCGAATGGGCTAACGTGTGTGCACAGCACCGCCGTTGCTCGGCAATCTGATGTATGAGACAATGGATTTAAAATAGTCAAGAGTTCGCTTTCCGGTGGCGGAGGAGTCTTTTAAAACCCCACCCATACCCCTTGGCCCTGGAAAACCTCGTATAGCCTTAAAGGTGAGGAAGGGGAGGACGTTGGTAAGAAAGTTTAAAATCTAACTGGCCAAAAATTGATATCTAGATATTGATATTAATTTAATGTTAAATTCCTACAACCATTTGTCAACCAGTAAAGTCATAATATCCACTCAAAACGTAATCATGTAATATCTGTGTTGGTAATATGTAACATATTAGAGCAATTAAACATGCCCAACTTAACAAACTCAATTCAATGTTTTCAGATATATTTATAATGTTTAAATAACAAATTAAAAATTAATTTTTTTTTTTAATTCCGTGTTTGAACCTTTTTTTTTTTTCTTTGGATCCTCCCCTTCCTCGCCTTTAAGGCTATACGGTTTTTTTTTTCGGGCCAGGGGATGTGGGCGGAGATTTAAAAGACTCCCTCGGCACCGGGACGCGAACTCGTGACTAATTTTTATCATATATCAGGCTGCCCGGCACGGCGGTGCTGTGTACACGCTTTAGCCCATTCGGCCACCCCGCCCACATTTTCCGTGTTTGAACCGATACAAATATACCAAACAGTAGAAATATATTAAATATAGTATATACACTTAAATGTAAATACTATGAACCCGCCCCTCCCCCTCTCCCTAATCCTCGCGCTTTAGAGAAACAGATTGCCAATACTTGTAGCATATGTATACAAAAAAGCTGTCAGATTTGCATCCTATTTGATTTAATTACATCGATATTTGTAATAATAGATTTTTGCATATATCACACTTAAGTCCAAGGGTCCCATTGACCGCGATCACGTCATCTCCGGACTAAGTCCAGGTACTTGATAAGCATCTCTTCCTGGGTCCAGGGCCGCAGGCTTTAACGAGACATCTGCTGCATCTGACCCTGCCTGGTAAATTTGCCGCCTTTCGACTAAATTTATTTGAACATGAGGAACTGCATCAAGATTGGCGAAAAGAGGCGTTAATAAGGTGAAGCGTCATCATTAACAAAGTTACCAGACCAGCCCCCACTTATTCTGTATATAGCAATCATATCGGGTTTTCGCCAACACACTAAATTATATTGCCCCTTAGGGATAACATATGGAATGATTTAAGAGAACTAACGATATTAACAGTTCAAGTTATTCGTAAATATTTAAGCTGTTGTTTAGGGCTTGGAAGCGTAAGACCTCAAGGTCATCAATGCCTATCTAATCTTTGTTTCAATTATCGTAATACTAAATTATTTTCGCGGGAGGAGAAATAAAAATATGAAAAACAGCTCAAATTTGAATGTTGTTTAGAAAATCATTCACTTTAAGAACATTTATTACCTACTTTACTTTAACTTCATCATTAATTAAGATATCTGATAGTTTTGGTGTGAGTCCTAATTTATTTGAAATCCATACGTAATAGGGACACTCTTGAAAAATGTGGCTGACTTCGAGAGTACTTTAACAGTGTCGGCATTTTGGTGTAGGTTCATTTTGGTATCAAGTAAGAACGTGTTAGGTTCGTAAGTCCTATCCTTAGTCTAGTAAAGGCGACTTCCTCTCTTCGAAAAGGCGGTTCGAGTTGGACCATGATTTTCCTGATATTTTTATTTCCTTCAATTTGCTCGGAGGACTCTCGTTCCACATGGATTGCCAACCAAGAGATATTTTCTTTTCAAATATTCAAGTACTTTTATAATATTCATATAAGAAAAGAGGTCCCGTTCATATTACTTGTTTCAGACTCTCTATAATTGTACAGAAGCTTTCTATTTGTTTATGTACCCTTATTAATTCAATTTAATAAAGACACAATTTAATAAAATACATCTCCGAAACAAGCAATAAGGTTAAAACAGGCTGTAAAAGAGTAAATGTTTTTATTTTGATCCATGTTCGTAAACGAAATGTTAGAACTAGAAATGATTAGGTCTGAAGAACATTTAATTTTGGGCAATTCAATGCAAGGACTGACCCATTATCATATTTTAAGAGGAAATCTCAGCGAAATTTCCAGTTGGCGGTAACGACTTCCTTACTGAATTCTCATGCCATTTTGAAAATTCTGTCACGATCCTTACTGCCTTTGGTCTGAGGTTTCGCTGCCCGTAGTAATTTACCTTGCATGGAGTTAATGGAAGAATACCGTGGCTATGGTCGTTAGCCAATTCATCGATGTATTCGTATTCCTCGGCCATCTCGTGTTCTTTCACTTCCAACATTTTTCATCTCTCTCGCTCATATTTCAGGAAATATCCAACAGCGAAGGAGCCTTCTGTACGAATCATAATATTCACGTTGTAGTATGCAAATAATGCATTAGAAATATGCTTCAAATACAATTTCAGAATACATCGAATCCAATTTTGCTTAAAATTTATGCGAGGCATAATTTAAAGTTAATGTTCCATAAAAATACATCTATTATTATTAAAATACACAAATATGTTTTGAATAAATTAAATAACTAAATATAGAATATTTGTATAGTGCACTGTTTGTAGACAGCGATGTTACCTATAACAACAAAAGAAAAAGGGAAAAGTTAGACCTTTGTAAATATTGACTATCCAGTGCCAGTATAAACCAATAGTGAAAAGAAAGGCTAATATTTGCTGAAAACACTATTTAGAATTATTTGGCAGAAGAAAGAAACGAAGTACTGAAAAACAGGGATATTAGTTTTTTAATGATGTTATTTTCTTGAAAACGGTTACATTTATATTTCTCTTTTCTATAAAAGGATTATAGATTAAAAGAATGATGTAATCATACTTAATGGCAGTATGACAGAAAAACTAAATTATACATTCTGAATATATTTAAACTCATAGTCGCCTGAAATGTTTTATGATCACAAAATCTTTTCCATATTATTGAAGAAATATTAATTATGTGAGTAAGAAGATGGTCCGGCGTGGCTGTCATAAAAAGAATAAAATAGTAAAAAAACTATGTTCGTTTCGTTTCGTTTGTTTCGATGTCAAAGCGCAAAATATCCAGGTTATCAGCGCCCGATCAATTAAATAACACTTCTGTTATACTGTTTGGATGGTTAGTACAAAAATAAAAATATAAAATAAATAAATAAAAGGATTGATAGAATAAAATAAATAAATAAAGATAATAATAGACACTTATAGATAATAAGATAGAATAGATAAATAAATAAACTTTAAAAAAATAGCAGTCAAATCAATAAATAAATTGAAATTAATAAACAAATGAACTTAAAAAAAATATTTTATTTAAAGCCATCGTTCGATCCGACTTTGCAGGGCTAGAACGAACAAGATACAAAAGGCTATAGACCAATGTGGCAGTTACATAATGTTTAGATAACAATATAAAGAATGTGAATAAACTTATTAAAATTATTAACAGTGTGAATAGCAAGTACATAGAAATATCAACAACAATAAACTATATAAAACAGAGTAAACGAAGTATAATTAAATAACAAGATCATAAACTGAAGTAAATAAATGGTAATTTATTTTATTAATTTATTACACAATTATTATAGATTATTGGAAATAGGGAAAAATTAAAAGTAATAAGGAGGATGGATATATATTAAAAAATGGATATAATCCTACGGATCTCAAGGTAAGATTGAAAGAAAAATAAGAAATATTGGATAAAAAGGTGTGAAATAAACGAAAAAATATAAAATAAAAAAAAAAATAAAAATAGAGACACACTGTTGTATGCAGTATGGAGTTTCGGTTGAAACTGGGAAACATGGTGGGAGGGAGGAGGGTGGGGAGAGAGGAGAGAGAAAACACATGGGAAGAATAGTTGACTTGGTTGGGGTATGGTGGAGGTAAGTAGTGATTTCCAAGTATGCAGCAAAACAAATCATAAACCAAAAATATTACAATATCTATGAAATAAATTTATGAATACACACACACACACACACACACACACACACACACACACACACACACACACATATATATATATATATATATATATATATATATATATATATTATATATATATATATATATATATATATATATATATACAAGATAGAATTAAGAAATTATAAATAAAAGTACCATGTGAATACGAACTAAAAATGGAAGAGGGTACACTGCAGGACTAATTTAAAAGTATAAACAAAAAAGTGACATAAATAGTTAGAATTAGAACTAGTTGAATATATTGTTAGAAAATTACTTTTAAATACATGATGAGATTGAGAAATTATAGATAAAGGTACAATAAGGAATAAGGAAATAATTAAAAACATTCAAAGAACGATTGAATTAAACAAGTCAATGAAAAATTAAAAGTAGATAAAAATGAATCAAAATAATAGAAGATATAATAAAGAAGTTATTTTTGATTTATTAGATTTAAAATGTGATTGTATATTAACGAAATACAGTTTAAATCCACGTTATGATTAACCGGATTCTGTTCCATGTGGATATAGATGGATTCGGAAATGAGTCTTGTTCCATGGTTAGTTCCATGATTAGTAGGAACCGTGGCAGGAATGGATTTTTTTTTCAAAATCGAATGAATGGTCGAGGGTCAAGGGTATTCTGATAGCTTGGATGTAGAAAGGTTCCTGGAAATTATGGGTGTTTTGTGTTGGGAAATACGGTTTTTGGTGTGGTTTGTAGTTTCACCAATGTAGAAACTATTGCAATTAGGAGTAGAGCAAGGTGTCCGGTAAACTTCATTAGATCGATGTTGTAAAAGTTAGGGTCTTTCAAGTTGGTGAAAAGGAATAAGAGTTTGTTATGTGACTTAACTAGAGTTGATTGTTGGCTTTAAATAAAATAGTTTTTTTTTACTATTTGAATATTTTTATGACCGCCACCCCGGACCATCTTCTTACTCAATAATATAATACGATCAACCATTAAGTATTCAATATTAAGTATTTGGTTTCCTTTCTTAAAAAAGGGACAACGTCACATAATGAATACTGAAATATGACCCAAAGCAGATATCCAAAAGACAGACATGTATTGACATAATACAAACTGATATATACAAAATTAACATCAAGTTTATTTCAGTTTTAATTATGGACTATGACGAAACCAAAAAGTATTTGTTTTAATAATAATAATAATTATATTTCTGTATAACAATAAAACAAAACTAATAACTATTATTAGTTATTATTTGTCTCGTATTAAAAGTTTTTTTATGTTACTAGGTTTGCTATCTTATTCTGCAAGCACAACTTTATCAATTGTTCTGATATCTGTTGGATGTTTCTTGCTCATCTACTGACAAATATTCCTGTATGGTAACGTCTCTATTATTCAGTTAAAGGGGTTGGAGTGTTATCTTTTATATATTATCTTTTGTATGAAAATATAATATATAAAGACTTGATATGTATATAGTTTTTAACTTTATACCTTCACCACCTGTGAGAAATACTGACATTTAATGAGTATACTATCAAGAATTGTATAATAAAACATCGAGCGTAATGGAGAAGAGAATTGCGACATCTCTAGCCTGCCGTGATTTTAATATTTAAATTTTAGCAAGGAGATCCCTCCTACAGCATTTTTGTTATTCGCGATAACAAAAGGATGTTAATTGCGGATATACCTTAAATGGGTGTGTTATTATGTTGTATTGTAAATGAAATATTTTGTAGCATGCCTATATATGGTGATTAACGTTGTTATTTTCATTGTGAAGATCTCGATCAAAGAAATGTTGGTAGCTTACCATTGAGGTTTGATCCTCAAAGATTTTGACCGAAAAAATTGGAGTTTACATGAGTGGGTCTTGTTGCCTTTTTCGTACATCTATGAAGAGTAACTATTGTACATAGATGTGAATTTGTTTTATTTATTTTAATTTCATTCATTATTTTCTTTCCTTTATATATGTATATATTTTTTTAAATTTACTTTATTTATTTTCTGTATTTTAGTTATTTGTATGTATTTCCATTTTGTACGTACGTATTGTGTGAATTAATTGCTAAAATGTATAAACATTTATAACAAAAAATCCTGTTTTTTTTTTAAAGTATTATATTTTAATAAATATAAAATCAATAGGCCATATCGATCGTCTATCTTTAATAAATAAATTAATTCAAAACAACCTCCATTTGTTAAGATTTAACTGTGGATTTGTAAGCAATTTATAAATGAGAAAACGTTTGAATTTCACCTTCAACAATATCCGTAAATGTCACGGCTCAGGAAGTGACAGTTCATTCCATCAAATAAAAAGGCATATCAATAAAGAAATTGAAGGAGGCGCAGATGGCAGTTTAGTATTGACAGGATCTCAACCGTACAGGAAGTACTCAATCTATAATCTTTCTATTGGTTAACTCCCCAAATAATTTTCTGTGCCACTCAATAATTAATAATCAATAATGATAATTTAATTATTAATTAAATTGATAAGACGATAACACGATTGATAAGACGTGAGCAATGAGAGGGCTTACAACTGATCTTCTTTACTTGTGAGATTCCACCACAGCTTTGTGAAATAAAGATTATGTGATGAATTAGGTTCTGTCTTCTTAAAGTATCAATGTTTCCAGCCCAAAAAAAAGGTAAAGCAAATTACTACTTGGCTCTTGCGAATAATTCGCAAAGAATATTGGTCAGTGAACAAATGACAAAATAATAAATAAATAATTCAACGTGTCATAAGATGAAGGAATCATTTCCTTTTTTTCGGTTGATTATAATCGACCAAGGAGAAAAAAGTATTGTAAAACTCCCTACTTACAATAGCCTGTATCTCAGCTAATTAAGGTTCGAATTTTTCATCAGCTGCAGATCTACTCTGGTGTCGGAATTCCTCCTAGGGCACACTCAGCCTCTGCAAAGTGGGTACTCATAATTAATTAAAGAGTAAAATCTGGCGGTTGAGCCGAATTCCGACCCGATCACTTCTCTGCACAACGGTTGGCTTTGAAACAGTACGTCCTTACAAAGTACTGAACCCAAGACTCTTAACGGGTTGTAATAAATACAGAGATTTATGTCCTATCATTCCGGAGAGGTAGAGGAATTGCATCATAGGCCTGGAGCCAGGACCCAAAATAGACCTGATCGCAGGCAAAGGTTTGATTGTAAAGTGTATGTTATGCTGAGTAAAAAGAACCTTGTCTGCCGTTCCAGAGCCGCTGCTTTAAAAAAAATAACGGTTGATTTATAGAATATTAGGCCAGTAATAAAAGGTACGAAACGGGAAATCCATTGCGAAAAATGTGAGAAAAGTTTTTTTATGTTTCATACTTGTATATATGGGTTTAGACATGTAAATTTCGCATTCTGTGAGTACCAACTAATTTAATGTAGGTTACTACCTCCGAACAGAATCTATAATAATCGAATAATCTCCCGATTGTTAGAAATTGGTAATGAAGGTAAACATGATTTTCATTATTTCAAGAGTATGGGTTCTATTATACTGAGTTATTTTTGCTTAGAGTTTTACATGCAGTATAAGCCTCTTTTCCACCTTTCAGCAGCGAAGGATTTTGATAAACGATGTGTCAAAAGATACCGAATTTCCAAATTAGTAGTAACCAAGTAACCAAATTATAAAGTTTATGTACTCGTTCGATAAACATTTAATGTTCTTCTATTTATTAAAGAATAAATTTTTTGCTTCTATTTATCGTTTAGGAGTTATAGATGAAAAAACAAAAACATTTCGAAAAAATCTGACTTTTTTGGCTGTAAAAGTTTTCTCTTGGTGACACGCGTTTGCAATTTTGATTTTTACACATCTAAATCTATCTAAACTAGTTAAAAAAATAAAAACTTTTCTCACATTTTTCCGAGTGTAGTGGAAATCGAAACGGATTTCCTGTTTTGATCTTCAAGTTATTGTCCTAATATTGTTTAAATCAGCCGCCATTTATGGAAGCAGCGGCTCTGGAGTGGCAAACCATGTTAATTTTACTCAGAATAACATATACATTCGTAATTTACAATCAAATCTTTGCCTGCGATCAGGTCGATTTTTGGACTCTGGCTCAAGGCTATTACTAAAACTTCACTACTACTCAGGGATCATTTTAAGCATTTGTGGAAAGGATTAACTACACCAAACTCCACCAAATGATGGTTCGTAAGTAATAATAGCTCAACATGGAAGTTAACTTTATATAATAATTTTATTATTGATTTTATTATTCTCAGCCTCAGAATTCATTTCTATTTCTTCTCTGATTATCTATGATATTTATTCATAATTTTTATAAATACAATAGTATTAGTCATTATTATATTGGCTAATAGTTTATTTTTATTTCTAGTCCTATACGACATTTTATCTCAGAATGGGGACATGAAACAGAAAAAATGATCCAAAATTAATGTAAAAACTTCTTTTGGTTTATAAAATGACATGAATGTATTTTAAAAAATACTTTATAAAAATATCCTTAATAAGATGCACTAAAATAATTTTAACTTTAAGGGCTAATCAATTAGGATAAACTTTCATGAGAATGAGACAGATACTTTTTAATACTTTAAAAGTCAACTACCACTTATTTCTTTTTGCTTAGTAATTATATGAAAGAGACATTTGAGGCGTCTACTAATATAAATGGATAAGTCCATTTTTGTTTCTTTTCAAAGCCCACTTTTTTATAGTTTACTATATAAATAAATATTTACTGAACAGTTTATTTTCACTTCAAAACGCCAAACTACAAAGAACTCAACGCACAAAGCGCACTTTTTCAGTCTCAGTGTGCAAAAGTATTGTTTGGTATATAATATTAACTTACAATTTCTTGAGTATTTTATGATTCGTAAAGTACTATTAAAATGATTTCAAAATATATTTATTTTATAATTTAAATATTATAACTGACAACAAATTGAAAAGCTTAATTGGTTGTTTTTATTTAACTGTTTATAATTTTTTTACAACCATCATAAATATTTCTTATGTTTCAAAATACTAATTGAAGAGAGTATTTAAAACATTGTTTGAATAATTAAATATTAATTATTACTAAAACTTTTCCCTACCTTCGTTGTCTGTATAAATCGGCACTATTTTCATTTTTAGTTTTCAAATATCCCTACAATCCAAAATCCTTCGTAAAATCCTTAATGCTCCCTACTTTGTCACAAATAAAATCATCCATAATGACCTTAATGTACCATATGTTTCCGATTTAGCTCAATCCAGATACCTGTCCTTTCATAATAAACTTCTGAACCATCCGAACCCTCTCGTTTCCAATCTTGCTTCCTCTTCTATTCCTGATAACCCTCCGAGGCGTCTAAAAAGAAGATGGCCTCGGGACCTTCTAATATAGAAATATAATTGGAGTGCTACCAATGGGTAGTTTCTCCTCATATTGTACATGTCATATTACTTGTTCGTATTTACTTGTTGTATTTATTATTAATTACAGTTGTAAATTTCGTTAATAAAAAAAAAAAAAGTTTTCAAATAGTACATCACATCTATGGCCCCTTTCCATCATGTGCCAAAAGATGCTTAAGCAGTCTGTTCAAGTAAAGATGGTAGCGTTATTTCATAAGAAAATATATTTCATAAAAATATATGACGTTATGGCTACGCTAGTTATTTTACATGAAGTAAAGAACTGTACATAATATTAATAAATATTAGTCAAATTATTATTTTGAATTGAATGGTCTATAGTCCATTGTAAATAATGAAAAAAGAAAGACTACTAGCACATCGGGTTTAATAATTTACATACATTTTATTAAATAATATAAAATAAATTGTTAAGAACAAAGTTTGTTTTTTATTGTTGGAATGAAAGTAAGTTATAATAGAATTGTGTATTATAGTAGCATGTCAAGATATGTAATAAACTTTTGAAAGCTTGAAATGTTGTAATAACATATATAAATGCAAAAATTCGAAGGTCAATTCATTCCTAGAAAACACTTTATATAATGACATTAAAGTACCGTTGACAAGTATAGTGCTAGTAAAGTTACTAAATATATATAAGTTATTATTATTTTTTTTTTTTACATAGTCCATAAATGCATCAGTTATGGCTCTAATTCGATTCATTCCTCCAATTATTCAATAAACACTTCATGACCATTTTAGCCATATAGACAAATAATAAAGATTTCAAATTTAACCAACTTTTTGTTCTGACTCTATTTCTAACAAACCTTTTTGTTAAAAAAAAAAAAAAAATCAGGTGTGCTTTCATTCTAGGCTGTTAAGATGAGTTTTATGTCATAGCACATCCGTAGAATTAATCTCAACCTTCCAATGTTGGCTCGGACTTGGCTTGATCACCTGAAGCTGCTTCATGACTTTACTACAATCCAATCTTATGGATTGACCATTGAGAAATAGAAATGAGAATGATTTATAATCTGCAATGGAATAGATCTTCTCGAGTACATTCCAAAAGTAAATCTGAAACAGCCCTTGCCAGAATCTGCATACAGATTTACTCAAATATTAACATGAGTGTGGAAGGAGGGAAAACTTACACAGATTCGAACTTGCTGACAAACAGTCTAGCATAATTGCTTGTTTGCCTTATGATTGCGAACTTATTGATAAACCAGTAATGAAATCAGTAAAGTGATCGGAATTAAGTATGATCATTAATAGTTGTATAACAATAAATAAATATAAAAATAAGTAATTTTGTGATTAAATAAAAATTAATAACAACATGAATGCTTTGTTGATCGAGTTTATACATCTAGCTCAATGTAATTCAACCAAGCATGAATTGGTGAAATCTTACCCGGGTTTTCTTTGTCTGCATTTTGGATACATAGGGCTGTATAGTTTGGAAGGTGCTTTTGTAATTGTCCTTAATGTTTTAGCTTAAAGGATTTAAATTTGTTTATATGATTCTTTTTAGCTATTCCAAATATATGTGGTGCGTAAGTCCAAATAGGTTTTAGTAAGTAAGTATATTTATTCAATATTTGTTTAGTTTTGATTGTTTACGTCTTTGAGTCTTAAGTCTTTGAATTGGTGTTTTTCTTGATATGTTTGTCCCATGTCATTTTTCGGTCAAAAGCCAGTCCAAGATATCGTCAACGAATACTTATAGAATATTTTAACTAACATTTAATTACTTCCTTGCTAACAAAAATAGTAATATCAATAACTTCGAAGATGGTTCAAATTTCGTTCCATACCCAATCCCGTAAAATTAAATTAACTGAAAAATTAATTTTTTTCTCTCTTCATACCTTCATCTGCTCCTATGATGAGAGTGACAATCAGCAGATTTGATGGAAATACAGATGTTAGTAGCATGACAGGTATAAGGAATGACCTCTTTCTGGTCTTTATTTGGGTCTGAAATTCAGGGAAAGAGATCTCTCAATCCATGTATCCATGTAGCTGTCAATGTTTCAGAGTTCTTAGGTATGTCATGTGAATATGCAGGATGTTTCAGGGTTAAGTGGCAAAACTGCAAAAATGAACTAAGAACTTCAAAACAAGAAAAAAAAATCCTCTGAAGGTATGTTCGCAAACGCTTTGTTTAGGAGGTATTCACACATAAAGGTTTTTGTTGGTATGAATTATTTACGTTATATGAAATAAATAAAACCTATTTATTTGTTCTAACTACTTTATTAATTAAATGTAAAGGTTAACATTCATATTAAATGTTGTTCAAAGTGATTTCCTCGAGCATTAAGACAGGCTGGGCATCTTTCTTCAAAAGCAGCAGTGGTAGAACGGCACTGGGGATATGTGTTATTGTTTCGAGATTCAATTTTCCTTCTTCGTAAGGAATTAAGGTCATCGACCGGACTTGTGTAGACTTTTTGTTTAATGTCATCCCAAACAAGAAAATCCAGTGGTATCAGATCTGGAGAGCTTGCAGACCAAGCCACTGGTCCTGCACGGCCAATCAATCGATTGGGATATGGGATGTGATTGAGCACATCCGGTCAATGACCTTAATTTCTCACGAAGAAGGATAATTGAATCTTGAGAAACAATAACATATGTCCAGTACCAGGACAGAGAAAAATCTGTCGAAAAGGAAAAACTGGAAAATGAGGTAGTATGAGTGAAACAGTGCTATTTATTATTTATTTATTGTGCTTTTGTTATTCACAGTTCTATTATCAATTGGAAGCGTAATGGTTATATGTGGCTCAATTAAAAAAGAAATCAATTCCACGACATTTTCGGAGTTCGCTGAGTGACAATTTGATACGAATGATACTTACTGAACAAACCATTTGGCTCTAGAAAGATTTCATTATAAGGTATTAAAAATTAGTTTTATATGGAGAAAGCTCATTTTAACTGGAGAAAGAAAAATATTCATGAGCAGTTTTCTTCCCGTTTAGATAAAGTTTTATCCATCACAATAATCCCCTAACCTTGGAGGGGTAGGGGAGAGGCTGAAAATACTTGGAAGAAGCGAATGATAAACCGAAGAAGAGGGAGCAACTTCTACTCTCAACTTCACAGCCAGCACAATCGACCTTATGCTGCTGAGGTGTCTCTTCGAACTTGAGGGTATCGCAAAGCTAGGTTCCATTGAAAGAATTCGCTGCTTCAGCTCACTGAGCTGGAGGATTCCTTTATCAACTTTTCTTTATCATAACAATACCAAACCGATTAAATATCTTATCTTAGGTGGTTAGCCATTTCTTTTTTGTCTGCAGATTGACATTTTAACATTTTTTCAGCATGTTATCCTTCAAGGCCTTCGTACTTTAATAATGTAAGTACTACATTACTATTAATTACTCTAAGTAAGTATTGACTAACGACTTCTAACCATATTTTTTAAGTAAGCTCCCAGTCAAATTTTATTCCTAAATGAAGGTGACCAGACCAAAAAAACATTTTTTTTTGTCTGAGTCGCGTTTAAAATTAAACCGAAGAAATGTGGAACCATTTCTACTAATAATCAAATTAATACTTACTAATTTTTTTCTTTATTTTTTTCTGTTGGCATTACATACTTTGTAAATCCATTGTCGCTTTCACCAGCATTCTCCGTCTCTGCATGTCTTGGGCCATTTCTTTCCAGTTATCAGCATGCAGCATTATTTTTGTTGTTTCGATCCATCTGCTTTTTGGCTCAGATTGCTTTCAGCCTCATTATCGTGTAGAGGCTTCCAGATGGATTGCACCGAGCTACATGCTACATGTTCAGCCCATCAAAACATCCTTGCCTTCACACTATGAGATAATAATTGACCAGTTTCTGTTAAAAGCTCTTTTTTGATTTTTCTCTTCCAAGTATTAGTAGTCTGATCCCAAATCGATTCGGTTATCGTGCGGAGAGTTTTTCTATCAAATCTTTCGATTCTTCTTTCTGTGGTTCAGGTTAGTGTTCAGGTCTCATAGCCATGTATTATAATTGGCTTTATCATAGCATTTTACACCCTTAATTATAGATATCTTAAAATTTTTCTGGATTTTAATATCTTTAAAAGAGCTTTAAAAATCTCTTTTAAACGCTGGCCTGATATCTACCCATTGTCATTCATTGAGGTTGTTGGTGAGCAAAGATATTTAAATTCGTCTACTCTCGGGTTAACGATTTCCCTTCTACGCAGATTCTGCTATTGCGTTGGAATTATCAACTTATTATTGTATATTTTGTTTTATCTTTGTTTACATATAGGGTGATTTTCTCTTATCAGACTCTTATGAAATAATAGTTTAAGCATTTTTTTTATTCATTAACCTGTTTCAGATCCTCTCAGTCGACGGTTTGTTGACCAAATGGCGAATTTACATAAGAAAAAAGATTCGAATTTTAAATATTAAACAGTGAAACGAAAATGATAGAATCCGAGATATTAGTCTCGATTATTTGTATTTCAAATTCAATATTTTCCTTCCTCATTCATATTTGACGCGTACGAATAATTAGTATACTGTATTAGAGAATGAACAAAAATAATATGGAATAATATAATATGCGGTAATAAAATATGGAAATAAGTGATATAAAGAAATTTAAAGGACCTTAGAAACCTTTCAAATTATTATGGATATGATCCACCATAAATTTTGGGTCATATAATACAGAAATAACTTTAAAAAAGAAATTCGAGGAAATCCGTAAAAACTTTCAAATTATTATGGAATCCACCGTACTTTTTGAGTTATACGAAAATAAAGTTTCCTTTCCTTCATAACATTTTCCAGAATTTTTCTGGAAGATGTTCTTATTTTTCGACACTGAAAGAGATAATCTTCAAAATGATCTCTCAATGATTGAATTTGATGAACTATGAATGAAATAAGTATATACAAATAAGTATATACAAAAAAAAAAAAAAAAAAGAAAAAGAAAACACGTTTGAGAAATAATTGTTATCAGTGCAAAATATAATATGGCAAAAGATGGTAGCTTAGTTTTGTTCGAAACTAACTAACTTTGTTCGAAACACAACCAAAGTGTTAACTTTATGGTTAGTCAGAGGTTACAGTTTATCTATCCACCAAGTTTACCTAGAGTTTGTCCATCTTGGTTAGTGTTGCCCAAAATCGGTCTTGGTCTTGCACTTTACAAGACCAAGATCAAGGCCGCCTAACTGTTGCAAGACCAAGACTAGGAATGGTTAAAAAATCGATTTTTTAAATAAGAAATATGGCAAAATAGTTACTAATACTTGACATTCTTAGTTACTATATATTAATAATTGGTATAACCAATATACTTTTGCATCTAACTCCTCTTATTTTTCATTCGGGCTTAGTTAGATTTCTCCTATCTAAAAAATTACAGTAATATTTCACAAAATTACTGCAAGACTGTTGCGAGAGTCTTGACCAAGACCATGATCAAGACTGATTTTGCAAGACCAAGACTCGTGTTGGTCTCGCATTTGGGCAACACTAACAACTGTGCGGATAGTGGCACACAAGCAGAAATCCATCACAGAATTGTGTCCGCAAAATAAATTCTATTTTGGATTACTGAAGAAAACACAAAGGTGCAATTGTTCAAGATTCTGGTAAGATCTATTCTCACTTATACCTCCGAATGGTGGACATTATCCAGTTCACAGGAAGCCCTTCTCCTAAGGTTTGAGAGGAGAATATTGAGGTGAATTTATGGCTCAGTTTGTGTCAATGGAATCTGGAGGATAAGGACGAATCCTGAGCTAACTAGACTCTACGAGAGCTCAAATATCGTAAGAGTGATCAAAGTAGGGCGGCTTCGATAGGCAGGTCATTTAATTAGAATGGCCCAGGATCAGATTTCTAGGAAGGTCTTAGACAAAATGATTTATGGGATAAAAAGAGTGGGAAGACCACGGCTTCGATGGATCGATGGAGTGGCAGCGGATAATAGGCCCATCTGTGGAATGCGCAAGTGGAGAGCAGCGGGAACCAATATAGAAGAATGGTGAACCAAGATGCATGAAGCCTTGACTATACAGGAGTTGTAGCGCCACGGATGATAATGATGAGAGGTTTCGGTGGGTTACAAGTTGAGGATATATATAGGGTATCCTGTAAGTAAAGGGAAATATTAAAAAGGTTGATAGTACACATCAAGATCTACAAAAAAGTTCACATAAGCAATTGGCCAATTTCCAGCAGAAAAGTAGGAAATTTTAGATTTGTGTTTTTTTAAGCGGGTCAAGTATTTTGTTAAATAGGAAACGATAACTTAAGAAATATTTGATTTAAGTAAATAAACATTGCTCCATAGTAAACTAGATACAATTCACTTTTAAAAAAAGTAGAGTTTGTCTTGGTTAAAACTATTTAAAGAGAACTATCAAGAGGACAAATTTTGAGATTCACCTCAAGTTGTGTAAAGAAATGATTATAATCAACTGTTGTAAAGCTTTTATGTATTCTAATAAACATAATTAATTAACTAAAAGCACATTTATTTATAAAAATAAAAAAATTTGAAAATAATGATTTTTTAAATATTTTTCATGTAAAGTGGTTATGAACTTGCGACTTCCTTGCAGATTTCTGTCATAGGAATTGATCTTTATTTATCAGTGGCAGACTTAATGTTTCTTACTAAAGTTTACGTTTAAAATAAAGAAACCCACTGATTGCTTTAATTCAATCTTCATTGAAACGTAAACATTATGGCTCTGTCACACATTAATTCATATGGCAGAAATCTGCGAGATAACCATAATTTTATAACTGCCTTAAATAAAAAATATTTTAATAACATCATTTTTATTTTTATTTAAAAAATGTGTTTTTAGGCACTTATGTTTATTATAATACATCCCACGTAACGCAAGAAAAAGAAATAAAAGTTCTTGAAACAGTTAATTGTAGTCATTTTTGCAGAAAACACAGGCAATTTTAGGTGACTGGATAGAAAATCACAACATTTCTTTACATAACTTGAGGTGAATCTCAGAAAAATCCCGATAAACCTCAATTAATTAATATAGACTTAAAGCTTATTAAAAGAGGAAGTTTTTTTAAATGTGGTATAAATGTATTACAGTTTAACGGTGGTAAAAAAAAATCACATGTAATATATGACTTTTTTAAAACGGTAGTTAGCTGTGTTTGTTTTTAAATAGTTTAACAATGACAAACTCTACTGAAAAATATTTAAACAATCATTATTTTAAATTTTTTTATTTTTATAAATTAAATGTGCTTTTAGGTAATTATTTTTATTACAATATATCCCATATAAAGGAAAAACGAGAAATGAAAGCTTTATAACAGTTATAGTAATTTTTGCTCAAAAAACGTGTACTTCTAGGTGACTGGATAGAAAATTAGACCATTACTTTACACAACTTAAGATGAACCGCAAACTTTGTTCGCCCGATAGTCCTCTATAAATAGTTTTAACAATGACAAACTCTACTTCTGCTTAAAGCAAATTTTGTCTTGTTTAGTCCTAAGCAATGTTTTTTCAGTTATTGCTTGCTATCCAACAAAAAAAGATGACTCGCTTATAAAAATCCGACTCTTATATTTCCTAATTTTCTTCTAGAAATCAAGCAATAATTTATATGACCCTTTTTTGTATACCTTGATGTCTACTATCAAGCTTTTAAATATTTACTCCTACTTACGGGACACCTTGTATAGTAAAAATGTATAACAAGTTCCATGTAACCATGTACAACCGTTATGTTTTGTTTTATAATTGATCTTGCGTTAAAAACATTCCTATTGTAGAGCGAAGGAGCTGACATCTACAAAGGTCTGAATGTAATTATGGCTTTTAAACTGCCATTTGTGTTTTTGGAGCTTGTTGTTCCGAATAATTTGTTGCATACATTTAGTTTGAATTCGTTTCTTTCTTCAAAGTATCCAGTATAAAAGTTTGAGTATTTTATTAAATTATGGCGTTCCACTTTAACACGTGGGACCCGTGTTGTGTTGTCAAACATACTACGTTATTTATTGTGTTTATTTTTGTGGCATAGTTTGCCTGTCTAGATAAACAGGGAGGTATGTGTGTTGTTGTTCTATGCTATTAGAACCAAAAGAATAACAAATAAAAGGAAAGTCTGAAACCGTAAGAATATGAATTTCTTTAGATATCAATAAAACATAACAATAACTAACTAAATAATAACTAGTGAAATTTCATAGTGTTTAACTCGGGTGTATCTTGTTATTTTCAACAGGATATTGTTTATTGTTTTATTAAAAAATCACCTTCAATAAGAAACATTCACTTTTTTTTGTACAATCATTTCCAACTAATTTTATTATATGTGCTAATTTACAATATTATCTAACATTCTAATTTTTTGATAACACGTTCAATATTCTCTTTCATTAAATTTTATTTACATTAATTAATTTCAACTTTCAAATTTTTTATAGTTTTCTTATTACTCTGTAATTGTTACACATTAATCTTTTTTTGTAATATTATATATATTTTTTAAATCTAAACCTCCCGAAGTTAACAATTCTTTTGAGTTGTTATGGATAAATTTGTGATATATGATTTTTTTTAATTTATGTATGTCGAATGTGAGTATTTAAACATTAAAATTTTATGTCCGATGAAACAGTGATACATTATAAAAAATATGTATTATCTTAAATAACTTTTTGTACTAAATTCATTAGTGTTTTAGAAAAAAAATAACTGTATAATGATAGAAAGTACTCAGTTCCCAACCCCCTCCAACCGGTCATAAGAGGATTGTTTGCTTTTCTTTTAGGGTAGCCAATGTTTCGGTTAAATTTTCATGAATTTTTAGCCAGTTCAAAAAAAATACTGTAAAATGTTAATTTAATATTGAATGTTGGGCATATCAACAAAATATTGAGCGTTAAATAGATGTTTTTGGTTATTGTTTAATTTCGCCATCATAAAAAAGCTGGAAAATGGAAAACTCGTATAGAAATAGTGGAGGAAGAATTTCAAATTGATTTTTTTAGGTACCGTATTGGCAACGAGAACAACTCTATCGAATATTTCGACTAGCTCTTTCTTTTTTTTTTATTATCTTTGTTTCCATAGCAGACGGGACCTAGAGAAATTCGGAATATCACTCAAAACCTCGCCAAACACTATGAAACCTTAGTTTCGAAAAGGGTGGAATATATACGATTGAAGTGGAGATGTAAATGGAACTATAACGGAAACAAACATGCGTGATGTTGAAGCAATCATAACTCGCACTTCCCCTTTAAATGATATAATATAATGATTAGTTTAATTTTCTTATTATTAGGGGGCAGGGTGGCCGAGAGGTCTTGTGTTGAGTAGGGAGCGATAACTGAAGAAACACTTGTTTTATTTAAGTAATTAACAATTATTCCACTGTAAATTAGAAAAACTTTACTTCACATGAAAATAAAGTTTGCTCCAGTTAAAACCAATGAAAGAGGACTTATGAGTGACTAAACAGATATATGTTTTTAAAAAAATCATGAATTATTCGCGATTTTTTCTATTATTCTCCAACAATATTATAGACTTTTAGAAAAACTTTCTCATTTGATAAACTTGAAGTATATATTATTTAAGTTGAGGTTTATTAGAGAAAAATTCGAGATTCATCACTTGCTATAAAAAAAAATTGTGTGCTTTTAAATTCTGTCACCTAAAAGTGGACGTTTCAAAAGTCCTCTTTAAATAAGGGATCGAAACTTTTGTAAAAAGTTCCATTTTAACAGTTTCTGTTAAACTTTTTAGTAAAAAAGTTATTAAAATAAAAGTTCTAAGACTTTGTTTATATTAGAATAAAATAGAATACAAAATTAAACTTTATTCTGGGACCAAGTCTCCTTAGAATAAAAATGATGAATAAATACAAAAGAAAATACGAATCGGACAAAAAACTAACTTATAAAAATTCTAACATTATATACATTAATTTAAAAAATAGTATGTAACCACTAAAAAATAAACAAAAAAAAAAATAAATGAATATAAAAAATAAAATCTTCTCAAAATTTACTTATTACTGTGATGGAATAATAAAAAAAAAAGAAATTACATATATTAAAGGTCTCGATTTACGGCGTAAGTTTAACTTTTATTTGTGGAATATTTTATTTATATGTTTCTAAAAAAAGTTACATTAAATGAGAAATATTTTTTTAAAATAATCTTTATTGAGATATATTACAATCCGACACAATTTTCATTTAAAACAAATTTTTCCTAGTTCACAGTGAAGCACTTGTTAGTTACTTAAATTAACTATTTCCTTAGTCATCGATTACTATTCAAAGAAAAACAAGACACTTAAACAAACAAAAAAACTTAAATTTCCTAATTTTTTGCCAAAAATAGATCTAGTCTATATCAACCAGGGTTAGAAATAAATAATTATTTTATTCAAACAATCATATAATAATTATTATATTTGATTTTTAATTTAAAAATCATGCCTGATTTATAAATAAAAAATTTGATGTTTATTGACTTGATTAAAAATAATGATCATTCAGTTACCTAAATAATAATGATTAAATTTTGATAAAACAAAAAAAAAAAATGATCAGAAAACAAAAATCATCTTTCAAACAAAATTTAATTTATATTATATTTCTGAAATCGCTTTGATTGTGCATGTATATATTATGCATGCATGTATATATACCTGCACTGTATATATATATATATATATATATATATATATATATATATACATATATATATATATATATATGTATGTATATATATATATATATATATATATATATATATATATATATATATATATATATATATATATGTATGTATGTAAATAGGTATATATTTTATTTTTTAACGTAAAATGTATACTGAATATTAGAAATAACGATGTTCTGTTGCTAATTTTTGACAACAATATTTCCCATTTACTACTCCAGATTCAAAATATATCATATAAATTACAAAAACGTATATTTATTATTTAAAAAAGTAAGTTCTCAAGAATTATTATTATTGTTAATTTTTAAAATTTTGTTCAAAAATAATGTTCAGAGTTTTGTTGTTGTCCTTTATGATCAAAAATAAAATTTATCAAATGAATTTTATAAAAATCCAGATACAAATTTTGATCAGGATTTATTTTGATTTTTATCTTTTTAAGTATCGATTTCAAACCTCGATATAAAGCAATGTTTGCATAAACTGTTAAGGTCTGCTATGACTCCTATAAATATCTCCTTCCACTTATGGAAGAATGATTAAAACAAATAATCAGTTGTGGAAGGACTAACGTTTTTTCTCCCGGACTCCCAGAGAGATTCTATTAGAGATCAGGCAAAATAAACAGTTTGCGGGATTTGAAAAAAAAAAAAAAAAAAGAAACTCGACTGGACGAGAAGCCAACTACCGATAAAAAAAAGGAGTATCCCCAGACAGCAGATGTGACCGACAGGCGGACAGACTGCCGCCATAGCCGCAGGTACCTTTCTGAATAGACGGCGCGCGCGGGTGGCCCGGGGCATGCGCCTGCCACTAGCCGGTTAGGCAACCCGCTCAACCCTCAGTCTTGCTAGGGCAGTGTGCTCGGTCGTTACGTAGGAGCTCAACATCAACATCAACATCGTCTGTCTTCATCTTCGCCTCTCAATCTGGATATCGTATATGCAAGTATTTTTAATAATATTACAATAAATATGAAGTCATTTTTAAAATTTTATTCACCGAATCTCACCGAGAATTAAATTTTTAAACATCAAAAATTTAACAAAACATCAGAAACCCTTTTTTTTTTTTTAATTTCCATATATAGATATTTGCCTAGATATTGAATCGTATTATAAATTTCTAGTTGCCTCCTAACGTAAAATAAATAAATGAATTTTTTTTTTTTCCAATCATCCCAACCTGTCAACATCATATTTTAAACAAAATCAAATAATTGCAAAAATAACAATTATTTAAGATATTAAGACAATTAAGATAATTGAATGTTTCAAAACGACAATGTTTGATTGTATCGTGAGATTAGACAGTGACACGACTGTTCAAAATTTAATATCAACTATGACAACTGCTTAAATGACAACTGCTTATAATGTATTAACACCTCAGGTGTGACTGTCGGTTAATTATGGGTTTCGAGGGTGTAAGTCATTTCTAATGTATATCATTTACTTGATCACGATGTATTGTTTTGTAGTATCTAGATTTCACCCAAACTCATAGGAATAAATAATTAAAAAACTTTTTTTTTATTCTACCGTACATAGATTAAGTTTAAAATATAAACCGAAGATATTGCATTTTTCAATTAATGATACAATATTATAAATAAAAAATACTCAATTCCATTTTTGTAATTTTCAATTATTTTTTTAATGTTGGTTATAACGTGAGATAGAAAATTTCAACTGTTTAAAATTTAGCACCAAATTTAATAACATTATGAATATCGGCTAATTATGAATTTAGAGATTGTAAGCCACTCTAAATGTAAATTATTTACCGGTTTACGATGTACTGTTTTGTAAGCATCTATATTTCACCTTACGAACAGAAAAATATAATTATAAAAAAAACATCTTTTTCATAGAATCCTTTAAAATATGCTTAATCGTTTTTTTTTTTATTTTCTATTAAGTTTTTTTGTTTGGTTATAAGGTGAGATTAGGGAATGAAAACTGTTTAAAACTTAATACCAAATTTAATAATATTATGACTATCGGCTATTTACGAATTTCAAGATCTGGTTTACGATGTATTGTTTTGTAAGCATACTATATTTCACCTTACGAACAGAAGAAAAATATAATTATAAAAAAACATCTTTTTCATAGAAGACCTTTGAAATATTCTTAATCGAAGATATATTTTTTAAATTTAATTATAAAATATTAGGCAAAAAAATTCCCATTGTTTGTAATGTTCAAGTTTTTTTTATTAAAGAAGATGGTTCAGCTAACAAAAATAAAGTATCTTTGGGAGTGGGAGAAAAAAAATTATATACAAATTTGTATTTTATGTTTAAATTTAACGAGAGACTGTTAATTAGGTACAATTGGTTGCTTTGAAATCTACGGTTTTTTTTTATATCTATAATTTACCGATAAGGAAACTCCTTTTGCTGTATTTACCGGTGGCTGAATTCCTCCGGGAAATCGGTATAGATATAATGTCTGCTTAACTAACCATGAACTAATTTGTGGGGTTATATATATATATATATATATATATATATATATATATATATATATATATATATATATATAAAATATGTATACATCGAAATAAACCGAAGTTGTATGCAATACAAATTTATATTTTAAATGAGGCTTTTTGAGACTGATGGTAAAACTTTTGAAGTACCTATTTGATTCGATTAATCACCTTAATACTTTTATGTTATCAATAGTAATATATATCCATGTGTATCATATTCATCAAATGTTATTTTTTTTCATATTCACATATTGATATCTATTAATTAATATTGTAGAGCAGTTTATATTTTAGTTTTTATGTCTTATCTATTTTACTATGGATTATTCTATTCAGAATTTGAAGTAATTCTCACGAGCCTTACTTTTATAACATATTTAATATGTATTTATGTATTATGCGATTGATGGGGTATGCATTTGGGATGTTTGAATCGGCGAAACATTGACGGGTTTTTTTTCTTTGCCTGCATTTCGGAACATAAGACTGTGAGTTTAGAATTTTTCAAATTATAACTTAAATTTATGTTCCATCTCTTTGTGAGTTTTTACTGATTTATATTTAATATTGATGTTGCATGCGTTGTTTTCTAAACGGGAATTTCTTTAGTTGATCAACATTGTGCTCTTATTCTCACACTGCCATTTTAAATTTAATTAAAACATGCAAATACATCGCCCAAAATAGCTAAATTAAACAATAAAATGAACAGTATATGAATGAATAATGTGAGTAAGAAATGATATGTGAAGAACCATCACATATGCATTTTTAAAATATTGAATATTAAATATATTGATTAAAAATGTCTATATAATCACAATATTGTATAAAATAATAGCCCATTTTTTATTTGCTACCCTTAATCTGGGACATTTATTATTATTTTTGTAAAGTTCATATTTACATGTATTTTTTTTATTCCTTTATTAATAAGCTGTGTTGTCTCAAGAAGTATTTAAACTATTGAAATTTGATCAGAGACTGTTAAAAATATTTCTAATCTAATATGCGAATTTTTTTTTTTTATTATGTTCAATAATATTTAATCCTAATTTTACATTTGTTTTAACATAGCTGTGTTTACATTGTAGTTATTAGTACGACCTTTATAATTTATTAAAACTACAATTATTAAAAATGTCAGTAGGACAGCCACGTGTTTATATTGAAAATTTAACCGTATTACACGTATTGACTAAGTATATAGCTCATGAATCACACAGATATTTCAGGAATAAACAGCTATCAATAGAGGATTCTACAACGGTCGTAAGATACATATAGTTTCTAACAACTACAAACATTTATAACAAAATATAGTAATCGATATCGAACTATAGTGTAAATGACCCTGATGGTCTAAACATATTATCTATCTATATATATAAAAATTAATGTATGTCTGTCTGTCTGTTTGTCCTTTGTGCATTACTAAACCATTCATCCGATCGCCTTGAAACTTTGGGAAGTTGTTCCGTCTGTTTTTCTGTTCAAAGCCGCAAAAAAATGTGTCGCTTTAAACTGTAGCGCCAAAACGGCTTTACCGATTTTAACGAAACTTTGCTAAAGTCTTCCCCATGAAACCCTTTTAATTTATGTGTATAAAGTACTTTCCCGAAAACAAGCTGAAAAATGTTACGATGAATTCAATATTTTATTTGACGATAACAAAAAAGAATTTTTGACTAATAATACCCATATTTTTATGAAAGATTTCTGAATTTCTGACAAAATAAAAAAAAAATCATCGAAATCGGACGGTTCGTTGCCGAGTTATAGAGTTTTAAACATTTACTGCTTTCTCTTCAGAAAAGGCCATTGCCTTTTGCTTCCTCACTACCGAAGGTAGGCAAGCATTTTTTTTTTTAATGATTAATCAAAAATTTTATAATTACTACAGTAATTGAAATTATCATTTGAATAAGTTATATGATTTTCCTTTGTAGGTCAATACTATTATACGTTCTTTATATTAATTTTTTATTTTAGTTTTATAAGTTCAACTCAGATTGTTTCTGATGATTATGAATGACGGCGTATTCACTCAGATGATTATGAATGTTCAATTTGAATCTTGAAAAAAAAAATCATTAGAATTAGTTTAAATTGAAGCCATTTTACAGACAAATTTGTCTTCCAACTTTTTAAAAATGACAGATGTCCTTTGCTATTAATCAACTCATATGTGCTTTCTATTTTCTTTCTTTTCCATTTTGCCACGCTAAGCCACAGCAGCGCGTGGCCGGGTAAAGCTAGTAAATAAATAAATTAAATCGCACAAAAACAGTCAAGAGTATACAAAAAGGAAGACAATTTTTAGTAATAGGTCTTTTTTTTCATAAAAAAATTGAGAGTTCCTCAGATGCCTTTGGCCATACACCGATCTACTGTATGAAATATATTTTTTTTCTATATTATCAATCTATATAAATATTCATTACCAATATACTTATTTTTTAATTATATATTTTCTTCTCATTTAATTGTTATTATAAATGTATCGTGTTTCGATCAGGAAATTAGATTTTATTTTGTTTAGTTTTCCGGATCGTGATATCTTGATTCTGTATAATATTAAAAAGATAAAAAAATCGTCTGAATCCGCCCCAAGCAATACTGGATTTATTGAAGATATTGGAAATGAAAACTAGATATTCAAAGCAGAAAGCCGAGATTCATTATTTAGAAATGCTACTTCAATTTTTGTTTATTTAAAAAAAAAGTTCTTATCGGTTTTTGAAAAATGACCATTTACTATATGATATTTAAAATTTAAATAAAATAAAAAAATTAAAGTATTAACGTGAAACTATCATTAATATTTAATATAAATTAAATTGATAGCTATATATTTTTATTTAAATTAAAATAGATATTATGTATTAATAAAAAAGAAAATTAGTTTAAAAAATTCCTTTTTTTGATTTAAAATATTTGAGGAGTAGAATTCCAAAACTAAGCAATTCCAATTTTATAAATGTTTCTTCAAGTTATATATATACATACATATATATATATCGAACAAGACTTTGTATTAGTATACTTTAAAGTTAAAAATAATTAAAATGTCTATTAAAACAAGTAATATTGAAATAAAGGTATAGTAAAACAATGTAAAGGTGTGTTTAGACATTTCACAAATTATAGGAAACACAATTATTCAAATAGCCTAAATGTCAAGTCCGTTGAAGTCAAGCTATAACTGTACATGGTTAAGGGTATACAAATACTTTAATAGCGAGATCGGTCGCCTTCGTACTCTTTCGGATAAATCCTGATGCATTTGGCACTCCATGAACAAGTGTGACCGAAGTGATTGTGAAACACGCGTAACTCGTGCGGTCCTCATCTATATAATTAACACAATTATTTATCATAGCTAATAGTGGCATTAGTGCTAAGCCATTTTTTAAAAATTTCTCTTGTTAGCTATGGCAGATAGAAAACATCAAAAACAATATCAAAATACTCTAGCATAGGGAAAAACATTTAAATATTTTTGTGTTCTATTGCTTGTGAAATGTTTAAACGCACTTTTATAAGCACAAATATAAAATAAATAGTACCATAATAATTCACAACTAAGTATAATTACATGCATGAAAAACTAAATAAATAATTAATAATAGAACATATTTGCTTATCCACAGACCCCTCTCACGCCTCCTACATTCGTTGATTGTTTTGTTAATAATGATTTTTTTGTTTTAGCAATAAAACCAAAACAAAATTCTTATCTATTTGGTCTATTTTTAATATTTCTAAGTAATTGACAAAATTTTCCTGTTTTGTTAAAAATTTCACTGAAAAAGAGAATAAATTTATCTCGTATCCATCAGAATTCTTATTTAAAGAATATTTCATAGAGATGACAAATTGGTAACTAGAAGTAGCGGGAGAGGGGTCGCCAAGATTACAAGAACGAAAAGAGCCCGTATTGAGGGTGTTTCATACTTATTAGTAATTAAGCGTCCAATCAACAAAGTTTTTTAATAAAAAAAAGTCATTTTTTCTTGTTAATTTATTTTTTTTATCAGGAGAAAACGTTGTGATTTTTTTGTTTGATCTAACCGGTTCGAATTCCGATGGAATATATTAATTTTCCCACTGACAGAAAATTAATGGTCTTAGTCAGAGGGGGTGAAGTGGAGTCCCTCAGAGTGAATGAGAGCGGGTAAGAGGGAAAGAGGGATGAGTTGGGCCTTTTCGATTCTCCAAAGAGAACAAACATTTAAAAAAATATATATGAATCTTTTTATTTTTGATGTTGCTATTATTTTATTAAGAATCGGGATCGTGAAGAAATTCGAATCTCTAATTCCAACGAAAGCATATGTTTCAAGGCCTTCGGCGTCCTAATAATCAATTTTTTCAACAAAAAGATCTACCTGTCTGTGAACAGTCTAGCTAAAAAAAAAAAAAATGAGATTACATATTTGAGATAGCCAGGTAGTTGAGATTTGAGATATAACTGGGATATTACAGCAACGTTTTCTCCAAAATCAAATAACCTGAAATGGTACTTTATACCTAATATTTTAAACATTTTTCCATTTTTTTAAAAACAGCATTTCATAGAATACCTTTAAAATATGCTTAATCGAAGATGTATTATTTTAAATTTAATTATAAAATATTAGGGAAAAAATCCGACTGTTTGTAATTTTCAATTTTTTTTTTTATTAAAGAAGGTGGTTCAGCTAAAAAAATAAAGTATATTTGGGAGTGGGGGAAAAAAATTACATAAAAGTATTTTAAACCCCCTAAGTATCCCTTGTGGCGACACGTCTATACACAAATTTGTATTTTATGTTTAGATTTAACGAGAGACTGTTAATTAGGCACAATTGGTTGCTTTGATATTTACAGTATTTTTTTTAATCTATGATTTATCGTTAAGGAAAATCCTTTTGCTGTATTTACCGATGGCTGAATTCCATTTTTCCAATTTTTTAGAAAACGGCGATAACAATTTTAATTTAATTCGTCACAAAATTGAATGTTCTTCATTATCATGTAGATTTTTACCTCATTGAAATAGTTCATAGGTGGGGAATCTTTTTATCATTATAGGCCGCAGAAAGGTTAGGGCAGTGCCAATGGAGGCCGCAATAATAGTTTGTATTTTACCATATTATATTTTACTTTTTTTATTAATAAATAAATACACTCTCATATACATATATTTAATTAATTTTTTTGATCTTTAAATTTTCATAATTTAAATAATTAAATATTAATTAATTCTTGCACTAGATTAATGAAGGAGAGCGTGAAAACGTTTCAGGACCACAACAACGTCAAGAAGGCCACATGCGGCCTAGTGGCCACAGGTTTCCCATCTGTGAAAAAATCCTGATGTACCTTTTTTATCAGAAATAATTAAAGATCCCTCCATGTTAGCAGTAATATAAATTTGATAAATATGAATGAATTATATAATTAATTAAAGAAAAAAATAAGTTTACTAGTTGAAAACCAATTTCTGGAAATAAGAGGAGTGGAATAGAGGTATAATAAATCTTTGGATAACTGAAGGTTTATGAAAAATCAATATCAAAGTTCTTGGATGTTCATGAATTTCAATTGTTGTGTCTACTTTTAAATTATTCACAGGGAAATGAAAGTTTCCTCGAACTTAAATAGAATTTTCATAGAAAAAGTATGGAAAACTAATTTTATTTTAGCTTGATAAACCCAAACTACAATTCGCAGTATTTTTTATTGATTTATATTAATTTTCTTCGAGTTTGTATTAATAATATGAGTAATACTCTTTAAATTTTCTAACTTTCACTCACCACTATATATTCAGTAGACATTAATCTGTCCTTATATATAATATGGTAGTATTTCACAGTTTAAATCCCTCTTCCTCTTCTCAGGAGCGATGAATTAGGTATCAAACAAAAGTGGCAAATCATAGTCTCTTAAACTCGGAATTTCAGGAAAAAAAGTTATGAAGGAAAAGAAACTTTATTTGAGAATAAAGTATACTCAAAAAGTATGCATTTGTTTCTGGATTATTTTAAAGATTACTTAATCCTTATAAAAAAACAAAACAAACTAATGTGTTTGCTTTAGATCAAACGATATGAGTGAAAACAACAACAACAAGGTGAGATTAATAATATGAAATATAAATTATAAATAATAGCTCATTATAAAGAAGATGAAATGCTAAACATTTCCCTCACTTACAGTATGCAGGTCCAAATTTTTAATTTCTGAGATATTTTAATCCATATCTTCCATAAAACTAGATATTTGATTTTCGATACTAATTTTTCCTTTTCGCCTCTCTATCACGGCGTCGCGTCAAAATAGGATTTTGAATAGTTGCCCATTACAGTGGGGATGAAATGCTGAACCATTCCCTAGCTTAGAGTATGGAGGTCCGGTTTTCAATTACTGATATATTTTAATTCATATTCAAAAAATTCTTCAATTAGTTGCCTCCTGCCTACTTTATCCGAGTATTACTCATCGGAGATCTGATTGCTCAATCTAATTCACTCTCCACAAAAAAAAGTGCAAAACGGGCTGAAAGAAATTTTCACTTCAAAAAATCATCGCAATCGATCAGAATTTTGTATAGTTGAAACAATTTGTACCCATCTAAGGATCATAAGGACCTAAGGAGAGTTGGTTGAAATATTTATCAAAGGAGAAATATAGCTGATATTTGTATTTTGCTCCTCCAAAAAAACCTCAAATACAAATTTCCATTCCAATCGAAAAATGTATTTTTTTTTGTTTCAAATTTTCAATTAATCGAACCATTATTTGCAAAGATACAGCCTGTACACTGTTTCAGTTTATTATAATTATGAATGAACTAATGTGTGTAAGACTGAGAAACAAGAAAGAACCAAAAAAAAAAAAAAAATTATTTCGTCCATCTCATAATGCATCGCATTAACTCAGTTCTTTATTGTCAATTGTTTACTATGCGAAGTATTTGCTCGGCCCAAATATATATTTTTTTAAAATTAATAAACCTTAAAAATATTACTTTTCACAATAAATTCCCTTACAATATCTTTCATAAATTGGTAAATGAAAGTAAAAAAATGAATGAAATAATTTATTAACTGCTAAAAATAATTTTGCATGATGATAAAATTGCATGTCCCAAAGAAAAAATTAGTAATATTTTCATTTTATATTTAGTTATATATATATATATATATATATATATATATATATATATATATATATATATATATATATAATAATGAAATCAAACAAAATATTCTTTTATGTTTCAATTCTGTTAAATTCTTTTATTTTAGTTCAAAAGTCGTTTACGAATAGTACTAGAATGAGATTATGGTTGAGTTCTACAGATTCTTTCTGGTATGGACTAGTGTTGCCCAAAATCGGTCTTGGTCTTGCACTTTGCAAGACCAAGACCAAGGCCGCCTAACTGTTGCAAGACCAAGACTAGGACTGGTAAAAAAATCGATTTTTTAAATAAGAAATATGGCAAAATAGTTACTAATACTTGACATTCTTAGTTACTATATATTAATAATTGGTATAACCAATATACTTTTGCATCTAACTCCTCTTATTTTTCATTCGGGCTTAGTTAGATTTCTCCTATCTAAAAAATTACAGTAATATTTCTATAGTAATAAGCTAATAAGTAACTTCAAGACTGTTGCGAGAGTCTTGCGCAAGACCAAGACCATGATCAAGACTGATTTTGCAAGACCAAGA
This sequence comes from Nezara viridula, assembly GCA_928085145.1. Lineage (NCBI taxonomy): Eukaryota > Metazoa > Arthropoda > Insecta > Hemiptera > Pentatomidae > Nezara > Nezara viridula. The sequence goes on along the minus strand of OV725080.1, from coordinate 83,016,604 downwards.
CTCGTGTTGGTCCCGCATTTGGGCAACACTAGTATGGACTAATGCGCCATCATTCCTAAATCAATACAACACGTGTTCCGTTGCATTTCATCAACTTATTAATTTAACTATCTGCTCTCTAAAATTATCAATAGTTGATATTATTAACGAAGATAATTACATGAAGCATAATTAACAATGTATGCCCTGAACACAGCTAAGCCCCTCTCGCTTGATCAAATCCCTAAATTTAATCATACACTGATGAGCAGTAGTGTACATTTATGTATATTTGTCTCTCTAGAAGACCTGACGGACGTATGCAGCTATTGATGAATGTTTTATTCCGCAATATTATTGTGGTTTTAATGCTGTAATTACTATAGGGAAAAAATAAAATTATTGGAGTCATTTAAACTTTAACATCAATGGGGATCGTCGGGGAAAAAGGTGTTTACACAAACTTGTGTGTTTTTTAATGTTTTTAGTTTTAAGGAAGTTTGAATGTTTAAAGATAGTTTTTCAACGGTAATTTACGTTTATCCTTCTCCTTGAATGGTTATTCGCAACTATAGATTAAATATTTTATCAAGAAACGTTATTTTTATTTTAATGCCATAAAAAATATTGTGAAAAATAAAATTATCGGATAATTTGGTAATTTGGTGAATTATCGGAGTCATTTTACGTAATTAACTTTAACGTCAATCGGGATCGTCAGAGAAAGAAGTGTGCCCTTCTTTACTTTTTTAGTTTCAAGGAAGTTTGGATGTTTAAAGGAAGTTTTACCACGGATATTTACGTTTATCCTTTCCCTCGAAGAAACATTATTTCATTCATTATTATATAAAGATTTTTTTTTTCTTGTTATGTTGAGACAAAGCAGATGTCTGTCTCTGATGTGAAACCTCTCATATAATTAATCATTACGATGTTCAAAATTCAATATAAAATAAAATTACTTTACATTAATGTTAATTAAATATATCAATTAATTATACTTCATCAATAAATTATACTGTTTAAGAGCACAAAGTTCGTGCATGTCTGTTTTTTTTTTTTACTTTCATATTCGGTATTTTTTATTTTACAAAGATATATATTTATTAATAAAAATGTAATGTTGACGAGGATGATTTTTCCTTACTAAAAAATTGTAACTAAAAAATGATGTTCTTGAAGAAGAAGAAGAAGGAAGTAAAGTTTATTCTGGTACGTTTGGTCCCCTAAAAATAAAAAACTTGTACAATGACAATTACATTATAACATAAATTTGTCTGGCACATAATATCTGAAAAATAATAATTAGGCAGATGTAACATTAAAATAAAAATAAAGTGCTACTCTAACTATACATAAAACATAATGATAATAAAGATGATAAGTAAATTGATGGTTGTGGATGCTACATAAAAAACAAACAACAACATGCTACAACAAAATTGAAGTAAGCTATTGAACTTAATAATAAATATGAGGAGGATTTGGCCAGTGGATGGGCTGAAATAAATACTAAATTTTTAAAAAATAGCATTTTAATTGTTACGCCGACGTTTCGACCTACTTTGTAGTTCATCACCAGGGCGTGGCATCAGGCATTGGAGGAAGCAGTTGACTAGTCAATCAATGTTCCTTGGTCGAAACGTTGGTGTAACAATTAAAAATACTATTTTTTACAAATTTAGTATTTATTTCACCGCACCCTCCGCCCAACTCCATCTCATATTATATCGCTGTCAAACATCTCTACATCATTAATAATAAATAATTTAGTAATACCACAACGGTCAATGAGATTCAAAGATAAATAAATTTCAAAAATTAAAATTATTCAGTAAAGAAATCATTATTTTATTCTTGGAAGCTCATTATTATTTTTGTTTAATTATTTTTATAAAAGCATTTATCATGTTTTTCAGAATAATTTTAAAATATAAATGATCAATTAAAGTTTAAAACGACGATTGAATCATTAGTATTTTAATACTAGTAATCTAATAAAATCTAGTAAGTAATTTAGTAAAATATGTAAAAGCTGAAAATAAAAGTGAATCGTTAATGACAATTAATGGTGATACATTAATGACCCCATTGTTGTTTGCTCAACAAGGACCTCGTTAGAAAAGCTTCGGTCACACAATGGTATGCGAATATAATTAAAACCAGTTCCAGAACATTAAAGATCTACTTAATTACTACTACATGAGGGCTATTGTGGTTTTCATCCTTGTACAACAAAAAGATACCAGGCCATTCTTACAATTTTTTCCAAGTAATTATTCAATGAAATTCACAACAAATAATAAAAACCTTCAAAATAATTAACTATGTCCATTTAATTTCGGTGTCATTAAATTGGAGTATTTAATAAGTTTAATGAATAAAAACAAAAAAACTTTTTTGGTTTAATTTTGTTTACAATAATATAAAAATAAAAACTATCAAATGTTACTCATGTTTTGAAATTAATGATAAGCATAAATGATTATGAATTCTATCTATATATCGATATTTTATTTGATTAAATATCTACTTAACAGATAAAAACATTATTCATTTTATTAAATAATAAAATTTTCTCAAGCTGTTTCAGACTTGAGACTTATAATTTCAATCATTGATGATAATATGCGTCATATTATTATGTTTATTTAATTGTATTGATAAATGGTTTTGTATCTGTTGTTTCTGATGTCAAAAAGTTCTCCTGGATTAGTTTTTCTCTCTCACTATCGAAGATGGGAAAGCCTTTCATTCATGAAAGAAGAAAAAAAAAAATTATTCTCAGAATAGAAAATTTTACATTTTTTTTACAAATTTGATATCGTTTCTGTCTAGAGTGAAATCCATCTGACAGCCATAACAACCAGTGTAGTTAATGGTACACCTAGTTTTTATGAAATGTTTGGTGATTGTCCAGTAATTGCTGATTCAGCAAAAACTATTTATTGTTTCAACATTCTATTTTCTCCTTTTTTTTGTATTTATTTCCTGGCAGAATGTCGATTATTTTATTTATAATTATTTGTAACTATAGAAATATTGCTTTGTTAATTGTTTGTTAATTATGTTTCCACGAAGGGTTAATTATATATCAATATGTTGAGTTGAGGCGATCTCTATTTGTATGGGGGCTACCTCATCAAAACGAACAAACAAGTAAATAATAGTAATTTACTTATTTTATTCCAATTAAATTCAAAGTAATTAATTAGCGCAAAACATCATTAAAATAAAAAAAAATATTTACGGTTATTTTTGAAAAAGCCTTGAGTCACTCAAGCACCAGCAAATAATGAATTAGACAACGTTTTACCGATTTTTATATCATTAAAAACGGAAAATATATATTTTTTTTCTGCCTCCACATATAATGGACTTAATTCTATCGAAAATCGTGTAGTTATTCGTAATATCCAAACAGCAAAAATCAGCAAAAAATTTTTGTCATATTTACTGAAAATTTAAAAAGACAACTTTATCTTATTTTTTTAAATAATTAGTTTATTATAAATTTTTTTTTATATAAATTTAAAAGTTAAATATTATTTTTTTCAACAGGTCCATTATAGTTCAGAAAGCAATATTCCCCACGAATTATAGTTTTCTATATTTGTAATTCTACAGTACAGATAAAGAGCTTTGTTATTTAAAAAAATAAAATAAACTCGATCAACTTGCTAATAACTATTTAAGAGTGCGGTTACTGTCTCACAAAGGACTATCGAAATAACTCTATTTCGTTTCTTTGTCTTCACGTTGTGAAGTGCTCTCTTCACTAGGAAAGACAGCATTGTTTCGGTAGATTGCCCCAAATCGCTTTTACGGTAAACTTCAAAGGTGATAGTTGGGAATGGGTTTTTTTTCATCTGCCTTTGTACTGTGAGATGCTACCACGAAAGAAAGATCATGAAGTCTTGAAAGAGTCTAGAGGAACATTTTACAACAGCTGTCTATGGCAAGTTTCTCGAGGTCCGGCCACAAAGACTTTACCGTCTGTCGTTGCTAAGGTTTATAAGAGCCTGGCATAAAAGAGAAGGGCTTGGTCGGGAAAGGGCCTGTCCCGATTCCCATCAGTGCTAGGAGCACCACCGCATTAACAGCAACAAGAGAGGAGGAAAGAGGATTGATTTTCTCTCCTCTTCCAACGCTAGCTATTGTTTAATATCTATCTCAGAAATACCCCTCCCCCCATCTACAAAATTTATTTATTATAAATTCGTTAATTAATTTACTTTTGAATTTCACTTATACTGGTATATCCCAGTGAGCGCTCTCACATTAGTTAGTTATTCATCTCCCTAATGCATTCGACATATATGTGACATCAGTGAAACATGTATACTCTTATATAAAATATAATATCATCAAGACAGTCTTTTAAACAAATAAAATTTCGTAGAGAGGAGGTCGCCGTGGCCAGGCTGAGAATTGGAACCTGACTCATGTACATCTCATCACCAAGCACCCACCTCCAAATCGTCAATACTGCAAACACTGCAATAGCCCTCTCACAATCAATCATATTTTCCAGGAATGCACTTATTATACATCACGCCTAAATCGATTATCTCTAAAACCGGATATATCAACAGTATTAAGCAACAACGAATCAAACATAAAAACATTGATAAATTTTCTTAAAATACATAAGCTATTAAATAAAACATAAAAATAAATATAATTTTTATTTTATTGTGCTTTTTTAATATTTATTTTAATATATTTCATTTTTTTATATTTTTTTAAAATATCTTTTTAATTTATTATTCTATCTATTATTAATTCTTCTTTTTATTTCTTCTCTAAAGAGTTTACAAATACAACAGATTCACAGGCGTTGTATAAACAAACAAATAAATTTATTATTATAAAGTGATCGGCTTTCTTATTGGAAAATATCCCTCCAGTTCAATAGTTAAGCTCTAAAACATAGCTATTCCTGAACTAATACTAATCCATTATTTTACTCACCCAAGACTTATTTGTTTGGAACATAAGGAGTCCTGGGTTTTGTTTTTCTAACTAGAAGTAAAGAAGTCTATTAAATTCTAAAATAAGCATATAGCTAGAAATGAGACATAAGGTATTTATGTTATAATAGTGTATGATGGTTGACTGTAGTGAATAATTGAAAAGAAGTTGGTTTGGGCGTTCAGTCAAAAATAAACAAATATAAAAATAAATACATTACATTTATTTTTATGTTTGCCGACGTTTCGGCCCAAAGTTCTATGACGTCTTTATGAAGTTTCCTTTCGTCTTTGGTCCATGAAATACTTCATTCATCAAAATCAATCGCTCCTGAGAACTAGAAAATACTGCGTATAGATTTATACGCATAGAAATTTATGGGGTCCACAATGAAACAAACAGAAGAGCAAAGACATTAGAAAACTTAATTTAATGTGTGCTGACGTTTTGGCCTTCTTCAAAGTGACAGGTGTGAGCCATGCCAATAGTGAGTGGGTCACTGATTTCAACCAAATTTCTATGGCTTTTTCTACATCCAAAATATTGGCCACACATCCAGGCATTAGTTCAAAAAAAATATATCTTTTAAAAATCATTCGTTATCTCAGTTTTTTGTATTTACATTTATCTACAAAAATCATATAGCTTTTTTTTGCGAGGAAAAACAATACTCTCAGAAGATATTAATGAGAATTAGTTACAAGAAAGTCCAAAAAGCATGTTGTCGTTATAATTACAGTAATTCAACAAAGAAACATCAAACAAGTCTATAGTTATTATTAGCGTTCCAAATACTCTTAAATGCTACTTTTCAAGGAAAAAAAAATTTTAAATATGCTATTTACATTCGACTTGGTCATGATACAAAATTCCGCTTTCTTGTAAATACGTTTCCAATCCGCATACTTTCAAAATTAATTATATAGGTATTGCGCATCGAGTTACTTACTATCCAGAAACTTTGAGAAAAAAAAAACATCTAATAAGCACATGTTTTCAATTCAACTATTCATAAATCTGATTAAAAAAAAACAAAATAAACTAGATAATGTCATTTTCTTTTTTGTCTTTTAGTTAAAGTTTAAGTACAGAAGTTTGTAGCTATATTCACGAGATCAAATTAAAAAAAAAAAAATAGAAAAATGAACCAACAGCATTTTTCTGAGAACATTTAATTTGTAATAGTTATTAAACCAATTATATTTTTCTGACTATTCAATAAATTTATGTTACCTATTCTATAACTAATTATATATAATTAATTATATGTTATTACCAATTTTAACGTTAATAGTTCTTTACCATTTATTGTTATTAAAATGTTTGTTGTTAGTGGCCTTGAGGATCCAAAAATAGCCGACACTATACATTCATCAGTTAGTAACTAATGCATTGTGTCGTGTCACCTCGTACTATATAATTCCCTAGCCTTTAATCTTATCAAAAATTTCTAAGACCTTTTTCCTTGTTAGCCGCTAGGTTTCGGATAAATTAAAAAAAAAGCTGTTTAATAGCGGAGGTATTGTTTATCGTTAAATGAATTGTATGAGAAATTATTGTACAGTTTAAACCATAGTCTGAAAATTCGTCTTATTAGGTATATTTGTCTTATTAAGTTATAAAGGAGGCATTATAATAAGTTTATTTTTTATTCATGTTAACAAAAAAGATTTTCTTTCCATACATTAATAATATATTGTTATTTGATTATACCTATATCATTTGACATCTTTATAATATTTTACAACAAGTAAGAGCACTACAAATAATTATATAAAAATAGAAAATTTATTTCGTATCAAAGTTAATAAATATCTTTTCTTAAACAATACTTTTTTATCATTTATTCTTTATTAAAAAAAAAGAAAATCATTCATTGAACATTGGTGTTGTTTCATTTGATTAAAAAAGTAATATCAAATGCACAAAAATATAGTGAATTTTTTTAAAAGAATAGTATCTTTTATCATAGTTTATGTTTTATAACAGTTCAAGAGAAACGGGCTTCTTAATAACACGAGATATCACCGTTTTGATATTTTTATTTTAGCAATTTTCATATGAACTAAAGCGATGATAATTATGATTAACTCGTTGTAAGAGAGGAGCTTCTTACATATTGCTAAAATAAAATCCATAAATCGTGATATCTCTTTTTTTAAAAACAAACATGTTTTTTGAAACAACTTTTCTCTTGCACTATTGATCATTGAGAGCTCTTTCAGAGCTTAAATCGAAGTTGATCGAATGTGCTATTTAGTGGTTAATGATAATTATCTTAATGATATCTGTTTCCTTGATTGTAATACAAAGTATTTTTTATTTGCTTAATATAATTGATATTTATATTGATGTATAATTTTTATGATTTTGATTATGATAATTGTTATGGTTGGGCTGATGTTTTGGCCACCTTAATAGTTTTTTTAATTAAATTGAAAATAACAGAATTAAAGAGTGATGCAGGAAATCGAATTCTTATTTCTTGTTCATTAGAAAAAAAAAATGGACGTTTTCTCTCTAGATTTCTAGTAATCATAATTGTGGTCTTTGTTGTACAAAAATTTGACTTCCAGTCTATTCAAAATTCAATTCAAGTAGATCTAAGCCTTCACTTATTTTTTCTCACCCCTTCTTTCTGGCTCCTAAGGAAGCACTAATGATCTAGACTCGACGCTTAGCAAGAGAAACATCTTTCACAAACGAAGCAAACTCAGATCGAATCTTTATCGAGGAAATAAGTGAAAGAATAAAGGACAAAAGAAATTATTATTTTCAGTTGATAGCCATTCCTAGAATTTCACTCGACTGAGAAACTTTCCAAGGAAAAGCTGTTATATTCTGCGCACGGGCCTTCCTTTAATCAAACAAAGTAGATAATTCATTGCTGGCAGAAAGTTCAGATTTTCCAGTTGGATTCATCCTCTGTTGAAGGCCATTTTCATCGCCATTTTGATTTTCCACTCCTCTGATCCAACTGCATTGTAAATATCGGAGGCATTGGTTTATTTAAACAAACCTATTTTTTACTGATCTTTAAATTTGTTTAAGCTTTATAATGTGTTTGATTCATACTGAACTGACGTTTACTACTTTTGAACTAACGCTAACAATTTCTATGGTAGTCATTTCTATATTTTCTTAAATATTATTATTTTTTAATAATATATTTTTAATGTTAAACAAATACGTTTTGCCTCAATGAAGAGCATTGAGTACTTATGTATTGAGGATTGTATATTGAGGATATATGAAACACAATCATACCATGATAAAACAAAAACAAGATTATACAAAAAAAAGAAAACTTGGAATAACAGAATAAATCAAACATGAGCCAACATTAAATAAAAAAATTAAAAACAAATTAAATATTAATTAGATTTGCAATACATAAGGTGAATTTACACCGGTATTTTGGAAGTAACATTGATATTAGTGAAAATACCTTACGGTACCTAAATGTTATTTTTAAGACTTTAGTTACATTGGGAAACAGCAAAATGTAAATAAAATATTATATTTTATAAGTACTTATAATTTAATTTTTTTATTGAATAATAAATAATACAATCTGCCACATTGAAGGGTAAAAAGTATAATAGCTAAATGTGTTCATTCATACCATATATATATATATATATATATATATATATATATATATATATATATATATTATATATATATATATAATAAATAAAAATAAATGAGTAAACAAAAAAAATTACTATTATTGAATATCACAAATAAAAATAAAGTAAATCTTCTTAACACATTTATTTCTATGTACAATATTTACATTCACCCAGAGAACTCCGAGCCAAGCTTTGTCCTCCAAAATTGAAAGGCAAAGTAGGACTCCAGGAGATCCCAGCGCCTCTCTGCCAACCGCGTCACTGGTAAACCAGTGGAGACTAAAGGAGGGCAATAAAGCCACAGACGCTCAGGACTTGAGTGGAGAACCTGGCCATTGCTGGCCAGAGCTCCATAAGCATATTTACAAGGAATCTCGGGACCACTGCCGTTTAACCTTCGAGGAGGATTGCAGGGATGGTGGGAACTGGATAGGGATAGAGGTAGCGGATTTGAATTATGAATAAGCTGGTGAAAGTTTGAGAATCTGAATAGGATGATGTCATCGACAAATAGAATGTCAAGGTCATCGTGTAAGGTCTTGTTTGTGACATAATATGTGGCATTGAATATTGTTCTAAGTACTTTGGACTGGAAGGATTGGATACGTTTGATATTCTAATATTTAGCAGTTCTCCACAGTTGTAGTCCGTAGGTTCAGAGAGGTTTTAGTATGGTATAGTAGATTAACAGTTTATTTTCAATCAAAAGATGAATGTTCTGCTTAGTAGTCTATACAGCTGGCTAAATCGTCGGTTAAGTTGTTGTCTAGATATAATTAATGATTTAATATAGCAACAACTTAAAGAAAAATCCATGTTCAGACCGAAACCCACGGAATCATCAAGAGACCCGGAAAATATAACAAGAATTTACAGTTCTAGAGGTTGTTTAAAATTAAAATATAAGATATCATTAGATCGATATTTAGTATTAATTTTTTTTTCTTGTATTGGCACAACAGACGCATAAAGCTGTCCTTTGCCAACTCAATAAGCCTTTACCACTGTCCTCTATCTGCTGTTACGGTGGTATTTTTATTCCCAGATTATGGGTCACTGCTCTGTCACTGTCTCGCCATCTAGATTAAGGCTCTGAGCATTTAAAAACAATACATGGATGCTGATAAAATATGTTATATTTCCTTGTTTGTTCTAACTGGTATTGGTACAGGTGGGGTGAACTAGGCCGGCAAGTTGGGCCCTATCGTAGTCCTTTTTGCCAACCCTTGAGGTTGCCACCGCGTGTTTGTTCTAACTATTGCTATGTTTTAGGGTGAAATTATTCGACATGCCACTGGATAATTATTGATGATAATGCTCCAGAAATATATAATAAAAATTAATAATTAAAAAATTAGGTAAACAAATTTCAATCTATAATATACTGATTGGTCCAGGAATAATGAATCGAATTTCTTTTCTCAAAGGCTGGTTTGTGTTTATCATGTTTTTTAATTACTAACATTACCTGTGATCATCATGATATAAATGAGTGACAGAATTTAAATAACTTTTACTAAAAAACTTATTTTATTCCTGAGCCTTTTTATTAGGCCAAGCTGCCTCTTCAGTCCCTAAGGCCGGAAAATGACTTCTACCTTTTCCATCCACGAGATTTTATAAAGATATTCAGGGTGTGGCAAAAATGATTTTGATTGGTTCTCAACTTCGGTGGGTGTAAAAAATATTTTAACTGGCCACACCTAAAGAGATCCATTTATTTTACTCGTTACTAGTTACCATTTTCTATAAAAAAAAAAAAAAAAACCTTTCCCAGCTCTCTGTCCTTAGGTACCCGATCTCCACTTTGATGCTGTGTTTGATGTCAGCACATTTTAACTTTGTTTTCGGCACCTCATAATAATTTTGAATGATTATCATCTATATTCAATACATAGCACTATCTATCTTCCTAACTCGTGCACTAGTCCGAAGATCCTCCTGAGAACATTTCTTTTAGATTCATCATTTTTTTTCAGCAGCGGTTTTGTTAAGCGTCCACATCTCATATGCTGTATTGTAGTTCTAAGAGCGTCTTATAATCAAGCACCCTGACTCTGAGGAACCATAACTCATAGATCGAGACCAGTTAACCAGTGCTATTGAACCCGAGCTAGTTGGTGGACAACTGAGATTGCTTCCAAAGGAATCAGTTATGGATTGTCTGGCGCTGCACCATGGAGACGATGGTTCGTAGCGACGTAAGGTTGGGTGACTCCGTCCAGGCCATCTGTGCAAGCATTAAACCGCTGTAAAAATTCTATTTCGCGCTGCCAATGATCTAAGTGGTCTGTAACAGCCACAAGACAAATTATAATTCGCAGTTATAACCTCAATTCTATAACAAAAACCTTTACAAATAAAGAAATAGCAAAAAGAAATTTATCGTTGTTTGATTATTAAATTTCATAGTTAATATTAGAAAGTAATATTTTTCTTTTTTGGTATTATTTCTTCAGTTATATATATTTTTTCATTCTAAATTTCACATTTTTTTTCTCATTTTAGATATAAGAAACATTAAACATGGATTCACATTAGATCCTTTTCTACCATCAGAAAATAAATGTTTTTTTAATATTATTGGTAATTATGTTTTTCAAATATGTATTATTAAATGATGTGATATTAAATATTAGTTAAACCTTTCCGATTATATGCTAGTTGATTGGTGTGAAAGGGCTGCGGGGTTTTAAGCCGTAAAATTTATTGGAGGTATTTTACAGCACGTAGCTATCCAGGAGCGACATGGTAATTCAATTGTCCGCAATGATTGCGTTAGTCTTTCCCATTGAATATAACATCGTTACAAGATTCACTTTGCTTGTCAGTTCAGAATTGGTAAACTGAGATCATTCATTTTATGTTGATTGCAAGTTCATATCGAACTTGATTTCAGTCAGCGATGCTCGTGTAACGAATTCTCCGAACTATTTAAAAAAATCTGCTTATAGCTTATTAAAGTTAAAATTACTTACAATTAGTTAGCTATATTACATGGTAGAAGTTTTGTAGCATAAAATCTATAGGACAAGCTGTTTTTGAAATATAATCTTGTTAAGAAATAAACGCATTCCTAAGCGAAGAAAGTTGACAGACCTGGTAAAATTCAATAGTTTTCGAAATTTAGGTGTTTGCAGACCCGAAAACCGAAATATTTTTACAAAAGTGTTGGATGGATATTGATTCCTACATAATTGTTTGTTTACCTTAATTTCCCTCCACCTTCAAGCTATTCAGAACGAGCTGTTCCAGAAATATTTGAATTGATTATTTGTTTATTGATAAATATTACAATCTGTCTCAATAAAGGCCATTATAATAGAGTTCTGAGAGCACATTCACACCATATTTACAAATTAAAAAAAAATAAGCTAATTTAAAATAATATAAAGCTATAAAAGAACAAAATAAAATATCATAGTGAAGGAAGAAAATATAAATAATAGTAATAATAGAATGAAAATAAATGAATAAAATAGAATTAAAATTAGCTTAAAAAAAAAGTAATGAAAATAAACATCTTAGATGCAGGCATAATAGCTATTTACACTATTTGCAGTCGGCCATGGGAACTCCGAACCATACTTATCCCCCCACATGTGGAGGGAAAGCAAGGCTTCAGGAGATCCCTGCGCTTCTTCCTCTACCATTTCACTGGTATTAAAAGCCAGTGGAGATTGAGTAACGGCGCTACAACCACGGACACTCATGACTTGAGTGGAGAATCTGGCCATTGCCAGAACTCCAATATATACATGTTACAAAAGGTCATGGGGCTACTGCCGTTTTAGCCTGCGAGGAGGATTGTAGGGATGAGTGGTGCTAGATAGAGATTGTGCTACGGGATTAGGGTGATGGGTAAGGTTCTGATGAAATTTTAAGAATTAATTACAGAAATATAGGCATGTTTAAGAAAATATTTTTTTGAAAAATATTTTATTGAAATTTACTACTGTAATAAGTAAAAATAAACAAATAAATGTGAACTGCTAATATGGCATGTACTGACTTGACTAAGCACGATTTTGATTTTTTAACTTCCGCACGAAAATAAAGCTTCTCTACCTTCCTTAGCATGAAATAAAAAAATAAAAATACAATAGCTATTATTTATGAAATCATATCTGATTTTGAAAATATTTTTCTTATTTTTCCGAAAAGAGGTTCGTCCTGTTTAAATCATCAAATGAAAGTTTTGGATATTGGAAAAAAAATCTACCCTTTATGGAAATTCAAGTCGGCAGGCATGCATGATATTGGTCAAGCATCACCGAAAGAACATTTTAATTTCGTTATGTTTACCTCACTATTAAGGCCACTAGTAATAGTGATAATTGAATTCATTCATACCGTATATACATTAAATAAAATAAAATAACAGATAAATAACAACACTTGAAGTAAATATATACACATACAAAGAAAAAAAAAATCACAATCACCAATTAAATAAAGACATACTTATTTACAAACATCCATTTAAAGGAAATCCGAGCCCAACCTTTTCTGCCACATGTGAAATGAAAAGCAGGACTCCATACCTTCCAAGAGTGCCAAGCATTAGTTTGAATGAAACAGACGGTTTCCATTAAATCGATTGATGGATTACATCGTAGGAATTAGCGTTGATTTTAGAAAGAATCATTGCGTCGTGGGTTTATTGCATGTAGCCATTAATTAGCATTTCATAAAATCGAATAACTAAGTTCTTTAACGAATTTTCTCTCTGTGAAATGAGAATCCCGTTCGCTTACAGTAACTATTTTTGATTTATACTAAAGTTTGCGCCATTTTGATTTACTTCCTGAGTTTCTGCATTGATAAAAAGATTGAAATTTATGAAAACATACCTAAAAGTTTAGCTCCATTAAAAATGTACTCAGTATCTTACACGGTTACTGTACTAAGCAATAAACCGATGATATATTCGTGTAACGTTTCTTGTATTTAGTTTTATCATTTGCAGGTGTTCCCTAGGTAGTAACCTAGGTCCTATCCTTTACACAGTTTATACAGCTGACATCCCAACCCATTCCACCACTGTCATCGCCACCTATGCCGATGACATGTGTCTTCTATCAGTTAATAACAATCCATCTATTGCATCCCAAACTCTTCAATCACACATCACAAGTCTTGAAAAATGGTGTCTAAACTGGAGTATTAAAATAAATTCCAATAAATCCCATCAAATACCTTCACTCTTCGTCGTAAACCTATGACTCTTATCCCTGTCGAACAAATCCGATACCTAGGACTCCACCTGGACAAACGATTCACTTGGAACCCCCATACCAGACTGAAACGACAGAAACCGCCCGACGATTTCGACTACTGCAGCACTTACTGGACAAACGCTCTAAGCTTTCAATCAATTACAAATGACTTATATATTTGACAATAATTAGAACTATTTGGACTTACGGAATTGAGCGTTGGGACTCCACTAAACCATCGAATTCCTCTGGTATCCAATCTTTACAATCCAAAATCCTTCGTAAAATCATCAACGCTCCTTACTTTGTCACAAATAAAATCATCCATAAAGACCTTAATGTTCCATATGTTTTCGATTTGGCCCAACCCAGATACCTATCCTTCCATAACAAACTGCAGAACCATCTGAACCCTCTCGTTTCAAACCTTGCTTCCTCCTCGATCCCTAATAACCCTCCGAGGCGTCTGAAAAGAAGATGGCCTCAGGACCTTCTAATATAGAACTTTAATTTGAGTTCTACCAATGGGTAGTTTCTCTTCATGTTGTACATGTCATGTTACCAATGTCACATTCACTTGTTGTATTTTTCATGCTATACAGTTGTAAATTTCATTAAAATAAAAAAAAAAGTTTTATCATATCCAACCAATGGGCCATTTAAAATAAATTAACTACATTCAATAAGTTGGATAGCACACCCTTAAAAGGTTCATCATATCTCAATCCTTTGACATATTGGAACTGTTGCTGTGCGAATATTTGGGAGAGGAAAAATTTCATCTAGGCCAATTTGCTTTTACAACCTCTGAGGCCAATTTCATCCCTGCGGGTCCCGTCCTATCGACTGCATACCAGGGCGCGCTGCATGAAGGAATTCGCATTCTTCATTTATGAATTCATTAGTTACTTTGTAGAACTAAATTATACTAATTTGTCATCTACGATACGTGTAATATATATATATTTTTTTAAACGCAATCAATTAACATATTTTCTTTGAAACATATACATTAACTAATACTGCTTTCAGTTATATAAAATAAATATTTTCATGAAAGGACTTAGCATCCTTTTTAAAATTTTATTTCGATTTATGAAAGATCAAAAAGATGAAATGTGTTTGAAACTAATCCATATGTGCTTGTTTTAGGTGAACATTTTGTAATATTATAAAATAAGGCTCAGTTTATTTTTTACCATATTTATTTTAATTTTCATAGCTACGTTTCGGCAGGTAAGCCATCTTCAAGCCACCTATAATATAAATACCATTAATTTTATTATGATACTTATGTATTTAAATAAAAAAGACAACCTCATTCTATCTAGTGGTACTGTTAATTTACAATTTAACTGGTAGAGTTAATTACAAAAATTTAAAAAAAATTGACTTAACCTAATTAGAGTTATAATTCATAGAATATTTAATTAAATAGGACTAATACCACCTTCATAGAGTGCAGAATTACATTAGGCTTGAATATGGCTTACCGGCCGAAACATGACTATGAAAATAAAAATAAATATGATGAAAAAATAAACAGAGCCTTATTTTATAATAAGTGTTTGTAACTATTATATAGATAAAATCTGCCGCATAAAGAATACAAAGTAGTTCCAAGATAAACCTTACTTCTAATTTATCTTTATTTTGTAAAATTAATCATATTTAATGATTGTACTCGAGAATTAAAATAAAAGTTATTGGTTGCTAACATTTATAACTTAATTCAATACTAGTGTGTGCTTCTTATTAAAAAAAAATGGATTTTTATAAATAAATAGTATTTTTACTTGTAATGCAGTTGTAAAAATCATCAATAAAAAAAATAAATGCATTAATCGAAGTATAATTTTTAAAGATAACTTATGAGTTTTTATTTTTAATTTATATATTGCGTGTCACACATTTTTCTCTTCAATTATCTTTTTAAAGTGAAAATTTCTTTAGGCACGTTTTGCACTTTTTTGTGGAGAGTGAATTAGATTGATCCGTTAGATTTCCGAAGTCTTAACGCTCGGGCAAAGTCGGCTAGAGTCGACTAATTGAAATGTTTTTACAAATGGATTAAAATATCCCAAGAAACTAAAAATCGGACCTGCATACTGCAAGCGAGAAATTGCTCATAATTTTACCCTCTTTTTAACGATCAATATCGAGCTATGAATCAAAAGTATATTTTGATGTAGTCTCTGAGTCATAGAGTTGTAAAGTTAAAACGACAGCGCCAAACAATTAAATAAGGACGACTGCTTTGAACATTTGGACTAAAATATCTCAAAATTTGAATGCCATGGAAAATTTAGAAACTGATTTGAGGTTTCGAGTTTTATGGAAGATATGGATTAAAATATCTCAGATACTAAAATTCGGACCTGCATACTGTAAGCGAGGGAAATGTTCAGTATTTCTTCCTCTTTGTAATGGGCTATTATTTATAATTTGTAATACATATTATTAATATTGCCTTGTTGATGTTTTCACTTCTATCGTGCTTTTATCACTTCTACCGCTTTGCTTATAAAGTATACACCTTAGTTTTTTTGTTTTTTTTTACAATAGATTAGTTTTAACGCTATAATTAGAAAGTTGTGAAACAGGCAAAATAATTAATATATATATATATCTAACTTCATCTTTAGAAATTTCGTCTCTATTTATTGAACTTAAAAACTTGCATTTATATTTTGTTAATATTTCCAGCATACATTTGTTTGTATATATGTTTGCCAAAAGTCTATGTTTTAGAACACTGAGGGGTTATAATGGGTATATGTATTATATATATATATATATATATATATCACACCACTATATATATATATATATATATATATATATATATATATATATATATATATATATATATACATATAAAGGTCATTGTACCATAAAATCGTTGGAGAACAAGAAAAAAAATACATTTATTTGAGCTGGACATTTCGGAATTAAGATTACTTATTGACACAACAGGTTGTTAAAGATCGCTCTTATTGTAGAATCCGCAAGGAGAGTTACGGAACCATTCCTGAAACCCAACTGGAAGGAAACTTGGAACATGGTCTGTTATTGCATTGTATTATATTTGGGAGGTGAATTCCGGAATGGGAAATCCCAGTAATAATTGTGAATGTTATGCCATTGAGAAAGCGAACAGCAATCGGTGTAGTATGGATCCGAACGGTGAATTAGATAGACGTACGTTCTGGCTGATCAAAGCCGCCCCGGGACAAAGTTAGATTGGAAACCTGGTAGTGGTAATGCTCTGCGTAATCACCTTGTTTGTTCCCTCGGCCCGTAGCTCCTTACGTCCCTGCCCTTCTTGCTTCGGACAGCCCTACCTGACAGGGCTTATTTGGGACTTATCGGCTCCGGGCTATCTCCGTCGTTATTTTCTTTTAGCCGTAGAAAAGTACTGAAACCACTGCTCGGATAGCAAATGTTCCTATAATAAAAACGTATATTAATAATAAAAATGATTTTACAAAGACCTTTATATTTATCCTGGATTATACATTTGATCTTTCTGATTGAAATCCATCGACAATGGCATACTATAACGCAGATTAACATTCAATGCTTATTATTTGACCTAAAAAGTCAAGGAACGTCATTGTTTTAATGGTATCATACTTAATTTAAGGGTATAATATTCCATGCACGGTAAATTAAAAGATCAGAGATGCCCATAAGGCGCAGGTTGAGCCATCAACATTTTTCGAGGGACTTTTGAATATATTTTTAAAGATTGTATATATTGACTGAGCGCATTCAGAGGAATTTTCATATAAGGTAACAAGAAAAAAATACGGAACAGATCACAGAAAACATAATATATAATCTATGTTTTCTTCTGATTTTACTTTTGTTTGCATTGTTTCTTAAAAAGGAGAGAGAAATAAAATTTCTAAGGAGGAATATAGTATATACCATTGACTTAAGACGGATGATGGATTCTCCTGATTCTGATGAACTTGATTCTGTATACAAATTCTTGAATCTCACAAATGCCTGCACATGGCTAACCTGTCAAATTTTTATTACAAATTCGAGCCAATTCAATCCGTAAACACAGAAAAAGATAATGTCATATAAATGAAGTTCAGATGTTAACACATCTCACATCAATAGTGTCAACAACGAAATTAAATATTTCACTTGAAGACAATTCAACAAATGCTTATTTATTCAGCTGGTAGATTATTTGATAGTATTTAAGGGTTTTCTTTTTTTATATTAATAGTTTTCCCTTTTTAACGCAGGTAGTTTAAGAGTAATCACTGTTATTATCCAAAAAAAAAAAAAAAAAATGACCCTTTCCAAAAATGAAATCCTGAATCCGCTACCGATGTTGGATATCATGGATTTACTAGCGATGATTTCCTAAATATTTCTACTTATTTTATTAATCCTACTATGACGGTTGTTTTTTATTTATTAAAAGAAAGTTATATCAATATTTGAGTTCAAACTTTTAATCTTAATTCCTGAATTGCTTTCGGTTACCTCAAAGTGTAATTTAAGTTTATTGAGGTATGATTAATGACGGTGCTTTAACTGATTGAAGTGAGTTTTCACTACACGGATCTCGGGCGTACTGCGCAATATAAATCATACTCGGATGGCTGTAACAGGGTGGGGTTTAATCGTTGGAGGACCCTCGCTTAGACTGAACAAAGTGCATACCTTGAGGGCGAAGAGGAAAATTCAGATTGAAGAATAATCCATTTAGAGAGCGGAGAGGCATAGATTGGGGACGTGGGTGGGAAGAACCCCAACGACAGCCCTGGCCTAATCCTCGGCTCTGCCATTAGTTCACTTTGGTCCTCCGGGCCGGATCGCTTACTTAACCGCCTCTATAATTATCTCCCGGCTCTGTTTTCGTTCAAAGGAGTTCCTTCTCAAAGGCTCTAATTGCCTCCTTGACGTTATCCATTACCTCCACTGCATTGTAGTATTGTCCTATCCGCCCTTTTCATCTGTTACAGATCTCGTGTCGAATTTTATGTTTCAGAAGCTTTATTATCGTAGTTTATATAAATATAGCTAATAAGTACTAGGCTTATAATAAAATACGGAATTAAGATTTCGTGTATAATTTTTTTGTGACATAATAATGGGTATATAGCACTTGACGATAAGTTGATAAGATCAAGTTGAAGAATATGATTTTTCTAGTTTATAGCATATTGGGTTCGTGCAAAATGCATTGCTCATATGCATTATTACGGATAAAACCGTGCAGTTTGTAACACAGCATTCAATTAATATCTCCAGCTACATTACAATGAGCTGTAGCGATAAACAACAATGAACAATGGATGATAGAAATCCATACATTTCAGTTTCACGTTATAGAACGGACACGCACATCGTTCATTAAACACGATGCTTATTGAATGCTTTTGTTATTTACTAAGTGAAGTGTACTTTTTATATTGTATATATATCTATTAGTATCAGTGATAAATGGAATTTTCAACTAAGCAAACCTTTTGGATAATTCACTAACATATTTTATCTGACAGATTATAGCATTTTAAAAAACCTTCGATTTTCCGTAACATATATTATCATGTGTCTGGGATGTATCATGAAAATGTGACCATTTTATTTATGCATGCAAGGATATTTAATTGATCATGTATTTAATTGATAGTTATTTACATCGTACATCCTTTCAAGTGCGATAGTGAATGTACACCTCTCAATAAATTGGAATGATCTCCTATTTTAAAAAATATTTGGAGCGAAATGTCTCCTATTTTAAAAAATATTTGGAGCGAAATGTGGCCCAAAAATTTATAATATTGTTAGCACAGAATATATCTTAAATTGTAAATAATTGGATGGAAAATGGATGGAAAATTATAAAAGTAGTACTTCAGTTTCTCTCGTTCCATAATCTATAACCTAATTCGAATTAAAACACCACAAAAATATGGTTTTCCCATCAATTCTAAAACCCCTTGGGATTGGAGCGTCACAAGACCTAAATTGAAAAATAATAAGATTTTAAACAAGTTAACCTATTGAGAAATTCCAGAGAAATTAATAAACCTAATATTATTCTGAATAGGCTTAATAATTTAGGTTAAGGAAAAACGTGTCATCATGTCAATAGATTATTTATTAATGGTCTTCCGATTCGAAAGACTATCACAAATCTATTTTCTCACACTTGAATTGAAAATGAATTTCATTTAAATTGTTGCTTTTTACTTATAAACAAAATATGTGTTATTATTTTTGTAACGCTGTAAATAACAAACTTCTTCACTTTAAGTATCAAGATGTCATTTCGGACCATATGATGTTTTTCTTTATCCTTACGTACCATAAATGGAAAAAACTATATGACCTAATGTGGTCAAATATTCTCAAAATAGTTAGTTTTTTCGTTGCGGAGGAAGCCGAAGAGAAAATATGAATGAGAAGAATGGTGACACGAGATAGACCGGGAGAAGCGGGGACTAAGAGAGGGGTGTAAATGTGTAATGGGAAGGGCAGGTTAGGGCTAGGGTGAATATTTGACAGCCCTTCTTGACCTCAAACCTTTCTTCGTCCCTTTATCATTTACAACATTGGTTTCCGATCCTTCTTCACCCATAAGATATTTATTCTGTGCCACTCCTAGTCAAAATAATGGAAAAGAAAATATATAGCTGATGGTCTGTAGGTGAATTCCTTGGCAGGTAGAATTTTAATTTTTTTGAAGGGGGATGAGATAATTTTTGAAATAAACTTTTAAACTATAAATGATATTTATTTTTATTTTTTTTTTATCTATAAAAATCTATTTGCGCCTTTCAACATTTTGTTGATAATCAGTAAATGTTCTGCAGATACAGGAAATAACAACGTGGCAAGCATGGAGAAGGAAACAACTCAGCAGCACTTCTTCTAACTTGTTTCACTTACTTCGGTTGTTTGAGGAAGGAGATCTCTCATCGAACGCCTTTTTAGTCTCCTCCCCATGTATATGGAATATGTCAGCTGTGGCCATCTATCTTATTAGTCTGTCATTATTTCCTTTTAAATTAGTGTAAAATGATTGATATAGAGCGGTTGGTCAACTGTTGAAAGGTGGAGGTCAGTATGTAGAGTTTTGTTAGTCACGTCCCTATGTGCTTTTGTTATGAATCGCAATAATTTTGATTGGAAGGTTAGAAGTTTTTGCAGGTGGGTATTTTTAGCGATACCGTGTATATGTGATATGTCCATATGGGTTTAAGAAATTATGTGTACATATTCAGTTTCTGTCTCAGTTTTTTTAAGTTTTAGCAAAAAAGAGGGTAAAGTAGTTTGAGTCGTTTGTTAAGTGTTTTACGTTTCATTTTTACATGCGGGCCAGGGTCATACTTCTGTCGCAGGTAACTCCAAGATAAAACACCGTGTCCGTTTGAGAAATTATTGTTAATATAAACTGGAGGGCAGGTGTTTTTTCGAAGAGTAAATGTTATATGTTTGGATTTGTCATGATTAACTCGAATTTTTCATAGTTTGAACCAATCTTGTAATTTTAAGTAAGTGATGTTGTAGAGTTGCAATTATTAAATATTGATTATTCGATTTGTTACTTCCCCTCCTGTCGAATAGTGAGAAGGTGAAGGATCAAGTAATACAAAACTATTCGTTTTTTTTTAAATAAACATTTTGGCAATACTTTAATCGAAAAATGATTTTCATTATATTATATCGTTATTCCTGAGGTTCGTTAGAAGTCTAGAAACTTAATGAGTTTTGAAGAAAATCTTCCATGACAGGCAGTTGGACTATAAAACATAAGTAATCATGATAATCATTGTATTTTAGCTCAAATTATTTCTGAGGTAAAAAATGTCAATGATTTACTAATATATTAATTATAAGGACAAAAGAAAAAAAAATAAAAGAAGTAAGACCATACGAATGCTAACTAGAAACAGTATTTATAACAATTTTCAATAAATGTTTGTTAAGAAACATATTTCCAGAGTTTGCGCAGCCAGATCGATACGAGTTTTATAGACCGCTAATAAAAAGGAATATAATAGAAAAATAACATAGAAATACGCCCCTTGAGAACAAAAAAGTTATATAGAAAAAAAATATTCTGGCGAAAAGACCTATCACGTTAAATAAATAAAAAACAAAACGAAAATATTAAGTTATAAAAATAAATGAATGATTTTCTCTAAAAAAATTGTTTGGCAAATGAAAGCAAAAAAATCTCTATCCTGTAATAAAAAACTACATATGTTATTTCAAACATGTTTGATATAAGGTGATGCAATCGTCAAGTGATAGAAAAAAAGAAGAAAAATGTGGTAATCCATGTACTTAAACATTGCTCAAAAATATTTAGCATGTTACTATTACGTGTGTACTATTACATGCTTATACAGCAAATTAAGGGTTTAAAGAATAGTAAAAATTAAATCGTTGGTTAAAAAATAATAAGAAAATAAATAAATGAAATAACATCAGAAAATTTGTGTGAATCAAAATAAAGCTTTGTTACATAATAAATCGTTATTCAGAGTCTGATTTGTGAATATAATGTTTTTCAATGTTGATAAGTATCCATGCTGAATTTTAAGAGGTAGGGAATTGTCGTTCAACAGAAATTGTTGAGAAGGAAGCAAAGGAGTCTGTGAAAAGTGATATAAATATAAAGGTTAGAAGATCGTGATCTTGTGGTAACGGAGTGTACAGGCGACTTAAACAGGAGAATATAGTTAGCAGAAGAAGGGGATGGTTGTAGATAATTTAAAAGAAAGTATAGCTAGAAAGTCCTAAACCCAAGACCCTTTATGGGTTGTACTAGTTCAGTACAGTTTTGGATGTTATGTACGTTTATAATCGAGATGAAAAGTCTGTTTAGGCCAATTCTTGGTTGTTAGATTAAATCAGTAGGTAGGTTTGTTGTTTACTTACAAACAAGCATCTGCTATTAGTTTTAATATTTTAATGATTGTATTTTGATGATCCATACATCTGTGATATATTTCGTTTGAGTATTGTTTTGAGAAAAAAAAAAAACGTATACCAAAGTAGCTAGGGTTGAGTAGCTTGAGTTTTTTCCGTAGGGATGTGGGCCCTAAATTATCATTAACATTTTAATTGCAATCCTTTAATTTTAATGATAAAATAAATTTTAATAAAAAGATGTATTTCTATATTTTAAGCTTAAATTAACGTTAAACCTGATGATTAGAAAGTGGTATTGCTCACATCACATTTCGACACGTCCTGTAAAGGAGGGCATAGCCGAAGGGTGGCAATCAATATGGGTCAGTACCCTTCCAACCGTAAAGAAGGCATTGAGGGCAAGGGACATCACATCACAAGGGCTATACAAAACTTAGCCTTCTTAAATTTCAAATGACTGCCCATGTAATGAATAAAAGCTCATATCCATGTTTCAAACATGATTTTAGACAAAGCGGTTGTGAAAAAGTTACTGTTAATTTACTCAGTAAGTTTGGTATTTATTAATTATAAACTAAAATTATTGCCACAGGATTAAATTTGTACCATAAAATGCTATTTATATGTTCAGTATTAATCTTTGAGGATTTGTTTGTGAATCGTTCCACAATCATTAAAAAGCACGAAAAGTCATCATTAATAAATAGTGTTGCCCAAAATCGGTCTTGGTCTTGCTCTGTGCAAGACCAAAATCAAGACTGGACCCTGCAAGATTAGAGAACAAAATACCCGCGAGACTCTTCCGTCTTGCGGTTAAGTTAAAATAAGACTATTTTGAGATACAATACGGTGCTATTACATTTTAGCCTTGTCCAAAATCTAAACAGCGTCGTTTTTCTTGTTAAATAATATATTTGAGTATAGCTTTCCAAATAATAACAAAACTTAAATATTTGCCAGGACAGGAGAAAGATTAAAAAAAATTGTTTTTGTGAATAAAAACTAAGGCAAAATAGCTACTATCTATATGTAATTAATATTAGTTACAACATGTAAAGAATTGTACTATATGCTAAGAATTAGAAATAATATACTTTTGGATTTAACGTTTGTACAA
Source organism: Nezara viridula (assembly GCA_928085145.1). NCBI lineage: Eukaryota > Metazoa > Arthropoda > Insecta > Hemiptera > Pentatomidae > Nezara > Nezara viridula. Next base: position 82,992,764 of record OV725080.1, on the reverse strand, counting down.
GAGCCCCCATATTTTGACCGTAATATTTATAGTATTTTTTAAAAAATGATTAAATTTCAGAAAATTATACAAAAAAAATCCACTAAATTGGGCTACATTACATGTACAGATAAATGTTTTAGCTACATTACACTGTATTGAATTTTATACGCTGTTTTAATAATTGTTCACTAGCCCATTTACATTGCTTTAGTTTATCAAAGAGATCATACTTTAATGATTTCTCTTATTATGTTATTTTAGTAAAGCGTTATTGTCCCATCATGCACTGTGAGAATAATTTTTTTTAATGCACATATAATTTTTTTATTACACATTCACCACGTTGAGTGGTATAAATTTTAATATATAAGATGAAAATGATTTTTATTCTTACATATATATATATATATATATATATATATATATATATATATATATATATATATATATATATATATATATATATAAATACAGCTATAATATAAATCTATTTTTATAATCAACACCGCGTTACTTGAGTCCAATCAGGGCTGCTCCGAAGAACACAAGAGATTCCCCAAAAAATATTGTATCATAATTAAAGAAAAATAAATGAAATTAATATGCCTAAAAAGAAGTTAAGCTTTATTTTTCTAAGCATATATATATATATATATATATATATATATATATATATATATAATTTTTTTTTTTTAATTACGCCATCAAATACACTTATTGATTTAAACTAAAATAATACGTAGATAATTATTCACATAATTTTATTTATGAAGATGGGCTATGAAAAACTTTCTTCTCTTTGAAGATTTGTAATTAGATATTAGGAGAACGTTTCGAATTATGCTTTACTTCTATGAATTTGACATTATTCATATTAAATACAAATCATGTATATGTTTTTAAAATCAGTTTTGGTGTAAGATTTCATCCAATTTACATCTTTTTTAATTTAAAAAGCTTTACATGTTAAATTGTTCTTTAAATACTTTTAATTTTACGATTTATATTAAGAACAGAAATTATATAATTTTGCATAACTTTATTATGAAAAACTAACCATATCTAAAAGAAAAAGAGAAGATAAAAAAAAGAAGTAAAAAAATTCTTTATAATCCGGTTCTGCAGAACTTTATAACAGTTATTACGCTTTATAAATTTTATCGAATTATTAGTTAATTCGAGTTAATTGTATTTTGTATAATAGATGTAGGTCCATTAATATTGTTGTTTGCGGTTATTATAAACCATTACATCGGCTGTGAAGCTTATCAAGAGATAGCCCGCTGATGGGGAATAAGATCTCTATCAATATGCATAGGACGACAGATCTCACAGCCTTTCTCCGAGTTTGCAAACCGCATTAGAAGCCTCAGGTCAAACCTGCCGTTTAATAGGCTGCACAATTAAAGGACATCCTTTGATCCTTCCAAAGGACATTTAAGGATGGTCCTGGGGTATCCTGTCAGCAACACAAGATCAACATACGGGATCGAACCCTAAGGACTAAGTCAGCTGATGCTTTGACTGTCATTCTGTGGAATATAATAGATTCATGAGCCTTACCTGTACTTGGAGCCTATTACAGTTAGAATATTAGAAGTTTAAATGCAAAAATAATAATCCCTGTGGACGCTGAAAGACTTTTAACGTTTTATCTAAATTCATGAACAATTATTCAGATGGATTCTTCCTAATAGGGTGTCAAGGGTGCCCATATACCAAGGTCGATGGAGCATAAATCTCCCTCTCATTTCCAAGAAATTTTATAACTTCCTGTTCTTAAAAACAATTATTTTTTTATTTTATTTAAACCATACCCTGCTGATAAGGCAATACGGTTGCCAATATTTACAATTACACTGTGGTCTCGTTCATATTTTTACTCTTATTTAATGATTTAAAATTTTCATTCCGAAAATTCAACCGCATCGAAATGTGCCTCCCCCAAAATTTCGAAAACCCGTCAAAATGTTCCCCCTCAAAAATTTGAATGGCACAACTTGCGCCATGAAACCCCTTTCTGGGCACCCGTGAAGGGTGTGACAAAGGAGTGATACTGTTTTAGCACTTAAGGAAAATTAACCTTTAGGATGCCTTATGAACGTTTTCTTCTTTTCCACAGGAACCCTCTAAAAAATATATGTATTGGTTTAACATATATCCTCGTTAGTCTAAGAAAATATGACTAGATGTAAAAGAAACTGGATTTTAATACATTGATAAATAATAACGTAATAATTCTTATATTGACATTAACATATTTCTATAAGCACAATTTCTAATATACATTAAAATAAATTTATAAAATCTTGAAATTACTAAAAAATCATGCAAGAATAAAAAATTTAAAAAAAAAGTACGAGTAACAATAAATGCACGAAACAATGAAAGGCATGAATCTTATGAAGAGTTTTAAATCAATTTGTCTTAAATTACTTTGCAGGAGATATTACATTAAAAGAATGAAAATAATGCTATGCATGACATACAAGGGAAAAAAAAACGGATTGGGATACGGTACAAGGAATATGGATACAGAAAACTGATAAAATGCTATGTACTATAGTTGCTAGTGTAAAATGCCATAATTTTATATGAAACCATGGCCATGAAGTTTTTTGATATATGTATATGAATCTCATTGTGACATTGTTTAATAATGGTATCGTAAGAGAAACACATCAAAACTCGTAAGAGAAACCTTAATCTAAATGTAAAATACCAAAAAAAGTCATGAACTAAATAAGTAAAGGAAATGTCCCATTAAGTACATACCGATTTCTGCCGTAAAGTTTTATAAAAAGATACGTGAGTATTATCTGTATTTGTACAGACTTCGACCCAGAAGCAATAGCGTAAACACGTTAGATATGAAGTTGACTAATTTATTTACTTATTAAGAGATACAATGATTTAATGAGTCGCATTTGAAAAAAAAAGAAACAGTGAGTGTTTAAAAATACTATAGTTACAGAGACAAAGAGTGGTTTGGAAGAAATTATGCAAACTTCATTTTTTTTTCTTTCTGTTTTACTCTTAAGAATCCTGTTATTTTTTTACTTAAGTATCGGCAGTCACTTTTAGCAACAGTTACCTCTATCTTCGAAAAAATAACAGTTATTATTTAAAAATCATATGTCATAAAAGAATAAATGTTTTATTAAAAACTTTGTCTGCCTAACGAAACACCCCGTTTACAAATTATACAATGTTCATTTAATTGTAGTATTCGTTGCTCAAATTGAATAGCATTATTTTATATGTATTCTGTAGTTCAGATTATATTATTTTTTGTCAACATAAAATACAACAGATCGAACGAATTTTTAATTTCTTTAAAAATCTATATTATACATCGCGCATTATTGCCAGCCTTTTATTTTTAATATATGTACTGTTCGTTATATTGTGCTTCCTTTTCTATTTCATAATAATTATACTTATATTATAATATAATTTAAATAATATTATATGTAATATAATAATTAATATATTGTGGGAAAGAGAAAATTTCTAGATCGAAAAATAACTGCTGTGACTAGGAGAAATCAAACAATTAACTCCAGATAAATAAAAACCATTTCTCGTACACATTTTTAGTCTAAAATCTTTATTTTTTATTAGAAGAGTGTTAAGTTACAGTAGCTCAATACTGTTACGAAGACACCAGGGTGTAAATCTCTATTTTGTATTAGGATGGTAGGAGTTTACAGGACCTCAACACATATTTAATTAAATGAATAGCTGTGTAATTAGAGCTAATTACAGAGCTAACAGGAGAGCTCCTATAACAACCTAATACTAAAATAAAATAAAATATGACATACATTAAAAACTTTTGTATATAATAAAGAGATGATACTGAACAATAAATAAACACAAACTAGATTAACTTAGGGAATAACAAATATTTAACAATATGAATTTTATTGTTGAAACAATAAATAATAAAAATTTCTCATTGCCTCGAATATTTCATAAAATAAATCTAAAACTTCAAATCTTCTCTGAATAACCTCACCTAGATGTGAGTCAATTAAAATTCTTCTTCTTGACGAATTAATGTTATTTATTTAACACATTATCAATAAAAGAATAAATCTATGATTCAGATAATAATCCCATTAGTACAATCTTAATAACTTATTAAATCTATTAAATGTATTTGACAAAACTGTTACAATTCTAAATTAGTGACAAAAAGTAGCTAGCGATACTTAAATAAAAAATAACCAAAAATTCATACGATATAACAGAGAATAGGCAGCAGTGAACTATACTTTTTTAGTTTTTCAGAACAGCGTTTGTCCTTACCATAACTGAACACGAAGTGCACATCTTGACGCATACGTCAGAGGATGTAATGAGTAGGGGGATACCAGCAGGGGATGGCAACATCAAAATTTGAGGTTATGAATTTTCTAGGGGAGGAAGAGGGGGGGGGGAGAGTAGGGGAGAGTGTACATATTGATGGAGTTATAAATATTTGGAATGAACCGTATTTTTGTGGGGTGCAAATCAGGACGAGAAGGATTCAAATCATGGAACAAATAAAAAATAAAATTCAGTTTTTATTTTTCTACTTCCAGTTGCACAGTTTTTAATAAGAGGAACATAATTAAATTTCCTGAAGGAGAGAGGAGGCAGAAGAAGTAGATTCGCCATGGTTCATAACGGGACTGGTAACAATGATTTAATAAATTTCTCTTATGCCTAATCTTTGGTTCAGTGATCTACTTCGTTCAAATACAGGATAATAAACATTCCCCACGAAAATCAAGGCTTAACATATCCAGTATTTTTTAGTTGTGAAAAGGTAAAGTAAAAATAGATAAAGTAAAATTGTTTTTAACGATTTATTTTTAAAAATATTAATTGCAAATTTAGTGTGTTACAATTTTTCTTTCGGAGATTTTGGAGATTCCAAACAGTTAGAGCCCTGTATCATACAGAATGCCACCGACGGGAAGAATGGGTCGGTTGGATGGTCGATTTTTCAGCGGGGCGGGCTATCGACAAATGTATATTTGATGGATTGTTTCCTCCAAGGCAGCCATATCGAAAAACAATAATATACGTCTCTGCCAGCTGCTTCTCCTGAATCCGCATCACGGTTCGGCTATTCAATCTGCTCCATCACCCGCTCCGCTCAGAAGAGTTGGGGAGTATTGAGACGCGCTGAATTTCTTTGTATTATATTTATTTGAATACTTTTACTAATGCGAAATAATCATTTTAATTACAATTTGAGAGGGCTATTTATTTAAAAAAAAGAAATATTTGTTTGGTCTTTTCATACTTCTATATGTTACGTAGCATCAAACCGTATTTTAAATAATTTGAGCCACCAAAGTTAAAAATATATTATTTCTATCCAAATTAAAAAAAAAAACTCACTAGATCTCATCAAATAATTTTATTCAAAATTAAAAAAACCGTTGCAATCGTTCGCTCAAATAATCGTAACATATCTTTTTGTGGATTGATTAAATCACTTTTTATATAATAATTAGTTTGTGTCATGATCCCAAATTGTTTCAAGATATCTCACTCAATAATTTAAGCTTTCAAACTCAAAAATCGGTCAAACCGTTTGGTTAAAAAACTCGTTATACACCTTATAGTTGATTGATTAAATCACATTTTATATAATAATCAGTTCGTGTTTTGAGCCATCAAACTTAAAAAATTGAGCCATGCACTCAAAAAATAATTGTATTCCTATTAGCTGACAACCTAAATACATAACTTGTGTGGCTTCACCATAGTCGGGTAAAACATACATTACTGGAAAGGAAGACAGTTATCATCTATCTCTAAAAAAAAAAAACAATATTACTAGTTGATTGTCAGTTACGATTGGAAGTTCTTAAAAATGGAGCATAAAGTTTCTTTAATACCAGTAAATAACTGATCAATATATGTCTCTTCTAATCAGGCATCAGAAAAATGCTTATTACATAAATCCAAACAATAACATTGCTTTTTTTTTTCTAATGCCGCTACCTCGCCATTTCTGGCCCCCACCTTGATCGGATTCGAAACGGCATCGCTAGACTCGAGAATATTAAAGTTAATGGTTCAACAAGGTTTTATCTAAAGATTTTCATCAAAATGAGTACTATATGATCCGCTACTAAACAGATTCAAATTTTCGGTGGCTCACTTCTTTATTCGTAAACAGAAAGAAAGGACTCCCGTACATAGTTAAGCTCCCATAAATAAAACTGGACATGCTCATTAGGAGTGGAGATACTTAAGATGTACTGAACTCCCCTCTACACTCCTTGTTTCATCCTAATCCTTTGGCTTTAGTAGGAAACATGTATTTTTTTATAAAAAGCATTCGGCCAAAGATCTCAAATAATAAACGTTTTCACATTATTTATTTAGTATTCAACGTTTCGCCTTCTCGAGCCATTTTCAAGGTTCTGCAAACAAATTTTAATTTAGTTAATTTCCTTAAAATATATCATTATAAAACACATAATGATTTATAAACATAACGTTGAATAAATAATTTGAAAATGTTTATTATTTGTGACCTTTGGCCTAATGCTTTTTATAAAAACATAAAAAAAATAAATGGCACCAAATCTTAAAACTATGACAAGAAAATAGAAACATATATATTTTTTTATTAGTTTATTAGATCCTGGAGCAACGTGATCCTCCTGGGTTTATCCGACCTCTGAGACTCCTTCATTCCGGGAAAAACCTAGTGGTGAAGTTAGATACTGACCGTTAGTACTAAACCCAGATGCTAACACAAAACCCAATACCATTCAAGGGATGCAGTATCTTTAACCAAGTACCTAACCCAATGCTGTTCAAAGGATGTAGCATATTTTTAAGTGGCAATTAACTTATATCTCTTTTATAATTAAAGGTTTATTATTAAGCAGTATGTTAAGTGCATTAAATTAATTTATTACATATATAATATAGAAGCTGATGTATATGTGAATTATATCTTCAGTAGAAGATTGATGACTGGAATCCACAATAAAATCTTGACTAACAGTTATCACGAAAACAAAGGAAGAGAATCGATAGACGACGGAGGCTGAATGAGAGGTTCTGTTAAATAAAGGGGGCAAACTGCATCGTCAGCCCCCCCTTCCATTCCCTCCTCTCCCCCCCCCCAACCCAGGCAAAAACAATGAACTGAATTTATTCCAGCCCCCCTTTTTTCTGTTTTTTTTTTTCAATCTGTGGCTTAACAAACCAGCCAAGATAATAAATTCAAAAGCATTCTATGCACTTCCGTTTAATTCCATTATAAAAATTGGCTGAATAATACAATAAAAAAAGAAAAGAAAAAAAGGCATCTATGGGTTTTTAAAATCCAATCTGTACTATAACAACCGTGTATGCACTTTTTTCTTCTCAAAAGTCTGTGTAATATATCTTTACCTATTAGCAATCTATACTTGACCAGTATATATATGTATATAATTATTTATTTCGATAATATCCACTATCGATGACCATCCCTAACATACAGGTATGTCTGTGTTCCTTTACTTTACTTATCTTTTGGTATATTTTATTTTTATTTATTGTATATACTTTTTGATTATATATTTAGTTATTATTATGCTTTGGTTTTATTAATCTATATTTTCTGTAAACATGGTGTAAATGAACTGTTTTTCTCACAATAACCACCGTGTCCTTATTGTGACGGAATGTTACTCAATAAAATAGTTAAAAAACAAAACAAAGATACATATCTTATTTTTTTAAAGTGATGTTCACTAAATATTAATTAATTAAGTATTTATCATAACACTTTTAGTACTACATGATTGAATGTTACATCATGCGTAAAAAAATGAATAAACCTGGTAAAAGATTAATCAATTACTAATTGGCATTTATTTGGTTTTATTTGTTCAAAAAACAGCACTGGTACAACATGCTTTCAATAGAGAACATAAATTTGACTTTTAAAAGGTTGAAGTTCTACAAAAAGAAATTAACACAAGCAAGAAAAAAAAAATTAGAATTTTTATATATTACAGAGAACATAAATTATACTGTCAATTTCTAAGTGAGTTCGGGACACCTAGGTCAGAATTATGCTGAAATAATAAACAAAATTAATTTATAAATGTATGGAATTTAAAAAATAACGAGTGGTGTACTTGTTTAGGTATATTTGTTAGAATAATTTGTGTTAAATTTTAAATATAAAAAGGGTGTATTGGGTTATACAATTATGTCAAAAATAAAAATTATGTATTTTTTTTGTTTTAAAAAAGTGAATTAATAATAAGGCTGTGATGGTATTTATTTTAATGTGAGATTTATAGGATAGCTTAGAAATATATAAAGATAGTTTTAATACTGTAAATTTTAATTTGGGATTGTTGACAATGTAATAAGGTTTTAAAATAAACATAACCTTATAGAGGAAGGGCTTCGTGTATGACTAATTAAATGAAGTTGACAAGGGAAATTCAGTCCACCATGATTTTTAATTATTAATATAGGTATGTAAAATAATGTATTAAATGAAAATAATTAATTAGCAAATATAATTAGGCTGTGATTATTGTTTTATTTGTTAAAGGTTTCTGTCCTTGAAAATGGCCGAAGGGCTGAAAATTTGATATAAAAAAACAAACAAATAAAGTAGGACTACTGTGATCAAATGTGGTTTTATTATTACTATTAAGGTTTTCACCTACAATTGCAAATATGTATATATATTTTTTTTCTTTTATGAATGTGCCTTCAAAGAGTTTTGCACCTATAGATTTACGATTTGTCCTACTGTGCAACGATTTGAAAAGTGACTGGATATTATTTCATGAAGTTAGGGAAATCTTCTAAGTTGGAAAAGAAAGTTAAAACTTGTATCTTTTAAGCCGGGGCTGAAAGGGCTGGTCGGGGGCCATCCTGGGGAAGGGCAACTCGGCTGAATAAGGCGATCCCCCCCAAGGGATTCCCAGTTGGCTTTATAGGTGTCCCCGCAAGGTACGTTAATAAACTTTAGGTACTTCAGCCCTTTTCCATTTCAATTTTCTACTTCTTGTATTTCTATTTGTCAGTTTTTAGAGCTTGTTCTTTTTACGAAGAATTTATTATGTCTATATACACACTATTTTTTTTTCCATAAAATATTCTGGGGTTAAGATAAGTTGGATTGTCGATCTAATAACGACAGTAATTAGATTTTCAAATTTTATATTTCGCAAAGAAAATACAGAAATTTAAATTTTAAATTTCGGTGTCGATCCCTATTGTGACAGTTCCTTCACCCATGTTTAAAAAATAACCACCAATATTTTGAAAGTTCCCCACCAATGCCCGTATGTTTTTGTACCTATTAGGCGTACAATAACTTAAAATCATATTAAATTGGATCATAAAATGCATAAGAATAAATAAGTTCCCTGTTATTATTGTAGGCGCGTGATATTCCTTTGTCTGAAACCATCCTGTTTAACCGCGTTTAAAAATTATCCGAACCATTGGGATTTTGGAGTGCTTGGTTCGAGCATGTTTTCCTATGCGATTCCAACATAAAAATATGTTACTTGATCTCTATGGTAAAGTCTGACTTCTTAGACATATATTTATAATGTCGCATATCTGTGTTTTAAAATTTAAAATTGAGAAAATAATTCGCGAGTACAAAGTTTTTTAAGAATACTTAACTTAATTTGACGCGGATTAGCCTTTTGTCAATAAATATAGTATAGTAACTAACAACGAACGATTAATCAATATCATCAAACTGTATTCCTATGTTTGATGTTGTATTCCTAGTATACATATAATTGAACTATGGTATTATAAATATAATTGATGTTCTCAGAATATCAACTTCACTGGTTTTCTGCTTTCAGTTATGGAGAAAGTTATTATTCGAAATAAATTGATCGTCCGCGTCCTTTATGGAGAGCATTTGGTAAGCGGAAGATTTCAATACTACTAAATAATTTTAAAATTGATGGGTTTAATAAAATTTTCGAATTTAGAGAAGTGTCCATTAAGAGAAGTTTCACTATGTAATATGTTTTCCGTACCCCGCAATAAATGAGACAGAACATTGTTGTGACTAATCAAATGGTATCAATGTTATTAATTTTAGAACAATAAATAAAAGTTTAGTTCCAATAAGAATTAATAACAAATTAGAAACTTATAAATTAATAGCAATAATCCATGATTGATAAACCAAAACTTTTAAGGAAAAAATAAGTTGAAAATCTAATAGGTAATTAAAAATTTTTTTTGTTTAATTAATAGTTAACTTCCGAAAACTACGTTTAATAAATTAAAATAATTTTTTTTTTCATTTATAAATATTTTTGGCTCTTCAACCACCTCGGTATTTATTTTAACCACCCCTAACCACCCCTATATTACAATTCGATCAATTACTACACACATAGCAAAGCTACAGCTAACAAATACAACAACAATTTAAAGTTTAGAAAGTTTAGAATAGTTACAGATGAATATGATAGTACAATTGAATTAAAGTTATAAAAATTGAAAGTTAAAGATTTTAAAGGAGATAAGTTAACAAAGGCAATTAAAATAAAAGTTTATTATTTCAAGAATAAGTTTCCTATTTTTTTGGTAGAGAGATTGCATTATTACAAATGAAATTTTTATTTTTTTTTATTAGCATGGCATGAAATCGTCTCCCAGGAGTTGTCATAAAAAAAAAAAAAAAAAAAAAAAAAAAATTAAAAACATCACCTACACTGAATGTAGCAATCTATCTGAAAAAAACTATACTCATTTCTAAATTATTTAAACAACAAATTGAAAATCATCTTCAGAATTCTAAGGCAGTTGAAGATTATTAGATACCAAAATTTTTAATTTTTTGTTTATACCTTTATTTTAATTATTTTACTAAATTAAACGTACTTTTCGGAATTTAATTATTACTTATTAAATTCACACACACACACACACACACACACACACACACACACACACACACACACACACACACACACACACACACACACACACACATAATATATATATATATATATATATATAAAACTATTATTTTATGGCCCGATTCACTTCAACAATACTATTATTACTGATCCTACTAAAACTTCTCATACGATATTATGTAGATTTTATATGTGCATTGTGGGATGTTTTGCGGGTTCGTAAAATAAAAAATATTTTTAAACAGGCAAAGGTAAATCTTTAAAGCAGTAATAATAGATCTTAAGAACTACAAAAAGGTATAACTAAACAATGTTCTGATTTTCTACAAAAGATCAGAAAATATAAGATTTTTGATGTTTTTTTGTTAATCACGTTTTTTATTGAATAGGAAGCAGTAACTGAAAAGATGGTTTATTTAGGTAATTAAAGATATATTGCTTAGAAACATCAAAGATATAATTGCTTCATAGCAAATTAGAAAACGATTCGTTCAAATAGAAATTGTGTTTGTTAAAATTATTTAGAGGGAACTTGTAAGCGGCTAAACTAAGTTCTGTTTTTTATAAAATCATGAATTTTTCGAATTTCTTTTTTATTCCAAAGTGAGCTACGGGTGCATCACTTCTGAAAAAAAAATTAAGTTTGTCACTTATCAAAGAAAGATCGATTCCTAGTATAATAAATTTCTGAACAGGAAGTCTTATTTTTTTAAACATATTTTGTTATTAATTTACCATAATGCATTCCAAACAAGAACTTTAAGCTTTCTAATAATTAATTATATTTATTTTAGCCTAAAATAAAAGTAACATGCGTTGACAGAATATCAAATTACATTATTATTTTTTATACTATCAGAGGTGAATCTCAACTTACTCGATAACAAACCTTAACTTACTTAATATGAACTTAAAGCTTATCAAATAAGAAAGTTTTTACAAAATTTGTGATCTTTAGAAAATCCGTTCTAAGCCGAAATAAATAAATAAGAAATACCCAACAATAGCGTGCTTAAGCATTATCTCTCTCTAAATAAGACCCCATCGATCACGAGAATAAACACAGCGCTCTATTGTTGGCAGGATGGACATCCCGGGGTAGGAACAGCCAATTAATACGTACAAACCATTTCAGACCAATATATCTAATGTATTATTCATTTAATGGTTTAAATAAATAAAATAATATCATGTCGATGTTTTTATCTCTTCTAACAATATCCTTTATCGATAAATGCATAACTGACAGTTTATTATTAATTGCCAAAAAGTACAATGGATACGGTTTGAAATTTATGTTTAGTCATCATTCCAGACTGAAACGACAAGAAAATCCTCGACGTTTCCGATTACTTCAGCACTTACTAGACAAACGCTCTAAACTTCCAATTAATTACAAATTACTCAAATAAATAACAATAATAAGGCCTATTTGGACTTACGGAGTTGAGCTATGGGGCTCCACTAAACCATCAAATTCCTCTCGTATCCAGTCCTTACAATCCAAAATCCTTCGTAAAATCCTCAATGCTTCCTACTTTGTTACAAATAAAACCATCCATAATGACCTTAATGTTTCAGTTCTGGCCCGATCCAAATACCTATCATTCCATAATAAACTTCAGAATCATCCCAACGCTCTCGTTTCTAACCTTGCTTCAACCTTCCTCTTCAATTCCTGATAATCCTCCAATGCGCCTGAAAAGAAGATAGCCGTGATCTCCTAATGTAGACATATCATTAAAGTGCTACCATTGGGTAGTTTCTCAACTAGTATATCCATATTTTCTAATTTACTAAATGTATTTCTTTAATACTGTTGTAAATATCATTAAGAAATTAAAAAAAAAAACATATTTAGCCGCCTAGTGCGTCCACAAAACAATGGCATCTATGAACAAAATTGACACCTGGCGAGAGAGAAATATTTTAGTAATAAATTAACTTTAGTAAAAAATTAACTTTAGTAAATCCAATCTTTAACTACTATACATAAAATTGGGTTCACTTAATGAAACGATTTGTAAAAGCTTCTGCGAAAGATGATGATTGTTTTTAATATTTTCTCATTTATCAGAAATTGAACTGAAAAAGTGGTTTTCTTTCTGTCTGATATTTGTGAAATGTTCGATTTTAGCAACGATGATTACGAAGGAAAAGGAAGTTTGGATGACATTTAAAGACGTTGTGACTAAATTTATGGGTAATGTTAAAACTCGTAACTATGAACTTATTATAGCTAATGTGATAGACAATTCGAAACTCTCGGTTGTTTGATGAGGCTTAAAGTCCACTTCTTGCACGACCATATTGCATTTTTTTTCTAAAAATTATGTGAGTGAAGAGTTGAGGGAACGATTTCATCAGGATATAAAAGGGATGGAAAAAACTTTACCAGGGATGGTGGAATATGTACATGATGGATGATTACTGTTGGACACTTCAAGAGAACATCACATCGGAGAAAAAGCTATACAAGAAACAATACAGAGAAAATGAAAAGGAACTGGAAATAAATAAACACATGAAATATGTGCACTGTAGTTATTTAATAATATCGTAAGTAAAAATTTTAATATATTGGCGTACAATAGGACTTCTTAGCCGCGATAACTTCACCTTTTTAAGTTGTTAATAGGTATCCGTTATTAAAATATATAAATTATGAAATATATAATCCTTATCATATTGTGAAAGAATTGTGCGAAAAAAATGTATAAAAAAAAGATATAGTTGTTGGTTTATAAGTGGTTTGACTGAGTATTTAAGAAATACTCAAAATTTATTTATAAAATAAAGTTATTTTCTACAAAAATTATGTATAAATGATTGGAAACATTGATTTTTATGTATACTATTTAATTGAGTTTTAAATAATAATAATAATAATAAGGCTTAGCGAACCCGAAGGTTCGATGCCGACACCACCAATCGCTTGTTACACACCTCCCTCCACCGTTCGTCGCCCAAACCCAGTCCCTTCAGATCGGCTTTAATGCAATCTTCCCACCTTCGCTTCGGTCTACCCCTCGGACGCTTACCATTCGGCACAGCAAATATTAACCTTTTAGGAATTCTCTCGTTACTAAGCCCAACAACTTTACAAGCCCATTTGATTCGCCGCGATGAAATTACCTCTAATTGAGTTTTAAATATATATATTTATGTTATACATATATATATATATATATATATATATATATATATATATATATATATATATATATATATATATATATATATATATATACTATTGTATATATACAGCAGGAGCTGGGGTAGCCATGCGGGCTAAGGCGCTTGCAATAGTTAATCAAAGTTAAGCAACGCCAAGCGTGGTTAGCTGTTGGATGGGTGACCGCCCACATCAAGGAAAGCCACGCTACCCGAGAATCCCTTCCCTCCCCCCCCCCACCGAGGCATGTAAAAATGTAGTGAATTTATCGAAGAAGACATGATTTATACAACTAATTCATGATTAATAACTTTTCTTCAATCTCTGTCATTTAATTGAATACAGAATTGCGTAAAGTAACTGGAATATGAGGAAAAAGAAACAACGTCCCACAGGCGGCAGGAGAGGACACCGACATAACTCATGAGGAGGCTATTAAGTAAAGACGGCAAAGGAAATAGACTGAGGGAATTGAAAACAGCCGAAACTTCTTTAACCGAACTGGAATTAGCGGAGCTGAACTGGAGGAAATTACTCAACGTTTTCCAGGGGCCGCAATTAATCTGCGGTCCCCCTCCCTCCACCACCTCTCTTCGACCATAAATTACGCCCCTTTTTTTCCTGTACAAATCACCTCTTTACAAAAGTCGACTTAAGGTATCGTGTTGAAAGCCTATCGATTCATCGAATCAGGTGAGTGATAATTCCCGTCCAACGGAAAAGCACTTAATCTGACCTGTAAGAGTGTACAAGTTATGAAGACAGCGTTACACGGCATTTTAACAAAATGGAACGACCAGTTGTATGACAAAATAAAATATAAAGTTAAAAAGAATTCATCTTCGACAATTTGTAGATCTTTACATTTTTATTAAAAATATGCAGTATTCAACCCGATCATTTGCTGGATCAGAAAAATAAGGATAATTAAAAATTTGGTGGTTTCTAAGTCTTATTTTCTACTTCTTAATTCATGAATTTTAATGTTTGCTTAGATTCATACACGACTAGCGAAATAATTATTTCCAACCTAGTTTCTATTTGCTGTTGTTAGATAAATTACAAGCTGTCTAAAGATTTATCGGTCGTATACTACTGACCGAGCTAGAGGAGTTTGGGAGGAAAGGGGGGGGGGAGGAGGGCGCCTGATATAATTTCGCCTCGGTCGTCAAAAACTCAAGCGACGGCCCTGATTCTAGTTATAGGAAAAACCTCTCTTTATAAGGGTTGTGATTAAATCTTGGTCACTAATAAATCTGTGGCACCTGTGAATAGTATGTTAAGCGGAATTTAGGGCTATGAGCTACACTAATAAGCTAAGTTTTCTCTCTTTATTTATTTTTTTTATTTTAGAAAAAACAACTTTATTCTAGGACTAAGTTCCTTTAGAATAAAAAAAAATAAAATGTTCAAAAAGAAAAGAACTACTGGTCTAAAAGTTTGAAACAATAAATAAAATTTTAAAAATAAATTAAAAAGTAAAGAAAGCCTTAGGTGAGCAAGATATATACAATACAGATAAACCTATGTACAAAAAACTTAAAACTATGAACAAAACACTTAAAACAATGAACAAATCACTTAAAACTATGAACAAAACTATATATAATGGTTGAACGTCATAAACATACACTTTAAGAAATGAAGAACGAAAAAGAGACCAAATAGAATATTTCATACATTTCATAAAAAAACTTTACTTGTACATATATATATATATATATATATATATATATATATACTATATATATATATATATATATATATATCTCATTATATAAATAGGCAAACGCAAAACGGTTCAGCCCCTTTTATTCCTCTATTATTCAACCGATTTTCTTCCTTCTTTTATTGTTTGATAGATATTTAAGAGCTTTAGTGTTATCAATAAATAAAAATATTAAATAGTATGTAAATAAAAATATAAATGGTAGTTTTTTTGGGCAAGGCTATGCACTAAACAATAACAGAACATTCAAAAAGATCATTGCTTACAGAGAAGTTCTGAATAAAAATGGATTTAAAGAGAATTGAAATTGCTAATTTAAATTTACTTTTTAATTGTTTAATCATAACATTAATTTATTGTGATAATAACACACATGGAAATTAAATATTATTGAATGAGTCTATTTTTTATTACTTATAAATAGTTTTAAGTAGTTTAAGCTCGATTTTTAATTGAATTTGAAACTTTATATATTATATTAATTAATGATGATTTTCGAATCGTGATTTACTCTATATTTTTTATTTATTTGTGTCTAATGGGTTAAGTTATGTGGCTATTGAGTAGATTATAGCCGAATATTCCTTTCTCAAGCATGTGTTGAAACTCAAAAATTAAATTAGCACTTTTGAAAATAGCGTCAAGGGCACATGTCCCATTTTGCACAAACTTCCAGTTTTTCGAATTGGTGGCAAAAATATTAATTTTTTTTACTGTGGCTGTTGGCACATTTACCACAAATTAATGATAATACTTTATAAGCTACAATAAAGCGTATAAAACATAACTGCATAGGTATGTTCAGTTTCGACCGATACCGAATGAAAAATGAGATATGTTATGCATTTACTTCCTTTTGTAAGTCAAAAGATTTTACAGATGTTAGATTAATTTGTACGCTGGACTGGACAAATACGCTGCCGGAGACGAAAATTAACTTAATATTTAGTCAAGACGAGAACACATTTTAAATGCATTCTTATATCTTACTTACATCACTTTTTTTATGATGTTTTAATAATCACATATTGAAATATACAATTTATTATTTACTTGCCTGCCCCGTAAATTATGGCTTCCTGTGATCAAATTATGTGTATAATAAATAAAACTTGACACTTTTTATACTTCAGCGTTTCGTGTAAGTTGTTTTAAGCACATTCATTTTAAAACAGTTCAAAAGAAAAGTAAAAATTAACAAAAATTAAAATAAAGCATGAAGGTGAGAAATGATTTATTAAATGGTTCAAGTTTTGGAACTGAGATTTTATCGACTCGTCGATTTAAAAAAAAAATTCAAACATTTAATTGCGTTTTTTTCAAAAATACGATTTTCGCACCTAACGCACTATTCATATGTACCACTGAAACGATCTGTTATCGATCGCCGCTTGCATAACAAAATTCCAACTAGAGTTTACTAGAAGGTATTACAAATATTCATGTAAAGTATGTAGAAGAATGTTTTTGGTTTATTATTTTGAATAATCAACCATTGTGATCGACCAAAAAATTCAAAAACTTAACCCCGCTCAAATTTGAGGTTTCACGTTTCAGGATGCGTAGAATTCGAAAAATTAATACAAATTTTTTTGTCCATCAGCCGTCCGCCGTGCGCCGTCCACTCATTTTCTCCGAAACTACTGGACCGATTTTTTTTTCTAATTTGGATATAAAATCAGAGGTGAGCCGCGGATGATCCTTCTTCAACTACATTACTCGTATTTTCAAAATGGCGGCCGAAAAACCTTCGTTGCTATAGACTGTAGCTCCTAAAAGAATGTAACGTTTTCAATGAAACTTCGCTAAAGTGATTTTCTCGAAGCCCTTTAAATTTATCTATATTACATACTTCAACGAAAAGAAGCTGGAAAACAAGTTACGAGGGATGGTAAAATTAAATTCCGAATAACTCAAAAAGTATACACCTTTTTGTTGATATCGTTTGTGGTTTTTTAAAAGTTTATTTAATTCCCTAAAAAAAAATAAAAAAAAAAATCCGTTAATGTCGGACAATTACGAGCAAAGATATAGTCTCCAGTTTTTTTAATATGCTCTACTCCAAAGGTTATATCTTTTGTTTGGTTTTTAAATTTTGAATGTGTTACTGAAGTAATGCTATTTTTTGTTAGCATATTACTAATGATTAAAAAAAAAAAAGTTTAGCCCAATAATTGGAATCACCTTTTATTTATTTTTCTTTGTAACTAGAAAGGTAATGTTACTTTAGGTGTATAATTGTTTGGAAATAATAAACCATTGTGAAATAATTTTCAGCGTTTTTAGTATATGTACCGCCGAAGTTAGAAGAAGAATGTTCCTTCAATTATATGATATTTTTATTACCACAATTTCTCGCTTATGAAAAAACCATTCTGCTTGGAACGGATCTAAATGGTCTCGATGAAGTCCTTCCTTACAGCTGCCGTATTTCTTTTCACTATAAAGAGTTCAATCATTACGAAAATGAGGGCAATTGGAATCTCCCCACTATAAACTAGCCTGGTTATTAATGTTTGGGGAATTAAGGAGATATCCTATTTCGTTTTATGATTGCTACGTCTGACGACAACATTTGGAAAGATGATTTTCAACGGACAACATTCTTTTTAAAAATCAGAAATATATTAAAAATTATGAAATAATCGCTATTTAACACAGTTATTATATTCAGTTATTTTTATATAATTCGGTCAAAAGTTTTGCGTTAGCTATCTCAAAATGATACGGTTCTCAAAACCTTAACGATGCATTCGTCATTAAATATACTGACACTTAAATACCCCAATAGTATATAAATTAAGTACACTTAATACACCCGATAGCAGATCAAATCAACTTTCCAATTCAAGACATGTTGACAACAGATTTTTTTCAATACAGCTAGCGACGATGGAGAGACTCAAATGGATTAGGATGAGGGACTTATTGAGGGTTTATTTTATTTTTTCTTCCTCCCCTCCCCTTCTTCTCTCTTTCTTATAAACTCTGTCCCCTCATCCTTCAGTATATCGATGCTAGGGGAGTTCTCTCTAGAAAAGATTGACCATCATGGCATCAAATGAAGATTTTTTTACATGTATTTTTATGCCATATCTTCCAATGCCAATATACACAGGAGTTGATCAAATAACAAAATCATATATACCTATAGCGTCTTTGTAGTTTTCTTGTAATACTACCATCACCTCAAAAATTAATGAGTAGAAATACAAAAACTGTTGTCCCCTGAAAACACATTACAAGAATAGTTAGAATACCGTTTCATTTACATAGACCCAAGAGAGAAATGTATGTATGTAAATAACGTATAAGTATCCAAGAACAAAGAGTCCACCGTTTCTGATATGATTTTGCTAGTTATTGTACTCACAGCAGAACAAAAATTAATTGCATGAAATAAAATCTGTATTTTCTCATTTCACGAAATCGGCTAATCTAGGAAGGTATCTTCTGTATATTCATCACTTCTGCAACAAAAGTTTTTTAAATTGGCTCAAATATTATAAAAATAATTTAAACACCAAGTAGTGAAGTTCTATCCACACTTTTTACCTTCTATACGAAAAGGATTTCATTAATTATATAGAATTATCAGCAGGATTTTTTCACAAAAAAAATTATTAAAGTACTTCAAATTTCTCAATAATTGTTAAAAAGAATATTTTCAAAGTTTGAGTTTCAAGCTGCCTGAGATGTTTTTCATTTACGTTGAAATATAAAGAAGAAATGGAAAAAAAAAGGCAATGAATACTTGATGATGAACCACAACCAGAACGAATTCATCCTTAATAATTTACGTTTTACTTAGAAAAGAAGTTAAAATATAAAAGGTTCGTTTATATATTCATTAATTTACCTTAGAGCTTATTTTAAATCATGTTTAAGGGTTAAATTATAAAACTTTAATCAGTAATCTATATACATGTACATGTATTACACAGCGCATGTACTATTGTGTATGTATCTATTAAAGTGGCATATTATTTTAGCATTTTAAGATGATTTTCTCTTGTTAATTATTTTACAATAATTAATTATTTAATGTGTTAAATAATTTTAAAGCGCCCCACACATCTGCAGATTGTCAATACCATAACAGGTGGGGATACATATTTAAAGAGAAAAAAAAATCATAGTTACTTTATCTTAAACACTAACTAAATTAGAATAAATAAATAAATAAAAGAGTAATTAATAAATAAAAGAAACAAATTACAACATACATAAAAAAAGAGTAATGAATAAATATAACAGTAATTAATAAATAAGCAGTACTTGAAGTGAACTGGAAAAGAGAAAATAAAATAAATATGTAAATAGACAAAAACAAATACAAAATAAAATTACATAAATAATAAGAAAGAAACTTTTCACATGTCTACAAAAAGATTTTATAATTAAAATGAAGAAAGAATGATAACATGTTTAAAACTATAATTATATATATATATATATATATATATATATATATATATATATATATATATATATATATATATATATATATATATATATATATAAAGAATTAGAACGATATCAATGTTTTATTCTCAGAGATGTACTCAAAAAAAGATAAATGTTCGAAGGTACTATTATAAGTTTATGCTGATGATGAATTCATTTAACTATGGTAAGAAATATAGATAAAAATGGTATATTTTATTGAAAATATTGTAAAAATACGTAACATTATATGTATATGTTGGAAATTATATTTGAAATTAGGTATGAACGTAGGGATTTAACTAAAATAGTTAGATTAGATTTATAAAATATAAAAGAAAATATGGTGAAAACAGAAAATAATTAATATGGTATATAGTCAGCATGAGTGCAAATAAGAAAAATAGACAGCATCATAAAATCAAGCAGGCTTTGGACGATGCCTTAGAAGTACATTTATGATTCTGATGGAAGTGACGTCACACTCCTATATGTTAAATGTTATTATATGTAATTAATATTTAGGTTGTGTCGGTAGTTATTTATTTAAAAAGTTAGTTGTTATTTTAAAATAATTAGTTATTTAATGTGTTAAGTAATTTTAAATCGCCCAACAGATCTGCAGGTTGTCAATACCATGACAGGTGCAAATACATATTCAAAGAGAAAAAAATCATAGTTACTTTATCTTAAACACTAACTAAGTTAGAATAAATAAATAAGACAACATAAACAAATAAAAGAGTAATACATAAATAAAAGAACAAAAATTATAACATAAATAAAATAAAGAGTAATGAATAAATAAGCAGTACTTAAAGTGTACTGGAAAAGAGAAAATAAAATAAATATATAAGAAGACAAAGAAAGAAACTTTTCACATATCTACAAAAAAGTTATATAAATCAAATGAAGAAAGAAAGAAAAAATGTCTAAAACTATTATTATATATATAAAGAACTAGAATAATATCAATGTTTTATCCTCATAGATGTACGCAAAAAAAGATTTATATTCCAAGGTTCTATTACAATTTTATGCTGATGATGAATTCCTTTAACTGCTTCTTATAATATACACAAGTGTGTGTGTGTGTGTGTGTGTGTTTATTGCATATAGTGTATATAGTCAACAACCGTTAAAAATATTTTTCAGCTATATTTGTTGGTGAAAGGGGTTAGGAATGATTGGATATTTTCCGGTAGGGAAAAGGCATTAAACCAGGGATATTTTGAGATTGGGGAATAATCCCAATGGAGTCACACCTTACGATCGAAGCTGTATTTGCGGGAGACATGGACCTGTTAGGACTCTATTTGCATAGCCACCCCATAAACTTGAGGCCCTGCGGTGGCTGCTCCCCGTGGAAATGTTAAACCAGCGGCCGGCCGGGGAAGGAGGAACACGGGGAGGGCAAAACCGGAGGCGAACGTGCCCGGCAGGCAAATAGGCGGTATTAATTAATTAAAGCGTTAATTAAAGGAAGGAGGATAATTGGCACAAGTTTGGACAGATCTCCAGCTCCGATATGGGTCTGCCTCTTTTAGAGTAACTTCACTATCGCCCTCCAAACTCCAACAACGTTTACCCGATAACGTAGCACGCGCTCGCATTACTTTCCGATATACTGCTTTCATAACCCGGGAGTTAGTTCCTATTCCAACTGTTCGGAATGAGCAAGATCCCGGGAAATTATCATATCCGAATCGTTTAACTTTTAAAAAATTCAATTCCATTTAACTGTTACTGTAAAAAATCTAGATCTTTTAAAAAAGAAGATTTGAACAAAGGAAATATAGGATACTTTGCCACATTTTCCTAACCACTAAAGCAATTAGAATCGGCTTTCTTCCGAATAAATGTAGTATAATTTTATTTAATACCTGATTACGGCGAAGACACAAGGAGGGTTCATGAGCTTAGGTTGTAGCTACGCTACGATTTTTGAGTGGACGGCTAGACCGATTTTTAAGTTCAATGGTTTAAGAAGTGAGATTTCGTCATTGTATTGGAACAATCTGAGCTAAAAATATTAGTAATGTAATATATTTTATTATATCAATAATATTCTCAATTTTTGTTAGTTTTGTACCATATAGTGTTTACAGACGTTGGTGATGTTATGTGTGACTGCCTATTCTTTAAAAAAATATATAAAATACAAGAAAGGTCTAACGGCGGACCGACTCCAATTTACAAATTAGACAAATATTCATTAAATTGGACAACTAGTTACTAAAATTGTATAAATTTAATTTACATGTTTCTATAGCTCAGGTTGTATTACTTTTTATCAACACAAAATAAACTGATCGAAACCACAGTTTGGATAAATTCTTTAAAAAAAAAGAAACAGTGAGTGTTTAAAAATACCATAGTTACAGAGACCAAAAGTAGTTTGGAAGAACTTCTTAAGTAAAAAAATAACCGGATTCTTAAGAGTAAAACAGTAAAAAAAAAGAATAAAAAAAGAAGTTCCTCCAAACTACTTTTTTTATTCTTTTTTTTTTTTTTTTTTTTTACTATTTTACTCTTAAGAATCCGGTAAGTTTTTTACTTAAGCATCGACAGTCAATTTTATTAACATTTACCGCCATCTTCGAACAACTAACAGTTATTATCTAAAAATCATATGTCATAAAAGAATAAATGTTTTATTAAAAACTAGGGGGGTACTCTTTGTCTGTCTAAGCAAACCCCCAATTTACAAATTATACAACTGCTCATTTAATTGTACAATTAGTTACTCAAATTGTATTGATTTAATTTACATTTATTCTGTAGTACAGGTTGTATTATTTTTTATCCACGTAAAATAAACTGAACGAAACCAGAGTTTGGACAAATTCTTAATTTCTTTAAAAATCTATATTACACGTCACCTCATATTGCCAATTTTTATTATTATATAATCACAATTATTCTTATTGCCTATATGTAACCATAATACATATTAAACTAGTCCAGTTTCATATAAGTCCGATAATAACTTGACAATATAATATAAATAATATTATATATAATATAATAATTAATATATTGTATTCAAGGGGAAATGTCTAAATCGAAAAATAACTAAAATCAAACTACCACCTCCAGATGAAAATACCATTCCCCATACGGTTTTAATATTATATTTTGTATTAGTAGAGTAAGAGGTAACAGGAGTTCAACAAATATGTAATTTAATTAACAGCTGTATAATTTGTAAAATACAAATAGGGCTGAGCTCCTGTTCTCTACTACTCCACCAATACTAAAATATGAAAGTCACTAATAACTTTTTTATATAACAGAGAGATTTAAATAAAGAAAACAACAACTGTGGGAATATTCCTTTCGAACCTTAGTCGAATTTCTTTGCATATCTACTTGAACATTTTGGTATATTTTTGAAGTTGACTTCCACGAACACTTAAACTTGGTCCAGTTGTCGGGTGTCTTTCAATGAACATTACGGTTCCGGGCAACTTCATAATGTCACATTCATCGGCACATGTCAATTTGGGAATGAGCCTTGAGTTTCGTCCGAGAGCGGAGGGCACCCGACTATACCTAGTTTAAATATTAATAGATGTCATTTTACTAAACATCGTGTTCATGTAGAAATGCAATACATTTTCTTTGGGCTGGGTAGGAATATTTCTATATTTTTTTATTAAAATATTTTTTTAAAATATCGTCGACACCATATTTAAGTAACATCTCTCAGGTTCACATTCGTTACTTTAGCACCGTGTCGACGATATATAACAAACATCCTGATTGGTTCAGGACACAGTTATGTACCTCGTGGTAAAGCAAAAACTGCTGTGTAACTTGTAGTTACATTACAAAATGTTATATTTCCCTAACTTTACATTAGAACTGTATAACAAACAGTTTTTTTTTCGAGATCGTATAATTTCTTTCATTTTTTTTTTATTAAATTGAAAATTTTTTTTTTGGTATGTAACTTTCATAGAAAAAGACCTCTGTGACTCGAAGTTAAAAGATACTCAGTTACATTCCCCAAACTTTAAGAGAGAAATTTTAACAGCTGTATTTTCCTAAATAAAAGTATACTTAGAGTTGTATTCAAATCATATTATCGCTTTCATAGTTATCTATATCTTTTGGTGAATTATAAACAGTTAAACACTTCCGGAGAACAAATTAATGTTCCCCATTGAGCAATGCTATATTTACTTGAAACTAGAACTAATCTGCAATCCACAAAACGGTAAGAATGAGTAATAGTTTCGGTAATATATTCATTTTTTTTTAATTTATCGTTAAATTAGATAGCACTGTAGCGAACAGGGTTTGAAATTGGTAATTAAAAAATAAACTTAAAAATCAAATGTGATCAAAATTTTCATTTGGAATTTTTAAAATCATTTGATGATTTTAATTTTAATTTTAATGATTTTAATTTTTGATCATAAGTGATAGAAAATCATATCATGATTATTTTTGAACAAAATTTTTACAATTACCAATAATAATAATTTTTGAGTAATATTTTTTTTAAAAATCAGAAATAAAGTATTTATATATTAAAGTTGTTATTTTGATTAGTTTAGTATATTTTTGTTTAGTTTATATAAATTTACTTTTAGTATTATTATTTTCTGTTTATTTACTGTACATAAATAAGGTAGAGTGTGAATGAGCTACTCTAGTATCACTATTACAATTGTCCTTACATTTGACAGATTGTAATATTTCTCAATAAAAAATTGAAAATTGATTAATAAAAAAAAAATCAGAAATATAATTTTATTTATAATCTCTATGACCTATTTTGAGTCTGGAGTAGTAGGTGGAGAATATTGTTGTCAACTATTTAAGATGTTTATAAATCATTTTTGTAATCGATACTTATATTGGTCTTTCCGAGAAATTATTTACTTATCATAGTTGTATTTTTTGTAATATTTGAGAGGTTTTATTTTTTGCCAAGCAGTTTAATATTAAGGATTGGTCTGAAAACTTTCCAAACTATAGATAACATACCCTAAAAGTATGGCATATGAAATGGTCAGTTGGTAAGTCCCATTATTAAGAAAGTTTAGCGACATTAATGTTGTTTTGTTATATAACTTTATGGGCGATGTTTGCACTTATATAGATGACATCCGAGAGACGATAAGTAAAAACTTATACAGATATGTTACTCAAGTCTGATATTAGAATCAGAAAAGAGTTTAGTAAGCTCAAATTTATTCAGCCGTCTTTTCACTATTGTTGTTTGATACTTGAAAACAATATTATCTGGATCGGCCTTTTTGTTATCAAACATTCTCTAATAACGTGCTGATTTTGATTTTATATAAATAATGAATAATGAAGAATCCAGGTTTGTTTTTATACCCGTTTTCAACTTTTTAGCCCAGTAAAAATAGGCAAAAAAACAGGATCGGTATCAAGAAAATTTATAATCGGCAGTAAATGTGGGAATTAATTTCTCATTGAATGCAGAACAAACCATGAAAAGTCCCCTAAAATTCCATTCCCGCTTCCGTCCAAAGTGGAGGGTAAAAGATAACCACCTAGCAATTTCTGTATTATTTTATATTTTTCCTCATATCTCCGTCAAAAACAATCGTTGTTAAATTCCAAAAGTACTAATATAATCGGCAATGATGATCCCATTGTTTTAGATTACGTCGAAATTTCCCTGTTAAAAAAAATGATAAACTACCTGTAAATTGATTTATTTGGCGTCAATAAAGCGAAAATTTCTTGATTTTAGTTTTGTCACCCTTCATAACATTGTAATTACTGACAAATGAGAAACCTGAAATTGAAAATTGAATTTTTCGTACATCCAACTCCCATTCAACTGGACTATTTCAATGACTTTGACATCGCTAGTTTTCAAAATGCAACCGATTACATTCTCTTACATCACAACCGAGGTGAATTCTCTTTCAGGGACACATTCTTTACATCATATAAAAATTTCAGCCGTCAGTTCTTCCGATAAATTAAACATCAACTTTCATCACTCAATTTAAATTTTCGCATAGAAACCAATGGCTTTCCATCGGCAAACCGAAGTTTTAGCTCAGATGTGGTTTATCTACAATTAAAAATGGTTACTAACTGTAAGTCCTTCAGTTAAATGAAACGGTGCCTAGCTCATGGTCTATGAAGTTCAATTAGTCCGCGATGGAATTCAGTTTTGAGATCGGGTCTTTTTATTAAAACATATCTTCACTATTTTTCAACAAATATTTAAACAACAATTTTTTTAGTATTCCTCTTATTTAGGACTACAAAAAATATGGGAAACATTATTTCTTATTTGTCAGTAATTACAAAGTTATGAGGTCTGACAGAACTAAAATCAAGAAATTTTCGCTTTATCGACGCCAAATAAATCAAATCACAGCTCCTTTATTTTTTTTATCAGGTGAACTTCGATAGAATCTAAAATAAGCATCATTGCCGATTATATTAGTACTTTTGGAATTCAACAACGATGGTTTTTTACGGAGATATGAGGAAAAACATAAAATAAGACAGACAGTTTTGGGCGGCCATCTTTGACCCCCCATTTTGGATGGGAGAGGACATGGGATTTTAGGCGATTTTTCGTGGTTCATTCTGCTTTCGATAATGAACTAATTCCCACATTTACAACCAAATATGAATTTTGTTAATACCAAATCCTAAATTTACTGCTCTATTTTGTCTTTATTTTATCACCCGCCTATGTCTTTCTAGTTACTTGATCGCCGTATAAATCTAAGTGCTCATAAAATTTATTTACTGTAGTAGTTATAAGGTTCACTGCTGCTCTTTGATTACTAAATTTAACAGCCTATTGTCGATCCTCTTGAAATTTAATATGAACTTCTATTGCAGTATTTATATGGCCTGTTAAAGGGGCTGATTACAGGAATGCGTTGCGTTGTTAAGCCGAACTATTTTCTCGTTGTTAGTGATAATATTATTTAATATTTCAAGTTTGATTTGAGTTAGTCTATAAAATACTTCTATAATAAGTTTGATGAATTATTATTTTCGCTGTATGGGTAGGTTCTAATTTTAATCTATATGAAAAAAAGTATGTTGTTTACTGATTTAATTATACTTATTATTTTGCCTTCATTATATCTAAGTGTATTATTCTTAAGGCTGCTACACATAGATTGGGATATACCTCGTTCCATTACTGTATAATGCATTACATCAGTCACACACAGCCTAATAATTTGCAGCGACACCGACAAAGGGATATCGTATCCCTCTCCGGAACATATCGCGCTCTGTGTGTAGTAGCCTTTATTGGAAGGTATACTCTATATTGGGGCTTTATAGCAGAGTGGTTAGCGTACTATACTTGTAAAGTAAAGATCATACGATCAAATCCCAATCCTATTTTCCATTGCGGTTGGTTCCCGCGGAAAGTTAGACCAATCCCCCTTAATGAGAAGAGGCCTACAAGTTGTTGTAACATACATACCTGTGAACAGAATAGGCAGGTAAAAAAAAAAATACTCCCTCCAAGTTCAAGTCTTGTTCTTCTTTAAAACAAATCGACAAAATGTAGAACAATGAAAACCGTAGTTGACAAATAAAACTTACTCCAGTAATAAACCAATTAAGTTTTATTTATTTATTAACCAGTAATA
The DNA here is from genome assembly GCA_928085145.1 of Nezara viridula. Taxonomy (NCBI): domain Eukaryota; kingdom Metazoa; phylum Arthropoda; class Insecta; order Hemiptera; family Pentatomidae; genus Nezara; species Nezara viridula. The sequence continues at coordinate 82,964,873 of OV725080.1, read as the reverse complement.
AAATAAGTGGAATAGTCTTATTCCAATGTAATGTTACAGAACAAAATTAATCCAAAAATAAAATAAACCAATATCTATGAAAATCCAATTTCTCAAAGTAATCTAGAACATATACACTGATAATGATTACTCAAGGGTTCACTTTTTATAGATGATTGCATATAGATAGATAGATACTTTATTTTATTTGTCTAAGGAAATTCCTGTACAAATAAATATAATGGTATAATTAACAATGTTAGATCTTGACTAATATAATATAATAACAGATTAGTAAACGATATATATATATATATATATATATATATATATATATATATATATATATATATACATAACAATTAGTAAAACATTTCTTATTTTATTTTATTTTGTTTATTATTTTTTTTTTTTTTAATATTCGAGAGATATAAGACAAGTGACAATATAAATAAGCATTAATATATGTTATATGATTAACTTTACCACTTAACAGTTCAATGAACAGCCCTGTATGAAATAATACAGTTGGTTTATTTTTTTCTTAGTGTCTATTTTCAGTATCTCCTCCACACTAGCATCTTCTCTGGATTCAGTGATAAATGCCTTCAAGTACTTATTTCTTGGCTCATTGAACTTGATACATTGGATCAGAAAATGAGTTACCGGGTCAGTTACAAGGCAGTTGCATGCACCACATAAATCACTGGATTTAATAGTCAAAGTAGCATCTTTTAAGTATATTTTCATAAATTCTTTACTTACTACTCTGAGACCACTAACGGCTCTTAATTTGTTTAAATTCAGAGCCCTGAACTGCAGATAATCCTCTGGTCTGGTAACATTGAAGGAGCAGATCTTTCTATATCTTGGGTTTGATTTAGAGTTTAACACTCTGTCGATGTCCTTGGATGAGTGATGGTTTCTTATTTTTTCCATGATTTCATCTTTGAACCTCATCAGACCTTGAGAGAAAACACAAGAAAACATCCCCTGACATCACAGTTGCGCCACAATCATCTTTACTTGGGTAACCCAGTTATAAGTTGGATCAGGTTTTCCAATGGATGAGTCTAGAGCTCTAAGCCTATTAAAGCATTGTCTAGGTAGTCTTTCGTCACTCATTAAGCTTAGCTTTGTCCAATAGTTGATCACTTTTTTCAACACTTCAACACATAATGGAGATCTCCCACTTTCAAGGCGAGCCACATAGTTCGGTGTATTTCTTGGCCAATGGAGCAATGATTTGATAAATCGAACTTGCGTCCTCTCCAAAACCTAGATGATTGCATATCAAATATTTAATTTACATAACACTACTTTTTGAAAACATTGGGGAAAAATGAAAATATAAATATATAAATGGTAGAGTAGTATTGACCTGCATAAGGAGAATAATATTACTTCTTCAAATAATTATCTAAATTACTACAGTATATACAAAATTCTTGATTAATAAAAAAAAAAAATGAAATGGTCTTTACATAAGAAAAAAATACTAAATCATTAAAACGCTATTTGTACGGAATCTAGGAAACTTTCAAATATAATACAATTATGAGTGATAAATATTCAGGACGCAGTCTTTAAAAAAAAAAAATTAATTTTTTATTTGTACCAACGTTTCAACCCAAACATGTGGGTCATCTTCAGGGCGCGGTTTGAGCACTGAGGGTGTTAAAGTACTCAATTCTCAAACCACGCCCTGAAGATGACCCATATGTTTGGGTTGAAAGGTTGGCACAAATAAAAAAAAAATTTTTTTTTTAAAAAGACTGCGTCTTGAATATTTATCACTTATGATATGTAGACAGTCGACTAGCTTCCTTCAATAATTCATAATACAATTATATTATAGAAAGTATAATCATTATACAGCGTTACCCGCTTTAACATTCTCGAGTTTTAGCGGAACTTTATTTCGTGGCAGATCCACGGAATAAATTTCGACTTTCTTACTCTTGTAATAATAATATTTTTTTCTTAAAGAACAGTATTCCTCCCACTCAAGAAGAGGTATAGAAATAAAAAGTTTCGGCGTTCATTGTTAGTAATTCAAAATTTCCTAAAAATCAAATTACGTAAAAGAACACTCTCCGCTTGAAATAAATCAAATTTAACGCAACGCAAACGCTCATAATATACAACTTTAAAGTAACTCAATATTTTGCATACATGGCTGAAATACATTCTATGTTTTTACAAGTAGTTGCGGAAAGTAACGGAAAATAGTTGCATGATTCGGTGAATAAAAAAAAAAAAATAAAAAATAACGCGTTATATTATTTATAACCTTAGATAGGAAAATAACATGTTCTGGTATGAGTAAGGATAATCCTGGAAATTAATCCGAATCACGTAGGGGACGGTACGCGCTAGTGACCGGAAAACATATCCCTTATCAGTTTTAGATTCGGGACGTAAATCTCTGTTAAGTCTCCTCTCACATAACCTATTTGCTTAGATAAAGGGAATCTACATGGAATACTAAACCCCTTTTACTCCAATTCGAAATAATTGAATATACTTGTGACTTGGGTATTAATTAACTAACAATGTTTTGAATGGACACCATTTTTTCATTTCTGAATTGTATATTTACTATTTATATAATAGAGATTCATTTATTTTCATTTCATTTCATTTATTTTGGAGGTATATATATATATATATATATATATATTTTTTTTTTTTTTTTTATTCCCTATGTGGTAACCTCACACAAGGATCGTTCATTTGATTTTCCTTCATGCTTCATGCCTTAAAGACATACTACATGAATTACATTTGTTTACAATTGTTTCGTTTCTAAGCTTTCATGATATATATTTTTAGTTCTATATATATTATGTCTTTATTCTTTTATATATTATACAAATGACGCATTCATAACTAGGAATTATTTTAAAATTTCCTAACTGACTAAGGATGAAATCATGAATTTTATGATAATAAATCACACAAGAGAAACTAAAACTTTGCAGAAACAACTCGATTTTATATCTGGCAGGAAGCACTCTGTGATGATTTTTAACTTTTAATGTACTTGAAACCTTTTTCTTGTTTTTATATTTTATCAAGAAAACTTTTACCTATAATAAATATTCAAATCTGATTTAGATGTATTTTTTTTCCTTTTACATTCATCGAAAATAATCAGAACATACTAGTAATAGTAACATATTACTGTATGACTTGTTTCTTAACAAAACTAAATTTAATGGGAAGGCCAAAGATGTATTTATTACTAAATAGCTGTCTCTGATACTCAAATTACATTTAAAAAGTTGATGTTTACTTCAATCAAATATTAATAATTATAAACAATAAATTGTAATTCCTATAAATATTATGTTTATGTGCTACGTTCTCTTACCCTTCAATATTTCTAATTATTGCTCTTAGTTTCCCATAAATTTCTATGGGCTCTGTTTCTACAAGCTGCTCTTTATTGGCGTTAGTACTCTGATCTCAGGCCAGACCGCTCATCGTGCGGGTGATGGTTTGTGTATTGTTCTCGCAGCCATATATAAACTGCAATTTACACGTTTAATACATTAGTAATTAATTCATTAATATTAATGGCTATAAGTAATATACTCTCTTACTTAGTATTGTTTTACGTAATATGCTTGCTTTAAGTATGATTTCGACCTGGAATAGATGATGAATATTCTCTTCCCTTCAACAGTAAGTGGTTGCTATAAATAATTAACATTTTTATTAAATAGTTTTTAATTAACTTAAATCTCTAATAAGAACTTCCAAATCTTTTTTTTTTTTTCATCTTCAGACCTCAAAAATAACTGCAATCTATGATTGAACAAACGTTCATAGACAATTTAGGCGATGTCCAAAGGGCTGGGTAGAAAAACATCTAAAACAGGATTTTAGATTATGCAGACATAGAAAGAAAAAATCGACAACCGCACTGCAAAAGCCTGTAAGGACAATTTTTCTAGAAAATGAGGTTTTGTGGTTAATCTTGTTGTGGCGAATATTCTGAAATCAGAAAATGAAATCGTTGTTTCATTTATTTTTTGTGGCCTTTTGTAAAAACCTGTAAGTTAAAACCAGAAAATTGTGACGTAAAAAACTGTAAGTTACAGTCAGTGTCGGTCTTAGATATTCGGCGCCTCCGGGCTATGACGTCATCTCCCCCCTAAAAGAATAAATTTATTTCTTAAGCTGTTTTATATAATGTAATATTTGTATTTTATTCCATTCAACATTTCTCTAAAACAGTTGCTTTAAGGATAGGCAAACGTTAATTATTTTAAGACTTTTTTTTAAATTTCTAATAAGTGGCAAGCGCCCCTAAAGACCGCCTGGCGCCCCCCCCCCTGACGTGCTTGAAGTCCTCTGCTTGCGCCCTGGGGCGATTGGCCCGGTAGCTCCACTCTAAAGGCGGCAATGGTTACATTGAAGGTTATAGGGATTACAGTGAAGGTGTAGTTACGGAAAAAAACGTAATAAAATGCTCAATGAAAGGTGGTCATGTAAATATAGAATGTATAAAGCGTTTTGTGCGTAGACTACAATATCAATGAACTTTATTAATATACTAAAATTATTTTTTCTCATACGATTCATATATATTTTTTTTTAATTTCTAATAAGTAGCAGGCACTTCCATCCCGGTACCTCTGGACAAATGCTCGGTTTTCCCTGCTCTGAGGCAGCACTGCTTACCATGGAACAAGAGGAAGTAAAGGAGAGAGTGTTAAGTGGGAATATAATATAGAACGGCTCTCGAAACCTTACGAAACTATATTATGAAGACTGACTTTGATATCCTGTCATGATTTGATCAATATTAACAAAGTGGTGGGTGTTACTACAATAAACTTGTTTGATTTTACCTAACTAATATCTGTTTTTACAAGTAATTAAAAAGCTATCTGTTAGAAGAAATGGCTTTAAAGGATTATTTGGCAGAAAAAGATCAAAAAGTTACATGGAGCATTACGCCTTTGTCTCAGACTTGCAAAATAAATTAAACCGAAGATATAATGCTCAAAGAACAAAAATTAAGCATTTTTTTTCTGAAAATTTTTAGTTTTTGTTCTTCCAGGCTTTTGCAATGTGGCTGTAGAAATATTATTTAGAGGAATATGGTGTAAAGTATCGAAAGTATTATCTATAAAAACGTTTTATATGATATAACCATTTTGATTATTATCCGAAAATTAGTAAGTTATTCATCCATCACCTCTTTATAAGCAAAAAAGGATAATAATTATTTTAAAAAAATAAATAAAACGACTTTTTTCTAATCAACATTATATTATTTTTATTGTAAAATGCCTTATTTTATCTGTCAATAGTGCTTTAGTTAGTTTAAAGGAATTAATTTTTATTACCTACCTATTTTTTTTTTCTTTTAACAGTGAATAGAGATCCTCGTTGACCTATAATTTAACCTTCTGTTGATCCTGCGAAGTGATGAATAGACAAATAGACGACCCTCCCCGCTATCAGGGCCATCAAGAAGATAAGCTCCGACAGATGATGGCAGATGATCGTGCTATCAGAGCAACAGTTGCCGAGGTGATAACAGCTGGGATTGTAGGAGCTAATTGTGGACCGTTAGGTTGGTCTCTAAGCTTAGCCTACTGCCAGGGGCCCCTTAGCTGTATTGTTGTCTACTGTCTACTCTAGGTGCTTACTGCTTAGTGCTTTGCCCATTAGTGTTCGCTTTAACTGCCCTTCGGTACAGCTAATATCCAATAGTAGGACCCATGGGAAGTGTGATCAGGTGATATTATTTAAACCCTCACTACCCTCTTGATTTTCAGCCAAGTATAAATCAATGGAATTTCATATAAGTTTAAATCGTAGGACTGATTTCGTTTCAATGAGTGAGAGTACCTCATGTTTTTGTCAAATTTTATTTTCGAAATTTTGCATCAATCTTGATATTTTGTTCAATGATGTATGGTCTCTGATGCTATTGTGGAATTAATCATATTTATATTTTGATGACAACATGCAAGTACAATTAAATATCTCAACACCGAATTTTTTTTTTGCACTTTTATTTATTTATCCGAACCTGTCAATTACAACTATCGACAATCAGCAGATGTGCGGGCAGAGTAATGTGAAAAAAAAATAATAGTATCCTTTCCATGGCTTTTATTTACTAAAACATTATTTTAGTAGATCTCTCATCCAGTCTCTTTTCAGTCGTCTTCTGGAGTTCTCGGGCATACTAGTTGTGGCCATTTCTTTTACCAGCTGGTTGGAGTGCCCATTTTACATATCATCAAATCGTTTGTAGTACGTTTGTATGTGTTCATTGACTGTCGGAACATCTAGTGTAAAGTGTGGTTGTTTACGTACCATGGTGCTTGAGTGATTAGTCGTAGTATTTAGACTGAAGAATTTGAAGTTTTTTATGTGTGTTGGTTTTGCAATTCCGTATATTTGTAGTCCGGGAGTCCAAAGAGGTTTTAATAGATATGTGTAACTACTTAGTTTCTGTCTTTCTTTGAATTTGGAATGTTTTCTTACCAGTGAATGTAACAATTTTAGTCTTAGGTTTAATGTGATTCGCTTTTTCTTCACATGTGGACCCCATGTCATTCTCCTATCGAACGTAAGGCCTAGAACACCAAATTTTAGTTGTGAAATATCGTGTTCAAACTTGGAGAATGTGAAAGTAGCGTAGGCTGGTACAAAAATAAAATAAAAATAGTGAATAATCTGAGATTGTGAATAACCGATCACAAATTCATCTCAACGAAAAATTCCTCTTGATGCAGAAAAACATATTTTTTTTTGTTTGTTCCAAGACTTCCACTGAAGTCGTGTACTTTCCATTTGATATATTATCAAAATGGGTATTGAAGGTAAGAATATAATTTTGTTAGAAGTATATTCTCTATCTTATATGAATCTGTCAGTTTTATTGTAGTTATCACATTTGCTGCATTTTCTGCATAATATGTAATAGGTTCTCGATGGAGTTGCGTTTAGAGGATTTGTCATTTTTATTAAATTTAATTAGCGTCAACCGGCGATTCGGAAGATGATAGTTAATTCTTAATAATTAGTGTATATTTCTTTTTCTGTTCAGCAGTACAGATATCTGTAATGGTATTCGCCAATATAGTCTTTTTTGTCCACCTATCTACTTCCTGGAATTTTGCATTTTCTGCTCCTCCTGAACTCATTTTTGCAATCATGTCAGCTCTTTCATTTCCATACAGACCGACATGACATGGAACCCTATAAATCTTTAATTTGTTATTGTTTGGATGAAAGGCCTACTATATTATGATGTTGGGTATGATGAGAAACGTTGTCGATGGGTGCTTTCAGTGAACTAACTATATACGGAAGCGGAATCTGTGAGGATTATGATTTTTGAATTTTCTGTTCTGTAATTTTGTACAGTTGACTAAATAAATTTTGAGGGAGGTTTATTGATTTTAATTGAAGCTATATAACAAAAATTGCCATTTTTTTTAAACTCTCCTTGTTAACTGTTAAATAATCACTTTTAAATATTAAATTATACTATGGAAAATATTTCTAGAATTCAATAAGATTGAATGAAGAAATTATGATATCCACAACTCACACTCCGACCAGTACCGTCTAGATCGACCTACAGTAAACTAGCTATTTGCAGCACTGAAATTTGTGAGAAAACATACATAATTAACCATCACGCAGATTCCAACGCCATCAACCAAATTCAAACGACTTCAACTTGATCTTAAACAATTAAAGAGCCTTATCATTTAACAAGAACAACGCAAACTTTTGTATATCTAATTCAACACAATTTTAATAAATAAAATTGAAAAGACAGTAACCTGACAGGACGACCGACTTCCTAAAGAAGTTAAGGAAACAAGCCTCTTTAAAAAGTAATTAAATTTCCTAAGTAAATTACCTGACTTGTCCTCATAAAACTGACTTTTATTCCAGTTTGTTAAAATGGAAATTAACTTTAAATTTTTAATTCCCTGATTTATTTCTTGATGTATGTTTATAACTGAACAGAATTTCTTCTTTACGGGATTGCCTGAACATGCATGAGAAATTTGATATAGATTTTAAATAACTTTTGTCATTAATATAAAAATTTTGATCTGTTTATGATATTAACTTAAAAAATCATTTATGATATTACTAAATTATTTTTGGCCTTGTTTAGTGCTAATGAGAATGTATAGAAGTGCTACATGTATTCACTGAATATAGACCTATTTCATCATTCCCAAGAGACTCATTACAAAATTGACAAATTCTACCTTTGGGCTATGCAAATCATGGTTCACTGCAACCTTTGGTTCGGTTAACCTCTAACTTTCCTCCAAGGTTATCTGAGCTCTTACAAGTTAAGGGTGTCTTTAAAGACACCACATCAAACGGTAATACAGCTTCTAATTCTGAACTGCCGATCGATAACTCTCAACGTCGTTAAGAGTTAATCCAAAATTGAAGCTGAGACGTAACGGTATATACATTATAGTGTTGAGTAAAATAAAAAAAACGTGACAATAGTTTTCTCGTTTTTACCAAGATCCTTATCGTGGATTTTAAAACAGACACTTTATATATTATTTGGTTAGGCAAAGAACTTATCATTCAAGTTAAATGTAGACCATAAATCTTCGCCGTTTGGCGTGATCTCCACCCCCAACATGTCAAAATGAAACTGATTTCATTGAATTTTCATACAAAGTCAACAGCAAGAGACGTTAGTATTGAATTTGCAATTTCATGATAAATCTATTCTTTTTTTAAATCGTTTGAAGTGAGATGGGACATGGTACATCCCTTGATCATTTGGGACATGGGACAAACTGATGATTAAGATCTGATAAAACAAACCCCCTCTTCGACATTATTTCCTTGAGCACTAAGGCAGGCTCGTCATATTTCTTTAATAGCAGCAGTGATAGGACGGAACTGGATATGTATTATTGCATCATAGGATTCAATTATCCTTCATCTTAAGGAATTACGAAGGTCATAGACCAGATTTGCATATACTTTTTGTTTAATGTCACCCCAAACAAAAAAATCCAGTGGTGTCAGGTCTGAAGTGCCTCCATACCAAGCCACAAATTCTGCATGGCCAATCCATTGATTGGGATATGGGATATGATTGAGCAAGTCCTCAGGCTTGTTATCTTTCATCAACAGCAGCAGTGGCAGAACGGCACTGGCTATGTGTTATTGGATCACAAGATATAATTATTATACTTCGTAAGGAATTAAGGCCATTGAACGTGCTTGCTCAATCATATCCCATATTCCATATTCCAATCTATGGATTGGCCATGCAGAACTTGTGGCTTGGTATGCAGGCACTGGGATACGCTCTCCAGACCTGACCCCATGTCTGAAATGGTCTAGATACGCCACTACATTTCACTTCAAATGCCTTAAAAAATGAATTGATTGATCATGAAATTACAAATTGAAAATCAACGTCTCTTGCTGTTGACTTTGTAAGAAAATTCAATGAAATCATTTAACATAAAATTATTAATTCCAATTACAATAATTATGGCTAGAAGTGGAGAAGAAAGAGGAGTGACTAAATTGACGGATGCTTCCTTAGAAGACTGAGTGCATTAAATAAAGAAGATACAGCAAGCAGATTGAAAAACGAAAGAAGTTAGGGAATTAGGGAGAGAAGTTACAGCATAACTTAGAGTTGGACACTGTCAGTTTACACATAGGCTACCTTGCAAGAGGTATAGAAGAACCCATATGCGAAAGATGCAACAATATAACTCAATCAGTGGAATGCATAAGGGACGAATATTCCCAATATGAAAAAAAAAAAAAAAAAAAAAAAAGAGCTGTCAGAATATATTTGGGAATTTTTGCAGGATAATGAAGATCGAGTCTTTGTTTAAATTTCTGAAGGTCACAAAGTATGATAACATATGATAAAATGATGTCAAACGCCGATGATCCTCTAGGGAAGAGCCAGGAAAGAATGAAAAAAAATATATATGTACAATCATTAACAGATAGGCTAGTTTCAAATTTATTTAATTTGATCAATTCACCATTTCACCTTTATCACAGAAATATGTTTTTCGAATTTATTAAATGATCCAAATGAGGTTCTTATAAACGCTAATAGAGACTCATTATTATTGTTAATCATAATTTAATTTGTTAATGGTGACAAGTGGATACGGAGCGTCTGGTGGAATTGAGCGGATAAGTTATGGGCGATCTTAGACTCCTCGGATTTGTGTCATTAATAAAGGGAAATTAGTTGGTAACATATGCGGGCGTCCTGATTTATAGACCAGGGCCCTTTTTAGTGCTGAGCGGTTTATCACAAGTCTCCTAATAAATCTTTACCAGGTTTTATTGCTTAGTTAACTCATATTGTCTTCTCTCAGCCTATGTCTTTATTCACTGATTTAAACAATTTTGTAGCCCCTCCTCAACCTGATTTATGAATTTCATGAAAAATGATGAAGAAGTGTTCTGCTTATTGTTTTCAACATATATACATTTTAAACCCATTAACAAATCTCTTGAGGAAAAGATTTAATTTTTGTTTTTAATAAGACCTCTAAGGTTTCTACAACGCTAAAAGTAAACGTTGCTAATATCTCATATTCAAGATATAATTCTTTTATGCCTCATTACACGTTTTTCTAGTTTAATTTTTTGATTATTCCTCCGTCTGCCGGTGTTCCTCTAGGTAATATTCACGGTCCGATTCTCTATGCAGTTTTTTTCAGCTGGCGTTACAACCCATCTTATCTTACACATCTTATACCATCGTCACCACATATGCCGGTTGTACTTGTTCTCATAATTGCATTTCAAATTGTTCAATCGCATATGACAAATCTTGAAAAATGGTCTCAAAACGGGAGATTTAAAATAAACTCCAATAAATTCTTTCGAAATACCTTTCATTACCTTGTATTAAAAGGTGTATTAAAAGAAGATGACCTTCCAATATAGAAGATATTGGAATAAATGAAATGTACCAATATACCAATGTATAGCTTTTCTACTAGATTTTTTATGTCATTACATCAGATTTACTTGCTGTGTTTTTATTTTTAATACAGTAGTGAATTTTGATAAATAAAAAAAAAATTCAAATGTATAGTAAACACCTTTACTTCGTCTTATTAAATATCTTGTCTGTAGTACTGCCATTCAACTATTGAGGATTGAGACAGATTTATTATTTTCATTGGCTTATATATAAATATATATTCAGCTAACTATAGATACATTAAAATAATATTTTTAAAATTTCATTGATTATTTAAGTAACTTCATTTTTTAGTGTAATGAGGAAAATTACATTATACTGTATTTCATTATAACATTTTATCAGCTTTGAAAAATGCTAATAACGCCAAAATCATGCATTATGTTTCATTCCTCAATCCAAGACTCAAATCTCCCACATTCATTCAAAATCTCCACGTCAGCAAATGCCTCCTCATCAGATACCTATACGTGTAAAATTACCGCCCGAACATCCAACTCCTGTTTATTCCCACCCTACTGCTCATATTTACTCTCCTTCCCAAGTTCCAAGGGTACATCCTTCATCAGACACTCCTTATCATAAGATCTTTCCCTCACGAACTCCTAATCAAAACCAACCTGACCAACAAAACCCGATCGATTTAATAAACTCCACCCTTGCGTCCTTCCTGAAAGATCTCCAAGAGACTATCAAGCCACTAATTACCCTCCTCACAAGAATCCTTACCGAAATTCCCTTCAATCTCTCACGATGAGCACTAAGCCCCTAGCTGTTCTTTTATGGAATGCTAACGGACTACAAAACCACCGAGACGAACTCGACATTTTTCTTCATGACTATCACATTGATATTGCTCTACTGACAGAAACTCACTTCACTCGACGTTCATATTTCTACATACGTGACTATATCACTTATAGATCAGACCACCCCGACAACACTTCCCATGCCGGTTCTTGCATCCTTATCCATAAATCCTTATCCCATTCTCTCATTCCTTCTACTCCAACGGAGGCTATTCAAGCAACCTCGGTTATCATTTCAACTCGTCCTTTCCATTTAACATTCTCAGCTGTATACTGTCCTCCCGGTCATACTCTTACCTATAACTTACTTGAATCCTTATTTCAATCCTTCGGATCGCGCTTTATTGCTGGAGGAGACTACAATGCTAAACACCAACGATGGGGTTGTCGATCATCCAACTCCCGTGGTAACATACTATCTTCTGTCTCAACTTCCAATAGTTACTCTGTCCTCTCTCCTATGAATCCTACCTATTGGCCAACATCCCTCAAAAAACGCCCTGATATCCTCGACATATTTGTCACCTCCCAAATTTCCTCTTCCCATGTCACAATAAAATCCCTGGATGACCTCTCCTCAGATCATTCTCCAGTTCTGCTTTCATTACACACAACCTTCGCTCCTAAGCCCTCGTCCTCTCCTACACTGATTACAGGACGAGTAAACTGGGACAATTTTCGTAAAGACCTGGAAAATAAATTGGACCTAAATATTCCACTTAAGACGAAACGTGATATTGACACAGCCATAAAAGAACTTACTACATCTATAAGTGACAAAATAAAGAATAATACATCTACCAATAAAACTGACAACTCCCAACAGACAAATTTGCCGCAGCATATTCGTATCTTATTAAGGGAAAAACGCAGAGCAAGATCGAAGTGGCACAGGACTAGATATCCATCAGATAAGACATATTACAACAAATTAACTAACCAACTAAAAGCTGAAATTAGAAAATACAAAGTTCAAAATTTACATAACATGACAGAAAAACTTACTACTTGTGACAAATCACTATGGTTGACCACTAAAAAACTCCTTAAATTCAAAGATTTTAACCACCCACTTATTACTGAAACCCAAACCTGGTCCAGATCTGATGATGAAAAATCTCAAATATTTGCTCAACACCTCTCAAAAACATTTAATCCACACCCAGACATCCTTAATCCAACCCACCTTGAGTTTATTGAAGCAGAATTGGATACCCCACTCCAATTGACTCCTCCACCTAAAGCATTTCATCCTTCAGAAATATCCAATATCATTAATAGATTACCTTCTCGCAAAGCTCCTGGCCATGACCTAATCACCTCCCAGATCCTAAAATGTCTTCCTAAAAAAGCCATATTGTTCCTAACCTATATATTTAATGCTGTACTCCGCACCACATATTTTCCTGACTCTTGGAAACTATCCATTGTCAAAATGATACCTAAACCCACAAAGCCGCCAGAACACCCATCCTCTTACCGTCCTATCTCCCTTTTACCCATTATGGGCAAAATCCTGGAAAAACTCATTTTAAAACGCCTGTATCCCATCCTAGACTCTAAACACATTATCCCAGATCACCAATTTGGATTCCGCACATCCCACTCCACTATTCAGCAATGCCATCGTGTGGTAGATGTAGTCTCCTCTGCATTGGAGCGCGGAATGTACTGCACGGGAGTCTTTCTCGACGTTGAACAGGCGTTTGATAGAGTCTGGCATCCGGGACTGATGTACAAACTCCGTGAATTCCTACCACCTACATACTTCCTCATTATACGTTCCTACCTTACTGACAGATACTTCAAAGTCAATCATAACAATGCTTATTCATCTCTTTTTACTCAGTCTGCCGGTGTTCCTCAAGGTAGTATCCTAGGTCCTATCCTTTACACAGTTTATACAGCTGACATCCCAACCCAATCCAACACTGTCATCACCACCTATGCCGATGACACGTGTATCCTATCAGTTAATAACGATCCTTTAATTGCATCCCAAACTCTTCAATCACATATCACAAGCCTTGAAGAATGGTGTAAAAATTGGAGAATAAAAATAAATTCCAACAAATCCCATCAAATCACTTTTACCCTCCGTCGTAAACCTATGACCTCTTGTCCTACAGTATCCTTCAATAATACTCCACTTATTCCTGTTGAGCAAATCCGCTACTTAGGACTCCACCTTGACAAACGACTCACTTGGAACCCCCATACCAGACTGAAACGACTAGAAACCGCCCGACGTTTTCGACTACTGCAGCACTTACTAGACAAACGATCTAAGCTTTCAATCAATTATAAACGACTCGTATATATGACAATAATAAGACCTATTTGGACTTACGGAATTGAGCTTTGGGGCTCCACTAAACCATCGAATTCCTCTCGTATCCAATCCTTACAATCCAAAATCCTTCGTAAAATCCTCAACGCTCCTTACTTTGTCACAAATAAAATCATCCATAAAGACCTTAATGTTCCATATGTTTCCGATCTGGCCCAATCCAGATATCTTTCCTTCCATAACAAACTGCAGAACCATCCGAATCCTCTCGTTTCAAACCTTGCTTCCTCCTCGATCCCTGATAACCCTCCGAGGCGTCTGAAAAGAAGATGGCCTCGGGATCTTCTAATATAGAACTTTAATTTGAGTTCTACCAATGGGTAGTTTCTCTTCATGTTGTACATGCCATGTTACAAATTTCTCATTTACTTATTGTATTCTCTATGTAATACAGTTGTAAATTCCATTAAAATAATAAAAAAAAAAAAAAAATGGTTCATTCCTCAATTATTCACACCGAATAAGATGAAGAAACATTTTAAGAATGAATTTTGTTGTTACCTATATCACACGATTTAGATTAAACTCGTTGCATCAATGTACAATCAAGTTGTACTTAACTTTAAACGAGTTTTACCGTAATTGATAAATATACTAATAGGGGTTAAATGAAAATTTTTCAAAATGTCATTCCCTAAAGAATGTTTAAATTTTATTAATTTAAAATAATATATCATTTTACATTTTAACTATCACTAGAAAATCTTTTTTTTTTTTTAACTTTCTTTTTTTTACCCACACCTGTATAGATAATTAGTGAGTCTGCTGTCGGTAAAATGATAAGAGTGGCTTGATCGGCGTGAGGGAAAGAAGTGGACAGCGGTGTCTCTTCTTTACTTGAATGTATATTTTTAGGTGAGGAAATATCCCATCCAGCTTCTTTTGAGCCTCCTAAAGGTGCTGGTATGTTAATCATGGTCATGCATTGTATCAGTGTGTTAGTATGTACATGTAAGCTAACTGTTGGCATGTTCAGATCATCATGTAAAGTAATGTTTGTGACGTACCATGGAGCTTTAGTAATAGTCCTAAAAGTTTTTGACTGAGGGTTTGTAGTTTTGGTATATGGGTCAATTTGGCTGTTCCGTATATTCGAGAAGCGTAGATCCATAAAGGCTTTAGTGGATAAATTTAGATGTTCAGTTTTTATTTTAATTTTGAAAATCCTGAAAGGAGTGAGTATAAATAGGCGTAGTCTGAGGTTTAACGTTTCTCTTTTTTTGTTGATATGTGGTCCCCATGTCGAATTTCAATCCAAGGTATTGTATTTTATCTGTTTGCGGAATTTCAGCATTGTCAAGATAAATAGGAGAGCATGATTCACGTCTTGGAGTAAAAGTAATGTGCAGTGATATAATGTTTAATATAAACATGTTTAAATATAAAATATGATCGAATTTATCAATTGATTACGAGTGAAATAAGGACCAGCCATAAAAAGAGACTGAGAAGTCAAAACACCGATGTTTTCTGCTCTCTCTACCGGGCTTTCCTATTGTTAAATTTTTCACATATTTCACTTAAATACAGCGGAGATCATCTCCTCACCAAGAGTGATGGTGCATACCCTTCTCCTCAAAGAAAGCTTAATCCTCAAAAGTCGGATTTTATACTCTCTTCTTAAAAACGCAGCAAATGAAAATAAAATTATAAAATATTGAATATTCCCTCCCCCTCATAAATTTATGCAACTCGAATTATAATATTGTTATCCATACCTACTGTATAATATTAACGTTGCAAAAAAGATTTTGGGTTGTGTTGTGCGTCATAACGCCGTATGATCCAATAAGGTAGGAATTGCCCTGTTTACCCGCTCATCGCTCAGTTGAACAGGGAGGCTCCAAGCACTAGTTGTGCTGGCTGATATCTCATGCATACTGATTACCTCTAAATGGAAAATGCGTTTGTTCTCCTATGACTTGCTCTGGAAGTTGAGAGTAAAATCATACGGTCCGTTTCATATTTCCAACAACATTTTATCACAACTGAGTTGTTTAGACCTAACAGTTGGTTGTTACTTCCAGTTGAGTTCTAGAAACTTTACAAGCGTATTATTCCCAGGTATGAATAACTTCATTTTAATTTGTCGTAATGACTATGCGTGGATTTCAATTATGAACTTTTCATAATTGAATTTTCAAGCCAAAATTTTCTTCCCAAACTAGATAGGATCAGTGTATCCAATAGGCAGTTATTATTAAATAATATTATTGGAGTAAGAAGGACATGTATCCATTCTGCTTCATTTTTTTTTTAGCGCATAACTCTTAGCTTAACTAGGTTCAGGGGTCAATTTCATTCAGTCAGTATTACAAATAACCAGACAGTGTGAAAGATATTCTCAATGTGTGGCGCCTTATTTACCTTCAGTTGTAAAAAATAGTGAAAAGAAAATTGTTGTTTCTCTGGAAAATATTATCTCTTTATTGACTTTTAAAATACGTTGACAATCAGAAAATATACCGGAAATAATGATATGTCAGGCAGGTACCCATCCCCCCCAAGGCCGATGGCACAAGAACTTACTCCTCCCCACCTTCCCTCAAGATATTTCATAAGTCATCTTTTCTTAAAAACAAAGCAAGCTAAGGTAAAATTAGAAAAATCGTAGATCATGTACAATTACCCTTGCTGCGGTCTGCTCCATGTTTTCTTCTTGTCCCTTAGTTCGAAAATTCATAACCCCGTCGAAATTTGCTCTCCTCAAAAATTCAAATAACCTATCAAAATATGCCCCCCTCAAAAATTTTTATGGCGCTAGTTGCACCATGAAATCCCCGTCTGGGCACTCCTGATGTCAGAGATGTCAGGGAAAGGACAGTTCCCAGTAGCTCTTATTCCCTGACCTGACTCAATTAATTTGTTTATTTGTTAAAAAAGGGGATCTCTCATGAAGCGGCTTTTTAAATTTCATCATATTAATGTCAGTATGTCTGCTGTAATTTCATATTGAATTATGTTCGTTTAAATTTGTGTTAAAGCGTAGGTAAAGTGTCGGTATGAGTTGACCAACTGTTGGCAGGTGGAATTCAGTATGAATTTAATTAATCACGTACCAAGATGCTTTTGTTATGAATCTTAATAATTTTGGTTGGAAGGTTTGAGGTTTTTGTAACTGTGTCTTCTTCGTAGGTTATCTGCGATGAATATTTTCATTTGGATTTAAGTAGGCGTGTATTCAGTTTCCTTTTCAGTTTCTGTATTGTAAATTTAAAAAAAAAATGAAGTTGGAGTCATTTGTGAATAGCCTTATTTTTATTTTAATATGCAGACCCCAATTCACCATTCTATCGAAGTTGTTCAAGTATAGTCTGAGGAATTTGGTAGTTGTCAATACGAACTAATGAGCAAGTAGTTTTTCGAAGAGATTTGGAAAGTTGTAAATTTTCAGTTATATTAATATATATTAGACGTCTACGAATATTTAAAAATTGGTGTAACAGTCGTGTGCACAAAAAACATTTATAGGATCTCATTGATAACTTAAAGCCATAAAACTTAAATTTCTATCAAGGTATTTGCTCAAAAACAAAATTACATACCTTTCAACGGATAAATTAAACATATTTATTTCATCTCATTTTTTTTAATGCTGAACTTGTTTCAAAACATTCACGAGACCTCTGAATAATTTGAGCTACCAAACTTAAAAATCGGTCCAGCCATACTCAGTGTATACATATGAGATAAAAAAAAATAAACAATATGCATATTATAAAACAAATTATATATTAAACAGTACTTTGAAGTTAAATAATCTTAGAAGCATTAACATTAGTGCATTAACACGAGGTTGATGTAGGCATAATCTATAATCATTCTTCTATTTAAAAAACAATTTAATCTTTTTTTTAAAATTTCTTTATTGAGTTATATTACGATCTGTCACAAAATAGGGCATTAATAACACTGATTCAAATCATTCATACCATATTAAAGTTTTTAAGTAGCGTAAACTGCAAGAAATGTTTTGAATTTTTTTAATGATGATATTTACAACTGTATCACAAATAAAAATACATGCAGTAAATGTGAACAAAAGAATATATTAACATGAAACCACTTGTTGAGAAACTACTCACTGGTAGCACTCTAAAAATGTATTTACTAAAGGAGATCACGAGGCCATCACCTTTCAGACGCCTCGGAGGGTTGTTAGGGATCGAAGAAGAAGCAAGGTTGGAAACGAGAGGGTTTGGATGGTTCTGAAGTTTGTTATGGAAGGATAGGTATCTGGATTGGGCCAGGTCAGAAACATAAGGAACATTAAGGTCGTTATGGATGGTTTTATTTGTGACAAAGTAAGGAGCAGTGATTATTTTACGAAGGATTTTGGATTGCAAGGATTGGATACGAGAGGAATTTGATGGTTTAGTGGAGCCCCATAGCTCAACTCCGTAAGTCCAAATAGGTCTTAGTATAGTCATGTATATTAGTCTTTTAGTTAATAGGGAGTTTAGAGCGTTTGGTAAAACTAAATATAAGAAATGTTACACGAATATATCGTCTGCTTATTGCTTAGTACAGTAGCCGTGTAAGAAACTAAGCACGTTTTTAATGAAGCTAAACTTTTAGGTATGTTTTCATAAATTTCAATCTTTATATCAATGCAGAAACTTAGGAAGTAAATCAAAATGCCGCAAGCATTAATGTAAATCAAAAATAGTCACGTTAAGCGCACGGGATTCTCATTTCAAAATGAGAAAATTCGTTAAAGAACTTAGTTATTTGATTTTATGAAATATTTTATGAAGGATTTTGGATTGTAGAGATTGGATAAGAGAGAAATTCGATGGCTTAGTGGAGCCCCAGCTCCGTAAGTCCAAATAGGTCTTATTGTAGTCATGCATATGAGTCTTTTGTAAGCAAGAAAATTTAAATTGAGCATCTGTGTAATACCTGGTTGTTTTATATTTCCTAGTATTTAGTACTAAATTGAAACTGCTATACTAAATGGTTTATCATTCGTGAAAAATGTTATTGTTAAATCTTCCACCTATTGAATTTTTATTCACCATGGGTGGAGAGTGATAGTTTTATAAAATATTTCCTGGGTTGGTCACTCTGCTTAGGCTTGCTAACATTGGGTGATAAATATTATCCTAAGGAATTTGTTTATTTAACGATATTCCGGCAGTCTTTCCTAGTAAAATATCGGTAGGTATAAAAAAGGATTGACTTGTCCGAACAGAGGAAATTTGTTTTGAATGTTTTATGTATGTAGCCTTTGTGGGGGCTGCGGTGGAC
The DNA here is from genome assembly GCA_928085145.1 of Nezara viridula. NCBI lineage: Eukaryota > Metazoa > Arthropoda > Insecta > Hemiptera > Pentatomidae > Nezara > Nezara viridula. The sequence continues at coordinate 82,945,480 of OV725080.1, read as the reverse complement.
GGCGGCTAATGGAAGTGATGGAGCCGGGTGAGAAATGACGCTAGCCTCACCGACAGGTGCCCAGAATATTCAGCTGATTTGTAGCCTCTCTTCGTGCCCTAGGCCTCATGCCTCAGGGGCGTTAACACCTCCCTTAGTTCGCCGTAATGACTCTACTCCATTTAGGCAGATATTGTAAGGGTTGCAACGATATGTAATAATTTCTCAACGCAGCCATTCAATAGCTACATGGAAAAATTACTAGAATGTCATATTTTCATATATGGCGGTGAAGTCTTGGTAGCTAATGAAAAAAAAAAAAAAATTTCCTCTTCCTTCATTGACGTAATGAGCCTGCCCAACAAGTCTTTCCCATTCTCTCTTCTGCCAGGTAGTTATCCGCAGCTTTTGGAAGTAATCCGGATCTGAATCTGGAATTATATAAACTGCCTTCTGATCATTGTTGTATTATCCATGCTGTGGGCATGGCCCTGCCACTTATGACACTGAAAATTTACAAACATGGATGCTGCCGGTTCATGATAAAGCTGGTATATATATTTGTTCGTCCTTATTTTCCATTTCCCTGACTTTTGCTCTGGCCCAAAGATACGCCTGAGGACTTTGTCTCACATCCATACATACAAGTCTAATAAGCGTTCTGTACAACCTAATTTTAATGTTCATGCTCGGTATGATACTTTTGAATAGATAATATCAAAGTATGCTTTATTCCTTGAAATTAATCTTGCTCTTATCTCCTCATCTTCATTTGTTTCTTTATTGATGATGGATCTAAGGTAACTGAAATTGTTCCCCAATTCTAAGGTTTAGTCGCTGATTGCCTAGTTTCTTCATCAAACTTAATAAACTTGTTCTTTAAGCTAGCCAGAGATCTTCCAATGACCATCACATTGGTAATCTATTCATATGCCAATATCTGTGTCATCTTGGTGTAGGATGTTCCCTCGTGACTCTACTTCTTCTTCTTCAGCGTTCTTCCTTATATGGCTAGGTCAGGAACTAAGATGCAGAATTCGAGCTACTTAAGGTAGCTTTACAATAGCCGGTAGGAAAATATTAAATGAAATGGAAGCTTATGAGTCTCCTTGTCTTAGTCTATTCTTTAATTCAAAGATCTAGTCGGAGTGTCTATGAGGCATTCTTTGCGTACCATGGTGCGTATCAGCTAGTCAGCCTGATGAATAATTAATATTCAAAAGAACAAAAAAATTAATACTGATTAAACTAAGATTGTGTAAACTTTTCTTTTCAAAAATAGGAAAAAGTACCTTAAACTATCTAATTGATGATTCTTGATTATAAAATGATCCGTAATTATAAGATGATTCGTACGTAAAAAATCATATAGTGTCACACACACGCTCGCAATCCGGCACATCAGTATTAGATTAAAACTTATTTTTATTTGTGAAAGTATTGTTCTTCCTTCTCTTTTCTGCTCTGCCCCATAACTATCTGACTTATCAGGTATTTTAAAAAGAATTGTCAAAAATAAGTTATACGAAAAAGGAGAGCCACGTAATTTAAATAACTAATTGAATTCACCTAAAATCATTAACAGAAGGAAGATAAAATTTTGTAATCAATTGAAATACCTAAAAAATATACAATTTGATTGTCTTCATTTCCTTTGGGATGGCCAAATAAAGTTTTAAGATTAGATTAACATCATTCTGATGTTAGGGGAAGCTTCAACATATGGAAAAGATTAAAACAAAGAATTTAATGGAAAACTTTGAATTTTATGTACAGCAAAGAACTAAAACAAGATGATGTAGTTCATTCTAATTTACGGGAAAAAATAATAGATATTTAGATAACTCCAACATTTTTTTTTTTAAACGGTTCAAAATTCTGATTTATTGCAAAACTATTAAAGAAATGACCTATATCAAGGTCTATTTAGACATATAGAGTTCAGTCTCGAAATTCCACAAAATTATCTGATATTTCTTGTAACCAATTCAAAATTCGAGAAAAATCCTTAATGTTTCTGTTTTGTCATGCAAATAAAATTATCTATGATAACTTTTATATTTCGTACGTTGTAGAAACCTGAAAAAGATATAATTCCAAACTCCTTACCTATACTAATTAACCCTTAGCTATTTACCTATATGTGTATATTATAGTTACAGTAACAATACTGCTTTTTGGGATAAATATTTTATATTTTTTTCTTTAAACGTGCTTATATTTAGTAGCTAAAGTACAAGCAATATAAATAAAAAAAATAACTTCTTTAGTTTGGTTAAATATGCTATTTAACCAATATATAGATCACATATAAAAACAAATAAGGAATAATGAAATAATGAAATAAAAAGTATTTTCCTATATTTATTTATTTTTTCAGGGGGGAGTTCCAACCCAAAAGCCCCCCTTAAATCCGCTAGAGTTGACCAGCTCGCTTAGATAACTGCAATGGAGTCCAGATCGGCTGAACTGCTTGCTGTGGTGTTTTGTCATGGATGATTTATTGTTTCCCCAATAGTTCTATCTATTTCCATTGACGACATTCACTATTTATGCTACAGTTATATAGATGATATATAGCGAATGCATATAATTTGTAATAAAAAACTAACTGACTTGTAAGTGATATCAAAGTTACTCCTGAGAACTTAGAAACCATACTTAAAATCCAGTAGATATTCTTAAACTCTGAATTTGTTTCGATATTATTTATTATTAATTTATATAGGATTCCTTAATATTTTTTTTTCTGAAATGTAGTTCCCTATGTTAGTCTCCTAATCCAATTGTACTAAGACTAATTTGAAGAAAAGTTCATATTCTCTTATAAAATAATTCAATAGTAATCTGCTATTTTGTAAGGTACGATTTTGCTGTTGGTTAAAACTTCCATCCATATTTTCTTTCGAAGAATACTATACTGCTTTTTCATGAGGAGTTCGAAGAATAGGCCCCTGATTGAGCACACAGTAGTTCAAATCCCAGGTAAATCGGCTTTATCGGAATGTAATGTACGTCCCTTGAATAACCAAGCTGAATTTTTATCTTTTTCCAATAGCAGGACTTTAACCTCCAATGCTGAGTGGAAGAGTTGAACACTAACGTCGCACGTCATGGCTGATTTAAAATCAGGCGGGGCAAAAGTCTAAAAATATAGTTCAAAATTTCTATGAAAAACGTGTTTGTACTATTAGGTAAGATGTTGATTAAGGTAAAACACATACATAATCCGAGGACAATGCCAATTGAGCACTTTGGAAAACAGAAGGACTCCGGGTGACCATTAATGGTCTGCAGGACTGTGAGGTTCTGCAGGAAGCTGTTGAGTCAAATCCGTCCAAAAGTTCTCGCGAACTTGCCAGGGAGTGTGGTATATCGGAAGATATTGTTAGTCGCCATCAACTGTCTATGCGGAAGGTGAAAAATGAGCAGTAGACTGGCCCCTCACGAACTTAATCCTCAGCAATCAGCACATACTTCCCGTCGAACCAAAGAAAATTTTAAACAACTTCAGGGGTTTAAAATAGCCTAGATAGTAAGAGTCAGAACGACTTGACCTTATTTTCAAAGTATGAATGAATTGAAAAGTTATTAATAGGGTGTATTAAAAAAAAAATTACCGTTTTTCAACCAGATATTTGTATTATTATTTCTTTGATATAAAGTACAAGTAATACTCAAAGTATAGTCCATTGTTATCTACCGTCATTAGCCATCTGCTAGCCAATTGCTCGATCTCGCGCTGATACCATTCTTTGGGATGGCTGTCAAAGAACTCTTTGATCATAATTTCAACTTCCTCAAAATAATCAACTTTTTCCCTTGAAGAAAATGGGCCATGGATCTAAATATGTAGTAAACCGATGGTGCGATGTCTGGACTATATGTTGGATGAGGCAGGAGTTCTTTACTCAAATGTCAAATCAGCAAATAACTGAAACTTAATGGCTCGTTCTCGCCCGTTTAAAATCAGCGATAATAATATGGTTACAGGAGGAAAAACTCTTGTTTTCGGAAAATGAATAAACTTGTTAACTTTTGTGGAGAAAATAAATGTATACCCTTTTATTTTATATTCAACTTGGGCACTTCGGATAATATACCAAAAGCTGTTTGATTATTTTAATAATTATTATTTATTATTAATTATAATTTTGTTATGGCTTCTTTACTTTCAAAATTGTACTTTAATAACCTTAGTAATTCGAGAATTGCAAACCAAGGCTTTTCTGCACCAAAAACATAGGTTTTAAATGAGTAAAAGAATGGATTAGTGTAAGCTCAGGAGTACCTGTGCTTAACTATTTAACTGATAGGATATTTTCCTGCTTGACAACTAATCACTTATTAAGTAAATTGTTACTTAAATAGTCGTGTTAAAATATGAAGATTCACTAATTGAGTGGGTTGAATTTTATATGATAAATATTAAACCTCAATAATATTATGTTGTATATACGAGTAAACATGTTTCACAATATACAGTTAATTCTTCTTAAACAAGATAACAAAAAAATCCAGTGGTGTCAGTTCTGGAGAGCTTGCAGGCCAAGCCACTGGTCCTGCACGGCCAATCCATTGATTGGGATCATTAACATTTAGCCATTGTCGTCGACCTCTTCCGTAATATGCAGGACAACCATCTAATTGAAGCCACATGTTCTTTCTCAGTTGTAGTGGAATATTCTAGGTTTTATTTATTTCATGTAACTTAAATAATTCATAACAACGAAAATCTTTTAATATCTCCTAAACAAAGCGTTTGCGGACATACCTTCATGGGCATTGTTTTCTTGTTTTAAGATACTTAGTTCATTTTTGCAGTTTGGCCATTTAACTCTGAAACACTCTGTATATTTGATCAGCAGTGGGTCGACATTGGGATAAGACCTTTCTGTGACACACCCAGCTTCAATGTAATAGTATTGTAAAAGAGCTCGATCAGAAAGTTCTAAGGCTAAGTTATACCTTACTTTTTTTCGCTATAAACATGTTTCGCTTACACCACTTCTTCGTCGAATAGATTACGGATAAGTATAGAACGTAAGTTCTCACTGGTTATAAATATGAATAAATCCATTGTATTCACTCGCGCCTTTAATATGCCTTGACACACAATTAATGAATGAAAGTCATTATAATTTTATAGATTTGGATATAGTTTATTAGATTAATGCCGAGGAATACAATTAATTTAGCCTGTATATCGATCAGATTAATTGAATTGTTACTCTTGATGCAACAATAAACAGTCATTAGGAAACAATTACGATTCAACAGGTTCTATATTCAATAACCAACCTATATTCAGTGACAAGAATGGTTTATTAGGCACTTCAACGACCTTTATCTTAGCCGCTATTAATCGTCGTAACTTACCTTACAAACTATTTTTTAACGTGGAATCTTTTGAAAAACGTCATTAAAGATTTTTTTCTACTAGTACGAATAATTTGTTAGACAAACATTTCACAATTGAGGCGTAATGAATTTATTGTAAAGTTGTGCAAAGTCTTATTAAACTTTTAAGGATGATTAAATTAATTGATTTTAGGATAAAGCTAGTAAACAGGACAATTTCTTCCTGTCGAAACATTAACCTAAATATTAACTAAACTAGTCCCTAACACATTTATCACCCTAAGGAAATTATGTCATGAATGCCTGTTGGCGCCATTCTTATTCCCATTAAAAAATCAATTTAAATCTCTTTTACATTCTTTATTTACACAAAAGGGACTAAAAAGATATATATGTGTATTTATAAATAAATTATATATAAATTCAACCCATGCAATTGGTGAACCTTCATACTCTACCGAGACTGTTAAGGTAACAATTTACTTAACAAGTGATTTGGGTTAATTAATAAGTTCCGACTTTTTTTTGGAAACCAAGATAAGTATTGATTTCCATGTAAAAACATCAGATGTTAAATTTTCGTTTTTATGAACGAACATAAATATTTAAAAAAGTGTTCCGAAACCAACCCGGTTAGAGGGTCCGTTTAGAACATATTATAAATGAAGAATAAATAAAACATGTCAGCGTTGATAAAATATGTCAACAATGTTGTGGGATTCGGGAGAAAAAGGCAATAAAAAGTGAACTCTAATAAATTACCTTTTTGTTTACAATAATGGTAAAATATAATTAATCGCTTTTTAATTTCCATTTGAGTAAAACGGTTAGAAAAGCATTTGATAATTTTTTTATTTATTTATTTATATGATATTTACAACTGGATATAATGCCATGAAACACATGTTGAGAAAATTCCCATTGGTAGCACTCTAATAATATGTCTATATTAGGAGATCACGTGGCCATCTTCTTTTCAGACGCCTCGGAGGATTATCAGGAATTGAATAGGAAGCAAGGTTAGAAACAAGAGGGTTGGGATGGCTATGAAGTTTATTATGGAAGGACAGATATCTGGACAAATCTGATACATAAGGAACATTAAGGTCATTATGGATGATTTTATTTGTAACAAAGTAAGGAGCGTTGAGGATTTTTCGAAGGATTTTGGATTGTAAGGATTGGATGCGAGAGGAATTTGAGGGTTTGGTGGAGTCCCATAGCTCAACTCCGTAAGTCCAAATAGGCCTTATTATAGTTATGTAAATTAGTCTTTTATAGTTAATTGGAAGGTTAGAGCGTTTGTCTAGTAAGTGTTGAAGTAGTCGGAAACGTCGAGCTGTTTCTTGTCGTTTCAGTCTGGTATGAGGATTCCAAGTTAGACGTTTGTCCAGATGGAGTCCTAGGTGATAATTTTTTTAAAAATACTTAAGCAATGAAAGTTTCATTACATTTCTTGAAAAAACAAAGACGGTTTCGGAAATGATCTTTTTAAACTACTTTTTTAAATATTTAGTTATTTCATGAACAAAAATGACCACCTCATCCTTTAGTTGTTTTCACATGGGAATCGATACTTTTCTCGATTTTCTTAAAAAAAAAAAAAAAAATGTTAAGGTTCACTCGGACAAAAAGTGATTTAGTTTGTATAACGCGTTAAATTCCTATGATAAAATTCATTACCGTTTGCTCGATTCTAATCCCAATTATTATCTTAATTTACTACAGTTCATCACTTACTTAACTTAACACTAGAATGCTCACTGTTGAATTGAATTAGTAGTTGAAACACGGAAAGTGAATCTAACGTATCGACTATTCCAGTAGTTCACTCGGCGCTATTGACGTTCTGTGGTAGGCCAATATGTCTGCCAATTAGATGATCGAATAGCATATTGCATACATACAGAAAAAGTAATTTTTCATGAAGGAGAGTATCAAATGTTTTTTTTCCCCCTTTAATTTATGGATGGGTTAACAAAATCGGATTAATGATCAATTATAAACACAATTAGGAAATTTCATTTCCTTCATAATGTATAATAACGCATATAGATCCTGTTAATGCAAAAGGTCGTATGTAAAAATTGAGTTTTTTAAAGAAGAGAAAAAAATCCTCATTACTTCTTTATGATTTATCGGTATACATTTTTTTTTCCTCTCTGCTATTTATAACCGTTGCAGACTACAATGCGCCTGTTCTCGAGCAGAGAGAATAAACATGTAAAATTGTTGCATTGTTGCTTTTTCACTAACAGTATAAATATAGATCAGGGCTTGAAATGAAATTTTAAATTTTTATCTTCAATCAGTTTCGATATTACTCGAATCTTTATTTTCAGTTATTTTGGAACTAGATCTTTTTCCGCTCTGACTTTTCATTAAAGGTTTTACAGAACTTTTGTTAAAAAAACAAAACGTAAACGTTTACTTAAAAATTCTGTTAAAGCAATCCATTCCGAAAAGTAAAAATGATAACTGAGCAATATATTCATAGCAAGTCCAACAAAGGCTACACGAGAGTCAGGTAATTCATTTAGGATAAATTATACCAGTTATCTAAACCCAAATTAGTGTTTATTTTTCAATTACTGTTGAACTTTTATTTTAATAAAATAGTTTAAAAAGTGAATTAAACAATAAGAAAAATCCATACTTGCAATTATATATTTTTATATTTTATATACTGTATGATTGGCATTGATTTGGCCATTATAAAAATCATAAATATCAAATTAGTTAGAAAGTATGAAAAATAAGTAATATATGATTACAGAAGAATTGTAAATATTTTTATCAAAATGAATATTTTTAGTTTTTTGTGTATACACGGCGTTTCAGGGTTAACTGGCCAAATTAAAAGTATGAATTAAGAATTTTAAAACAAGAAAAAAATTCCTATGAAGGTATGCAAATGTTTTGTTTAGAAGATATTTACACCTAAAGATTTCCATTATGAGGGATTATTGACGTTATATTAATTAATGTATTAATTCAACGTAAACATTAAATTCATATTAAATGTTATTCAAAGAGATTTCATTGAGCATTAAGACAGGCTCGGCATCATTCTTCAACAGCAGCAGTGGCATAACGGCACTGGATAAGTGTTATTGTTTCACAAGATCCGTTAATACTTCTTAAACAAGATAACAAAAAAAAACAGTGGTGTCACGTCTGGAGAGCGTGCAGGCCAAGCCACAGGCCCTGCACTGCAAATCCATTGATTGGGATAATTAACATTTAGCCATTGTCGTCGATCTCTTCCGTAATATGTAGGACAACCATCTAATTGAAGCCACATGTTCTTTCTCAGTTGTAGTGGAATATTTCAGGTTTTATTTATTTCATGTAACGTAAGTAATTCATAACAACAAAAATCTTTTAATATCTCCTAAACAAATCGTTTGCGGACATACCTTTATGAGAATTGTTTTCTTGTTTTAAGATACTTAGTTCATTTTTGCAGTTTCTATACACTCTGTATATTTGATCAGCAGTGGGTCGACATTGGGAACCTTTTTGTGACACATCCAGCTTCAATGTAGTAGTATTGTAAAAGAGATCGATCAGAAAGTTCTAAGGTTCGAGTCGCGGCTCGATCCTTACTTTTTTTCGCTATAAGTTTGTGGATTTTTTAAATTGTCTTGTAATTTTTATAATAACGTCGGCTTATTGTATGAAGTCACTAATTAGTTTTTTGTGGTGATGAACGTAGTGTTGTAAAATAGTTCGTTCAGAAGGCTATAAGACTTGATACCAAAAGGCTAGAGCGTTCTCGACTCAGCCAAGGCTCGATTCTTAATAGCTCGGCGTTCGAGGTTCGAGCCTTGTCTGTTTTATTTTTATCTATTTATTGAAATTATGTTTCGGAAATATATTCACATTGTTACTACCACCACAAAAAAATATTTTTTTTTTACAGTAATACTATGAAAAGGGTATTAAAATAATTAATTAAGGGAGGTTGAGCGTGATTGTGGCCCAATCACCTCCCAACACAACCGTTGTTCTTCCTTACAAAGTACCTACTGAACCCAAGACCCTTCGTTAGTCAGTTGTAGTGGCAATTTTTTTTTTTTTTGTTTTTTACAAATTATATTTTTGAAAAAAAATAATTAAAAATAATTTATAGGAAATGGTACGGCAATCTATTATTGAAAGCTCCGGTTAGAGATGACGTAGGAAACAAATGACACAAGAGGTTAGTTAGAGAGAGGGAAGTTGCATGAAAGGAGATCTGAGGAGAGATAGGCCTCAGCCAGCCAAACTTAGATTGCAATACTTTTTCAACGGCAAGTGTGGGATTTCAGTTGCCCCGTGTCGGACCATTAGTTCTGCCCCAACCCTGGGGATCTACTCTTCTTGTCAGATCCCAAGCCTCTTTCCACTCCTCTCGAGGAAATATTCACTCTTGGTGCTAATATATTCATTAGGATATAAATAGTACTTGATAGATGTAACACAATCTGAGCACCAGACGACAAAAAAAAAACACTATTAGAATAAACTAAAAAATATATTAACGTCGAAACCCCCCCTCCCCTGAAATGCGTTGCCATCGTAGAAAAAGGATTAGGGTAAGCGCACAAGTGATGTACAAAGCTAAGAAAATGTTTGTCTTTTTTGGCTTATGCCGCCGTAATTATTATAGTTATAAACTTCTCTGTAGAGATTCCAAGAGAGAATCTCCTATTTTTATTTAGCAATTTATGATTGAAACGATATTTAGTTATGCAGGTATAATATCCATTTAAAAAAAAAACACCTTTTTGCACTAATAATGGACGTACAGAACTTCAATTGTAACGATAATGGACATACCTCAGAAATTCTAAATTTTTAATTAGCTATAAACATAACATTAAAAATAAGATAGTATAAATATAAATGTTCAACTTACTCTTAGCAAAACTGCTTAGGAAGGTATCAAACACACTGATTTAAAGAGCACTATAGAAACAAAAATCAACTTTGTTCATACATTTATCGATAGAGGGCATTGTTCTTAAATCAAGAAAAAAACTGGAACCTTTAAATCAACAAGAAAGCTTATTCCTTACATTTAAAGTCCAATCAATCCATCACTGGGTCCCCTGTCTATAACTGGTGCGTTCACCCTAAATTGCTAAATTATGATAAAAGTGGTATTATTGATAATTTTCTGATTTTCGATAATGAAGGATATAGTGACCAATATGACCAACTTCTGGCAAAAAAATAAAATAAAAAAGGTTTAGATTAGACGTGTTCGATTGAGAAACGAGCAGCTGTAAAAAATTTTATTTTGATTTTATGCATATTTACTAATTATCACCTTCAATATACACTCCTCCTCTATCCCTACAACGCTCTATCCGAACCTTCTATTGTTTTACTGTTGAAATTTTTCTTCTGTCAGCTCCTTCATGGCGCGTTCAACGCTCACTTTCAGTAAGAACGTGAATAGTTAATTAATAGTTTGACCGTCGGGAAGCAAGTGTAGGTCCACAATCCCATGGATGTATTTAGGAGTTAAATAATGTTGAATTATTTTGGCAAATAAAAACAAAACTAGGACAAAACGACTAAAACAAAACCACAATAGTGCTGATCAGATATAACACAGCTGATAGCAGCATTACGATATAGATGATTTTCAAAACAATTAACATATCAACCAACATTTTACTAATTCAAGTATCATAGGGATATAAAATAATATATCTTTAATTCTTTTAGAACGATATATAACGTTGGAAAATATTTGCTTCTTAGGCTGAATTGGAAATTCAATATTTGAAATGCTTTGAGCATTGAGCATCAAAATATAATGTTTATCAGATAAGCTCTTAGTTCAACTTCTTAAAAAGTTTTTACTAATCTTGTTTTCAATTTCAATAATACTCCACTTTGTCTTTTATATTTATTGAGTATACTACCACACCAGCATATTATCTAGAATCTTTCAAGTTATACAATGCTTTTTATTTATTGCTTTGTTCCCTATAATTTATATTTTCTTCTCTTTATTTTTTAAGTGAGACGGTTTCTGAGTTCTGAATTTTTGGGCCCTAATATCTGAATTGGAAAAACGTTGACTAAATATACATCTAATTCTTTTTAAGAGACTCTAGGATTTGTTTTGGAATTTTCCAGTACAAATGTACAAATGTAATACCAGAAGGTATTAGGTACATTTAATGATGACATAAAACGTACATAATACCTTCTGGTAACATGTTATTCTAAAGAATTAAACAGAAATCTGGAAAAAAAACTTAACCAAAAAAAAAAAAAATAATAATAAATTAAAACGTAAAATAAAAAAAATTGATTTCCCTCACCTTCTAGCATAATTACTTTATATTTTTAATAATGTGCATTTATCTCAAATTTATTAATAACCGTTAAATTGTATAGTACATTTAATCTTGCTCGTATTCTAATCCTCCAATACACCTTTTCCCATTCATCTCCCCTTCCTCTTAAAGTGAAAATCCTTTAATTCTTCGGGATTAGATGTCTGAGCTCTGCACCGCCTCCGAAATGATAAAATCTACCGGATATCATATAACCTCTCTGATGTAAAGATTTCGGTCAAATAAATCGGAAGTCATAATTTAATAATTAAAATTGTAATTAGTTGAAATACTTTAACTATAAATAGTGATACAGCAACATCCTCTCACCCAATTCTCCCACATACTGGCCAACAGATCCTAACCGCAATCCCGATCTCCTAGATTTTTTCATCCACAAAGGTCTAGGGTCCCTTAATTATTGCATCTCAAGACTTGATGATCTCTCCTCAGACCATAGTCCCCTAATCCTAACGGTTTCCACATCCCCGATTCCCAAACCACCTCCACCTTCATTTATCAGGGGGCCAGTTAATTGGAACCTCTTCCGTCAATTGCTGGATGATAATATTGACCTCAGAGTTTCCTTAAAAACACCTACAGACCTAGATGAAGCAGTACATTCCATGACTACGTTGATCCAACAAGCAGTTTGGACTGCATCTTCACCTGATCCTTCTAAAAAATACCGCAAAACAAATCCTCTACCCCAAGACCTACTGGACCTTATTAATAGAAAACGATGCTCTAGGGCTATCTGGCAAAGAACCAGGCATCCTGATGATCGGAAATCATATAACTACTATTCCAAGCAAGTAAAACAAAAACTGACCACGTTTAGATCCCAATCCTATAATTCCTATCTTTCCTCACTATCTGCAAGTGATAACTCCATCTGGAATGTAACTAAAAAAATCCTTAAATTCCAATCCATTTCCCACCCCCTCCGCCGTGATGATGGTTCCTGGGCTTCGTCAGATGAGAATAGAGCAGAAGAGTTTGCTAAACATCTATCGTACACATTCACTCCTCATCCTGAACTCCATCCCTCCCATACTGCTGAAGTTAAAGAGTTCCTCTCTTCACCGATTCCTCTCTCCTTACCTCCTACAGCCGTCAACCCCTCTGAGGTCAAATTCCTTTTAAAGAACCTAAAACCTCGCAAATCTCCAGGACACGATCTCCTTACTTCCCAGATCCTCAGACAACTTCCCAAAAAAGCAATTATATTCCTTACATACCTATTCAACTGTATTCTTCGCACAACCCACTTTCCTCTGATGTGGAAACACTCCATAATTATCCTCTTTCCTAAACCAGGTAAACCTGTTAATTATACATCATCCTATAGACCGATAAGCCTACTTCCGATCCTTTCCAAAATCTTTGAGAAAATCCTTCTCAAACGCATCCTACCCATACTCGAATCCCACAATATCCCTCCCCATCAGTTTGGATTCCGCTCAAGACACTCCACTGTCCAACAAGGCCTTCGCGTTGTCGACCACATATCCTCTGCACTTGAAAACAAGCAATATTGCACTGGTGCCTTTCTGGACGTAGCTCAAGCTTTCGACCGGGTGTGGCACGATGGCTTGCTTTTCAAACTCAAAACCCATTTACCTCAACCCTTGTACCTAGTCCTCAAATCCTACCTTTCAAATCGCTCCTTTCAAGTCCGCTGCGGCACTGAACTCTCCAAACATTATCCAATTGAGGCTGGTGTTCCACAAGGCAGTGTCTTGGGCCCAGTTCTCTACATCCTTTTCACCGCTGACATCCCTTCAAGTCCTGATACCTTCCTAGCAACATTTGCTGATGATACTGCCATCCTATCCTCTCACTCGGATCCTCTAATAGCGTCTCAGAACCTGCAAAGACACCTTTCCTTCATTGAGCAGTGGTGCAACAACTGGCGCATCAAAATTAATGAATCAAAATGCAAGCATGTAACTTTCACTCTTCGACGCAGATCCTGTCCACCAATCCTTTTTAATTCAATTCCTCTTCCCTACTCAGACACAGTCCGATACCTTGGCTTCCTTTTGGACAAAAGACTGACTTGGAACCCACATACCAGACTTAAAAGACAAGAGCTTAACCGACGATTTGGTCAGCTATATAGACTACTAAACAGAACATCTCATCTCTCAACAGAAAACAAATTATTAATCTACAAGACCATACTGAAACCTATCTGGACCTACGGACTTGAACTGTGGGGGACAACTAAATCATCGAATATCAAACGCATCCAATCCTTCCAGTCCAAAGTCCTTCGAACAATAGTCAATGCTCCATATTATGTCACGAACAAGACCCTACACCATGACCTTAACATCCCATATGTCCATGACATCATCCCATCCAGATTCTCCAACTTTCACCAGAACCTCATTCATCATCCCAATCCTCTAGCGCAATCCCTATCCAGCTCCGAACATCCATACCATCCCCCTCGAAGGTTGAAACGGCAGTGGCCTCGAGATCTTTTGTAAATATGCCTTTGGAGTCCTGGCAATGGCCAGCTTCTCCACTCATGTCCTGAGCGTCTGTGGCTGTAGTGCCCTCTTTCAGTCTCCATTGGCTTCTAATACTAGTGATGCGGCTGGAAAAGTGGCGCTGGGATCTCCCGGAGTCTTGCTTCGCCTTCCACGTATGGAAGAAAAAGCCTGGCTCGGAGATTCTTGGGCGAATGTATATATTGTATATAGGTATGATTGTGTTTAGAAATTTTTATTTTATTTTATTTTTATTTAACTTCTTCACCAGTATTATTTATTTACTTATTATATTTATATTTATTTCTTTATTATTTGTATATATTGTATGAATGAGAACTTGTAGCCCTAATGCTTATAGCCCTCCAGCAGTGGCTGATTGTATTATTATTCAATAAACAAAAAAAAAAAAAAAGTTATTTTGGTAAACGGGGGATAAATAGTGATTAATTTTTTTTTATAGGTTTCAGCTGGTTCGGGACCCTGTTCAGTTGTAATGGAAAAGCCACTATAAGGTAAGAAAGTTCTTATTTTTCATAACTTTGTTATCAATTTAAAAGAAAAAAAAATCATAATTATGCAAGTAGTTTTATTATTATTGTTTTTACATATTCAGGGTGTCCTGTATGTAGAGGGAAATATTTAAATGGTTGATAGTAAACATCAAGATCTTCAAAAAAGTTTATACAGACAACAGCCCAATTTCCAAGCAGAAAAGTAGGAAATTTAAGTTTTGTGTTTTTTTAAACCAGTCACGTTTTTTATTGAATATGAAGAGTTAATTTAAAAAATATTTTATTCAAGCAACTAAATATTTCTACATATTAAACTATACAAAATTTACTTTTAACGAAAGTAGAGTTTGCCATCGTTAAAATTATTTGTTAAACTATTGGGAGGACAAACACAATTAAGTTCCGCTTAAAAAGAAAGTCATATATTATTATTATTTTTTTTTTATCAATTATCAATTATATCAATGACAAACTCTATTTTTGCTTGTAATAAATTTTGTCTTGTTTACCAAGGAGCAATGTTTAATTACATCAATCAAATATTTTTTAAGTTATCGCTTCCTATTCAACACAAAATGTACTTTCAACACTTTAAATAATCACAAATCTAGAATTTCCTGCTTTCCTGTTGGGGATCGGACCATTTTTTATATAAACTTTTTGTAGATCTTAAGATCTACTATCAATTATATAAAAATTTCTGTCTACTTACGGTACACCCTGTTTATCGTTGATATTACAAACTAACGATTAATAATATTTTTAAAATGTTTAATTTTTTATATGCATAAAAGTTTGTGGAATAGAAAATAAATCTATCAATTTTACTTCATTCCCTTATGAACATTTTTTTTCTCTCTTCATACTTCTATCCACACCCGTCATAATCTTGACAATAAGCAGATGTGATCTCATTTTGAAGATAATTGGCATTTTAGGCATGAGGAAGATTAGTACCCAGTAGTACCTTTATGAAATAAATTGAAGTTTTATATAGATGGGCATTGTGTTTTTAAAAGGTTTTTGTTTATGTAAACTGTGTTTACGTCCAATTTTTAAAAATTGAAAAGCGTTCTAGTGTCATAATTTTCAAGTTATTAATTTTCTTTTCGTAGTATTCATTCATAACTTCTTATTTGCGCTCTCAACTTGGTTCATTTATCATATTAATGATGTCTTATATTTACTAAGTGACATTTCATAACCTTAAATCATTAAGAAAATTTACTGAATTTTAAATCATTAAATTTTGCGCATGTAACTTATATTTGATGAATAAACGATTTTAGTGCTCCTACTGTTTTTTTCAATCGATAAATAAGGTCGAATTGAAAAAAGAAGTTCTTAAATGTCATTCTTTTGCAATAAACCGATAATATGTTTTTATTTTTCAAATAAAATAAATTTATTATTATTAATGTTTCTTCAAATTATTAAGTCTCTGTACATTTTTAACAAATCATACCAAAAACAATTGTTGAATTTTGTTAACTTTAAAACTAATTATCTAAATTTGAAAAACATAAGCATGACAACTTTTTAATCCTTATTCGGATTTACGTGAACTACATTTATAAATATAATTATAAATAACTTTACTATATGTGAACATCTGGTGCGGTGCGCGCATCACACAACTTTCACTGACTACCCTTTTCTTTTAGCAGAAATAAATATCTTGAGATAAGGTAAAGTGAAAAAAAAATTATAGACGGTACGAAGTATTATTGAAAACAATTAATTACCATATGTTTTTCATAGGCGTTTAATGTAATGTTTTGTTATTTTTTCACCAGCCATTTCCTTTTACGACTACATATTTTTATTTTAAAATATATAGTTAAAAGCCACTGATAAAGAAGGCCGCTATATTTATTTATATTTCATTGTTAGTCATTTTATTTGTTTAAGCAACGGTATGTATACAAATTTTAATTTTTATATCGCTGTAATCTATACAATTAAATATTAAATAACGCTAGAAACCTTAAATATGGCTGTGAGACCTGGACACTAATCAGCACTCTAAAAAAAAGTATAGAAACATTTAAGAGAAAAATCCTTAGCAAAAGATAAACGGAGCGATCTGGGATCAGAATACTAACACATGGAGAAGAAAGACCAATAATGAACTGCTTACAGAAACTGGTCAATCAATATCCAATGATAGGAAGGCACAGAGGTTAAGATAGGCGAGCTCGGGTAAGTGTTCGGGTGTCATCGGTTTCTCTGTTACTACTATTCTTCTTCATGATGCCTTATTTCTTCTTTGGTTAATTACCAAATTCTATCATATTTTTATATATTTATATTGTATACATATTTTATATTCGTTTGATACCTAATTCATAAAAATCGATTGTTCCTGAGAGTCGGAAAGAGGATCCGTCTTACATATAGTGTAGGTAACTTAACAGAATCCGAATAAAAACGATGATTGTCTCGAGAAACATTTGGATTATTTGACCGGAATAATGTTTTATAAGATGCACGTTATTATTAATGATAAAGAACACACAATGACACCAGGGGGCCTTTATGGTTTATATGCTCCTTTTATAATATTAAAAATGAGCGTGTGAATAATTTGTGAGGTATGGGGATAATATAATGCAAATTAAAACTGCCCCAACAATTTTCAAGAGACAAAAACAAAGCATTAGCCAGGATTTGAGAGACCCCATAACTAATGCCCTATACAGGATTATTAAGCTAAATAAATTTAGTAGCCGTGTTAATTGCATTCAGTATGTGCTTGCTAATTACTCTCATGGTTGTCCACAGATCTGACTTAGTAATGTCCGATCCCATTTGCGATGGATTAATTGTTTCAATAAACTCCTCGTTTATCCCACCTACGTTTTATTATCTCTTGTTAATTGTTTTCAAGTAATTATCCTACCAGTCCCGTTTGGCTTTTAAACGAAACAACGTTTCTCTCCAACTAAACGTATATTGGCAGACCAAAAACCATCGATAATGATGGGGCAACCTTCAATCGATCCAACGAATCGTAAGGAAACTATACACAGGCGGATTTAGCCACCCCCAAAATGGTAAAATATAACTATGTTTTATAGAAAAAATATTAAACACTATCTCTTAAAGTATTCTTGTTCGTTTAGTTACATTTAATGGGACTGCAAGAACCACTTAAACACCATTTCATATAGGTAGTTAATTTCTTTCTTTTTTTTTTCAAATTAACTATCGTTATATGTATATGAAAAAAATCTTTCGGGCTGAAGCCCTCTCCCCCCCACAAATTAAGTCCTGGGTTCGCTAGTGAAACTATACAATAGTTTTGTATGTTATTCCTCAAAGATATTTTTATTGGCAGGATATATATTCTTTATCACTAAAACCAAAATTCATTATTGATTCGTCATTCAACTTCACCACTAATGCAAATACATATGAAGAATTTTCTGATTATTACTATATTCATAAATACACAGCCACCAGGAAAATTGTAAACGAAATAATCAGAACAGTAAAAAGAGAACATCTCAAAGAAATATTGGAAACTATTGAGGAAAACTGGCAGACTGGAAATGACAGACATCAGGAAAGAAAGGATATAAAGCGAAAAATATGACAATGAGAGGGAAAAATGGCGAACCGACGGCATCAACAGAAAGGATCCTAAACATCTTCTCACGCAAGAGCAACCCACAGAAACGAAGAAGACATCGACCACGCCTAAGGAATTCGATTTATTTGAGGTGAAAAACCGGATAATCTGAATATGAAAATGGGTATCGGCAGACTTAAAGGATGAAATGCTCCAGGAATCACAATCAATTAATAAAACTGTTTGAATATGTAGGAAAACAACTATCTCATCATATGAAAGTAAGGATATATTAAGAAGAGCGAGACATGTTGTCGAACCAATAGATTAGGATATCTGTAGACAACAGTGAATGCCACAGTAATAGGCAAAAGACAACATGGGATGCCAAAATTCTGGATATTTCGATCAACAAAGATGCTGAAGATCTTCATGCTTCAAACTGGAAAGCTCTTATGGTATGTCTTGATATGTTTTTTAATGCTATAAACCTTTTTTTTTTAAACTTATTTATTGAAAAATATTACAATCTGTCTCTAGGACATTTATAACAGAGTTCACAGATCACATTCACACTAATAAACCTATTAAATGTCCAAACCAATTGGTATCATCTATAATACGATAAATATTTTATTCAAACCTAAATCAATAATGGTAAGGAAGAGGTGCTACTGGGTGCTGTCCGACCTCATATAATTTCGATCCTTATTTATCACAATACATCTGCCTATAAGCAATACCATGACAGGTGTGGATACATATTTGAAAGGAAAAAAAAAAACCTTAACTTTGTTGGAAGCTAAAATTGGGTATCAACAGAGAAGTATTGTTAGGCGTACACTCAGAATTCATTAACAGAGTTGATAGTAGAGTGGATCACTTTGAATGGTGAAGGGAGGGGAGGAACCACGATTGTTCAAGCGACTTGAATCGTAAGTTACGAGTCTCTTTGATATTAATTCTCATCTACTCCGAATATTCCAGGAAAATGCTCCTTTTGAATTTCAAATAAATGTTTTGTGCTCCTAGAAGTTTGAATTGAAATTTGAAGAATCTATTTCATTATTACCCTGATTTTTATTACGAGCACTGGGTTCATCGTATAATTATATGTGTTTAATGAATAGTTATTTATTTGAAAAAGTTAATTAATCAGTTCTCTTTTATGAATTAATTGTGGAATTTGCTGGCAATACCTATGCCGCGGCTGGAGGAGAAGCGCTGGGATCTCCGGGAGTCTAATTCGGCTACCACATGCGGTGGACAAAGCTTGAAGGAATAAAACAATCTCTAGAAATCTTAATTTAAGGATGTGCAATATGCCAGTGAAAAAAGGATTTGTAAAGCCAGTTGTAGTATATGACCAACCACTCTATAAAGAAGAATTGAAAGATTTGAGAGAAAAATCCTCTGCGCGATAACTGGAGCCATGGTTCAGAGTACTAACGTCTACAGGAGGAGGACCATTAAATAACTGCGTATAGGAACTAGTTAATCAATATCTTATCCTATAAAGGCAATGAGTAGCGAAATATGTAGGTTAGAGTAATCCATCTGGAAGTAACTAAACAACAATGAATGTATCAATAGTAAGTTACAGACCACATTAAAGGCTAAGGTATAATCGACTAAGATGTAATAGAGCTGCATGCAGATAATTGGAAAGAAATAGCCAAAGATAGGCAGAGATGGGGAACCCTGGTAAAGGCGGCTAAAGATCTACAGGATTCGGAAATTCAGTAGAAAAAAGAAAAAAAGGTATTGATATTTCACATGATTAGATTTTTGTTATCATAAATTATTATTGCACTAGATTTTGACAGATAATGTATCATAATTCAATAAATAAAAAAAAAAAAATCTGGTCTGTCCAGTCACATGTCTTTCCTACCTATTTCTGAAAAGTTTTAATATCTTCAAATTTGTCTATTATGAAACAAAAAAAATTAATTAGATTTAGATTCCTAAAAATTGATAAAATAAAAGAGGTCAGATTTGGGTACGATTTCTTTGATAAACTACAGCAATATAAAAGGTTGTGAAAGATCAGTGTTAAAATTCAATACACTTTAATATTGCTAATAAAAACTTTCGTCAGACAATAAGTAGAAGAAATAGTAAAACTTGTGTGATGCGGGCACCAGATTTTTTTACTTTTACTTACTTTCTATTTTCTCTTTCTCCTTTTTGGTACCGGGATTTCAAATCATAATCTTACATAAGAAATTGAATAGCGATTAGAAATTTAAATCGCTGATGTTAATAATTATTCGAAATGAAGGATTTTTATTTAAAATCCTAAATCTATTTAGATTTGTAGGGAATTTCATCACCTTAAAAAAAAAAAAAAGCTTAAAAAGTGTCAGGGGGCTTTGAAACGTACAGATCCATCGGAAATTTGACCCGATCGCAATACTTTTCTTACCTAGTATAGATGGGAAAGTAACAAATTAAAACATGTGTAGAAAATAGAGTAGGCTGTATCATCGTTCGTACTGGTTCGATTCCGATGATTTTTTTTTTCATTTTGTAGGTAATTTCTTTACCTTTCAAAATTATGTATTTAAATTTTACCATAGAATATATACTTAGCGAGTTAGGCTAAAACATTTTTAGTTTATTTATAACTTTTTTTCCCTGAATGTTCTCGAAAATTTAGTACATGTACGAAAATTGAAAGGAAATTAATTAGAAAATTATAGGAAAGTCTCATCAAAATCGTTAGAGCCGTTTTTGCGCTTTTCGCTTCTGTTCATAGAAAAATATTTTTTTACTAATTGCGCAGCCGCTATGGAGCAATTTGTACCACAAGCATCAATAGTCAAAGCCATACAAAATAAAAAAAGAAGCAACCAAATCGGTATACTAGTTCCTGAGATAATCTTGATACAGACAGGCAGACAAACAGACCGGTGGCTCAAAAAGTGTTTTTTTGGACTCAGGGGGCTCTGAAACGTACAAATCCGTCGAAAACCGCACATCGGAAATTTGAACAGATCGCAATACTTTCCTTGCCTAGTATAGGTAGGGAAGTAAAAATTGGAAGATAGGTTCAGTAGAATATTTATATATTATTAGCTTCAATGATTTTATTAGTTTGTTCTGTTAGAATATATATTAGGACTTTTGAAAATTCATACCAATAGAAATGGATAATAATTTAAATTTCACTTTGTAAGGCAGTGCATTTACGGTTTTAACTGTTATTATGAATATCAATAAGAAGACAACTAAATATTTGATAAATACTACTAAATACCATTATGATTTTTTATTTATTTATAAATGTTTTGGGCTCTTCAACCACCTGGATCATTTTCACCCTATATTATAATTTGATCAGCTGTTATATAGGCGTACATAACAAATCTACAGCTAACAAATACAATTTAAAGTTCAGAAAGTTAAAATTAGTTACATGTGAATATGATAGTACAATTGAAAGTTAAAGACCAAAAGGAGATAAGTTAGCAAAGACAATTAAAACAAAGGCTAATGATTTCAGAGCAAAAGCTAAAAACACGTTTTTAAAAAATAAAAATTTATAGTAATAGAAAAGAAGTTAAAGAATGCAGTTTAAATATTAAAAAGTACAAGAAGAAAAGTTGACAAAAACCGTTAAAATTAAATATTAAAGATTAGAAAAAGATAAGTTAACAAAGACATTTAAATAAAATGTTAATGATTTCAGAAATATAATCTAAAAATACGGTTTAAAAAATAAAATTAATGTTAAAAGAAGAGAAGTTAAAAAGTAAAATTTTAAATTTAAAAATTACTAGAAGAAAAATTAAAAAAACATTCCTAAAATCTAAAATCATTCCACACTTTGTAACGGTTATTATTATTTACCTCTTAGTTCTTACTATTGTCATTATTCTAACAATTTCATTTTACTTTATATTTATTTTATTTTATTTTTTATAATTTTTTACTTATTTATTTTATTTTTTTACCATCACTGCTTATGTTTCTCATACCTTGTTATCTGGTTATTTTCTTAGCTCTGATGAAGGCCTGAACTTCAGGTCGAAACGTCGGCATATGTAAAAATAAATATTATCATTTATTTTTGCCTTCTTTTTTGACTGACCATCCCAACTATTCTTCTCCTCATTATAACTAAAAATTAAGATTAAAAGAAGAAATATTAACAGGTATATTTACAATTTGAAAAGGAATCTAAAATTTAAAAAAAAACTTAACAGGTACCTATATTTATAATTACACGATGCGATCAAATTTTGTACAAATTTGTAGATTTGTTTGATTATTGATTTTGATTGATTACAAATTTGGGATTAAATTTTGTGAAATATTTTGGTTTCCTTAAAGAACAATACTAAGTTTTTATTAGCATTGGGGTCCTTTTGGAGCGATTCTTCAAGGCTATTTGTGAAAAGATGTAGATCCCTGTACCACTATGAATTACATTGATGTTGTCATATTAAATTTTGTCGTATTTGAAGATATTAGTAATAGTGTATATGAAAATTAGAGCGAAAAAAATTACTTGTGTATGATTATTTTTAATTGTATTGTATTGATTAATAATCAGATTGCAACTTGATCTGATATTTTTTTTTTTAATATGAGATCACAATTGTATAGAATGTGTTGTACCTATTGAGGAATGTACAGAAACCCTACCCCAGAAGAAGCTAGGCAATATGCAAGGAGAAAAGAGGATGATGCTACTAGAACCCTGGAGCCAATATCGAATCGGATATCGCAAAATAAGTTCCTTCCATAGGGAAAAGGAAACATTTTTCCCTTTCCTGGCTGCCAAGCTTAGCAAATTCATCTCCAGAGGAATATGCAGCTAGCAGCTTATGTTAATATTATGCTTATCCATTCTTAACATCTAGGCTTTGAATCAATTATATTTTACATATTATTAAATTATATCACATATTACAACCCTTGAAAATTGTTGTCGAAATTTGAATATTAAAATAAATTCCATCGAACTATAAACCAATTACATCCTGTCATAATTACAACATTATGTAATTGTAATCAGAATAATATCAATCACAATAACTAATATGATTATTTAATAAATGTTATATTACCGATATAATACTTGTTTTATCTCATCCGTTGCGATTAATAGCTCAATAAAATTACATTTTGCTGATTGGATCAAGAAAGAAAGTGTTCCAAAGTTTTATTATCTGTTTTTGTCTTAACTTGGTAATGAAACAAAGTTGAATATACTGGCATTGTTGAACTATTTAGTGCCTCATAAATATTATCTGAAATTAGAAAGACTTAATATTGATTATAAAAGGACTTTGATTTTACATAAAATTATTATTATACTTATTACCGTAGCTACATAGTACTTATATCATTTCTAAGTATATGCCTTCATTAAATCAAAATGGTGCCAATTCATATCTCTTTATTCTTTTTTTTTGGTTGTTCCTGTAGGTAATAAGTAGTCTCGATTCCATCCTCTAACACCATCATTGCCACATATGCCGAATACACATGTGTCATCAGTTAATAAGGGCAGTTAATAATACCATTCAAAAGTCGCAAACCAATGATTATGGACCTGATAACATCCCAGTCAGACTGATCAAAGCCTCACTACCATCCATCCTTCCAATCCTCTACCATATCTACAATTACTCGCTACAAAACGCTACCTTTCCTACATCCTGGAAAACCGCACTAGTCCGCCCTATGAAAAAGACTTCCAACCCATCAACTCTCAATGATTTCCGTCCAATTTCTTTCCTCTCAAATCTTTCTAAACCTTTAAAGCGACTAGTTCAAACCCAGGTATCACATTTTCTAGAACAGAATAACCTCCTAAATCCCAACCAGTCCGGTTTCCGGCCTGGCTACTCCACTCAGTCTGCCCTCATCAAAATTTCCCAAGACCTTCATACAGCCATGGACCAGCAGAAACTCACCATCCTTATTCTCCTTGACTTCTCCTTTGAAGCTTTTGACTCAGTAGACCACAAAATTCTCCCACAAGGCTCCTCTTTATCTCCCACCCTTTTTTCCATCTACATCAATGACCTTTCATCCTCTACCCATCACTGTCAATACCATCTATACGCCGACGACGTCCAGATATACCTCTCCTTCAATCCAACCGAATCCTCTGGCGCCATCCAAAAATTACAGGAAGATATAAATGCAATATGTGCCTGGGCAAATCACAATAGGATTACTCTAAACGCCAATAACACGAAAGCCATTCTGATCGGATCTCCCTCACTCCTCAAATCCATACAGATACTCTCCAATCTTTTCTTGAACAACTCACCTATTTCATTCCATACTTCCGTAAAAAACCTTGGTGTTACATTCGATCAAACCCTCTCCTGGAAACCACACATCTCCCAAATTTCCCGTCGTACTATCTCTACCCTGAAACAGTTTAACCATCTCCGCTATCTCCTTCCATATAAATCCCGTCAACTCCTGGTTTCCTCCCTTGTGTTCCCCCACTTCGACTATGGCTGTCTGGTGTACGGCAGACACTCGGGAGAATGCGAGGCCAAACTTAAACCAAACTTAAAAAAACTTAAACTAACTTCTCTTCAATTTGTTATATGTGAGGGTTTGAGCTCCGTTAAATGTGCCCTTATTAACTGATAACACATGTGTCATCGGCATATGTGGCAATGATGGTGTTAGAGGATCGATTCGAGAATACTTATTACCCACAGGAACAACCAAAAAAAAAAGAATAAAGAAATATGAATTGGCAGCATTTTGATTTAATGAAGGTAGATACTTAGAAATGATATAAGTACTATGTAGCTACGGTAATAAGTATAATAATAATTTTATGTAAAATAAAAGTCCTTTTATAATCAATATTAAGTCTTTCTAATTTCAGATAATATTTATGAGGCACTAAATAGTTCAACAATACCAGTATATTCAACTTTGTTTTATTACCAAGTTAAGACAAAAACAGATAATAAAACTTTGGAACACTTTATTTCTTGATCCAATCAGCAAAATGTAATTGTATTGAGCTATTAATCACAACGTATGAGATAAAACAAGTATTTTATCGGAAATATAATATTTATTAAATAATTTAATTGTACATGAAAATCTTTACTCTATTATTATTATTAGATTAACAAATTTACTATGCAAACTTTGAAAAGTGCTCACATATTTTCCTTCTAGAGATTAATGTTGCCCAAATGCGAGACCGAGACGAGTCTTGGTCTTGCAAAATCAGTCTTGGTCATGGTCTTGTTCTTGGGCAAGAATCTTGTAGTTATTACCTTATTACCATAGAGATATTACTCTAATTTTTTAGATAGGAGAAATCTAACTAAGCCCGAATCAAAAATTATAGGAGTTAAATGTAAAAGTATATTGATTATACCACTTATTAACATATAGTAACTAAAATTATTGAGTATTAGTAACTATTTTGCCTTAATGTTTACTAATGTAATCCATTTTTTTTTGCACGTTGCAAGACCAAGACCGATTTTTGGCAACACTACTAGAGATACACAATTATTTGTTAAAAAATCATAATTGAATATCTGTGGGACATTTTATTTAAAATATAATATAACATCACCTTACCCGTCCAATTATTAATTTTATAAAATATTTTCTCCCACCGTTAAAAGTTCCTTGTAGTCTAGCATATATTCAACTTGAAGTAGTGGGTAAGATTGGTGCGGTTCCTTTCCTAAACAAGCAGAGCTACTATTATTTTTCCCGACTGCATACTCAATGGTTGTCTGTATTTATGATAGGTTTGAGTGAAGAAATAAACTTAGAAAAAAAAAAGATTGAATTTAGGACTCAAATAATAATAGGATACATGCCTATTAGCGTTAATAGAAACTGATAATAAAACATTTGCTAACATTTGAGAAGTATTCCAACGGTTCGAATCCTGTTGAATTACAATATTTGAGTAAAAATCTTCTACAAATCCTCTGAGTCAGTGAAGAGAGGGACAAAGAAAAGATATAAACCCGCAACAAACTTTCCTTAAGAACTTTGAAAAGTAATTGGTAAGAAATGCGGTCTCCCCTCCCCTCCCTCGAGAAGAAGCGAGAGGGAGTATAAGATTGAAATAATATTTCTCGGCCAGAAAGACATTATCTAATATCACCTGTTTCCCGTATTTCAACTTTAAACGGACAACTTTAAACTGACAAGGCCGAAAAAAAAAAGTTTTTGTCAAATCAATTCTGGAGTGTTTTCCATTTTTCGCGCCGGAGTTTTATCTCCTCCAAACTTACATTCGTTTGTTATCTTTATAAAATATTTATACCCTAATAATCTTCTACGGAAGCTGAATGACTTATTGATACTTCATATACATTTCTATTAATATCGAACTGGTTTCATATAATATTTATATATATTATATTTTAAGACTCACTTTTCCAAGCAATTATTGTTTCTGAAAAAAAAAAAAATACAAGAGTAATATAGATAGGTAGGCTCATGGATTGAAACCATTAAATAATTTTTTTCGAGTTATTATTTACATAAAAGAATCATTGTAGGCCTGCTGTTTGGTGTTTAGGAAAGGGGGCGTACTTACAGCTCTTGCGAATTACGCCAAGTTGACTGCATGCCAGACTGCAGGAAACTTTTAAAGATGAAAGATATACAGTTTGTATTTAAAATTTGGACTGAAAATCGGATGTTATATTATATTTTATATTAACTATCTCTCGTATATTCCATTTTAATTATTCAATTTCAGCCGGTTTATCGCAGTGTATAAATTATGGGGGATATTATATTTTTCTATTAAATTGTTTCCAACTATGCCAATAATTCGTCTGCAGGATATTAAATTAAGTTTCGGGGAGAAGCTCTATTCAATTTATATTTCTCCCCTCAATTCCGAAATTTGAAAAATGGCAGGCAGTAATGGTTATTTAATGAGGAGGGTTAAATATACGGGAGCTGGGATATTGGACTAAAGAGAAAAGAATGTCACAGGAGGGAAGGGTTATAGAAAAAGTTTATGATGATGGTGGTATGAGACAGAAGCCATTATATTGGGGCGGCCTGAAAAGCATTGCTTTATAGGCCCGGACTCGGAGCCTCGCAGAACCTTAAATGCTCTCTTCGTTTCACTCTCCTTAAGAACTACTTAGTGTTCTGAGAGCTTCATATATATTGTCTGGTCATATTAAGATTTTTTTTAGTAACATTTATTATTCGTTTCAGTTTCGTTCATCTCTGTCATTTTATTTTTTGTCCGTTCGCTCCTTCAGAAGCATGGGTCATTTTTAACATCAAAAACGTATTATTAAGGAAATGCCCAAAAAAAAAAATTATTTTATTTTTTTAAATATCTGTTCAAAATATATTTTGTTCATATGCGGCGAAACTACACAAAAAGCCATGTTTTTACCCGTCTGTGGAAACTTAACGAACCCTTAAGCGTGAGGCTCCACCAATTTTTAAGTTTGATGGCTGTTTTTATTTGGCGAGATTCAACTTTTTTTATTTTTTATTTAAAAAGATTTGAACTCAAAATGAAGAATTTTTTTTTGTTTATTCGCTATCAATTCGTGTGTAAGTTCAAATATTTTTGAAACACAACAAAATGAAGACTAAAATAAAAGCCTGGAAATAATCCTAACCCGTCGCAGAGAGGGCTGATTTAGATAATCTAATCAAAATATCAATAGTTTATATAACAATAGTTAACTTGCGGCTGAGTGCGAGACGCTGGGATCTCCTAGAGTCCTGCCTTTCCTTCCGCGAGTGGGGAGAAGGCTTGGCTCTGTGTTCCTCTGCGTGAATGGATTCTGTGAACGTTTTATAGACTGTATGTGTTTTAGTTGTTATTTTGATCAGTTCAGTTCTTTTGTTTATATACATTTACTTTAATTATTATTAGTTTCTGTATTATTTATTTTTATTTATTGTAAATAGAGTGTAAATTTGTTCTGTGAACACTATTATAAATGTCCTTAATTGTGACAAATTGTAATATTTCTGAATAAATAAATAAAAAAATATTTTTGTGGAAAATGATATTGATACATCGTTAGGAAAAGGAAAATTAGTTGAAGCAAAAACAAACAAAATGAGTAAACATGATTAGAAAAATTGAAAGTAGAGAGCCATCTAAGCAGTCGTAGCACAGATCGCCGATCTAATAGGACAAAAACTACTTTCAATATATGAGAAATGTAATATATCATTCTTTTTATAGATATTTGGTGACCTAAAAAGTGGCCTAGTAAAATTTCAAAGTTATTTTAAACTCTCACAGTAGGGCACGGAAGAGGGAGGTTTTGGCAACAGGGCCTTAACTCCCATCAGTTGACAAATATTTCCAGTATTACTTTATTTATAGATTAAATCAGAGCCTGTGTGCGTTATTGCTTAAGACTGCTTTTGATAATTCAGTTAATTTAGGTTCAACCAGTTTGATGTTGGTTAAAATTTCATTTAAAAAATGGCTTTAATCAATTCTTTGAAATACAAAAATAACGCTTATATGGCCTGTGAAATACCCTTCCAGATATCCAAACAATTTTTTTATTCATCTTGTAGCATTTTTATATTCTTTAAATTAATATAGTTCAAATTTTGCGAAGCTTTGCGCTAATCTCAGTTTGCAAAGTAGAGGATATAATATAGTGGGAGTGCCCAATAGGAGTCTGCATGGTTGCATCAACAAAATTTTGAGGGAGTGCAGTTTTACGAGGTTATGGATTTTTGAGTAAATAGTTCAGAGATTTTGAGATTTCATATTTAGCCCATCGGATAATTAACAGAAGAATCTATATCAGCTCGACATAAATATTGCTGTAAATATCGAGAATATAATACACAAAAGAAGTCGCTCGAAGACTCAAATAGAGACGTTCTTAATATGCTTTTAGTTATTTCTGATTTCCTAATTAACGGTTTTCGAACTAATACTCAAAAACATTATTTATCTCTGAGCCTTGTAGTACCTTCTTCTTCAGAACCGGAAGCTCTTAGTTCATCAATATCTGCATTACCGCTTTATGACAATTACGGAATTCAGTCAGAGATAGCGTTGCCCAAAATCGGTCTTGGTCTTGCAATTTGCAGACCAAGACCAAAGCTGCCTAACTGTTGTAAGAACAAGACCAGGACTGGTAAAAAAAAATCGATTTTTTAAATAAAAAATAGGGCAAAATGGTTACTAATACTTGACAATCATAGTTACTATATGTTAATAATTGGTATAACCAATATACTTTTGCATTTAACTCCTCTAATTTTTCATTCGAGCTTACTTAGGTTTCTCCTATCTAAAAAATTACAGTAGTACCTCTATAGTAATAAGCTAATAAGTAACTGCAAAACGGTTGCGAAACTCTTGGGCAAGACCAAGTCCATGACCAAGACTGAATTTGCAAGACCAAGACTCGTCTCGTTCCCGCATTTGGGCAACATAGTCTGTGGGGCAGACCCCCCTACCGTGCACCCTCCTATATCCCTATATTGCGTATCATTGTGTTCCTTGTAACAATTTATTGAAAAAAAGCCAATGTTCCCATAAAAAAAGTGAACGCACTGCCCCAAAATGGCGTCCATACATGGCGGATTGACGACTTTGACTTTAGTTAGTTTTTTGGTCCCTGAGAGTCAGCATTTGGCATAATTTTCTCATAGTTGGTCTTTTATTAAAGCTGAATAGTTCGAGAATAATAAAACATGAATAAATATTAAAAAATAATTCGCTTAGGCAATAAAAACACCAGTAGAGTAAATTTATTTAACAAAAAAATTTGTAAGTTGAAAATCAAGGGTCGTTTGTAATCAAACGGCCAACAATAACGCAAAACGTGTTGAAATAAAACATCTGGAGAATATATTTTTCTTTCTAAAACACTAATTACTTTTTAAAATATTTGAAGCAGTTCCGTAGAAAATCCACTTAAGCGGCCGAAAAACGGTAGTGGCGTGGGTGCCTACAGGCCTTTACCACACCATTCAGTGCTCATAAATTGCTTAGTTACAGTGCTATAATAACGCTTTTTTTACATCATATTGATTATATTAATGAAAAAATATTAATGCAATAATTTAATTGTCCAAAAAATTTACATTTTTTTTAAAATTTAATATATTATTTTTGTATTTATTTTAACTTCCTTTATTCTATACTAAGGTGGTTTAAGAAGGCCTCTATTGTAAAAATGATATAATTATAATCATAAAACTTAATTAGAAAATACTTTGCTGAATATCTTGAATTTATTATTTAACTTTTGAGATTTAACACTTTGTTTTGTATATTTTCGATTCTTAGAGTATTTAAAATTATATATAGTTTCCAGGAAATATTAATACCTGTTTTATAAACTATAATCGTATATACCTAATCTGAACTAAATATAATGAATAGTTGATGGGATGTTTAGTAAAACTCATTGTTCAGAAATTGCGGGATAAATTGTTTTGAAGTTGGACCATATCATAAAAAAATAGGATATTTTAATATTGAATGCATTATTCTGTCTGCATAAAAGAAATATGGAATGGGAAAAGCTATAAGTTCTTCTAGGTAACCGGAACTGATTGTTAGTATTTGGTCTCAAAATGGGGGAAAACGCGAAACTGGAAAATAAATTAAGCGAAGGAGAAAGGAAGTGCCAAAATCTCGGAAAAGAAAAAAGGACCAGTATCCATTATATGGGTAAACGAATGTATAGTAAACAGATGAACATAATATTTCAAGATGCTGCTAAAAAAAGTCAAATAATTGAGAAGTTTGGATGATATTAAAGGGACGATGGAGGTATATTATGGTGAAGACCATTTTATCAGCAACAAAGATTTTTTCGAAGCAATTATCAAGTCAGCTGGTCTGGACAAAGTAAGCCGAGCTGCTGCGCGTACATAGGCAACAAATGTATTAGAAAATGATATAAAAGGACTGTAGCTTTGTACCCTTACAAGAAAGGAGAAACTAGGAACTGTATTACCCATCGAAATTCATTCCTGTTTAGTATACCAAAGAAACTACTCAAGAATCGTAAAAGCTAGAATGAGAAATATTGTCGATTGCCAGAGTGATATAGATTGAGAAACGTAAGTTGCACATTGGAAAAGAACTTGCAAATTGGGACTGTCTTCCCTTTAAGACAGGTTACAGAGAAGTCCATCATCAAAGAAAAATAGCTCTCTATCTGTTTAGTGCCTCACACCTTGACCACCAGGTCCTAGGTCTTCAAGTAGGGCTCTGGTTGCTCATTATTGCCGATAGATGACGCTGCTCTGATTCGGCATATTTCAAAACATATACTATAGTGCCCTTGACAGGTGCAAGAAACAAGGAGCGTAAGGTGGCCCAGAACAAGATTGTGTGGAAGTCGATAAGAGGAACTGTGTGCTGAGGCTGATCAAGGAGGTCTAGATTCACTAGCGGGTTGTTGTGCCGAATACGTATACAAGCAAGTATGTATAAAACCTGTTTTATCGATACTTGAGTTTCGATTGAACATGGAAAAAACAAGTTTCAATATTCAGAAACGCCAACACTATTGACAACATACTAATAATATTTAAACATATTAAGCCCAAATAAATCAGCAGGTGTAACCATAGGTGTAAACATTGCAAAACTTTATTTCATAGACGTATGTTATTAGATCAAAAATTGTTTGTAAATAGATGGAACGCTCAATTTATTTGAAATTATATTTAATGCATAAAACTATCTGTGAATGTTTGAAGATATGGTGACGGTAGTATTTTATAAAATATAGTGTTCAAATTTTGATGCATTAAAACTAAATGATAAACTTTATTAACTAAATTATTTATATAAAAATCAGTGTCTAATTTGGAAAAAACTAGAAAAAATAAAATTTGTTCATTAAATGGCTATTTAAATTAATACAATGCTGCACATTTTGCAGTACAGCAGTTTGCAAAATAGCTGTACATTAAAACATGTTGAGGCATACTGGAAAATTCGATTCAGTGTTGGAAATTCTTTACTATTTTCCCTAAAAGATTCCTGGTTGCAGCAGTTTTTTTTTCTACTACCCGTTTTAAAAAAGGAAATGAAATAAGTTGACTTTATCTCTAAAGAACTTGTTTTCTCCTATTTTTTTTTCTATGCCAGCCATAGGACTACGAATGTAGCGAGGAACTTTTAAAGGATCATTAAGACACAAAAAAAGGAGAAGGGAAACCCAACTAAGCTGTTGAGGGGGAAATCTTTTATTCTTGCCCTTTAAATGAAAAAAGAAGGGGGGGGGAGAGAAGAGAGAAAAAAAAAAAAGGTTCGAATACCAAACAGTTTATTTACTCGACTTTCAACCGCCACTTTTCCTTCCTGAACTCAGCAACCTAACCAGGGAGGATCAAAGAGTAATGAGGGAAAAAATTTTTAATGGTTAAAGAGTAAATTCTACTCTGACGGTGGTTCTCTTAGACCAAAACAACTATTTCAATTTTTAACAAGATTCTGCCCACGCTGTGTAAAAAAAAAAACCCGAATCAATTTATATAAAGTTTGCTGTCAAGGAAAAGTAATTACTTAAAAAGAAAATTCTGAAAGAAATAAGAGGAATTATTAAGGAAAATTGTGTTAAAAAAATAATAAAATAAAGATTTCATACTGAATACGACGTTTGAAAAGTGTAAAAGTTTATAAAGTGCGATTATTTTTTAAACATTTTTACCATTAGAACTTATGGAAGGTCATGGTTTTGGTACAGTGTTTTGCACAATAGTTATGCAAGAAGATTATTTAATTTTTGTTTCCTTAATTAATTAATTTATTAAGATGATCCTACTTATAAAGGCTGGGTGTGCCCCAAAGGATAATCAAGAGGGTTGAACTAGGTTGAAGGGGCTCATGAAACAGAATAAATAAATTCCTGCTACAATCGAATTTGGGTCTTGTTTAGATGAGGCACGCCAGTTATTTCATCTAGAAACAGTTACTTATTGATAAATTAAAAAAAAATATGGGTTAAACAAAAATATTATTTATTCAATAGGAACTTTTTATTCATAACGCATATATCTATACGCATACGCATATATACATAAAGTTAATATATGATTGTAAATTGAAAAAATTGACTTGAAAATGGCTCGACGAGCCAAAACGTCGTAATTGTGATGTGTAGTCTTTAAGTTGACAAAATTAAAAAAATGTTGTAAAATTGGCTGATAATAAATAAACTTGAAAATAAATAAATAATGCTTTTAATGAATTCCATACTCGTCCTTAGCTAGTACAGAAACATAAAAA
The DNA here is from genome assembly GCA_928085145.1 of Nezara viridula. Lineage (NCBI taxonomy): Eukaryota > Metazoa > Arthropoda > Insecta > Hemiptera > Pentatomidae > Nezara > Nezara viridula. The sequence goes on along the minus strand of OV725080.1, from coordinate 82,911,968 downwards.
GAGGCACTATTTCCATCCTGAGATTGGGTCCTGAAAACATTATTTTACACTAAATAATACGGGAAAAGGAACGAAATAAAAAAACAGGGTCTGCTAAAGGAGTTGAGTGATGGAGACCAGGCTGCCCTGGTTTGTGTCAGACCGCGGAGCTGGCCAACGTCAGCGGCACCCTTTGTAAACATCAACACCTTCTGTTTCCTACAGCTATGAGGTGTGGTGCCCTCTTGTTTTCCCATCTGTCACGCTTAAATTATTGCTTTCCATAATATTTATAAGTGGCAAAAAAAAAAGAAAGTTAGTTTAATTAGTTTCGTCAATTCTTTATTTCTGGTGCTTTTAATTCTACAAGTTTATCTAATGAATATGCTTTAAAGAAATAGCTGAATGTAGTGGGGGATCGTTGTAAGTTGAAATTAGCATCACCTGGTAAATATTTTGGCTGTAGTTATTCAAACACGGTAATTATTTACTGCAGAGCAAACAATCGCACAAATCTAGTGTTGCCCAAACCCGAGACGAGTCTTGGTTTTGCAAACTTAGTCTTGGTCATGGTCTTGGTCTTGCACGAGAGACTCGCATTTACTGATGACCTTATTACAATAGAGACATTACTGTAATTTTTTAGAAAGTAGAAACCTAACTAAGCCCGAATGAAAAATTGGAAGAGTTAAATGCAAAATTATATTATTTATTCTTTACGTGTAGTAACTAAGACTAGTAGTAACTAATGCATTAGTAATTATTTTGCCTTAAATTTTATTTAAAAAATCGATTTTTTTCGCTAGTCCTGGTATTGGTCTTAATTGGTAACAGTTAGGCAGCCTTGGTCTTAGTATTGCAATGTGCAAGACCAAGACCGATTCTGGGCAACACTACACTTATCCATGTGTCTCTTTAGCCCACTAGCGGATCCAGGATTTAATTTTTTGGGGGGAGAGCTTTGGCCCAAAAGATTTTTTTTCATGTACATATAACTATAATTAATTTGAAAAAAAATAAAGAAATTAACTACCTATATGAAATGGTGTTTAAGTAGCTCTTGAAGTCCTATTAAATATAATTACACTAACAAGAATACTTTAAGAGATAGTTTTTAATATTTTTTTCTGTAAAAGATGGTAATATTTTACCATTTTGGGGGCTTCAGCCCGAAAGTCCCCCCGTAGATCCGCCTGTGCTATAACCCAGTGGCTAGCATACTAGTTTATGATGGTAAAGGTTCCCGTTTCAAGAACGGTTCCATCATATTCTTTAAGGGCAGCAATAGACTAGTGGGAAGCGTACTGTTCTCATATTATGAATGTCCCAGGTTCAATTCTGATATTTCATATTCTTTTTGGGAGCGGGGTAGCTCAGTGGGTAAGCACTGGCTTCCAGAGCTCTAGATTCGAATCCGGCTGATGACTGGTAATTTTGGCCGGGGTGACCGAATGGGACATGGGCACAGCACAGTTGCCGACAACCAGATAACCGAAGTTATGAGAGATTAAATAAAAAGTATAGTTAGCGTCCCGGTGCCGGAGGAAATTTTAAATTCCCCTCCCCAACCCCTCGGCCCAATAAAACCCCGTATAGCCTAAAAAAGGTAGGAAACAAAAAAAAAATTGTACTTGTTTTTAAAGAAGTTCTGGTGTAGTCCTAGAACTAAGGCCAAAACGTCAGCACAAAATGAAATAAGGCTTATTATTTGTGTGCGATTTTTTTTCTGACCTCTATCAATTTACCCGACTGAGTACATTTTATATAGAATTATTTGATAAATTATTCTATATAGGAAGGATAAGACTAGTTTTTTTTTAGTTTGTGAAGGTTACATTTTCTGCCTCCCAAAATTAATTGTAACTTTTTATTTAGTTCTCAGCGATTATATAGTGCTAAGAAATGTTCTAAGTGGGAATACAATGCCTGGCCTAAATCTGCGTGTACGTTATCTGCTGTCAGATCCACCTTTCTTATCACTGACACTTGCCTCCTAGTTAAGGGTCCTGGTGGTTAGATATTTAAGGCGGAGGTTAACATTATCCAACTCTGTTATAAATATATACATATGTATATATATATATATATATATATATATATATATATATATATATATATATATATATATATATATTCAAACTTCACTATTTTATTGGGAATAAGGTCATTTAATTAAATGACCTTATTCCCAATAAAATAGTGAAGTTTGAATTTAATACTCAAAGGTCGATGAAGGAAAAGTTGTAAAGATATATATATATATATTTAATTAAAAAAAAAACATAAATTTTACTCCCTTAACTGAGATATATTATAATAAACATAAATTCATAAATACACTTTGTATTTATAAAAAAATGTTAAATAATTTCCAATATTTATCATCTGAAATAATAAAGAAATTAATTTTTCCATAAGATCTCTGTCAATAGAGTTGATCCGCATCTATATGTGACCAACTAACTGTTCTTTATCATAATAATTACGTTTTCATCAAAGTAATTCAACTGCTCAGAATGGATCCTGAATATATATATATATATATATATATATTATATATATATATATATATATATATATATATATATATATATATATATGTATGTATATTACGATGTAAAATATTTAATTGACCAGTTATGAATACGGATCAATTTCTATAATAGAGATCATATTTTAAAACTCAATTTCATTATCATTTTAGACTAATATTCGATAAAACATATTCGTTAATTATTTAAATGGAATAGTCTTTTAGTTATATTCGACAACCCGACTAACTTGAAAACTCATATGTTAAATTTCCTTAAAATATTACTATAGTTTACATAAACGTTTTTGTTGCTCTTAAAGTCTGTTATCCCCCCTTTACATTTCTCTCTGCATACGAGGATTATTTACTTTAAAACAAAACATTTTCTTCTGTGAATCATAGAAAAAAAAATGCGGAAAAAAGCAGTAATTTTGTTCTCGGAAACACCCTAACTCTAATTTATGCTTCAAATCGTACAGATTGAAATAATGAATTCGGTATTGTTTGATTTTTTATTTATTTATAAACAATGCATAAGACAACGTAATAAACATTTCCGTTTGAGCCGTTAAAAAAATATATGTATGAACCGAAACTTTGCAAAAAAGTTGTTAGAAAGGAAATAACTGAGGGAATTGAAAACAGCCGAAACTTCTTTAACCGAACTGGAATTAGCGGAGCTGAACTGGAGGAAATTACTCAACGTTTTCCAGGGGCCGCAATTAATCTGCGGTCCCCCTCCCTCCACCACCTCTCCTCGACCATAAATTACGCCCCTTTTTTTCCTGTACAAATCACCTCTTTACAAAAGTCGACTTAAGGTATCGTGTTGAAAGCCTATCGATTCATCGAATCAGGTGAGTGATAATTCCCGTCCAACGGAAAAGCACTTAATCTGACCTGTAAGAGTGTACAAGTTATGAAGACAGGGTTACACGGCATTTTAACAAAATGGAACGACCAGTTGTATGACAATATAAAATATAGAGTTAAAAAGAATTCATCTTCGACAATTTGTAGATCTTTACATTTTTATTAAAAATATGCAGTGTTCAACCCGATAATTTGCTGGATCAGAAACATAAGTGCCACAATAACAAACATAATTAAATTTAGTGATTTATAGGTCTTATTTTAGACTTTTTAATTCATTAATTTTAATGTTTGCTTAGATTCATACACGACTAGCGAAATAATTATTTCCAACCTAATTTCTATTTGCTGTTGTTAGATAAATTACAAGCTGTCTAAAGATTTATCGGTCGTATACTACTGACCGAGCTAGAGGAGTTTGAGGGGGGGGGGGAGGAGGGCGCCTGATATAATTTCGCCTCGGTCGTCAAAAACTCAAGCGACGGCCCTGATTCTAGTTATAGGAAAAACCTCTCTTTATAAGGGTTGTGATTAAATCTTGGTCACTAATAAATCTGTGGCACCTGTGAATAGTATGTTAAGCGGAATTTCGGGCTATGAGCTACACTAATAAGCTAAGTTTTCTCTCTTTATTTATTTTTTTTTTTTTTTTAGAAAAACAACTTTATTCTGGGACTAAATCCCTTTAGAATAAAAAAAAAAATGCTCAAAAAGAAAAGACAACTACTGGCCTAAAAGTTTGAAACAATAAATAAAATTTTAAAAATAAATTAAAAAGTAAAGAAAGCCTTAGGTGAGCAAGATATATACAATACCGATAAATCTATGTACAAAACACTTAAAACTATGAACAAAACACTTAAAACTATGAACAAATCACTTAAAACTATGAACAAAACTATATATAATGGTTGAACGTCATAAACATACACTTTAAAAAATGAAGAACGAAAAAGAGACCAAATAGAATCATCAAGTTCATTTCATAAAAAAACTTTACTTGTACATATATATATATATATATATATATATATATATATATATATAATATATATATATATATATATATATATATATATATATATCATTATATAAATAGGCAAACGCAAAACGGTTCAGCCCATTTACTCCTCTATTATTCAACCGATTTTCTTCCTTCTTTTATTGTTTGATAGATATTTAAGAGCTTTAGTGTTATCAATAAATAAAACTATTAAATAGTATGTAAATAAAAATATAAATGGTAGTTTTTTTGGGCAAGGCTATGCACTAAACAATAACAGAACATTCAAAAAGATCATTGCTTACAGAGAAGTTCTGAATAAAAATGGATTTAAAGAGAATTGAAATTGCTAATTTAAATTTACTTTTTAATTTTTTAATCATAACATTAATTTATTGTGATAATAAATGGAAAACATGGAAATTAAATATTTTTGAATGAGTCTATTTTTTATCACTTATAAATAATTTTAAGTAGTTTAAGCTCGATTTTTAATTGAATTTGAAACTTTGTTTATATTCATTAATGATGATTTTTGAATCGTGATTTACTCTATATTTTTTATTTATTTAATTTATCTTTTATTTGATTATATGTTTTCCTAAAATTTTTAATGGCTATGGTTGAATTTCGACCACTGGGCGAACACTAATATATATATATAAAGTTAGTCATAATTGAATAAAATTTTTTTGTCCTTCAGCCGTCCGCCGTGTGCCGTACGCCGTCCGCCGTCCACTCATTTTCTCCGAAACTACTGGACCGATTTTTTTTCAAATTTGGATATAAAATCAGAGGTCACCCGAGGATGATCCTTATGCAACTACATTACTAGTATTTTCAAAATGGCGGCCGAAAAACCTGCGTTGCTATAGACTGTAGCTCCTAAAAGAATGTAACTTTTTCAATGAAACTTCTCTAAAGTGATTTTCTCGACGCCCTTTAAATTTATCTATATAACATACTTCAACGAAAAGAAGCTGGAAAAAAAGTTACGAGGGATGGCAAAATTAAATTCCGAATAACTCAAAAAGTATACACCTTTTTGTTGATATCGTTTATGGTTTTTTAAAAGTTTATATAATTTCCTAAAAAAAAAAAAAAAAAAAAAAACCGTTGATGTCGGACAATTAGGAGCAAAGATAATAGTCTCCAGTTTTTTTAATATGCTCTACTCCAAAGGTTATATCTTTTGTTTGATTTTTAAATTTTGAATGTGTTACTGAAGTAATGATATTTTTTGTTAGCATATTACTAATGATTAAAAAAAAAAGTTTAGCCCAATAATTGGAATCACTTTTTATTTATTTTTCTTTGTAACTAGGAAGGTAATGTTACTTTAGGTGTATAATTGTTAGGAAATAATAAACCATTGTGAAATAATTTGCAGCGTTTTTAGTATATGTACCGCCGAAGTTAGAAGAAGAATGTTCCTTATTTTTATTACCATAATTTCTCGCTTATGAAAAAACCATTCTGCTTGGAACGGATCTAAATGGTCTCGATGAAGTCCTTCCTTATAGCTGCCGTATTTCTTTTCACTATAAAGAGTTCAATCATTTCGAAAATGAGGGCAATTGGAATCTCCCCACTATAAACTAGCCTGGTTATTAATGTTTGGTGAATTAAGGAGATATCCTATTTCGTTTTATGATTGCTACGTCTGACCACAACATTTGGAAAGATGATTTTCAACGGACAACATTCTTTTTAAAAATCAGATATATATTAAAAATTATGAAATAATCGCTATTTAACACAGTTATTATATTCAGTTATTTTTATATAATTCGGTCAAAAGTTTTAAAAGTTAGCTATCTCAAAATGATACGGTTCTCAAAACCTTGACGATGCATTCGTCATTAAATATACTGACACTTAAATACCCTAATAGTATATAAATTAAGTACACTTAATACACCCGATACCAGATCAAATCAACTTTCCAATTCAAGACATGTTGACAACAGATTTTTTTCAATACAGCTAGCGACGATGGAGAGACTCAGATGGATTAGGATGAGGGACTTATTGAGGATTTATTTTATTTTTTCTTTCTCCCCTCCCCTTCTTCTCTCTTTCTTATAAACTCTGTCCCCTCATCCTTCAGTATATCGATGCTAGGGGAGTTCTCTCTAGAAAAGATTGACCATCATGGCATCAAATGAAGGTTTTTTTACATGTATTTTTATGCCATATCTTCCAATGCCAATATACACAGGAGTTGATCAAATAACAAAATCATACATTCCTATAGCGTCTTTGAAGTTTTCTTGTAATACTACCATCACCTCAAAAATTAATGAGTAGAAATACAAAAACTGGTGTCCCCTGAAAACACATTACAAGAATAGTTAGAATACCGTTTCATTTACATAGACCCAAGAGAGAAATGTATGTAATAACTTATACCAGTATCTGAATAAATAACGCATAAGTATCCAAGAACAAAGAGTCCACCGTTTCTGATATGATTTTGCTAGTTATTGTACTCACAGTAGAACAAAAATTAATTGCATGAAATAAAATCTGTATTTTCTCATTTCACGAAATCGGCTAATCTAGGAAGGTATCTTCCGTATATTCATCACTTCTGCAACAAAAGGTTTTAAAATTGGCTCAAATATTATAAAAGTAATTTAAACATCAAGTAGTGAAGTTCTATCCAGACTTTTTACCTTCTATACGAAAAGGATTTCATTAATTATATAGAATTATCAGTAGGATTTTTTCACAAAAAAAAATTATTAAACTACTTCGAATTTCTCAATAACTGTTAAAAAGAATATTTTAAAAGTTTGAGTTTCAAGCTGCCTGTGATGTTTTTCATTTACGTTGAAATATAAAGAAGAAATGGAAAAAAAAAGGCAATGAATACTTGATGATGAACCACAACCAGAACGAATTCATCCTTAATAATTTACGTTTTACTTAGAAAAGAAGTTAAAATATAAAAGGTTCGTTTATATATTCATTAATTTACCTTAGAGTTTATTTTAAATCATGTTTAATGGTTAAATTATAAAACTTTAATCAGTAATCTATATACATGTACATGTATTACACAGTGCATGTACTATTGTGTATGTATCTATTAAAGTGGCATATTATTTTAGCATTTTAAGATGATTTTCTCTTGTTTATTATTTTACAATAATTAATTATTTAATGTGTTAAATAATTTTAAAGCGCCCCACACATCTGCAGATTGTCAATACCATAACAGGTGGGGATACATATTTAAAGAGAGAGAAATATCATAGTTACTTTATCTTAAACACTAACTAAATTAGAATAAATAAATAATAAAAGAGTAATGAATAAATAAAAGAAACAAATTACAACCTACATAAAAAAAAGAGTAATGAATAAATATAACAGTAATGAATAAATAAGCAGTACTTGAAGTGAACTGGAAAAGAGAAAATAAAATAAATATGTAAATAGACAAAAACAAATACAAAATAAAATTACATAAATAACAAGAAAGAAACTTTTAACATGTCTACAAAAAGATTTTATAACTAAAATGAAGAAAGAAAGAAAACATGTTTAAAACTATAATTATATATATATATATATATATATATATATATATATATATATATATATATATATATATATATAAAGAGCTAGAACGATATCAATGTTTTATTCTCAGAGATGTACTCAAAAAAAGATAAATGTTCGAAGGTACTATTATAAGTTTATGCTGATGATGAATTCATTTAACTATGGTAAGAATGTGGTAAGAAATATAGGTAAAAATGGTATATTTTATTGAAAATACGTAACATTATATGTATATGTTGGAAATTATATTTGAAATTAGGTATGAACGTAGGGATTTAACTAAAATAGTTATGTTAGATTTATAAAATATACGAGAAAATATGGCGAAGACAGAAAATAATTAATATGGTATAAAGTCAGCATGAGTGCAAATAACAAAAATAGACGTCAGCATAATAAAATCAAGCAGGCTGTGGACGATGCCTTAGATGTACATTAATGATTCTGATGGAAGTGACGTCACACTCCTATATGTTAAATGTTATTATACGTAATTAATATTTAGGTTGTGTTGGTAGTTATTTATTTAAAAAGTTAGTTCTTATTTTAAAATAATTAGTTATTTAATGTGTTAAGTAATTTTAAATCGCCCAACAGATCTGCAGATTGTCAATACCATGACAGGTGCGAATACATATTTAAAGAGAAAAGAAATCATAGTTACTTTATCTTAAACACTAACTAAATTAGAACAAATAAATCAGACAACATAAACAAATAAAAGAGTAATAAATAAATAAATGAAAAAAATTACAACATATATAAAATAAAGAGTAATGAATAAATAAGCAGTACTTAAAGTGTACTGGAAAAGATAAAATAAAATAAATATATAAGTAGACAAAGAAAGAAACTTTTCACATATCTGCTAAAACGTTTTATAACTAAAATGAAGAAAGAAAGAAAAGAACCAGCTCCAGACGCAGCAGTCGTAGAGAAGAGGTCGTCCTCACGCGGCTGAGGATCGGACATACTAGACTGACTACCTCCACCTCATAACGAAAGATACTATCCACAGATGTCAAAAGTGTAACCAATCACTAACTATAAAACATATTTTGGAAGAATGCCCTTTTTAAACCGCAAGATTAAAAGATCTCGGAATACCCCAGAATAAATCAGCATCCCTGGGAAATCAAGAAGAAATCGTTACCAAAGTCATCAAGTTCCTGGACAGTGAAAGACTTAAAAAACACATTTGACAGGCTTATATTTAATGATCCTTTGCAGATTTACTATTATTTTTTTATTTATTAATTTTTTTATCTATTTATTTTTATTCTATTTTCTGTTATTATTATTTTTTTTTTCTTTTTTTTTCATTTAACTTAATTTCATTTTAAATTCATTTGTTTATTAATCTCAATTCATTTATTGCTTCTACTGCTATTTTTTAAAGTTTATTTATTTATACATTTTTTATACATCTTATTACCTATAAATGTCTATTATTATCCTTATTTATTTATTTTATTCTATCAATCCATTTCTTTATTTATTTTATTTTATTTATTATTATTTTTTTTTGTACCAGCCATCCAAATAGTACTAAGTAATTTAGTTTATCGGGCGCTTATGACCTAGATGTTTTGCGCCTAGACATCGAAACAAACATACAAACAGAAAGAAAAAATGTCTAAAACTGTAGAACTAGAATAATATCGAATGTTTTATCCTCATAGATGTACTCAAAAAAAGATATATATATATATATATATATATATATATATATATATATATATATTCGAAGGTACTATTACGATTTTATGCTGATGATGAATTCCTTAAACTGCTTCTTATAATATAAACAAGTGTGTGTGTGTGTGTTTATTGTATTTAGTGTATATAGTCAACAACCGTTAAAAAGATTTTTCAGCAATATTTGTTGGTGAAAGGGGTTAGGAATGATTGGATATTTTCCGGTAGGGAAAAGGCATTAAACCAGGGATATTTTGAGATTGGGGAATAATCCCAATGGAGGCACACCTTACGATCGAAGCTGTATTTGCGGGAGACATGGACCTGTTAGGACTCTATTTGCATAGCCACCCCATAAACTTGAGGCCCTGCAGTGGCTGCTCCCCGTGGAAATGTTAAACCAGCGGCCGGCCGGGGAAGGAGGAACACGGGGAGGGCAAAACCGGAGGCGAACGTGCCCGGCAGGCAAATAGGCGGTATTAATTAATTAAAGCGTTAATTAAAGGAAGGAGGATAATTGGCACAAGTTTGGACAGATCTCCAGCTCCGATATGGGTCTGCCTCTTTTAGAGTAACTTCACTATCGCCCTCCAAACTCCAACAACGTTTACCCGATAACGTAGCACGCGCTCGCATTACTTTCCGATATACTGCTTTCATAACCCGGGAGTTAGTTCCTATTCCAACTGTTCGGAATGAGCAAGATCCCGGGAAATTATCATATCCGAATCGTTTAACTTTTAAAAAATTCAATTCCAATGAACTGTTACTGTAAATAATCTAGATCTTTTAAAAAAGAAGATTTGAACAAAGGAAATATATAATACTTTGCCACATTTTCCTAACCACAAAAGCAATTAGAATCGGCTTTCTTCCAAATAAATGTAGTATAATTTTATTTAATACCTGATTACGCCGAAGACACAAGGAGGGTTCATGAGCTTAGGTTGTAGCTACGCTACGATTTTTTGAGTGGACGGCTAGACCGATTTTTAAGTTCAATGGTTTAAGAAGTGAGATTTCGTCATTGTATTATAACAATCTGAGCTAAAAATATTAGTAATGTAATATATTTTATTATATCAATAATATTCTCAATTTTTGTTAGTTTTGTACCATATGGTGTTTACAGACGTTGGTGATGTTATGTGTGACTGCCTATTCTTTAAAAAAATATATAAAATACAAGAAAGGTCTAACGGCGGACCGACCCCAATTTACAAATTAGACAAATATTCATTAAATTGGACAACTAGTTACTAAAATTGTATAAATTTAATTTACATGTTTCTATAGCTCAGGTTGTATTACTTTTTATCAACACAAAATAAACTGATCAAAACCACAGTTTGGATAAATTCTTTAAAAAAAAAGAAACAGTGAGTGTTTAAAAATACCATAGTTATAGAGACAAAAAGTAGTTTGGAAGAACTTCTTAAGTAAAAAGAGTACCCCCCTAGTTTTTAATAAAACATTTATTCTTTTATGACATATGATTTTTAGATAATAACTGTTAGTTGTTCGAAGATGGCGGTAACTGTTACTAAAATTGACTGTCGATACTTAAATAAAAAACTAACCGGATTCTTAAGAGTAAAACAGTAAAAAAAAGAAGTTCCTCCAAACTACTTTTTTTATTCTTTTTTTTTTTTTTACTATTTTACTCTTAAGAATCCGGTTAGTTTTTTATTTAAGTATCGACAGTCAATTTTAGTAACAGTTACCGCCATCTTCGAACAACTAACAGTTATTATCTAAAAATCATATGTCATAAAAGAATAAATGTTTTATTAAAAACTAGGGGGGTACTCTTTGTCTGTCTAAGCAAACCCCCAATTTACAAATTATACAACTGCTCATTTAATTGTACAATTAGTTACTCAAATTGTATTGATTTAATTTACATTTATTCTGTAGTACAGGTTGTATTATTTTTTATCCACGTAAAATAAACTGAACGAAACCAGAGTTTGGACAAATTCTTAATTTCTTTAAAAATCTATATTACACGTCACCTCATATTGCCAATTTTTATTATTATATAATCACAATTATTCTTATTGCCTATATGTAACCATAATACATATTAAACTAGTCCAGTTTCATATAAATCCGATGATAACTTGACAATATAGTATAAATAATATTATATATAATATAATAATTAATATATTGTATTCAAGGGAAAATGTCTAGATCGAAAAATAACTAAAATCAAACTACCACCTCCAGATGAAAATACCATTCCCCATACGGTTTTAATATTATATTTTGTATTAGTACAGTAAGAGGTAACAGGAGTTCAACAAATATGTAATTTAATTAACAGCTGTATCATTTGTAAAATACAAATAGGGCTGAGCTCCTGTTCTCTATTACTCCACCAATACTAAAATATGAAAGTCACTAATAACTTTTCTATATAGCAGAGAGATTTAAATTAAGAAAACAACAACTATGGGAATATTCCTTTCGAACCTAAGTCGAATTTCTTTGCATATCTACTTAAACATTTTGGTATATTTTTGAAGTTGACATCCACGAACACTTAAACTTGGTCCAGTTGTCGGGTGTCTTTCAATGAACATTGCGGTTCCGGGCAACTTCATAATGTCACATTCATCGGCACATGTCAATTTGCGAATGATCCTTGAGTTTCGTCCGAGAGCGGAGGGCATCCGACTATACCTAGTTTAAATATTTATAGATGTCATTTTACTAAACATCATGTTCATGTAGAAATGCAATACGTTTTCTTTGGGCTGAGTAAGAATATGTCATTATATTTTTTTTATTAAAATATTTTTTTTAAATATCGTCGACACCATATTTAAGTAACGTCTCTCAGGTTCACATTCGTTACTTTAGCACCGTGTCGACGATATATAACAAACATCCTGATTGGTTCAGGACACAGTTATGTACCTCGTGGTAAAGCAAAAACTGCTGTGTAACTTGTAGTTACATTACAAAATGTTATATTTCCCTAAATACATTAGAACTGTATAACAAACAGTTTTTTTTTCGAGATCGTATTATTTCTTTCATTTTTTTTTTATTAAATTGAAATTTTTTTTTTTGGTATGTAACTTTCATAGAAAAAGATCTCTGTGACTCGAAGTTAAAAGATACTCAGTTACATTCCCCAAACTTTAAGAGAGAAATTTTAACAGCTGTATTTTCCTAAATAAAAGTATACTTAGAGTTGTATTCAAATCATAGTATCGCTATCATAGTTATCTATATCTTTTGGTGAATTATAAAAAGTTAAACACTTTCGAAGAACAAATTAATGTTCCCCATTGAGCAATGCTATATTTACTTGAAACTAGAACTAATCTGCAATCCACAAAAGGGTAAGAATGAGTAATAGTTTCGGTAATATATTCATTTTTTTTTTTAATTTATCGTTAAATTAGATAGCACTGTAGCGAACAGGGTTTGAAATTGGTAATTAAAAAATAAACTTAAAAATCAAATCTGATCAAAATTTTCATTTGGAATTTTTAAAAATCATTTGATGATTTTAATTTTAATTTTAATGATTTTAATTTTTGATCATAAGTGATAGAAAATAATATCATGATTATTTTTGAACAAAATTTTTACAATTACCAATAATAATAATTTTTGAGTAATATTTTTTTTAAAAATCAGAAATAAAGTATTTATATATTAAAGTTGTTATTTTGATTAGTTTAGTATATTTTTGTTTAGTTTATATAAATTTACTTTTAGTATTATTATTTTCTGTTTATTTACTGTACATAAATAAGGTAGAGTGTGAATGAGCTACTCTAGTATCACTATTACAATTGTCCTTACATTTGACAGATTGTAATATTTCTCAATAAAAAATTGAAAATTGATTAATAAAAAAAAAATCAGAAATATAATTTTATTTATAATCTCTATGACCTATTTTGAGTCTGGAGTAGTAGGTGGAGAATATTGTTGTCAACTATTTAAGATGTTTATAAATCATTTTTGTAATCGATACTTATATTGGTCTTTCCGAGAAATTATTTACTTATCATAGTTGTATTTTTTGTAATATTTGAGAGGTTTTATTTTTTGCCAAGCAGTTTAATATTAAGGATTGGTCTGAAAACTTTCCAAACTATAGATAACATACCCTAAAAGTATGGCATATGAAATGGTCAGTTAGTAAGTCCCATTATTAAGAAAGTTTAGCGACATTAATGTTGTTTTGTTATATAACTTTATGGGCGATGTTTGCACTAATATAGATGACATCCGAGAGACGATAAGTAAAAACTTATACAGATATGTTACTCAAGTCTGATATTAGAATCAGAAAAGAGTTTAGTAAGCTCAAATTTATTCAGCCGTCTTTTCACTATTGTTGTTTGATACTTGAAAACAATATTATCTGGATCGGCCTTTTTGTTATCAAACATTCTCTAATAACGTGCTGATTTTGATTTTATATAAATAATGAATAATGAAGAATCCAGGTTTGTTTTTATACCCGTTTTCAACTTTTTAGCCCAGTAAAAATAGGCAAAAAAACAGGATCGGTATCAAGAAAATTTATAATCGGCAGTAAATGTGGGAATTAATTTCTCATTGAATGCAGAACAAACCATGAAAAGTCCCCTAAAATTCCATTCCCGCTTCCGTCCAAAGTGGAGGGTAAAAGATAACCACCTAGCAATTTCTGTATTATTTTATATTTTTCCTCATATCTCCGTCAAAAACAATCGTTGTTGAATTCCAAAAGTACTAATATAATCGGCAATGATGATTGTTTTAGATTACGTCGAAATTCCCCTGATAAAAAAAATGATAAACTACCTGTAAATTGATTTATTTGGCGTCGATAAAGCGAAAATTTCTTGATTTTAGTTTTGTCACCCTTCATAACATTGTAATTACTGACAAATGAGAAACCTGAAATTGAAAATTGAATTTTTCGTACATCCAACTCCCATTCAACTGGACTATTTCAATGACTTTGACATCGCTAGTTTTCAAAATGCAACCGATTACATTCTCTTACATCACAACCGAGGTGAATTCTCTTTCAGGGACACATTCTTTACATCATATAAAAATTTCAGCCGTCAGTTCTTCCGATAAATTAAACATCAACTTTCATCACTCAATTTAAATTTTCGCATAGAAACCAATGGCTTTCCATCGACAAACCGAAGTTTTAGCTCAGATGTGGTTATCTACAATTAAAAATGGTTACTAACTGTAAGTCCTTCAGTTAAATGAAACGGTGCCTAGCTCATGGTCTATGAAGTTCAATTAGTCCGCGATGGAATTCAGTTTTGAGATCGGGTCTTTTTATTAAAACATATCTTCACTATTTTTCAACAAATATTTAAACAACAATTTTTTTAGTATTCCTCTTATTTAGGACTACAAAAAATATGGGAAACATTATTTCTTATTTGTCAGTAATTACAAAGTTATGAGGTCTGACAGAACTAAAATCAAGAAATTTTCGCTTTATCGACGCCAAATAAATCAAATCACAGCTCCTTTATTTTTTTTATCAGGTGAACTTCGATAGAATCTAAAATAAGCATCATTGCCGATTATATTAGTACTTTTGGAATTCAACAACGATGGTTTTTTACGGAGATATGAGGAAAAACATAAAATAAGACAGACAGTTTTGGGCGGCCATCTTTGACCCCCCATTTTGGATGGGAGAGGACATGGGATTTTAGGCGATTTTTCGTGGTTCATTCTGCTTTCGATAATGAACTAATTCCCACATTTACAACCAAATATGAATTTTGTTAATACCAAATCCTAAATTTACTGCTCTATTTTGTCTTTATTTTATCACCCGCCTATGTCTTTCTAGTTACTTGATCGCCGTATAAATCTAAGTGCTCATAAAATTTATTTACTGTAGTAGTTATAAGGTTCACTGCTGCTCTTTGATTACTAAATTTAACAGCCTATTGTCGATCCTCTTGAAATTTAATATGAACTTCTATTGCAGTATTTATATGGCCTGTTAAAGGGGCTGATTACAGGAATGCGTTGCGTTGTTAAGCCGAACTATTTTCTCGTTGTTAGTGATAATATTATTTAATATTTCAAGTTTAATTTGAGTTAGTCTATAAAATACTTCTATAATAAGTTTGATGAATTATTATTTTCGCTGTATGGGTAGGTTCGAATTTTAATCTATATGAAAAAAAAGTATGTTGTTTACTGATTTAATTATACTTATTATTTTGCCTTCATTATATCAAAGTGTATTATTCTTAAGGCTGCTACACATAGATTGGGATATACCTCGTTCCATTACTGTATAATGCATTACATCAGTCACACACAGCCTAATAATTTGCAGCGACACCGACAAAGGGATATCGTATCCCTCTCCGGAACATATCGCGCTCTGTGTGTAGTAGCCTTTATTGGAAGGTATACTCTATATTGGGGCTTGTATAGCAGAGTGGTTAGCGTACTATACTTGTAAAGTAAAGATCATACGATCAAATCCCAATCCTATTTTCCATTGCGGTTGGTTCCCGCGGAAAGTTAGACCAATCCCCCTTAATGAGAGGAGGCCTACAAGTTGTTGTAACATACATACCTGTGAACAGAATAGGCAGGTAAAAAAAAAAATACTCCCTCCAAGTTCAAGTCTTGTTCTTCTTTAAAACAAATCGACAAAATGTAGAACAATGAAAACCGTAGTTGACAAATAAAACTTACTCCAGTAATAAACCAATTAAGTTTTATTTATTTATTAACCAGTAATAAAGTAATTGGAATAGTCTTATTCCAATGTAATGTTACAGAACAAAATTAAACCAAAAATAAAATAAACCAATATCTATGAAAATCCAATTTCTCAAAGTAATCTAGAACATATACACTGATAATGATTACTCAAGGGTTCAATTTTTATAGATGATTGCATATAGATAGATAGATACTTTATTTTATTTGTCTAAGGAAATTCCTGTACAAATAAATATAATGGTATAATTAACAATGTTAGATCTTGACTAATATAATATAATAACAGATTAGTAAACGATATATATATATATATATATATATATATATATATATATATATATATATATATACATAACAATTAGTAAAACATTTCTTATTTTATTTTATTTTGTTTATTATTTTTTTTTTTTTTAATATTCGAGAGATATAAGACAAGTGACAATATAAATAAGCATTAATATATGTTATATGATTAACTTTACCACTTAACAGTTCAATGAACAGCCCTGTATGAAATAATACAGTTGGTTTATTTTTTTCTTAGTGTCTATTTTCAGTATCTCCTCCACACTAGCATCTTCTCTGGATTCAGTGATAAATGCCTTCAAGTACTTATTTCTTGGCTCATTGAACTTGATACATTGGATCAGAAAATGAGTTACCGGGTCAGTTACAAGGCAGTTGCATGCACCACATAAATCACTGGATTTAATAGTCAAAGTAGCATCTTTTAAGTATATTTTCATAAATTCTTTACTTACTACTCTGAGACCACTAACGGCTCTTAATTTGTTTAAATTCAGAGCCCTGAACTGCAGATAATCCTCTGGTCTGGTAACATTGAAGGAGCAGATCTTTCTATATCTTGGGTTTGATTTAGAGTTTAACACTCTGTCGATGTCCTTGGATGAGTGATGGTTTCTTATTTTTTCCATGATTTCATCTTTGAACCTCATCAGACCTTGAGAGAAAACACAAGAAAACATCCCCTGACATCACAGTTGCGCCACAATCATCTTTACTTGGGTAACCCAGTTATAAGTTGGATCAGGTTTTCCAATGGATGAGTCTAGAGCTCTAAGCCTATTAAAGCATTGTCTAGGTAGTCTTTCGTCACTCATTAAGCTTAGCTTTGTCCAATAGTTGATCACTTTTTTCAACACTTCAACACATAATGGAGATCTCCCACTTTCAAGGCGAGCCACATAGTTCGGTGTATTTCTTGGCCAATGGAGCAATGATTTGATAAATCGAACTTGCGTCCTCTCCAAAACCTAGATGATTGCATATCAAATATTTAATTTACATAACACTACTTTTTGAAAACATTGGGGAAAAATGAAAATATAAATATATAAATGGTAGAGTAGTATTGACCTGCATAAGGAGAATAATATTACTTCTTCAAATAATTATCTAAATTACTACAGTATATACAAAATTCTTGATTAATAAAAAAAAAAATGAAATGGTCTTTACATAAGAAAAAAATACTAAATCATTAAAACGCTATTTGTACGGAATCTAGGAAACTTTCAAATATAATACAATTATGAGTGATAAATATTCAGGACGCAGTCTTTAAAAAAAAAAAATTAATTTTTTATTTGTACCAACGTTTCAACCCAAACATGTGGGTCATCTTCAGGGCGCGGTTTGAGCACTGAGGGTGTTAAAGTACTCAATTCTCAAACCACGCCCTGAAGATGACCCATATGTTTGGGTTGAAAGGTTGGCACAAATAAAAAAAAAATTTTTTTTTTAAAAAGACTGCGTCTTGAATATTTATCACTTATGATATGTAGACAGTCGACTAGCTTCCTTCAATAATTCATAATACAATTATATTATAGAAAGTATAATCATTATACAGCGTTACCCGCTTTAACATTCTCGAGTTTTAGCGGAACTTTATTTCGTGGCAGATCCACGGAATAAATTTCGACTTTCTTACTCTTGTTGTAATAATAATATTTTTTTCTTAAAGAACAGTATATATCATTCCTCCCACTCAAGAAGAGGTATAGAAATAAAAAGTTTCGGCGTTCATTGTTAGTAATTCAAAATTTCCTAAAAATCAAATTACGTAAAAGAACACTCTCCGCTTGAAATAAATCAAATTTAACGCAACGCAAACGCTCATAATATACAACTTTAAAGTAACTCAATATTTTGCATACATGGCTGAAAGAAATTCTAAGTTTTTATAAGTAGTTCAGGAAAGTAACGTTGAAAATAGTTGCATGATTCGGTGAATAAAAAAAAAATAACGCGTTATATTATTTATAACCTTAGATAGGAAAATAACATGTTCTGGTATGAATAAGGATAATCCTGGAAATTAATCCGAATCACGTAGGGGACGGTACGCGCTAGTGACCGGAAAACATATCCCTTATCAGTTTTAGATTCGGGACGTAAATCTCTGTTAAGTCTCCTCTCACATAACCTATTTGCTTAGATAAAGGGAATCTACATGGAATACTAAACCCCTTTTACTCCAATTCGAAATAATTGAATATACTTGTGACTTGGGTATTAATTAACTAACAATGTTTTGAATGGACACCATTTTTTCATTTCTGAATTGTATATTTACTATTTATATAATAGAGATTCATTTATTTTCATTTCATTTCATTTATTTTGGAGGTATATATATATATATATATATATATATTTTTTTTTTTTTTTTTATTCCCTATGTGGTAACCCCACACAAGGATCGTTCATTTGATTTTCCTTCATGCTTCATGCCTTAAAGACATACTACATGAATTACATTTGTTTACAATTGTTTCGTTTCTAAGCTTTCATGATATATATTTTTAGTTCTATATATATTATGTCTTTATTCTTTTATATATTATACAAATGACGCATTCATAACTAGGAATTATTTTAAAATTTCCTAACTGACTAAGGATGAAATCATGAATTTTATGATAATAAATCACACAAGAGAAACTAAAACTTTGCAGAAACAACTCGATTTTATATCTGGCAGGAAGCACTCTGTGATGATTTTTAACTTTTAATGTACTTGAAACCTTTTTCTTGTTTTTATATTTTATCAAGAAAACTTTTACCTATAATAAATATTCAAATCTGATTTAGATGTATTTTTTTTCCTTTTACATTCATCGAAAATAATCAGAACATACTAGTAATAGTAACATATTACTGTATGACTTGTTTCTTAACAAAACTAAATTTAATGGGAAGGCCAAAGATGTATTTATTACTAAATAGCTGTCTCTGATACTCAAATTACATTTAAAAAGTTGATGTTTACTTCAATCAAATATTAATAATTATAAACAATAAATTGTAATTCCTATAAATATTATGTTTATGTGCTACGTTCTCTTACCCTTCAATATTTCTAATTATTGCTCTTAGTTTCCCATAAATTTCTATGGGCTCTGTTTCTACAAGCTGCTCTTTATTGGCGTTAGTACTCTGATCTCAGGCCAGACCGCTCATCGTGCGGGTGATGGTTTGTGTATTGTTCTCGCAGCCATATATAAACTGCAATTTACACGTTTAATACATTAGTAATTAATTCATTAATATTAATGGCTATAAGTAATATACTCTCTTACTTATTATTGTTTTAAGTAATATGCTTGCTTTAAGTAAGATTTCGACCTGGAATAGATGATGAATATTCTCTTCCCTTCAACAGTAAGTGGTTGCTATAAATAATTAACATTTTTATTAAATAGTTTTTAATTAACTTAAATCTCTAATAAGAACTTCCAAATCTTTTTTTTTTTTTCATCTTCAGACCTCAAAAATAACTGCAATCTATGATTGAACAAACGTTCATAGACAATTTAGGCGATGTCCAAAGGGCTGGGTAGAAAAACATCTAAAACAGGATTTTAGATTATGCAGACATAGAAAGAAAAAATCTACAACCGCACTGCAAAAGCCTGTAAGGACAATTTTTCTATAAAATGAGGTTTTGTGGTTAATCTTGTTGTGGCGAATATTCTGAAATCAGAAAATGAAATCGTTGTTTCATTTATTTTTTGTGGCCTTTTGTAAAAATCTGTAAGTTAAAACCAGAAAATTGTGACGTAAAAAACTGTAAGTTACAGTCAGTGCCGGTCTTAGATATTCGGCGCCTCCGGGCTATGACGTCATCTCCCCCCTAAAAGAATAAATTTATTTCTTAAGCTGTTTTATATTATGTAATATTTGTATTTTATTCTATTCAACATTTCTCTAAAACAGTTGCTTTAATGATAGGCAAACGTTAATTATTTTAAGACTTTTTTTTAAATTTCTAATAAGTGGCAAGCGCCCCTAAAGACCGCCTGGCGCCCCCCCCCCTGACGTGCTTGAAGTCCTCTGCTTGCGCCCTGGGGCGATTGGCCCGGTAGCTCCACTCTAAAGGCGGCAATGGTTACATTGAAGGTTATAGGGATTACAGTGAAGGTGTAGTTACGAAAAAAAACGTAATAAAATGCTCAATGAAAGGTGGTCATGTAAATATAGAATGTATAAAGCGTTTTGTGCGTAGACCACAATAATGAACTTTATTAATATACTAAAATTATTTTTTCTCATACGATTCATATTATTTTTTTTAATTTCTAATAAGTAGCAGGCACTTCCATCCCGGTACCTCTTGGCAAATGCTCGGGTTTCCCTGCTCTGAGGCAGCACTGCTTACCATGGAACAAGAGGAAGTAAAGGAGAGAGTGTTAAGTGGGAATATAATATAGAACGGCTCTCGAAACCTTACGAAACTATATTATGAAGACTGACTTTGATATCCTGTCATGATTTGATCAATATTAACAAAGTGGTGGGTGTTACTACAATAAACTTGTTTGATTTTACCTAACTAATATCTGTTTTTACAAGTAATTAAAAAGCTATCTGTTAGAAGAAATGGTTTTAAAGGATTATTTGGCAGAAAAAGATCAAAAAGTTACATGGAGCATTACGCCTTTGTCTCAGACTTGCAAAATAAATTAAACCGAAGATATAATGCTCATAGAACAAAAATTAAGCATTTTTTTCTGAAAATTTTTAGTTTTTGTTCATCCAGGCTTTTGCAATGTGGCTGTAGAAATATTATTTAGAGGAATATGGTGTAAAGTATCGAAAGTATTATCTATAAAAACGTTTTATATGATATAACCATTTTGATTATTATCCGAAAATTAGTAAGTTATTCATCGATCACCTCTTTATAAGCAAAAAAGGATAATAATTATTTTTAAAAAATAAATAAAACATGACTTTTTTCTAATCAACATTATGTTATTTTTATTGTAAAATGCCTTATTTTATCTGTCAATAGTGCTTTAGTTAGTTTAAAGCAATTAATTTTTATTACCTACCTATTTTTTTTTTCTTTTAACAGTGAATAGAGATCCTCGTTGACCTATAATTTAACCTTCTGTTGATCCTGCGAAGTGATGAATAGACAAGTAGACGACCCTCCCCGCTATCAGGGCCATCAAGAAGATAAGCTCCGACAGATGATGGCAGATGATCGTGCTATCAGAGCAACAGTTGCCGAGGTGATAACAGCTGGGATTGTAGGAGCTAATTGTGGACCGTTAGGTTGGTCTCTAAGCTTAGCCTACTGCCAGGGGCCCCTTAGCTGTATTGTTGTCTACTGTCTACTCTAGGTGCTTACTGCTTAGTGCTTTGCCCATTAGTGTTCGCTTTAACTGCCCTTCGGTACAGCTAATATCCAATAGTAGGACCCATGGGAAGTGTGATCAGGTGATATTATTTAAACCCTCACTACCCTCTTGATTTTCAGCCAAGTATAAATCAATGGAATTTCATATAAGTTTAAATCGTAGGACTAATTTCGTTTCAATGAGTGAGAGTACCTCATGTTTTTGTCAAATTTTATTTTCGAAATTTTGCATCAATCTTGATATTTTGTTCAATGATGTATGATCTCTGATACTTTTGTGGAATTAATCATATTTATATTTTGATGAACACGTAAATACAATTAAATATCTCAACACCGGAATTTTTTTTTGCACTTTCATTTATTTATCCGAACCTGTCAATTACAACTATCGACAATCAGCAGATGTGTGGGCATAGTAATGTGAAAAAAAAATAATAGTATCCTTTCCATGGCTTTTATTTACTAAAACATTATTTTAGTAGATCTCTCATCCAGTCTCTTTTCAGTCGTCTTCTGGAGTTCTCGGGCATACTAGTTGTGGCCATTTCTTTTACCAGCTGGTTGGAGTGCCCATTTTACATATCATCAAATCGTTTGTAGTACGTTTGTATGTGTTCATTGACTGTCGGAACATCTAGTGTAAAGTGTGGTTGTTTACGTACCATGGTGCTTGAGTGATTAGTCGTAGTATTTAGACTGAAGAATTTGAAGTTTTTTATGTGTGTTGGTTTTGCAATTCCGTATATTTGTAGTCCGGGAGTCCAAAGAGGTTTTAATAGATATGTGTAACTACTTAGTTTCTGTCTTTCTTTGAATTTGGAATGTTTTCTTACCAGTGAATGTAACAATTTTAGTCTTAGGTTTAATGTGATTCGCTTTTTCTTCACATGTGGACCCCATGTCATTCTCCTATCGAACGTAAGGCCTAGAACACCAAATTTTAGTTGTGAAATATCGTGTTCAAACTTGGAGAATGTGAAAGTAGCGTAGGCTGGTACAAAAATAAAATAAAAATAGTGAATAATCTGAGATTGTGAATAACCGATCACAAATTCATCTCAACGAAAAATTCCTCTTGATGCAGAAAAACATATTTTTTTTTTTTGTTCCAAGACTTCCACTGAAGTCGTGTACTTTCCATTTGATATATTATCAAAATGGGTATTGAAGGTAAGAATATAATTTTGTTAGAAGTATATTCTCTATCTTATATGAATCTGTCAGTTTTATTGTATTTATCACATTTGCTGCATTTTCTGCATAATATGTAATAGGTTCTCGATGGAGTTGCGTTTAGAGGATTTGTCATTTTTATTAAATTTAATTAGCATCAACCGGCGATTCGGAAGATGATAGTTAATTCTTAATATTTAATGTATATTTCTTTTTCTGTTCAGCAGTACAGATATCTGTAATGGTATTCGCCAATATAGTATTTTGTCCACCTATCTACTTCCTGGAATTTTGTATTTTCTGCTCCTCCTGAACTCATTTTTGAAATCATGTCAGCTCTTTCATTCCCATACAGACCGACATGACATGGAACCCAATAAATCTTTATTTTGTTATTGTTTGGATGAAAGGTCTACTATATTATGATGTTGGGTATGATGAGAAACGTTGTCGATGGGTGCTTTTAGTGAACTAACTATATACGGAATCTGTGAAGATTATGATTTTTGAATTTTCTGTTCTGTAATTTTGTACAGTTGACTAAATAAATTTTGAGGGAGGTTTATTGTTTTTAGTTAAAGCTATATAACAAAAATTCCTATTTTTTTTTTAAATCTCCTTGTTAACTGTTAAATAAACACTTTTAAATATTAAATTATACTATGGAAAATATTTCTAGAATTCAATAAGATTGAACGAAGAAATTATGATATCCACAACTCACACTCCGACCAGTACAGTCTAGATAGACCTACAGTAAACTAGCTATTTCCAGCACTGAAATTTGTGAGAAAACATACATAATTAACCATCACGCAGATTCCAACGCCATCAACCAAATTCAAACTACTTCAACTTGATCTTAAACAATTAAACAGACTTATCATTTAACAAGAACAACGCAAACTTTTGTATATCTAATTCAACACAATTTTAATAAATAAAATTGAAAAGACAGTAACCTGACAGGACGACCGACTTCCTAAAGAAGTTAAGGAAACAAGCCTCTTTAAAAAGTAATTAAATTTCCTAAGTAAATTACCTGACTTGTCCTCATAAAACTGACTTTTATTCCAGTTTGTTAAAATGGAAATTAACTTTAAATTTTT
The DNA here is from genome assembly GCA_928085145.1 of Nezara viridula. Lineage (NCBI taxonomy): Eukaryota > Metazoa > Arthropoda > Insecta > Hemiptera > Pentatomidae > Nezara > Nezara viridula. Next base: position 82,887,612 of record OV725080.1, on the reverse strand, counting down.
AATTCCCTGATTTATTTCTTGATGTATGTTTATAACTGAACAGAATTTCTTCTTTACGGGATTGCTTGAACATGCATGAGGAATTTGATATAGATTTTAAATAACTTTTGTCATTAATATAAAAATTTTGATCTGTTTATGACATTAACTTAAAAAATAATTTATGATATTACTAAATTATTTTTGGCCTTGTTTGGTGCTAATGAGAAGGTATAGAAGTGCTACATGTATTCACTGAATATAGACCTATTTTATCATTCCCAAGAGACTCATTACAGAATTGACAAATTCTACCTTTGGGCTATGCAAATCATGGTTCACTGCAACCTTTGGTTCGGTTAACCTCTAACTTTCCTCCAAGGTTATCTGAGCTCTTACAAGTTAAGGATGTCTTTAAAGACACCACATCAAACGGTAATACAGCTTCTAATTCTGAACTGACGATCGATAACTCTCAACGTCGTTAAGAGTTAATCCAAAATTGAAGCTGAGACGTAACGGAATATACATTACAGTATTGAGTAAAATAAAAAAAGTGTGACAATAGTTTTCTCGTTTTTACCAAGATCCTTATCGTGGATTTTAAAACAGACACTTTATATATTATTTGGTTAAGCAAAGAACTTATCATTCAAGTTAAATGTAGACCATAAATCTTCGCCGTTTGGCGTGATCTCCACCCCCAACATGTCAAAATGAAACTGATTTCATTGAATTTTCATACAAAGTCAACAGCAAGTGACGTTAACATTGAATTTGCAATTTCATGATAAATCTATTCATTTTTTAAATCGTTTGAAGTGAGATGGGACATGGGACATCCCTTGATCATTTGGGACATGGGACAAACTGATGATTAAGATCGAATAAAAAAAACCCCCCTGTTCGAAATTATTTCCTTGAGCACTAAGGCAGGCTCGTCATATTTCTTTAATAGCAGCAGTGATAGGACGGAACTGGATATGTGTTATTGCATCATAAGATTCAATTATCCTTCTTCTTAAGGAATTACGAAGGTCATAGACCAGATTTGCATATACTTTTTGTTTAATGTCACCCCAAACAAAAAAATCCAGTGGTGTCAGGTCTGAAGTGCGTGCATACCAAGCCACAGGTTCTGCATGGCCAATTCATTGATTGGGATATGGGATATGATTGAGCAAGTCCTCAGGCTGGTTATCTTTCATCAACAGCAGCAGTGGCAGAACGGCACTGGCTATGTGTTATTGGATCACAAGATATAATTATTATACTTCGTAAGGAATTAAAGCCATTGAACGTGCTTGCTCAATCATATCCCATATTCCAATCTATGGATTGGCCTGTACGCTCTCCAGACCTGACCCCATGTCTGAAATGGTCTAGATTTCGCCACTACATTTCACTTCAAATGCCTTAAAAAATGAATAGATTGATCATGAAATTACAAATTGAAAATCAACGTCTCTTGCTGTTGATTTTGTAAGACAATTCAATGAAATCATTTGACATAAAATTATTAACTCCAATAACAATAATTATGGCTAGAAGTGGAGAAGAAAGAGGAGTGACTAAATTGACGGATGCTTCCTTAGAAGACTGAGTGCATTAAATAAAGAAGATACAGCAAGTAGATTGAAAAAGGAAAGAAGTTAGGGAATTAGGGAGAGAAGTTACAGCATAACTTAGGGTTGGACACTGTCAGTTTACACATAGGCTACCTTGCAAGAGAAGAACTCATATGCGAAAGATGCAACAATATAACTCAATCAGTGGAATGCATAAGGGACGAATATTCCCAATATGAAAAAAAAAAAAAAAAAAAAAAAAGAGCTGTCAGAATATATTTGGGAATTTTTGCAGGATAATGAAGATCGAGTCTTTGTTTAAATTTCTGAAGGTCACAAAGTATGATAACATATGATAAAATGATGTCAAACGCCGATGATCCTCTAGGGAAGAGCCAGGAAAGAATGAAAAAAAAATATATATGTACAATCATTAACAGATCCTTTGGAATAGGCTAGTTTCAAATTTATTTAATTTGATCAATTCACCATTTCACCTTTATCACAGAAATATGTTTTTCGAATTTATTAAATGATCCAAATGAGGTCCTTATAAACGCTATTAGAGACTTATTATTATTGTTAATCATAATTTAATTTGTTAATGGTGACAAGTGGATACGGAGCGTCTGCTGGAATTGAGCGGATAAGTTATGGGCGATCTTAGACTCCTCGGATTTGTGTCATTAATAAAGGGAAATTAGTTGGTAACATATGCGGGCGTCCTGATTTATAGACCAGGGCCCTTTTTAGTGCTGAGCGGTTTATCACAAGTCTCCTAATAAATCTTTACCAGGTTTTATTGCTTAGTTAACTCATATTGTCTTCTCTCAGCCTATGTCTTTATTCACTGATTTAAACAATTTTGTAGCCCCTCCTCAACCTGATTTATGAATTTCATGAAAAATGATGAAGAAGTGTTCTGCTTATTGTTTTCAACATATACATTTTAAACCCATTAACAAATCTCTTGAGGAAAAGATTTAATTTTTGTTTTTAATAAGACCTCTAAGGTTTCTACAACGCTAAAAGTAAACGTTGCTAATATCTCATATTCAAGATATAATTCTTTTATGCCTCATTACACGTTTTTCTAGTTTAATTTTTTTATTATTCCTCCGTCTGCCGGTGTTCCTCTAGGTAATATTCACGGTCCGATTCTCTATGCAGTTTTTTTCAGCTGGCGTTACAACCCATCTTATCTTACACATCTTATACCATCGTCACCACATATGCCGGTTGTACTTGTTCATCACTAAGCATTTAATTTCATTTCAAATTGTTCAATCGCATATGACAAATCTTGAAAAATGGTCTCAAAACGGGAGATTTAAAATAAACTCCAATAAATTCTTTCGAAATACCTTTCATTACGTTGTATTAAAAGGTGTATTAAAAGAAGATGACCTTCCAATATAGAAGATATTGGAATAAATGAGATGTACCAATATACCAATGTATAGCTTTTCTACTAGATTTTTTATGTCATTACATCAGATTTACTTGCTGTGTTTTTATTTTTAATACAGTAGTGAATTTTGATAAATAAAAAAAAAATTCAAATGTATAGTAAACACCTTTACTTCGTCTTATTAAATATCTTGTCTGTAGTACTGCCATTCAACTATTGAGGATTGAGACAGATTTATTATTTTCATTGGCTTATATATATAAATATATATATTCAGCTAACTATAGATACATTAAAATAATATTTTTAAAATTTCATTGATTATTTAAGTAACTTCATTTTTTAGTGTAATGAGGAAAATTACATTATACTGTATTTCATTATAACATTTTATCAGCTTTGAAAAATGCTAATAACGCCAAAATCATGCATTATGTTTCTCCAGAATCTCTTTAAATGTGACTACATATCATTCCTCAATTATTCGCACCGAATAAAATGAAGAAACATTTTAAGAATGAATTTTGTTGTTACCTATATCACACGATTTAGATTAAACTCGTTGCATCAATGTACAATCAAGTTGTACTTAACTTTAAACGAGTTTTACCGTAATTGATAAATATACTAATAGGGGTTAAATGAAAATTTTTCGAAATGTCATTCCCTAAAGAATGTTTAAATTTTATTAATTTAAAATAATATATCATTTTACATTTTAACTATCACTAGAAAATCTTATTTTTTTTAACTTTCTTTTTTTTACCCACACCTGTATAGATAATTAGTGAGTCTGCTGTCGGTAAAATGATAACAGTGGCTTGATCGGCGTGAGGGAAAGAAGTGGACAGCGGTATCTCTTCTTTACTTGAATGTATATTTTTAGGTGAGGAAATACCCCATCCAGCTTCTTTTGAGCCTCCTAAGGGTGCTGGTATGTTAATCGTGGTCATGCATTGTATCAGTGTGTTAGTATGTACATGTAAGCTAACTGTTGGCATGTTCAGATCATTATGTAAAGTAATTTTTGTGACGTACCATGGAGCTTTAGTAATAGTCCTAAAAGTTTTTGACTGAGGGTTTGTAGTTTTGGTATATGGGTCAATTTGGCTGTTCCGTATATTCGAGAAGCGTAGATCCATAAAGGCTTTAGTGGATAAATTTAGATGTTCAGTTTTTATTTTAATTTTGAAAATCCTGAAAGGAGTGAGTATAAATAGGCGTAGTCTGAGGTTTAACGTTTCTCTTTTTTTTGTTGATATGTGGTCCCCATGTCGAATTTCAATCCAAGGTATTGTATTTTATCTGTTTGCGGAATTTCAGCATTGTCAAGATAAATAGGAGAGCATGATTCACGTCTTGGAGTAAAAGTAATGTGCAGTGATATAATGTTTAATATAAACATGTTTATATGTTTAAATATAAAATATGATCGAATTTATCAATCGATTACACGTGAAATAAGGACCAGCCATAAAAAGAGACTGAGAAGTTAAAACACCGATGTTTTCTGCTCTCTCTACCGGGCTTTCCTGTTGTTAAATTTTTCATATATTTCACTTAAATACAGCGGAACTCATCTCCTCACCAAGAGTGATGGTGCATACCCTTCTCCTCAAAGAAAGCTTAATCCTCAAAAGTCGGATTTTATACTCTCTTCTTAAAAACGCAGCAAATGAAAATAAAATTATAAAATATTGAATATTCCCTCCCCCTCATAAATTTATGCAACTCGAATTATAATATTGTTATCCATACCTACTGTATAATATTAACGTTGCAAAAAAGATTTTGGGTTGTGTTGTGCGTCATAACGCCGTATGATCCAATAAGGTAGGAATTGCCCTGTTTACCCGCTCATCGCTCAGTTGAACAGGGAGGCTCCAAGCACTAGTTGTGCTGGCTGATATCTCATGCATACTGATTACCTCTAAATGGAAAATGCGTTTGTTCTCCTATGACTTGCTCTGGAAGTTGAGAGTAAAATCATACGGTCCGTTTCATATTTCCTACAACATTTTATCACAACTGAGTTGTTTAGACCTAACAGTTGGTTGTTACTTCCAGTTGAGTTCTAGAAACTTTACAACCGTATTATTCCCAGGTATGAATAACTTCATTTTAATTTGTCGTAATGACTAGGCGTGGAACTTTTCATAATTGAATTTTCAAGGTAAAATTTTCTTCTCAAATCAGATAGGATCAGTGTATCCAATAGGCAGTTATTATTAAATAATATTATCGGAGTAAGAAGGACATGTATCCATTCTGCTTCAGTGTTTTTTTTAGCCTCATAGCTCTTAGCTTAACTAGGTTCAGGGGTCAATTTCATTCAGTTAGTATTACAAATAACCAGCCAGTGTGAAAGATACTCTCAATGTGTGGCGCCTTATTTACCTTCAGTTGTAAAAAATAGTGAAAAGAAAATTGTTGTTTCTCTGGAAAATATTATCTCTTTATTGACTTTTAAAATACGTTGACAATCAGAAAATATACCGGAAATAATGATATGTCAGGCAGGTGCCCATCCCCCCGAAGGTCGATGGCACAAGAACCTACTCTCCCTCTCCTTCCCTCAAGATATTTCATTAGTCACCTTTTCTTAAAACAAAGCAAGCTAAGGTAAAATTAGAAAAATCGTAGATCATATAAAATTACCCTTGCTGCGGTCTGCTCCATGTTTTCTTCTTGTCCCTTAGTTCGAAAATTCATAACCCCGTCGAAATTTGCTCTCCTCAAAAATTCAAATAACCTATCAAAATATGCCCCCCTCAAAACTTTTTATGGCGCTACTTGCACCATGAAATCCCCGTCTGGGCACTTCTGATGTCAGAGATGTCAGGGAAAGGACAGTTCCCAGTAGCTCTTATTCCCTGACCTGACTCAATTAATTTGTTTGTTTAAAAAAGGGGGTCTCTCATGAAGCGGCTTTTTAAATTTCATCATATTAATGTCAGTATGTCTGCTGTAATTTCATATTGAAGTATGTTCGTTTAAATTTGTATTAAAGCGTAGGTAAAGTGTCGTTATGAGTTGACCAACTGTTGGCAGGTGGAATTCAGTATGAATTTAATTAATCACGTACCAAGATGCTTTTGTTATGAATCTTAATAATTTTGGTTGGAAGGTTTGAGGTTTTTGTAACTGTGTCTTCTTCGTAGGTTATCTGCGATGAATATTTTCATTTGGATTTAAGTAGGCGTGTATTCAGTTTCCTTTTCAGTTTCTGTATTGTAAATTTAAAAAAAAAATGAAGTTGGAGTCATTTGTGAATAGCCTTATTTTTATTTTAATATGCGGACCCAATTCACCATTCTATCGAACTTAAGTTCAAGTATAGTCTGAGGAATTTGGTAGTTGTCAATACGAACTAATGAGCAAGTAGTTTTTCGAAGAGATTTAGAGAGTTGTAAATTTTCAGTTATATTAATATATATTAGACGTCTACGAATATTTAAAAATTGGTGTAACAGTCGTGTGCACAAAAAACATTTATAGGATCTCATTGATAACTTAAAGCCATAAAACTTAAATTTCTATAAAGGTATTTGCTCAAAAACAAAATTACATACCTTTCAACGGCTAAATTAAACATATTTCATCTCATTTTTTTTAAAGCTGAACTTGTTTCAAAACACTCACGAGACCTCTGAATAATTTGAGGTACCAAACTTAAAAATCGGTCATATTCCAGCCATACTCAGTGTATACATATGAGATAAAAAAAAAAAATAAACAATATGCATATTATAAAACAAATTATATATTAAACAGTACTTTGAAGTTAAATAATCTTAGAAGCATTAACATTAGTGCATTAACACGAGGTTGATGTAGGCATAATCTATAATCATTCTTCTATTTAAAAAACAATTTAATCTTTTTCTTTTAAATTTCTTTATTGAGTTATATTACGTTCTATCACAAAATAGGACATTATTAACACTGATTCAAATCATTCATACCGTATTAAAGTTTTTAAGTAGCATAAATTGCAAGAAATGTTTTGAATTTCTTTAATGATGATATTTACAACAGTATCACAAATAAAAATACATGCAGTTAATGTGAACAAAAGAATATATTAACATGAAACCACTTGTTGAGAAACTACTCACTGGTAGCACTCTAAAAATGTATTTACAAAAGGAGATCACGAGGCCATCACCTTTCAGACGCCTCGGAGGGTTGTCAGGGATCGAAGAAGAAGCGAGGTTAGAAACGAGAGGGTTTGGATGGTTCTGAAGTTTGTTATGGAAGGATAGGTATCTGGATTGGGCCAGGTCAGAAACATAAGGAACATTAAGGTCGTTATGGATGATTTTATTTGTGATAAAGTAAGGAGCAGTGATTATTTTACGAAGGATTTTGGATTGTAAGGATTGGATACGAGAGGAATTTGATGGTTTAGTGGAGCCCCCATAGCTCAACTCCGTAAGTCCAAATAGGTCTTAGTATAGTCATGTATATTAGTCTTTTAATTAAAATGGAGTTTAGAGCGTTTGGTAAAACTAAATATAAGAAATGTTACACGAATATATCGTCGGCTTATTGCTTAGTACAGTAGCCGTGTAAGAAACTAAGTACGTTTTTAATGAAGCTAAACTTTTAGGTATGTTTTCATACATTTCAATATTTTTATCAATGCAGAAACTTAGAAAGTAAATCAAAATGCCGCAAGCATTAATGTAAATCAAAAATAGTCACGTTAAGCGCACGGGATTCTCATTTCAAAATGAGAAAATTCGTTAAAGAACTTAGTTATTTGATTTTATGAAATATTTTATGAAGGATTTTGGATTGTAGGGATTGGATACGAGAGAAATTCGATGGCTTAGTGGAGCCCCAGCTCAACTCCGTAAGTCCAAATAGGTCTTATTCTAGTCATGTATATGAGTCTTTTGTAAGCAAGAAAATTTAAATTGAGCATCTGTGCAATACCTGGTTGTTTTATATTTCCTAGTATTTAGTACTAAATTGAAAATGCTATATTAAATGGTTTATCATTCACGAAAAATGTTATTGTCAAATCTGTTACCTATTGAATTTTTATTCGACCGTGGGTGTAGAGTGATAGTTTTATAAAATATTTCCTGAGTTGGTCACTCTGCTTAGGCTTGCTAACATTGGGGTGATAAATATTATCCTAAGGAATTTGTTTATTTAACGATATTCCGGTAGCCTTTCCTAGTAAAATATCGGTAGGTATAAAAAAGGATTGACTTGTCCGAACAGAGGAAATTTGTTTTGAATGTTTTATGTATGTAGCCTTTGTGGGGGCTGCGGTGGACGGCGGCTAATGGAAGTGATGGAGCCGGGTGAGAAATGACGCTAGCCTCACCGACAGGTGCCCAGAATATTCAGCTGATTTGTAGCCTCTCTTCGTGCCCTAGGCCTCATGCCTCAGGGGCGTTAACACCTCCCTTAGTTCGCCGTAATGACTCTACTCCATTTAGGCAGATATTGTTAGGGTTGCAACGATATGTAATAATTTCTCAACGCAGCCATTCAATTGACATTGCTACATGGAAAAATTACTAGAATGTCATATTTTCATATATGGCGGTGAAATCTTGGTAGCTAATGAAAAAAAAAAAAAAAGATTTCCTCTTCCTTCATTGACGTTATGAGCCTGCCCAACAAGTCTTTCCTATTCTGTCTTCTGCCAGGTAGTTAACCTCAGCTTTTGGAAGTAATCCGGATCTGAATCTGGAATTATATAAACTGCCTTCTGACCGTTGTTGTATTATCCATGCTGTGGTCATGGCCCTGCCAATTATGACACTGAAGATTTACAAACATAAATGCTGCCGGTTCATGATAAAGCTGGTATATATATTTGTTCGTCCTTAATTTCCATTTCCCTGACTTTTGCACTGGTCCAAAGATACGCCTGAGGGCTTTGTCTCACATCCATACACACAAGTCTAATAAGCGTTCTGTGCAACCTAATTTTAATGTTCATGCTCGGTATGATTCTTCTGAATATATAATGCCAAAGTATGCTTTATTCCTTGAAATTAATCTTGCTCTTATCTCCTCATCTTCATTTGTTTCTTTATTGATGATGGATCTAAGGTAGCTGAAATTGTTCCCCAATTCTAAGGTTTAGTCGCTGATTGCCTAGTTTCTTCATCAAACCTAATAAACTTGTTCTTTAAGCTAGCCAGAGATCTTCCAATGACCATCACATTGTTAACCTATTCATATGCCAATATCTGTGTCATCTTGGTGTAGGATGTTCCCCTCATGGCTCTACTTCTTCCTCTTCTTCAGCGTTCTTCCTTATACGGCTAGGTCAGGAACTAAAATGCAGAATTCGGTCTACTTCAGCTAGCTTCACAATAGCCGGTAGGACAATATTAAATGAAATGGAAGCTAATGAGTCTCCTTGCCTTTGTCTATTCTTTAATTCAAAGATCTAGTCGGAGTGTCTATGAGGCATTCTTTGCGTACCAGCTAGTCAGCCTGATGAATAATATATATTCAAGAGATCAAAAAAAATAATGCTGATTAAACTAAGATTGTGTAAACTTTTCTTTTCAAAAATAGGAAAAAGTACCTTAAACTATCTAATTGATGATTCTTGATTATAAAATGATCCGTAATTATAAGATGATTCGTACGTAAAAAATCATACAGTGTCACACACACGCTCGCAATCCTGCACATCAGTATTAGATTAAAACTTATTTTTATTTGTGAAAGTATTGTTCTTCCTTCTCTTTTCTGCTATGCCCCATAACTATCTGACTTATCAGGTATTTTAGAAATTGTCAAAAATAAGTTATACGAAAAAGGAGAGCCACATAATTTAAATAACTAGTTGAATTCACCTAAAATCATTAACAGAAGGAAGATAAAATTTTGTAATTAATTGAAATACCTAAAAAATATACAATTTGATTGTCTTCATTTCCGTATATTCCTTTGGGATGGCCAAATAAAGTTTTAAGATTAGATTAACATCAATCTGATTAATATATTCAACATATGGAAAAGATTAAAACAAAGAATTTAATCAAAAAACTTTGAATTGTATGTACAGCAAAAAACTAGAACAAGATATTGTAGTTCATTCTAATTTACGGGAAAAAATAATAGATATTTAGATAACTCCAACTTTTTTTTTTTTGAAAATGGTTCAAAATTCTGATTTATTGCAAAAATATTAAAGAAATGACCTATATAAACGTCTATTTAGACATAGAATTCAGTCTCGAAACTCCACAAAATTATCTGATGTTTCTCGTTACCAATTCAAAATTCGAGAAAAATCCTTAATGTTTCTGTTTCATCATGCAAATAAAATTATCTATGATAACTTTTATATTTCGTACGTTGTAGAAACCTGAAAAAGATATAATTCCAAACTCCTTACCTATACTAATTAACCCTTAGCTATTTATCTATATGTGTATATTATAGTTATAGTAACAATACTGTTTTTTGGCATAAATATTTTATATTTTTTTCTTTACACGTGCTTATATTTAGTAGCTAAAGTACAAGCACTATAAATAAAAAATATAACTTCTTTAGTTTGGTTAAATATTCTATTTAACCAATATATAGATCACACATAAAAACAAATAAGTAATAATGAAATAAAAAGTACTTTCCTATATTTACTTATTTTTTTAGGGAGGAGTTTTAACCCAAAAGCCCCCCTTAAATCCGCTAGAGTTGACCAGCTCGCTTAGATTATATGACTGCAATGGAGTCCAGATCGGCTGAACTGCTTGCTATGGTGTTTTGTCATGGATTATTTATTGTTTCCCCAATAGTTCTATCTATTTCCATAGACGACATTCACTATTTATGCTACAGTTATATAGATGATATATAGCGAATGCATATAATTTGTAATAAAAAACTAACTGACTTGTAAGTGATATCAAAGTTACTCCTGAGCACTTAGAAACCATACTTAAAATCCAGTAGATATTCTTAAACTCTGAATTTGTTTCGCTATTATTTATTATTAATTTATATAGGATTCCTTAATATTTTTTTTTCTAAAATGTAGTACCCTATGTTAGTCTCCTAATCTAATTGTACTAAGACTAATTTGAAGAAAAGTTCATATTCTCTTATTAAATAATTCAATAGTAATCCGCTATTTTGTAAGGTACGATTTTGCTGTAGGTTAAAACTTCCATCCATATTTTCTTTCCAAGAATACTATACTGCTTTTTCACGAGGAGTTCAAAGAATAGGCCCCTGATTGAGCACACAGTAGTTCAAATCCCAGGTAAATCGGCTTTATCGGAATGTAATGTACGTCCCTTGAATAACCAAGCTGAATTTTTATCTTTTTCCAATAGCAGGACTTTAACCTCCAATGCTGAGTGGAAGAGTTGAACACTAACGTCGCACGTCATGGCTGATTTAAAATCAGGCGGGGCAAAAGTCTAAAAATATAGTTCAAAATTTCTATGAAAAACGTGTTTGTACTATTAGGTAAGATGTTGATTAACGTAAAACACATACATAATCCGAGGACAATGCCAATTGAGCACTTTGGAAAACAGAAGGACTCCGGGTGACCATTAATGGTCTGCAGGACTGTGAGGTTCTGCAGGAAGCTGTTGAGTCAAATCCGTCCAAAAGTTCTCGCGAACTTGCCAGGGAGTGTGGTATATCGGAAGATATTGTTAGTCGCCATCAACTGTCTATGCGGAAGGTGAAAATGAGCAGTAGACTGGCCCCTCACGAACTTAATCCTCAGCAATCAGCACATACTTCCCGTCGAACCAAAGAAAATTTTAAACAACTTCAGGGGTTTAAAATAGCCTAGATAGTAAGAGTCAGAACGACTTGACCTTATTTTCAAAGTATAAATGAATTGAAAAGTTATTAATAGGGTGTATTAAAAAAAAAATTACCGTTTTTCAACCAGATATTTGTATTATTATTTCTTTGATATAAAGTACAAGTAATACTCAAAGTATAGTCCATTGTTATCTACCATCATTAGCTATCTGCTAGCCAATTGCTCGATCCCGCGCTGATACCATTCTTTGGGATGGCTGTCAAAGAATTCTTTGATCATAATTTCAACTTCCTCAAAACAATCAAGTTTTTCCCTTGAAGAAAATGGGCCATGGATCTAAATATGTAGTAAACCGATGGTGCGATGTCTGGACTATATGTTGGATGAGGCAGGAGTTCTTTACTCAAATGTCAAATCAGCAAATAACTGAAACTTAATGGCTCGTTCTCGCCCGTTTAAAATCAGCGATAATAATATGGTTACAGGAGGAAAAACTCTTGTTTTCGGAAAAGGAATTAACTTGTTAACTTTTGTGGAGAAAATAAATGTATAGCCTTTTATTTTATATTTAACTTGGGCACTTCGGATAATATACCAAAAGCTGTTTGATTATTTTAATAATAATTATTTATTATTAATTATTATTATGGCTTCTTTACTCTCAAAATTGTACTTCAATAACCTTAGTAATTCGAGAATTGCAAACCAAGGCTTTTCTGCACCAAAAACATAGGTTTTAAATGAGTAAAAGAATGGATTAGTGTAAGCTGAGGAGTACCTGTGCTGAACTATTTAACTGATAGGATATTTTCCTGCTTGGCAACTAATCGCTTATTAAGTAAATTGTTACTTAAACAGTCGTGTTATATATGAAGATTCACTAATTGAGTGGGTTGAATTTTATATGATAAATATTAAACCTCAATAATGTTATATTGTATATACGAGTAAACATGTTTCACAATATACAGTTAATTCTTCTTAAACAAGATAACAAAAAAATCCAGTGGTGTCTGTTCTGGAGAGCGTGCAGGCCAAGCCACTGGTCCTGCACGGCCAATCCATTGATTGGGATAATTAACATTTAGCCATTGTCGACGATCTCTTCCGTAATATGCAGGACAACCATCTAATTGAAGCCACATGTTCTTTCTCAGTTGTAGTGGAATATTCCAGATTTTATTTATTTCATGTAACTTAAATAATTCATAACAACGAAAATCTTCTAATATCTCCTAAACAAAGCGTTTGCGGAAATACCTTCATGGGAATTGTTTTCTTGTTTTAAGATACTTAGTTTATTTTTGCAGTTTGGCCATTTAACTCTGAAACACTCTGTATATTTGATCAGCAGTGGGTCGACATTAGGATAAGACCTATCTGTTACACACCCAGCTTCAATGTAGTAGTATTGTAAAAGTGCTCGATCAGAAAGTTCTAAGGCTAAGTTATACCTTACTTTTTTTCACTATAAATATGTTTCGCCTACACCACTTCTTCGTCGAATAGATTATGGATAAAGATAGAACGTAAGTTCTCACTGGTTATAAATATGAATAAATCCATTGTATTCACTCGCGCCTTTAATATGCCTTGACACACAATTAATGAATGAAAGTCATTATAATTTTATAGATTTGGATATAGTTTATTAGATTAATGCCGAGGAATACAATTAATTTAGCCTGTATATCGATCAGATTAATTGAATTGTTACTCTTGATGCAACAATAAACAGTCATTAGGAAACAATTACGATTCAACAGGTTCTATATTCAATAACCAACCTATATTCAGTGACAAGAATGGTTTATTAGGCACTTCAACGACCTTTATCTTAGCCGCTATTAATCGTCGTAACTTACCTTACAAACTATTTTTTAACGTGGAATCTTTTGAAAAACGTCATTAAAGATTTTTTTCTACTAGTACGAATAATTTGTTAGACAAACATTTCACAATTGAGGCGTAATGAATTTATTGTAAAGTTGTGCAAAGTCTTATTAAACTTTTAAGGATGATTAAATTAATTGATTTTAGGATAAAGCTAGTAAACAGGACAATTTCTTCCTGTCGAAACATTAACCTAAATATTAACTAAACTAGTCCCTAACACATTTATCACCCTAAAGAAATTATGTCATGAATGCCTGGTGGCGCCATTCTTATTCCCATAAAAAATTAATTTAAATCTCTTTTACATTCTTTATATACACAAAAGGGAATAAAAAATATATATATGTGTATTTATAAATAAATTATATATAAATTCAACCCATGCAATTGGTGAACCTTCATACTCTACCGAGACTGTTAAGGTAACAATTTACTTAACAAGTGATTTGGGTTAATTAATAAGTTCCGACTTTTATTTGGAAACCAAGATAAGTATTGATTTCCATGTAAAAACATCAGATGTTAAATTTTCTTTTTTTATGAACGAACATAAATATTTAAAAATGTGTTCCGGTGTGAAAGTGTCCCGAAACCAATCCGGTTAGAGGGTTCGTTTAGCAAATATTATAAATGAAGAATAAATAAAACATGTCAGGTATGATAAAATATGTCAAAAATGTTGTGGGATTCAGGAGGAAAAGGCAATAAAAAGTGAACTCTAATAAATTACCTTTTTGTTTACAGTAATGGTAAAATATAATTAATCGATTTTTAATTTCCATTTGAGTAAAACGGTTAGAAAAGCATTTGATAGTTTTTTTATTTATTTATTTATATGATATTTACAACTGGATATAATGACATGAAACACATATTGAGAAACTTCCCATTTGTAGCACTCTAATAATATGTCTATATTAGGAGATCACGTGGCCATCTTCTTTTCAGACGCCTCGGAGGATTATCAGGAATTGAATAGGAAGCAAGGTTAGAAACAAGAGGGTTGGGATGGCTATGAAGTTTATTATGGAAGGACAGATATCTGGACAAATCTGATACATAAGGAACATTAAGGTCATTATGGATGATTTTATTTGTAACAAAGTAAGGAGCGTTGAGGATTTTTCGAAGGATTTTGGATTGTAAGGATTGGATGCGAGAGGAATTTGAGGGTTTGGTGGAGTCCCATAGCTCAACTCCGTAAGTCCAAATAGGCCTTATTATGGTTGTGTAAATTACTCTTTTATAGTTAATTGGAAGGTTAGAGCGTTTGTCTAGTAAGTGTTGAAGTAGTCGGAAATGTCGAGCTGTTTCTTGTCGTTTCAGTCTGGTATGAGGATTCCAAGTTAGACGTTTGTCCAGATGGAGTCCTAGGTGATAATTTTTTTAAAAATACTTAAGCAATGAAAGTTTCATTACATTTCTTGAAAAAACAAAGACGGTTTCGGAAATGATCTTTTTAAACTACTTTTTTAAATATTTAGTTATTTCATGAAAAAAAAATGACCACCTCATCCTTTAGGTGTTTTCACATGGGAATCGATACTTTTCTCGATTTTCTTTAAAAAAAAAAAAATGTTAAGGTTCACTCAGACAAAAGTGATTTATTTAATGTTTGTACAACGCATTAAATTCCTATGATAAAATTCATTACCGTTTGCTCGATTCTAATCCCAATTATTATCTTAATTTACTACAGTTCATCACTTACTTAACTTAACACTAGAATGCTCACTGTTGAATTGAATTAGTAGTTGAAACACGGAAAGTGAATCTGACGTATCGACTATTCCAGTAGTTCACTCGGCGCTAATGACGTTCTGTGGTAGGCCAATATGTCCGACAATTAGATGATCGAATAGCATATTGCATACATACAGAAAAAGTAATTTTTCATGAAGGAGAGTATCAAATGTTTTTTTCTCCCTTTAATTTATGGATGGGTTAACAAAATCGGATTAATGATCAATTATAAACACAATTAGGAAATTTCATTTCCTTCATAATGTATAATAACGCATATAGATCCTGTTAATGCAAAAGGTCGTATGTAAAAATTGAGTTTTTTAAAGAAGAGAAAAAAATCCTTATTACTTCTTTATGATTTATCGGTATAAATTTTTTTTTTCCTCTTTGCTATTTATAACCGTTGCAGACTACAATGTGCCTGTTCTCGAGCAGAGAGAATAAACATGTAAAATTGTTGCATTGTTGCTTTTTCACTAACAGTATAAATATAGATCAGGGCTTGAAATGAAATTTTAAATTTTTATCTTCAATCAGTTTCGATATTACTCGAATCTTTATTTTCAGTTATTTTGGAACTAGATCTTTTTCCGCTCTGACTTTTCATTAAAGGTTTTACAGAACTTTTGTTAAAAAAACAAAACGTAAACGTTTACTTAAAAATTCTGTTAAAGCAATCCATTCCGAAAAGTAAAAATGATAACTGAGCAATATATTCATAGCAAGTCCAACAAAGGCTACACGAGAGTCAGGTAATTCATTTAGGATAAATTATACCAGTTATCTAAACCCAAATTAGTGTTTATTTTTCAATTACTGTTGAACTTTTATTTTAATAAAATAGTTTAAAAAGTGAATTAAACAATAAGAAAAATCCATACTTGCAATTATATATTTTTATATTTTATATACTGTATGATTGGCATTGATTTGGCCATTATAAAAACATAAATATCAAATTAGTTAGAAAGTATGAAAAATAAGTAATATATGATTACAGAAGAATTGTAAATATTTTTATCAAAATGAATATTTTTAGTTTTTTGTGTATACACGGCGTTTCAGGGTTAAGTGGCCAAATTAAAAGTATGAATTAAGAATTTTAAAACAAGAAAAAAATTCCTATGAAGGTATGTCCGCAAATGTTTTGTTTAGAAGATATTTACACCTAAAGATTTCCATTATGATGGATTATTGACGTTATATTAACTAATTTATTAATTCAACGTAAACATTAAATTCATATTAAATGTTATTCAAAGTGATTTCATTGAACATTAAGACAGGCTCGGCATCATTCTTCAACAGCAGCGGAGGCATAACGGCACTGGTTATTGTTTCACAAGATCCGTTAATTCTTCTTAAACAAGATAACAAAAAAATCCAGTGGTGTCACGTCTGGAGAGCGTGCAGGCCAAGCCACTGGTCCTGCACGGCCAATCCATTGATTGGGATAATTAACATTTAGCCATTGTCGTCGATCTCTTCCGTAATATGTAGGACAACCATCTAATTGAAGCCACATATTCTTTCTCAGTTGTAGTGGAATATTCCAGGTTTTATTTATTTCATGTAACGTAAATAATTCATAACAACAAAAATCTTTTAATATCTACTAAACAAAGCGTTTGCGGACATACCTTCACGGGAATTGTTTTCTTGTTTTAAGATACTTAGTTCATTTTTGCAGTTTCTATACACTCTGTATATTTGATCAGCAGTGGGTCGACATTAGGATAAGACCTTTCTGTGACACACCCAGCTTCAATGTAGTAGTATTGTAAAAGAGCTCGATTGGAAAGTTCTAAGGTTCGAGTCGCGGCTCGAACCTTACTTTTTTTCACTATAAGTTTGTGGATTTTTTAAATTGTCTTGTAATTTTTATAATAACGTCGGTTTATTGTATGAAGTCACTAATTAGTTTTTTTTGATGATGAACGTACTGTTGTAAAATAGTTCGTTCAGAAGGGTATAAGGCTTGATACCAAAAGGCTAGAGCGTTCTCGACTCAGCCAAGGCTCGATTCTTAATAGCTCGGCGTTCGAGGTTCGAGCCTTGTCTGTTTTATTTTTATCTATTTATTGAAATTATGTTTCGGAAATATATTCACATTGTTACTACCACCACAAAAAAATATTTTTTTTTTACAGTAATACTATGAAAAGGGTATTAAAATAATTAATTAAGGGAGGTTGAGCGTGATTGTGGCCCAATCACCTCCCAACACAACCGTTGTTCTTCCTTACAAAGTACCTACTGAACCCAAGACCCTTCGTTAGTCAGTTGTAGTGGCAATTTTTTTTTTTGTTTTTAAATTATATTTTTGAAAAAATAATTAAAAATAATTTATAGGAAATGGTACGGCAATCTATTATTGAAAGCTCCGGTTAGAGATGACGTAGGAAACAAATGACACAAGAGGTTAGTTAGAGAGAGGGAAGTTGCATGAAAGGAGATCTGAGGAGAGATAGGCCTCAGCCAGCCAAACTTAGATTGCAATACTTTTTCAACGGCAAGTGTGGGATTTCAGTTGCCCCGTGTCGGACCATTAGTTCTGCCCCAACCCTGGGGATCTACTCTTCTTGTCAGATCCCAAGCCTCTTTCCACTCCTCTCGAGGAAATATTCACTCTTGGTGCTAATATATTCATTAGGATATAAATAGTACTTGATAGATGTAACACAATCTGAGCACCAGACGACAAAAAAAAAACACTATTAGAATAAACTAAAAAATATATTAACGTCGAAACCCCCCCTCCCCTGAAATGCGTTGCCATCGTAGAAAAAGGATTAGGGTAAGCGCACAAGTGATGTACAAAGCTAAGAAAATGTTTGTCTTTTTTGGCTTATGCCGCCGTAATTATTATAGTTATAAACTTCTCTGTAGAGATTCCAAGAGAGAATCTCCTATTTTTATTTAGCAATTTATGATTGAAATGATATTTAGTTATGCAGGTATAATATCCATTTAAAAAAAACAACACTAATAATGGACTTTTTGCACTAATAATGGACGTACAGAACTTCAATTGTAACGATGATGGACATACCTCAGAAATTCTAAATTTTTAATTAACTATAAACATAATGTTAAAAATAAGATAATATAAATGTTCAACTTACTCTTAGCGAAACTGCTTAGGAAGGTATCAAACACACTGATTTAAAGAGCACTATAGAAACAAAAATCAACTTTGTTCATACATTTATCGATAGAGGGCATTGTTCTTAAATCAAGAAAAAAACTGGAACCTTTAAATCAACAAGAAAGCTTATTCCTTACATTTAAAGTCCAATCAATCCATCACTGGGTCCCCTGTCTATAACTGGTGCGTTCACCCTAAATTGCTAAATTATGATAAAAGTGGTATTATTGATAATTTTCTGATTTTCGATAATGAAGGATAGTGACCAAATGACCAACTTCTGGCAAAAAAATAAAATAAAAAAAGGTTTAGATTAGACGTGTTCGATTGAGAAACGAGCAGCTGTAAAAAATTTTATTTTGATTTCATATTTACTAATTATCACCTTCAATATACACTCCTCCTCTATCCTTACAACGCTCTATCCGAACCTTCTATTGTTTTACTGTTGAAACTTTTCTTCTGTCAGCTCCTTCATGGCGCATTCAACGCTCACTTTTAGTAAGAACATGAATAGTTAATTAATAGTTTGACCGTCGGGAAGCAAGTGTAGGTCCACAACCCCATGGATGTATTTAGGATTTAAATAATATTGAATTATTTTGGCAAATAAAAACAAAACCAGGACAAAACGACTAAAACAAAACCACAATAGTGCTGATCAGATATAACACAACTGATAGCAGCATTCTGATATAGATGATTTTCAAAACAATTAACATATCAACCAACATTTTAGTAATTCAAGTATCATAGGGATATAAAATAATATATCTTTAATTCTTTTAGAACGATATATAACGTTGGAAAATATTTGCTTCTTAGGCTGAATTGGAAATTCAATATTTGAAATGCTTTGAGCATTGAGCATCAAAATATAATGTTTATCAGATAAGCTCTTAGTTCAACTTCTTAAAAAGTTTTTACTAATCTTGTTTTCAATTTCAACAATACTCCACTTTATCTTTTATATTTATTGAGTACACTACCACACCAGCATATTATCTAGAATCTTTCAAGTTATACAATGCTTTTTATTTATTGCTTTGTTCCCTATAATTTATATTTTCTTCTCTTTATTTTTTAAGTGAGACGGTTTCTGAGTTCTGAATTTTTGGGCCCTAATATCTGAATTGGAAAAACGTTGACTAAATATACATCTAATTCTTTTTAAGAGACTCTAGGATTTGTTTTGGAATTTTCCAGTACAAATGTACAAATGTAATACCAGAAGGTATTAGGTACATTTAATGATGACATAAAACGTACATAATACCTTCTGGTAACATGTTATTCTAAAGAATTAAACAGAAATCTGGAAAAAAAACTTAACCAAAAAAAAAAAAAATAATAATAAATTAAAACGTAAAATAAAAAAAATTGATTTCCCTCACCTTCTAGCATAATTACTTTATATTTTTAATAATGTGCATTTATCTCAAATTTATTAATAACCGTTAAATTGTATAGTACATTTAATCTTGCTCGTATTCTAATCCTCCAATACACCTTTTCCCATTCATCTCCCCTTCCTCTTAAAGTGAAAATCCTTTAATTCTTCGGGATTAGATGTCTGAGCTCTGCACCGCCTCCGAAATGATAAAATCTACCGGATATCATATAACCTCTCTGATGTAAAGATTTCGGTCAAATAAATCGGAAGTCATAATTTAATAATTAAAATTGTAATTAGTTGAAATACTTTAACTATAAATAGTGATACAGCAACATCCTCTCACCCAATTCTCCCACATACTGGCCAACAGATCCTAACCGCAATCCCGATCTCCTAGATTTTTTCATCCACAAAGGTCTAGGGTCCCTTAATTATTGCATCTCAAGACTTGATGATCTCTCCTCAGACCATAGTCCCCTAATCCTAACGGTTTCCACATCACCGATTCCCAAACCACCTCCACCTTCATTTATCAGGGGGCCAGTTAATTGGAACCTCTTCCGTCAATTGCTGGATGATAATATTGACCTCAGAGTTTCCTTAAAAACACCTACAGACCTAGATGAAGCAGTACATTCCATGACTACGTTGATCCAACAAGCAGTTTGGACTGCATCTTCACCTGATCCTTCTAAAAAATACCGCAAAACAAATCCTCTACCCCAAGACCTACTGGACCTTATTAATAGAAAACGATGCTCTAGGGCTATCTGGCAAAGAACCAGGCATCCTGATGATCGGAAATCATATAACTACTATTCCAAGCAAGTAAAACAAAAACTGACCACGTTTAGATCCCAATCCTATAATTCCTATCTTTCCTCACTATCTGCAAGTGATAACTCCATCTGGAATGTAACTAAAAAAATCCTTAAATTCCAATCCATTTCCCACCCCCTCCGCCGTGATGATGGTTCCTGGGCTTCGTCAGATGAGAATAGAGCAGAAGAGTTTGCTAAACATCTATCGTACACATTCACTCCTCATCCTGAACTCCATCCCTCCCATACTGCTGAAGTTAAAGAGTTCCTCTCTTCACCGATTCCTCTCTCCTTACCTCCTACAGCCGTCAACCCCTCTGAGGTCAAATTCCTTTTAAAGAACCTAAAACCTCGCAAATCTCCAGGACACGATCTCCTTACTTCCCAGATCCTCAGACAACTTCCCAAAAAAGCAATTATATTCCTTACATACCTATTCAACTGTATTCTTCGCACAACCCACTTTCCTCTGATGTGGAAACACTCCATAATTATCCTCTTTCCTAAACCAGGTAAACCTGTTAATTATACATCATCCTATAGACCGATAAGCCTACTTCCGATCCTTTCCAAAATCTTTGAGAAAATCCTTCTCAAACGCATCCTACCCATACTCGAATCCCACAATATCCCTCCCCATCAGTTTGGATTCCGCTCAAGACACTCCACTGTCCAACAAGGCCTTCGCGTTGTCGACCACATATCCTCTGCACTTGAAAACAAGCAATATTGCACTGGTGCCTTTCTGGACGTAGCTCAAGCTTTCGACCGGGTGTGGCACGATGGCTTGCTTTTCAAACTCAAAACCCATTTACCTCAACCCTTGTACCTAGTCCTCAAATCCTACCTTTCAAATCGCTCCTTTCAAGTCCGCTGCGGCACTGAACTCTCCAAACATTATCCAATTGAGGCTGGTGTTCCACAAGGCAGTGTCTTGGGCCCAGTTCTCTACATCCTTTTCACCGCTGACATCCCTTCAAGTCCTGATACCTTCCTAGCAACATTTGCTGATGATACTGCCATCCTATCCTCTCACTCGGATCCTCTAATAGCGTCTCAGAACCTGCAAAGACACCTTTCCTTCATTGAGCAGTGGTGCAACAACTGGCGCATCAAAATTAATGAATCAAAATGCAAGCATGTAACTTTCACTCTTCGACGCAGATCCTGTCCACCAATCCTTTTTAATTCAATTCCTCTTCCCTACTCAGACACAGTCCGATACCTTGGCTTCCTTTTGGACAAAAGACTGACTTGGAACCCACATACCAGACTTAAAAGACAAGAGCTTAACCGACGATTTGGTCAGCTATATAGACTACTAAACAGAACATCTCATCTCTCAACAGAAAACAAATTATTAATCTACAAGACCATACTGAAACCTATCTGGACCTACGGACTTGAACTGTGGGGGACAACTAAATCATCGAATATCAAACGCATCCAATCCTTCCAGTCCAAAGTCCTTCGAACAATAGTCAATGCTCCATATTATGTCACGAACAAGACCCTACACCATGACCTTAACATCCCATATGTCCATGACATCATCCCATCCAGATTCTCCAACTTTCACCAGAACCTCATTCATCATCCCAATCCTCTAGCGCAATCCCTATCCAGCTCCGAACATCCATACCATCCCCCTCGAAGGTTGAAACGGCAGTGGCCTCGAGATCTTTTGTAAATATGCCTTTGGAGTCCTGGCAATGGCCAGCTTCTCCACTCATGTCCTGAGCGTCTGTGGCTGTAGTGCCCTCTTTCAGTCTCCATTGGCTTCTAATACTAGTGATGCGGCTGGAAAAGTGGCGCTGGGATCTCCCGGAGTCTTGCTTCGCCTTCCACGTATGGAAGAAAAAGCCTGGCTCGGAGATTCTTGGGCGAATGTATATATTGTATATAGGTATGATTGTGTTTAGAAATTTTTATTTTATTTTATTTTTATTTAACTTCTTCACCAGTATTATTTATTTACTTATTATATTTATATTTATTTCTTTATTATTTGTATATATTGTATGAATGAGAACTTGTAGCCCTAATGCTTATAGCCCTCCAGCAGTGGCTGATTGTATTATTATTCAATAAACAAAAAAAAAAAAAAAGTTATTTTGGTAAACGGGGGATAAATAGTGATTAATTTTTTTTTATAGGTTTCAGCTGGTTCGGGACCCTGTTCAGTTGTAATGGAAAAGCCACTATAAGGTAAGAAAGTTCTTATTTTTCATAACTTTGTTATCAATTTAAAAGAAAAAAAAATCATAATTATGCAAGTAGTTTTATTATTATTGTTTTTACATATTCAGGGTGTCCTGTATGTAGAGGGAAATATTTAAATGGTTGATAGTAAACATCAAGATCTTCAAAAAAGTTTATACAGACAACAGCCCAATTTCCAAGCAGAAAAGTAGGAAATTTAAGTTTTGTGTTTTTTTAAACCAGTCACGTTTTTTATTGAATATGAAGAGTTAATTTAAAAAATATTTTATTCAAGCAACTAAATATTTCTACATATTAAACTATACAAAATTTACTTTTAACGAAAGTAGAGTTTGCCATCGTTAAAATTATTTGTTAAACTATTGGGAGGACAAACACAATTAAGTTCCGCTTAAAAAGAAAGTCATATATTATTATTATTTTTTTTTTTATCAATTATCAATTATATCAATGACAAACTCTATTTTTACTTGTAATAAATTTTGTCTTGTTTACCAAGGAGCAATGTTTAATTACATCAATCAAATATTTTTAAGTTATCGCTTCCTATTCAACACAAAATGTGACTCACTTTAAATAATCACAAATCTAGAAATTCCTGCTTTCCTGTTGGGAATCGAACCATTTTTTATATAAACTTTTTGTAGATCTTAAGATCTACTATCAATTATATAAAAATTTCTGTCTACTTACGGTACACCCTGTTTATCGTTGATATTACAAACTAACGATTAATAATATTTTTAAAATGTTTAATTTTTTATATGCATAAAAGTTTGTGGAATAGAAAATAAATCTATCAATTTTACTTCATTCCCTTATGAACATTTTTTTTCTCTCTTCATACTTCTATCCACACCCGTCATAATCTTGACAATAAGCAGATGTGATCTCATTTTGAAGATAATTGGCATTTTAGGCATGAGGAAGATTAGTACCCAGTAGTACCTTTATGAAATAAATTGAAGTTTTATATAGATGGGCATTGTGTTTTTAAAAGGTTTTTGTTTATGTAAACTGTGTTTACGTCCAATTTTTAAAAATTGAAAAGCGTTCTAGTGTCATAATTTTCAAGTTATTAATTTTCTTTTCGTAGTATTCATTCATAACTTCTTATTTGCGCTCTCAACTTGGTTCATTTATCATATTAATGATGTCTTATATTTACTAAGTGACATTTCATAACCTTAAATCATTAAGAAAATTTACTGAATTTTAAATCATTAAATTTTGCGCATGTAACTTATATTTGATGAATAAACGATTTTAGTGCTCCTACTGTTTTTTTCAATCGATAAATAAGGTCGAATTGAAAAAAGAAGTTCTTAAATGTCATTCTTTTGCAATAAACCGATAATATGTTTTTATTTTTCAAATAAAATAAATTTATTATTATTAATGTTTCTTCAAATTATTAAGTCTCTGTACATTTTTAACAAATCATACCAAAAACAATTGTTGAATTTTGTTAACTTTAAAACTAATTATCTAAATTTGAAAAACATAAGCATGACAACTTTTTAATCCTTATTCGGATTTACGTGAACTACATTTATAAATATAATTATAAATAACTTTACTATATGTGAACATCTGGTGCGGTGCGCGCATCACACAACTTTCACTGACTACCCTTTTCTTTTAGCAGAAATAAATATCTTGAGATAAGGTAAAGTGAAAAAAAAATTATAGACGGTACGAAGTATTATTGAAAACAATTAATTACCATATGTTTTTCATAGGCGTTTAATGTAATGTTTTGTTATTTTTTCACCAGCCATTTCCTTTTACGACTACATATTTTTATTTTAAAATATATAGTTAAAAGCCACTGATAAAGAAGGCCGCTATATTTATTTATATTTCATTGTTAGTCATTTTATTTGTTTAAGCAACGGTATGTATACAAATTTTAATTTTTATATCGCTGTAATCTATACAATTAAATATTAAATAACGCTAGAAACCTTAAATATGGCTGTGAGACCTGGACACTAATCAGCACTCTAAAAAAAAGTATAGAAACATTTAAGAGAAAAATCCTTAGCAAAAGATAAACGGAGCGATCTGGGATCAGAATACTAACACATGGAGAAGAAAGACCAATAATGAACTGCTTACAGAAACTGGTCAATCAATATCCAATGATAGGAAGGCACAGAGGTTAAGATAGGCGAGCTCGGGTAAGTGTTCGGGTGTCATCGGTTTCTCTGTTACTACTATTCTTCTTCATGATGCCTTATTTCTTCTTTGGTTAATTACCAAATTCTATCATATTTTTATATATTTATATTGTATACATATTTTATATTCGTTTGATACCTAATTCATAAAAATCGATTGTTCCTGAGAGTCGGAAAGAGGATCCGTCTTACATATAGTGTAGGTAACTTAACAGAATCCGAATAAAAACGATGATTGTCTCGAGAAACATTTGGATTATTTGACCGGAATAATGTTTTATAAGATGCACGTTATTATTAATGATAAAGAACACACAATGACACCAGGGGGCCTTTATGGTTTATATGCTCCTTTTATAATATTAAAAATGAGCGTGTGAATAATTTGTGAGGTATGGGGATAATATAATGCAAATTAAAACTGCCCCAACAATTTTCAAGAGACAAAAACAAAGCATTAGCCAGGATTTGAGAGACCCCATAACTAATGCCCTATACAGGATTATTAAGCTAAATAAATTTAGTAGCCGTGTTAATTGCATTCAGTATGTGCTTGCTAATTACTCTCATGGTTGTCCACAGATCTGACTTAGTAATGTCCGATCCCATTTGCGATGGATTAATTGTTTCAATAAACTCCTCGTTTATCCCACCTACGTTTTATTATCTCTTGTTAATTGTTTTCAAGTAATTATCCTACCAGTCCCGTTTGGCTTTTAAACGAAACAACGTTTCTCTCCAACTAAACGTATATTGGCAGACCAAAAACCATCGATAATGATGGGGCAACCTTCAATCGATCCAACGAATCGTAAGGAAACTATACACAGGCGGATTTAGCCACCCCCAAAATGGTAAAATATAACTATGTTTTATAGAAAAAATATTAAACACTATCTCTTAAAGTATTCTTGTTCGTTTAGTTACATTTAATGGGACTGCAAGAACCACTTAAACACCATTTCATATAGGTAGTTAATTTCTTTCTTTTTTTTTTCAAATTAACTATCGTTATATGTATATGAAAAAAATCTTTCGGGCTGAAGCCCTCTCCCCCCCACAAATTAAGTCCTGGGTTCGCTAGTGAAACTATACAATAGTTTTGTATGTTATTCCTCAAAGATATTTTTATTGGCAGGATATATATTCTTTATCACTAAAACCAAAATTCATTATTGATTCGTCATTCAACTTCACCACTAATGCAAATACATATGAAGAATTTTCTGATTATTACTATATTCATAAATACACAGCCACCAGGAAAATTGTAAACGAAATAATCAGAACAGTAAAAAGAGAACATCTCAAAGAAATATTGGAAACTATTGAGGAAAACTGGCAGACTGGAAATGACAGACATCAGGAAAGAAAGGATATAAAGCGAAAAATATGACAATGAGAGGGAAAAATGGCGAACCGACGGCATCAACAGAAAGGATCCTAAACATCTTCTCACGCAAGAGCAACCCACAGAAACGAAGAAGACATCGACCACGCCTAAGGAATTCGATTTATTTGAGGTGAAAAACCGGATAATCTGAATATGAAAATGGGTATCGGCAGACTTAAAGGATGAAATGCTCCAGGAATCACAATCAATTAATAAAACTGTTTGAATATGTAGGAAAACAACTATCTCATCATATGAAAGTAAGGATATATTAAGAAGAGCGAGACATGTTGTCGAACCAATAGATTAGGATATCTGTAGACAACAGTGAATGCCACAGTAATAGGCAAAAGACAACATGGGATGCCAAAATTCTGGATATTTCGATCAACAAAGATGCTGAAGATCTTCATGCTTCAAACTGGAAAGCTCTTATGGTATGTCTTGATATGTTTTTTAATGCTATAAACCTTTTTTTTTTAAACTTATTTATTGAAAAATATTACAATCTGTCTCTAGGACATTTATAACAGAGTTCACAGATCACATTCACACTAATAAACCTATTAAATGTCCAAACCAATTGGTATCATCTATAATACGATAAATATTTTATTCAAACCTAAATCAATAATGGTAAGGAAGAGGTGCTACTGGGTGCTGTCCGACCTCATATAATTTCGATCCTTATTTATCACAATACATCTGCCTATAAGCAATACCATGACAGGTGTGGATACATATTTGAAAGGAAAAAAAAAAACCTTAACTTTGTTGGAAGCTAAAATTGGGTATCAACAGAGAAGTATTGTTAGGCGTACACTCAGAATTCATTAACAGAGTTGATAGTAGAGTGGATCACTTTGAATGGTGAAGGGAGGGGAGGAACCACGATTGTTCAAGCGACTTGAATCGTAAGTTACGAGTCTCTTTGATATTAATTCTCATCTACTCCGAATATTCCAGGAAAATGCTCCTTTTGAATTTCAAATAAATGTTTTGTGCTCCTAGAAGTTTGAATTGAAATTTGAAGAATCTATTTCATTATTACCCTGATTTTTATTACGAGCACTGGGTTCATCGTATAATTATATGTGTTTAATGAATAGTTATTTATTTGAAAAAGTTAATTAATCAGTTCTCTTTTATGAATTAATTGTGGAATTTGCTGGCAATACCTATGCCGCGGCTGGAGGAGAAGCGCTGGGATCTCCGGGAGTCTAATTCGGCTACCACATGCGGTGGACAAAGCTTGAAGGAATAAAACAATCTCTAGAAATCTTAATTTAAGGATGTGCAATATGCCAGTGAAAAAAGGATTTGTAAAGCCAGTTGTAGTATATGACCAACCACTCTATAAAGAAGAATTGAAAGATTTGAGAGAAAAATCCTCTGCGCGATAACTGGAGCCATGGTTCAGAGTACTAACGTCTACAGGAGGAGGACCATTAAATAACTGCGTATAGGAACTAGTTAATCAATATCTTATCCTATAAAGGCAATGAGTAGCGAAATATGTAGGTTAGAGTAATCCATCTGGAAGTAACTAAACAACAATGAATGTATCAATAGTAAGTTACAGACCACATTAAAGGCTAAGGTATAATCGACTAAGATGTAATAGAGCTGCATGCAGATAATTGGAAAGAAATAGCCAAAGATAGGCAGAGATGGGGAACCCTGGTAAAGGCGGCTAAAGATCTACAGGATTCGGAAATTCAGTAGAAAAAAGAAAAAAAGGTATTGATATTTCACATGATTAGATTTTTGTTATCATAAATTATTATTGCACTAGATTTTGACAGATAATGTATCATAATTCAATAAATAAAAAAAAAAAAATCTGGTCTGTCCAGTCACATGTCTTTCCTACCTATTTCTGAAAAGTTTTAATATCTTCAAATTTGTCTATTATGAAACAAAAAAAATTAATTAGATTTAGATTCCTAAAAATTGATAAAATAAAAGAGGTCAGATTTGGGTACGATTTCTTTGATAAACTACAGCAATATAAAAGGTTGTGAAAGATCAGTGTTAAAATTCAATACACTTTAATATTGCTAATAAAAACTTTCGTCAGACAATAAGTAGAAGAAATAGTAAAACTTGTGTGATGCGGGCACCAGATTTTTTTACTTTTACTTACTTTCTATTTTCTCTTTCTCCTTTTTGGTACCGGGATTTCAAATCATAATCTTACATAAGAAATTGAATAGCGATTAGAAATTTAAATCGCTGATGTTAATAATTATTCGAAATGAAGGATTTTTATTTAAAATCCTAAATCTATTTAGATTTGTAGGGAATTTCATCACCTTAAAAAAAAAAAAAAGCTTAAAAAGTGTCAGGGGGCTTTGAAACGTACAGATCCATCGGAAATTTGACCCGATCGCAATACTTTTCTTACCTAGTATAGATGGGAAAGTAACAAATTAAAACATGTGTAGAAAATAGAGTAGGCTGTATCATCGTTCGTACAGGTTCGGTTCCGATGATTTTTTTTTTCATTTTATAGGTAATTTCTTTACCTTTCAAAATTATGTATTTAAATTTTACCATAGAATATATACTTAGCAAATTAGGCTAAAACATTTTTTTGTTTATTTATAACTTTTTTTCCGTGAATGTTATCGAAAATTTAGTACATGTACGAAAATTGAAAGGTAATTAATTAGAAAATTATAGGAAAGTCTCATCAAAATCGTTAGAGCCGTTTTTGCGCTTTTCGCTTCTGTTCATAGAAAAATATTTTTTTACTAATTGCGCAGCCGCTATGGAGCAATTTGTACCACAAGCATCAATAGTCAAAGCCATACAAAATAAAAAAAGAAGCAACCAAATCGGTATACTAGTTCCTGAGATAATCTTGATACAGACAGGCAGACAAACAGACCGGTGGCTCAAAAAGTGTTTTTTTGGACTCAGGGGGCTCTGAAACGTACAAATCCGTCGAAAACCGCACATCGGAAATTTGAACAGATCGCAATACTTTCCTTGCCTAGTATAGGTAGGGAAGTAAAAATTGGAAGATAGGTTCAGTAGAATATTTATATATTATTAGCTTCAATGATTTTATTAGTTTGTTCTGTTAGAATATATATTAGGACTTTTGAAAATTCATACCAATAGAAATGGATAATAATTTAAATTTCACTTTGTAAGGCAGTGCATTTACGGTTTTAACTGTTATTATGAATATCAATAAGAAGACAACTAAATATTTGATAAATACTACTAAATACCATTATGATTTTTTATTTATTTATAAATGTTTTGGGCTCTTCAACCACCTGGATCATTTTCACCCTATATTATAATTTGATCAGCTGTTATATAGGCGTACATAACAAATCTACAGCTAACAAATACAATTTAAAGTTCAGAAAGTTAAAATTAGTTACATGTGAATATGATAGTACAATTGAAAGTTAAAGACCAAAAGGAGATAAGTTAGCAAAGACAATTAAAACAAAGGCTAATGATTTCAGAGCAAAAGCTAAAAACACGTTTTTAAAAAATAAAAATTTATAGTAATAGAAAAGAAGTTAAAGAATGCAGTTTAAATATTAAAAAGTACAAGAAGAAAAGTTGACAAAAACCGTTAAAATTAAATATTAAAGATTAGAAAAAGATAAGTTAACAAAGACATTTAAATAAAATGTTAATGATTTCAGAAATATAATCTAAAAATACGGTTTAAAAAATAAAATTAATGTTAAAAGAAGAGAAGTTAAAAAGTAAAATTTTAAATTTAAAAATTACTAGAAGAAAAATTAAAAAAACATTCCTAAAATCTAAAATCATTCCACACTTTGTAACGGTTATTATTATTTACCTCTTAGTTCTTACTATTGTCATTATTCTAACAATTTCATTTTACTTTATATTTATTTTATTTTATTTTTTATAATTTTTTACTTATTTATTTTATTTTTTTACCATCACTGCTTATGTTTCTCATACCTTGTTATCTGGTTATTTTCTTAGCTCTGATGAAGGCCTGAACTTCAGGTCGAAACGTCGGCATATGTAAAAATAAATATTATCATTTATTTTTGCCTTCTTTTTTGACTGACCATCCCAACTATTCTTCTCCTCATTATAACTAAAAATTAAGATTAAAAGAAGAAATATTAACAGGTATATTTACAATTTGAAAAGGAATCTAAAATTTAAAAAAAAACTTAACAGGTACCTATATTTATAATTACACGATGCGATCAAATTTTGTACAAATTTGTAGATTTGTTTGATTATTGATTTTGATTGATTACAAATTTGGGATTAAATTTTGTGAAATATTTTGGTTTCCTTAAAGAACAATACTAAGTTTTTATTAGCATTGGGGTCCTTTTGGAGCGATTCTTCAAGGCTATTTGTGAAAAGATGTAGATCCCTGTACCACTATGAATTACATTGATGTTGTCATATTAAATTTTGTCGTATTTGAAGATATTAGTAATAGTGTATATGAAAATTAGAGCGAAAAAAATTACTTGTGTATGATTATTTTTAATTGTATTGTATTGATTAATAATCAGATTGCAACTTGATCTGATATTTTTTTTTTTAATATGAGATCACAATTGTATAGAATGTGTTGTACCTATTGAGGAATGTACAGAAACCCTACCCCAGAAGAAGCTAGGCAATATGCAAGGAGAAAAGAGGATGATGCTACTAGAACCCTGGAGCCAATATCGAATCGGATATCGCAAAATAAGTTCCTTCCATAGGGAAAAGGAAACATTTTTCCCTTTCCTGGCTGCCAAGCTTAGCAAATTCATCTCCAGAGGAATATGCAGCTAGCAGCTTATGTTAATATTATGCTTATCCATTCTTAACATCTAGGCTTTGAATCAATTATATTTTACATATTATTAAATTATATCACATATTACAACCCTTGAAAATTGTTGTCGAAATTTGAATATTAAAATAAATTCCATCGAACTATAAACCAATTACATCCTGTCATAATTACAACATTATGTAATTGTAATCAGAATAATATCAATCACAATAACTAATATGATTATTTAATAAATGTTATATTACCGATATAATACTTGTTTTATCTCATCCGTTGCGATTAATAGCTCAATAAAATTACATTTTGCTGATTGGATCAAGAAAGAAAGTGTTCCAAAGTTTTATTATCTGTTTTTGTCTTAACTTGGTAATGAAACAAAGTTGAATATACTGGCATTGTTGAACTATTTAGTGCCTCATAAATATTATCTGAAATTAGAAAGACTTAATATTGATTATAAAAGGACTTTGATTTTACATAAAATTATTATTATACTTATTACCGTAGCTACATAGTACTTATATCATTTCTAAGTATATGCCTTCATTAAATCAAAATGGTGCCAATTCATATCTCTTTATTCTTTTTTTTTGGTTGTTCCTGTAGGTAATAAGTAGTCTCGATTCCATCCTCTAACACCATCATTGCCACATATGCCGAATACACATGTGTCATCAGTTAATAAGGGCAGTTAATAATACCATTCAAAAGTCGCAAACCAATGATTATGGACCTGATAACATCCCAGTCAGACTGATCAAAGCCTCACTACCATCCATCCTTCCAATCCTCTACCATATCTACAATTACTCGCTACAAAACGCTACCTTTCCTACATCCTGGAAAACCGCACTAGTCCGCCCTATGAAAAAGACTTCCAACCCATCAACTCTCAATGATTTCCGTCCAATTTCTTTCCTCTCAAATCTTTCTAAACCTTTAAAGCGACTAGTTCAAACCCAGGTATCACATTTTCTAGAACAGAATAACCTCCTAAATCCCAACCAGTCCGGTTTCCGGCCTGGCTACTCCACTCAGTCTGCCCTCATCAAAATTTCCCAAGACCTTCATACAGCCATGGACCAGCAGAAACTCACCATCCTTATTCTCCTTGACTTCTCCTTTGAAGCTTTTGACTCAGTAGACCACAAAATTCTCCCACAAGGCTCCTCTTTATCTCCCACCCTTTTTTCCATCTACATCAATGACCTTTCATCCTCTACCCATCACTGTCAATACCATCTATACGCCGACGACGTCCAGATATACCTCTCCTTCAATCCAACCGAATCCTCTGGCGCCATCCAAAAATTACAGGAAGATATAAATGCAATATGTGCCTGGGCAAATCACAATAGGATTACTCTAAACGCCAATAACACGAAAGCCATTCTGATCGGATCTCCCTCACTCCTCAAATCCATACAGATACTCTCCAATCTTTTCTTGAACAACTCACCTATTTCATTCCATACTTCCGTAAAAAACCTTGGTGTTACATTCGATCAAACCCTCTCCTGGAAACCACACATCTCCCAAATTTCCCGTCGTACTATCTCTACCCTGAAACAGTTTAACCATCTCCGCTATCTCCTTCCATATAAATCCCGTCAACTCCTGGTTTCCTCCCTTGTGTTCCCCCACTTCGACTATGGCTGTCTGGTGTACGGCAGACACTCGGGAGAATGCGAGGCCAAACTTAAACCAAACTTAAAAAAACTTAAACTAACTTCTCTTCAATTTGTTATATGTGAGGGTTTGAGCTCCGTTAAATGTGCCCTTATTAACTGATAACACATGTGTCATCGGCATATGTGGCAATGATGGTGTTAGAGGATCGATTCGAGAATACTTATTACCCACAGGAACAACCAAAAAAAAAAGAATAAAGAAATATGAATTGGCAGCATTTTGATTTAATGAAGGTAGATACTTAGAAATGATATAAGTACTATGTAGCTACGGTAATAAGTATAATAATAATTTTATGTAAAATAAAAGTCCTTTTATAATCAATATTAAGTCTTTCTAATTTCAGATAATATTTATGAGGCACTAAATAGTTCAACAATACCAGTATATTCAACTTTGTTTTATTACCAAGTTAAGACAAAAACAGATAATAAAACTTTGGAACACTTTATTTCTTGATCCAATCAGCAAAATGTAATTGTATTGAGCTATTAATCACAACGTATGAGATAAAACAAGTATTTTATCGGAAATATAATATTTATTAAATAATTTAATTGTACATGAAAATCTTTACTCTATTATTATTATTAGATTAACAAATTTACTATGCAAACTTTGAAAAGTGCTCACATATTTTCCTTCTAGAGATTAATGTTGCCCAAATGCGAGACCGAGACGAGTCTTGGTCTTGCAAAATCAGTCTTGGTCATGGTCTTGTTCTTGGGCAAGAATCTTGTAGTTATTACCTTATTACCATAGAGATATTACTCTAATTTTTTAGATAGGAGAAATCTAACTAAGCCCGAATCAAAAATTATAGGAGTTAAATGTAAAAGTATATTGATTATACCACTTATTAACATATAGTAACTAAAATTATTGAGTATTAGTAACTATTTTGCCTTAATGTTTACTAATGTAATCCATTTTTTTTTGCACGTTGCAAGACCAAGACCGATTTTTGGCAACACTACTAGAGATACACAATTATTTGTTAAAAAATCATAATTGAATATCTGTGGGACATTTTATTTAAAATATAATATAACATCACCTTACCCGTCCAATTATTAATTTTATAAAATATTTTCTCCCACCGTTAAAAGTTCCTTGTAGTCTAGCATATATTCAACTTGAAGTAGTGGGTAAGATTGGTGCGGTTCCTTTCCTAAACAAGCAGAGCTCCTATTATTTTTTTCAACTGCATACTCATTGGTTGTCTGTATTTATGATAGGTTTGAGTGAAGAAATAAACTTAGAAAAAAAAAAGATTGAATTTAGGACTCAAATAATAATAGGATACATGCCTATTAGCGTTAATAGAAACTGATAATAAAACATTTGCTAACATTTGAGAAGTATTCCAACGGTTCGAATCCTGTTGAATTACAATATTTGAGTAAAAATCTTCTACAAATCCTCTGAGTCAGTGAAGAGAGGGACAAAGAAAAGATATAAACCCGCAACAAACTTTCCTTAAGAACTTTGAAAAGTAATTGGTAAGAAATGCGGTCTCCCCTCCCCTCCCTCGAGAAGAAGCGAGAGGGAGTATAAGATTGAAATAATATTTCTCGGCCAGAAAGACATTATCTAATATCACCTGTTTCCCGTATTTCAACTTTAAACGGACAACTTTAAACTGACAAGGCCGAAAAAAAAAAGTTTTTGTCAAATCAATTCTGGAGTGTTTTCCATTTTTCGCGCCGGAGTTTTATCTCCTCCAAACTTACATTCGTTTGTTATCTTTATAAAATATTTATACCCTAATAATCTTCTACGGAAGCTGAATGACTTATTGATACTTCATATACATTTCTATTAATATCGAACTGGTTTCATATAATATTTATATATATTATATTTTAAGACTCACTTTTCCAAGCAATTATTGTTTCTGAAAAAAAAAAAAATACAAGAGTAATATAGATAGGTAGGCTCATGGATTGAAACCATTAAATAATTTTTTTCGAGTTATTATTTACATAAAAGAATCATTGTAGGCCTGCTGTTTGGTGTTTAGGAAAGGGGGCGTACTTACAGCTCTTGCGAATTACGCCAAGTTGACTGCATGCCAGACTGCAGGAAACTTTTAAAGATGAAAGATATACAGTTTGTATTTAAAATTTGGACTGAAAATCGGATGTTATATTATATTTTATATTAACTATCTCTCGTATATTCCATTTTAATTATTCAATTTCAGCCGGTTTATCGCAGTGTATAAATTATGGGGGATATTATATTTTTCTATTAAATTGTTTCCAACTATGCCAATAATTCGTCTGCAGGATATTAAATTAAGTTTCGGGGAGAAGCTCTATTCAATTTATATTTCTCCCCTCAATTCCGAAATTTGAAAAATGGCAGGCAGTAATGGTTATTTAATGAGGAGGGTTAAATATACGGGAGCTGGGATATTGGACTAAAGAGAAAAGAATGTCACAGGAGGGAAGGGTTATAGAAAAAGTTTATGATGATGGTGGTATGAGACAGAAGCCATTATATTGGGGCGGCCTGAAAAGCATTGCTTTATAGGCCCGGACTCGGAGCCTCGCAGAACCTTAAATGCTCTCTTCGTTTCACTCTCCTTAAGAACTACTTAGTGTTCTGAGAGCTTCATATATATTGTCTGGTCATATTAAGATTTTTTTTAGTAACATTTATTATTCGTTTCAGTTTCGTTCATCTCTGTCATTTTATTTTTTGTCCGTTCGCTCCTTCAGAAGCATGGGTCATTTTTAACATCAAAAACGTATTATTAAGGAAATGCCCAAAAAAAAAAATTATTTTATTTTTTTAAATATCTGTTCAAAATATATTTTGTTCATATGCGGCGAAACTACACAAAAAGCCATGTTTTTACCCGTCTGTGGAAACTTAACGAACCCTTAAGCGTGAGGCTCCACCAATTTTTAAGTTTGATGGCTGTTTTTATTTGGCGAGATTCAACTTTTTTTATTTTTTATTTAAAAAGATTTGAACTCAAAATGAAGAATTTTTTTTTGTTTATTCGCTATCAATTCGTGTGTAAGTTCAAATATTTTTGAAACACAACAAAATGAAGACTAAAATAAAAGCCTGGAAATAATCCTAACCCGTCGCAGAGAGGGCTGATTTAGATAATCTAATCAAAATATCAATAGTTTATATAACAATAGTTAACTTGCGGCTGAGTGCGAGACGCTGGGATCTCCTAGAGTCCTGCCTTTCCTTCCGCGAGTGGGGAGAAGGCTTGGCTCTGTGTTCCTCTGCGTGAATGGATTCTGTGAACGTTTTATAGACTGTATGTGTTTTAGTTGTTATTTTGATCAGTTCAGTTCTTTTGTTTATATACATTTACTTTAATTATTATTAGTTTCTGTATTATTTATTTTTATTTATTGTAAATAGAGTGTAAATTTGTTCTGTGAACACTATTATAAATGTCCTTAATTGTGACAAATTGTAATATTTCTGAATAAATAAATAAAAAAATATTTTTGTGGAAAATGATATTGATACATCGTTAGGAAAAGGAAAATTAGTTGAAGCAAAAACAAACAAAATGAGTAAACATGATTAGAAAAATTGAAAGTAGAGAGCCATCTAAGCAGTCGTAGCACAGATCGCCGATCTAATAGGACAAAAACTACTTTCAATATATGAGAAATGTAATATATCATTCTTTTTATAGATATTTGGTGACCTAAAAAGTGGCCTAGTAAAATTTCAAAGTTATTTTAAACTCTCACAGTAGGGCACGGAAGAGGGAGGTTTTGGCAACAGGGCCTTAACTCCCATCAGTTGACAAATATTTCCAGTATTACTTTATTTATAGATTAAATCAGAGCCTGTGTGCGTTATTGCTTAAGACTGCTTTTGATAATTCAGTTAATTTAGGTTCAACCAGTTTGATGTTGGTTAAAATTTCATTTAAAAAATGGCTTTAATCAATTCTTTGAAATACAAAAATAACGCTTATATGGCCTGTGAAATACCCTTCCAGATATCCAAACAATTTTTTTATTCATCTTGTAGCATTTTTATATTCTTTAAATTAATATAGTTCAAATTTTGCGAAGCTTTGCGCTAATCTCAGTTTGCAAAGTAGAGGATATAATATAGTGGGAGTGCCCAATAGGAGTCTGCATGGTTGCATCAACAAAATTTTGAGGGAGTGCAGTTTTACGAGGTTATGGATTTTTGAGTAAATAGTTCAGAGATTTTGAGATTTCATATTTAGCCCATCGGATAATTAACAGAAGAATCTATATCAGCTCGACATAAATATTGCTGTAAATATCGAGAATATAATACACAAAAGAAGTCGCTCGAAGACTCAAATAGAGACGTTCTTAATATGCTTTTAGTTATTTCTGATTTCCTAATTAACGGTTTTCGAACTAATACTCAAAAACATTATTTATCTCTGAGCCTTGTAGTACCTTCTTCTTCAGAACCGGAAGCTCTTAGTTCATCAATATCTGCATTACCGCTTTATGACAATTACGGAATTCAGTCAGAGATAGCGTTGCCCAAAATCGGTCTTGGTCTTGCAATTTGCAGACCAAGACCAAAGCTGCCTAACTGTTGTAAGAACAAGACCAGGACTGGTAAAAAAAAATCGATTTTTTAAATAAAAAATAGGGCAAAATGGTTACTAATACTTGACAATCATAGTTACTATATGTTAATAATTGGTATAACCAATATACTTTTGCATTTAACTCCTCTAATTTTTCATTCGAGCTTACTTAGGTTTCTCCTATCTAAAAAATTACAGTAGTACCTCTATAGTAATAAGCTAATAAGTAACTGCAAAACGGTTGCGAAACTCTTGGGCAAGACCAAGTCCATGACCAAGACTGAATTTGCAAGACCAAGACTCGTCTCGTTCCCGCATTTGGGCAACATAGTCTGTGGGGCAGACCCCCCTACCGTGCACCCTCCTATATCCCTATATTGCGTATCATTGTGTTCCTTGTAACAATTTATTGAAAAAAAGCCAATGTTCCCATAAAAAAAGTGAACGCACTGCCCCAAAATGGCGTCCATACATGGCGGATTGACGACTTTGACTTTAGTTAGTTTTTTGGTCCCTGAGAGTCAGCATTTGGCATAATTTTCTCATAGTTGGTCTTTTATTAAAGCTGAATAGTTCGAGAATAATAAAACATGAATAAATATTAAAAAATAATTCGCTTAGGCAATAAAAACACCAGTAGAGTAAATTTATTTAACAAAAAAATTTGTAAGTTGAAAATCAAGGGTCGTTTGTAATCAAACGGCCAACAATAACGCAAAACGTGTTGAAATAAAACATCTGGAGAATATATTTTTCTTTCTAAAACACTAATTACTTTTTAAAATATTTGAAGCAGTTCCGTAGAAAATCCACTTAAGCGGCCGAAAAACGGTAGTGGCGTGGGTGCCTACAGGCCTTTACCACACCATTCAGTGCTCATAAATTGCTTAGTTACAGTGCTATAATAACGCTTTTTTTACATCATATTGATTATATTAATGAAAAAATATTAATGCAATAATTTAATTGTCCAAAAAATTTACATTTTTTTTAAAATTTAATATATTATTTTTGTATTTATTTTAACTTCCTTTATTCTATACTAAGGTGGTTTAAGAAGGCCTCTATTGTAAAAATGATATAATTATAATCATAAAACTTAATTAGAAAATACTTTGCTGAATATCTTGAATTTATTATTTAACTTTTGAGATTTAACACTTTGTTTTGTATATTTTCGATTCTTAGAGTATTTAAAATTATATATAGTTTCCAGGAAATATTAATACCTGTTTTATAAACTATAATCGTATATACCTAATCTGAACTAAATATAATGAATAGTTGATGGGATGTTTAGTAAAACTCATTGTTCAGAAATTGCGGGATAAATTGTTTTGAAGTTGGACCATATCATAAAAAAATAGGATATTTTAATATTGAATGCATTATTCTGTCTGCATAAAAGAAATATGGAATGGGAAAAGCTATAAGTTCTTCTAGGTAACCGGAACTGATTGTTAGTATTTGGTCTCAAAATGGGGGAAAACGCGAAACTGGAAAATAAATTAAGCGAAGGAGAAAGGAAGTGCCAAAATCTCGGAAAAGAAAAAAGGACCAGTATCCATTATATGGGTAAACGAATGTATAGTAAACAGATGAACATAATATTTCAAGATGCTGCTAAAAAAAGTCAAATAATTGAGAAGTTTGGATGATATTAAAGGGACGATGGAGGTATATTATGGTGAAGACCATTTTATCAGCAACAAAGATTTTTTCGAAGCAATTATCAAGTCAGCTGGTCTGGACAAAGTAAGCCGAGCTGCTGCGCGTACATAGGCAACAAATGTATTAGAAAATGATATAAAAGGACTGTAGCTTTGTACCCTTACAAGAAAGGAGAAACTAGGAACTGTATTACCCATCGAAATTCATTCCTGTTTAGTATACCAAAGAAACTACTCAAGAATCGTAAAAGCTAGAATGAGAAATATTGTCGATTGCCAGAGTGATATAGATTGAGAAACGTAAGTTGCACATTGGAAAAGAACTTGCAAATTGCAAATATAAATGCAATATGTGCCTGGGCAAATCACAATAGGATTACTCTAAACGCCAATAACACGAAAGCCATTCTGATCGGATCTCCCTCACTCCTCAAATCCATACAGATACTCTCCAATCTTTTCTTGAACAACTCACCTATTTCATTCCATACTTCCGTAAAAAACCTTGGTGTTACATTCGATCAAACCCTCTCCTGGAAACCACACATCTCCCAAATTTCCCGTCGTACTATCTCTACCCTGAAACAGTTTAACCATCTCCGCTATCTCCTTCCATATAAATCCCGTCAACTCCTGGTTTCCTCCCTTGTGTTCCCCCACTTCGACTATGGCTGTCTGGTGTACGGCAGACACTCGGGAGAATGCGAGGCCAAACTTAAACCAAACTTAAAAAAACTTAAACTAACTTCTCTTCAATTTGTTATATGTGAGGGTTTGAGCTCCGTTAAATGTGCCCTTATTAACTGATAACACATGTGTCATCGGCATATGTGGCAATGATGGTGTTAGAGGATCGATTCGAGAATACTTATTACCCACAGGAACAACCAAAAAAAAAAGAATAAAGAAATATGAATTGGCAGCATTTTGATTTAATGAAGGTAGATACTTAGAAATGATATAAGTACTATGTAGCTACGGTAATAAGTATAATAATAATTTTATGTAAAATAAAAGTCCTTTTATAATCAATATTAAGTCTTTCTAATTTCAGATAATATTTATGAGGCACTAAATAGTTCAACAATACCAGTATATTCAACTTTGTTTTATTACCAAGTTAAGACAAAAACAGATAATAAAACTTTGGAACACTTTATTTCTTGATCCAATCAGCAAAATGTAATTGTATTGAGCTATTAATCACAACGTATGAGATAAAACAAGTATTTTATCGGAAATATAATATTTATTAAATAATTTAATTGTACATGAAAATCTTTACTCTATTATTATTATTAGATTAACAAATTTACTATGCAAACTTTGAAAAGTGCTCACATATTTTCCTTCTAGAGATTAATGTTGCCCAAATGCGAGACCGAGACGAGTCTTGGTCTTGCAAAATCAGTCTTGGTCATGGTCTTGTTCTTGGGCAAGAATCTTGTAGTTATTACCTTATTACCATAGAGATATTACTCTAATTTTTTAGATAGGAGAAATCTAACTAAGCCCGAATCAAAAATTATAGGAGTTAAATGTAAAAGTATATTGATTATACCACTTATTAACATATAGTAACTAAAATTATTGAGTATTAGTAACTATTTTGCCTTAATGTTTACTAATGTAATCCATTTTTTTTTGCACGTTGCAAGACCAAGACCGATTTTTGGCAACACTACTAGAGATACACAATTATTTGTTAAAAAATCATAATTGAATATCTGTGGGACATTTTATTTAAAATATAATATAACATCACCTTACCCGTCCAATTATTAATTTTATAAAATATTTTCTCCCACCGTTAAAAGTTCCTTGTAGTCTAGCATATATTCAACTTGAAGTAGTGGGTAAGATTGGTGCGGTTCCTTTCCTAAACAAGCAGAGCTCCTATTATTTTTTTCAACTGCATACTCATTGGTTGTCTGTATTTATGATAGGTTTGAGTGAAGAAATAAACTTAGAAAAAAAAAAGATTGAATTTAGGACTCAAATAATAATAGGATACATGCCTATTAGCGTTAATAGAAACTGATAATAAAACATTTGCTAACATTTGAGAAGTATTCCAACGGTTCGAATCCTGTTGAATTACAATATTTGAGTAAAAATCTTCTACAAATCCTCTGAGTCAGTGAAGAGAGGGACAAAGAAAAGATATAAACCCGCAACAAACTTTCCTTAAGAACTTTGAAAAGTAATTGGTAAGAAATGCGGTCTCCCCTCCCCTCCCTCGAGAAGAAGCGAGAGGGAGTATAAGATTGAAATAATATTTCTCGGCCAGAAAGACATTATCTAATATCACCTGTTTCCCGTATTTCAACTTTAAACGGACAACTTTAAACTGACAAGGCCGAAAAAAAAAAGTTTTTGTCAAATCAATTCTGGAGTGTTTTCCATTTTTCGCGCCGGAGTTTTATCTCCTCCAAACTTACATTCGTTTGTTATCTTTATAAAATATTTATACCCTAATAATCTTCTACGGAAGCTGAATGACTTATTGATACTTCATATACATTTCTATTAATATCGAACTGGTTTCATATAATATTTATATATATTATATTTTAAGACTCACTTTTCCAAGCAATTATTGTTTCTGAAAAAAAAAAAAATACAAGAGTAATATAGATAGGTAGGCTCATGGATTGAAACCATTAAATAATTTTTTTCGAGTTATTATTTACATAAAAGAATCATTGTAGGCCTGCTGTTTGGTGTTTAGGAAAGGGGGCGTACTTACAGCTCTTGCGAATTACGCCAAGTTGACTGCATGCCAGACTGCAGGAAACTTTTAAAGATGAAAGATATACAGTTTGTATTTAAAATTTGGACTGAAAATCGGATGTTATATTATATTTTATATTAACTATCTCTCGTATATTCCATTTTAATTATTCAATTTCAGCCGGTTTATCGCAGTGTATAAATTATGGGGGATATTATATTTTTCTATTAAATTGTTTCCAACTATGCCAATAATTCGTCTGCAGGATATTAAATTAAGTTTCGGGGAGAAGCTCTATTCAATTTATATTTCTCCCCTCAATTCCGAAATTTGAAAAATGGCAGGCAGTAATGGTTATTTAATGAGGAGGGTTAAATATACGGGAGCTGGGATATTGGACTAAAGAGAAAAGAATGTCACAGGAGGGAAGGGTTATAGAAAAAGTTTATGATGATGGTGGTATGAGACAGAAGCCATTATATTGGGGCGGCCTGAAAAGCATTGCTTTATAGGCCCGGACTCGGAGCCTCGCAGAACCTTAAATGCTCTCTTCGTTTCACTCTCCTTAAGAACTACTTAGTGTTCTGAGAGCTTCATATATATTGTCTGGTCATATTAAGATTTTTTTTAGTAACATTTATTATTCGTTTCAGTTTCGTTCATCTCTGTCATTTTATTTTTTGTCCGTTCGCTCCTTCAGAAGCATGGGTCATTTTTAACATCAAAAACGTATTATTAAGGAAATGCCCAAAAAAAAAAATTATTTTATTTTTTTAAATATCTGTTCAAAATATATTTTGTTCATATGCGGCGAAACTACACAAAAAGCCATGTTTTTACCCGTCTGTGGAAACTTAACGAACCCTTAAGCGTGAGGCTCCACCAATTTTTAAGTTTGATGGCTGTTTTTATTTGGCGAGATTCAACTTTTTTTATTTTTTATTTAAAAAGATTTGAACTCAAAATGAAGAATTTTTTTTTGTTTATTCGCTATCAATTCGTGTGTAAGTTCAAATATTTTTGAAACACAACAAAATGAAGACTAAAATAAAAGCCTGGAAATAATCCTAACCCGTCGCAGAGAGGGCTGATTTAGATAATCTAATCAAAATATCAATAGTTTATATAACAATAGTTAACTTGCGGCTGAGTGCGAGACGCTGGGATCTCCTAGAGTCCTGCCTTTCCTTCCGCGAGTGGGGAGAAGGCTTGGCTCTGTGTTCCTCTGCGTGAATGGATTCTGTGAACGTTTTATAGACTGTATGTGTTTTAGTTGTTATTTTGATCAGTTCAGTTCTTTTGTTTATATACATTTACTTTAATTATTATTAGTTTCTGTATTATTTATTTTTATTTATTGTAAATAGAGTGTAAATTTGTTCTGTGAACACTATTATAAATGTCCTTAATTGTGACAAATTGTAATATTTCTGAATAAATAAATAAAAAAATATTTTTGTGGAAAATGATATTGATACATCGTTAGGAAAAGGAAAATTAGTTGAAGCAAAAACAAACAAAATGAGTAAACATGATTAGAAAAATTGAAAGTAGAGAGCCATCTAAGCAGTCGTAGCACAGATCGCCGATCTAATAGGACAAAAACTACTTTCAATATATGAGAAATGTAATATATCATTCTTTTTATAGATATTTGGTGACCTAAAAAGTGGCCTAGTAAAATTTCAAAGTTATTTTAAACTCTCACAGTAGGGCACGGAAGAGGGAGGTTTTGGCAACAGGGCCTTAACTCCCATCAGTTGACAAATATTTCCAGTATTACTTTATTTATAGATTAAATCAGAGCCTGTGTGCGTTATTGCTTAAGACTGCTTTTGATAATTCAGTTAATTTAGGTTCAACCAGTTTGATGTTGGTTAAAATTTCATTTAAAAAATGGCTTTAATCAATTCTTTGAAATACAAAAATAACGCTTATATGGCCTGTGAAATACCCTTCCAGATATCCAAACAATTTTTTTATTCATCTTGTAGCATTTTTATATTCTTTAAATTAATATAGTTCAAATTTTGCGAAGCTTTGCGCTAATCTCAGTTTGCAAAGTAGAGGATATAATATAGTGGGAGTGCCCAATAGGAGTCTGCATGGTTGCATCAACAAAATTTTGAGGGAGTGCAGTTTTACGAGGTTATGGATTTTTGAGTAAATAGTTCAGAGATTTTGAGATTTCATATTTAGCCCATCGGATAATTAACAGAAGAATCTATATCAGCTCGACATAAATATTGCTGTAAATATCGAGAATATAATACACAAAAGAAGTCGCTCGAAGACTCAAATAGAGACGTTCTTAATATGCTTTTAGTTATTTCTGATTTCCTAATTAACGGTTTTCGAACTAATACTCAAAAACATTATTTATCTCTGAGCCTTGTAGTACCTTCTTCTTCAGAACCGGAAGCTCTTAGTTCATCAATATCTGCATTACCGCTTTATGACAATTACGGAATTCAGTCAGAGATAGCGTTGCCCAAAATCGGTCTTGGTCTTGCAATTTGCAGACCAAGACCAAAGCTGCCTAACTGTTGTAAGAACAAGACCAGGACTGGTAAAAAAAAATCGATTTTTTAAATAAAAAATAGGGCAAAATGGTTACTAATACTTGACAATCATAGTTACTATATGTTAATAATTGGTATAACCAATATACTTTTGCATTTAACTCCTCTAATTTTTCATTCGAGCTTACTTAGGTT
Organism: Nezara viridula; assembly: GCA_928085145.1. Classification (NCBI taxonomy): domain Eukaryota; kingdom Metazoa; phylum Arthropoda; class Insecta; order Hemiptera; family Pentatomidae; genus Nezara; species Nezara viridula. The sequence goes on along the minus strand of OV725080.1, from coordinate 82,842,879 downwards.
TCTCCTATCTAAAAAATTACAGTAGTACCTCTATAGTAATAAGCTAATAAGTAACTGCAAAACGGTTGCGAAACTCTTGGGCAAGACCAAGTCCATGACCAAGACTGAATTTGCAAGACCAAGACTCGTCTCGTTCCCGCATTTGGGCAACATAGTCTGTGGGGCAGACCCCCCTACCGTGCACCCTCCTATATCCCTATATTGCGTATCATTGTGTTCCTTGTAACAATTTATTGAAAAAAAGCCAATGTTCCCATAAAAAAAGTGAACGCACTGCCCCAAAATGGCGTCCATACATGGCGGATTGACGACTTTGACTTTAGTTAGTTTTTTGGTCCCTGAGAGTCAGCATTTGGCATAATTTTCTCATAGTTGGTCTTTTATTAAAGCTGAATAGTTCGAGAATAATAAAACATGAATAAATATTAAAAAATAATTCGCTTAGGCAATAAAAACACCAGTAGAGTAAATTTATTTAACAAAAAAATTTGTAAGTTGAAAATCAAGGGTCGTTTGTAATCAAACGGCCAACAATAACGCAAAACGTGTTGAAATAAAACATCTGGAGAATATATTTTTCTTTCTAAAACACTAATTACTTTTTAAAATATTTGAAGCAGTTCCGTAGAAAATCCACTTAAGCGGCCGAAAAACGGTAGTGGCGTGGGTGCCTACAGGCCTTTACCACACCATTCAGTGCTCATAAATTGCTTAGTTACAGTGCTATAATAACGCTTTTTTTACATCATATTGATTATATTAATGAAAAAATATTAATGCAATAATTTAATTGTCCAAAAAATTTACATTTTTTTTAAAATTTAATATATTATTTTTGTATTTATTTTAACTTCCTTTATTCTATACTAAGGTGGTTTAAGAAGGCCTCTATTGTAAAAATGATATAATTATAATCATAAAACTTAATTAGAAAATACTTTGCTGAATATCTTGAATTTATTATTTAACTTTTGAGATTTAACACTTTGTTTTGTATATTTTCGATTCTTAGAGTATTTAAAATTATATATAGTTTCCAGGAAATATTAATACCTGTTTTATAAACTATAATCGTATATACCTAATCTGAACTAAATATAATGAATAGTTGATGGGATGTTTAGTAAAACTCATTGTTCAGAAATTGCGGGATAAATTGTTTTGAAGTTGGACCATATCATAAAAAAATAGGATATTTTAATATTGAATGCATTATTCTGTCTGCATAAAAGAAATATGGAATGGGAAAAGCTATAAGTTCTTCTAGGTAACCGGAACTGATTGTTAGTATTTGGTCTCAAAATGGGGGAAAACGCGAAACTGGAAAATAAATTAAGCGAAGGAGAAAGGAAGTGCCAAAATCTCGGAAAAGAAAAAAGGACCAGTATCCATTATATGGGTAAACGAATGTATAGTAAACAGATGAACATAATATTTCAAGATGCTGCTAAAAAAAGTCAAATAATTGAGAAGTTTGGATGATATTAAAGGGACGATGGAGGTATATTATGGTGAAGACCATTTTATCAGCAACAAAGATTTTTTCGAAGCAATTATCAAGTCAGCTGGTCTGGACAAAGTAAGCCGAGCTGCTGCGCGTACATAGGCAACAAATGTATTAGAAAATGATATAAAAGGACTGTAGCTTTGTACCCTTACAAGAAAGGAGAAACTAGGAACTGTATTACCCATCGAAATTCATTCCTGTTTAGTATACCAAAGAAACTACTCAAGAATCGTAAAAGCTAGAATGAGAAATATTGTCGATTGCCAGAGTGATATAGATTGAGAAACGTAAGTTGCACATTGGAAAAGAACTTGCAAATTGGGACTGTCTTCCCTTTAAGACAGGTTACAGAGAAGTCCATCATCAAAGAAAAATAGCTCTCTATCTGTTTAGTGCCTCACACCTTGACCACCAGGTCCTAGGTCTTCAAGTAGGGCTCTGGTTGCTCATTATTGCCGATAGATGACGCTGCTCTGATTCGGCATATTTCAAAACATATACTATAGTGCCCTTGACAGGTGCAAGAAACAAGGAGCGTAAGGTGGCCCAGAACAAGATTGTGTGGAAGTCGATAAGAGGAACTGTGTGCTGAGGCTGATCAAGGAGGTCTAGATTCACTAGCGGGTTGTTGTGCCGAATACGTATACAAGCAAGTATGTATAAAACCTGTTTTATCGATACTTGAGTTTCGATTGAACATGGAAAAAACAAGTTTCAATATTCAGAAACGCCAACACTATTGACAACATACTAATAATATTTAAACATATTAAGCCCAAATAAATCAGCAGGTGTAACCATAGGTGTAAACATTGCAAAACTTTATTTCATAGACGTATGTTATTAGATCAAAAATTGTTTGTAAATAGATGGAACGCTCAATTTATTTGAAATTATATTTAATGCATAAAACTATCTGTGAATGTTTGAAGATATGGTGACGGTAGTATTTTATAAAATATAGTGTTCAAATTTTGATGCATTAAAACTAAATGATAAACTTTATTAACTAAATTATTTATATAAAAATCAGTGTCTAATTTGGAAAAAACTAGAAAAAATAAAATTTGTTCATTAAATGGCTATTTAAATTAATACAATGCTGCACATTTTGCAGTACAGCAGTTTGCAAAATAGCTGTACATTAAAACATGTTGAGGCATACTGGAAAATTCGATTCAGTGTTGGAAATTCTTTACGATTTTCCCTAAAAGATTCCTGGTTGCAGCAGTTTTTTTTTCTACTACCCGTTTTAAAAAAGGAAATGAAATAAGTTGACTTTATCTCTAAAGAACTTGTTTTCTCCTATTTTTTTTTCTATGCCAGCCATAGGACTACGAATGTAGCGAGGAACTTTTAAAGGATCATTAAGACACAAAAAAAGGAGAAGGGAAACCCAACTAAGCTGTTGAGGGGGAAATCTTTTATTCTTGCCCTTTAAATGAAAAAAGAAGGGGGGGGGAGAGAAGAGAGAAAAAAAAAAAAGGTTCGAATACCAAACAGTTTATTTACTCGACTTTCAACCGCCACTTTTCCTTCCTGAACTCAGCAACCTAACCAGGGAGGATCAAAGAGTAATGAGGGAAAAAATTTTTAATGGTTAAAGAGTAAATTCTACTCTGACGGTGGTTCTCTTAGACCAAAACAACTATTTCAATTTTTAACAAGATTCTGCCCACGCTGTGTAAAAAAAAAAACCCGAATCAATTTATATAAAGTTTGCTGTCAAGGAAAAGTAATTACTTAAAAAGAAAATTCTGAAAGAAATAAGAGGAATTATTAAGGAAAATTGTGTTAAAAAAATAATAAAATAAAGATTTCATACTGAATACGACGTTTGAAAAGTGTAAAAGTTTATAAAGTGCGATTATTTTTTAAACATTTTTACCATTAGAACTTATGGAAGGTCATGGTTTTGGTACAGTGTTTTGCACAATAGTTATGCAAGAAGATTATTTAATTTTTGTTTCCTTAATTAATTAATTTATTAAGATGATCCTACTTATAAAGGCTGGGTGTGCCCCAAAGGATAATCAAGAGGGTTGAACTAGGTTGAAGGGGCTCATGAAACAGAATAAATAAATTCCTGCTACAATCGAATTTGGGTCTTGTTTAGATGAGGCACGCCAGTTATTTCATCTAGAAACAGTTACTTATTGATAAATTAAAAAAAAATATGGGTTAAACAAAAATATTATTTATTCAATAGGAACTTTTTATTCATAACGCATATATCTATACGCATACGCATATATACATAAAGTTAATATATGATTGTAAATTGAAAAAATTGACTTGAAAATGGCTCGACGAGCCAAAACGTCGTAATTGTGATGTGTAGTCTTTAAGTTGACAAAATTAAAAAAATGTTGTAAAATTGGCTGATAATAAATAAACTTGAAAATAAATAAATAATGCTTTTAATGAATTCCATACTCGTCCTTAGCTAGTACAGAAACATAAAAAGAGGCACTATTTCCATCCTGAGATTGGGTCCTGAAAACATTATTTTACACTAAATAATACGGGAAAAGGAACGAAATAAAAAAACAGGGTCTGCTAAAGGAGTTGAGTGATGGAGACCAGGCTGCCCTGGTTTGTGTCAGACCGCGGAGCTGGCCAACGTCAGCGGCACCCTTTGTAAACATCAACACCTTCTGTTTCCTACAGCTATGAGGTGTGGTGCCCTCTTGTTTTCCCATCTGTCACGCTTAAATTATTGCTTTCCATAATATTTATAAGTGGCAAAAAAAAAAAGAAAGTTAGTTTAATTAGTTTCGTCAATTGTTTATTTCTGATGCTTTTAATTCTACAAGTTTATCTAATGAATATGCTTTAAAGAAATAGCTGAATGTAGTGGGGGATCGTTGTAAGTTGAAATTAGCATCACCTGGTAAATATTTTGGCTGTAGTTATTCAAACACGGTAATTATTTACTGCAGAGCAAACAATCGCACAAATCTAGTGTTGCCCAAACCCGAGACGAGTCTTGGTTTTGCAAACTTAGTCTTGGTCATGGTCTTGGTCTTGCACGAGAGACTCGCATTTACTGATGACCTTATTACAATAGAGACATTACTGTAATTTTTTAGAAAGTAGAAACCTAACTAAGCCCGAATGAAAAATTGGAAGAGTTAAATGCAAAATTATATTATTTATTCTTTACGTGTAGTAACTAAGACTAGTAGTAACTAATGCATTAGTAATTATTTTGCCTTAAATTTTATTTAAAAAATCGATTTTTTTCGCTAGTCCTGGTATTGGTCTTAATTGGTAACAGTTAGGCAGCCTTGGTCTTAGTATTGCAATGTGCAAGACCAAGACCGATTCTGGGCAACACTACACTTATCCATGTGTCTCTTTAGCCCACTAGCGGATCCAGGATTTAATTTTTTGGGGGGAGAGCTTTGGCCCAAAAGATTTTTTTTCATGTACATATAACTATAATTAATTTGAAAAAAAATAAAGAAATTAACTACCTATATGAAATGGTGTTTAAGTAGCTCTTGAAGTCCTATTAAATATAATTACACTAACAAGAATACTTTAAGAGATAGTTTTTAATATTTTTTTCTGTAAAAGATGGTAATATTTTACCATTTTGGGGGCTTCAGCCCGAAAGTCCCCCCGTAGATCCGCCTGTGCTATAACCCAGTGGCTAGCATACTAGTTTATGATGGTAAAGGTTCCCGTTTCAAGAACGGTTCCATCATATTCTTTAAGGGCAGCAATAGACTAGTGGGAAGCGTACTGTTCTCATATTATGAATGTCCCAGGTTCAATTCTGATATTTCATATTCTTTTTGGGAGCGGGGTAGCTCAGTGGGTAAGCACTGGCTTCCAGAGCTCTAGATTCGAATCCGGCTGATGACTGGTAATTTTGGCCGGGGTGACCGAATGGGACATGGGCACAGCACAGTTGCCGACAACCAGATAACCGAAGTTATGAGAGATTAAATAAAAAGTATAGTTAGCGTCCCGGTGCCGGAGGAAATTTTAAATTCCCCTCCCCAACCCCTCGGCCCAATAAAACCCCGTATAGCCTAAAAAAGGTAGGAAACAAAAAAAAAATTGTACTTGTTTTTAAAGAAGTTCTGGTGTAGTCCTAGAACTAAGGCCAAAACGTCAGCACAAAATGAAATAAGGCTTATTATTTGTGTGCGATTTTTTTTCTGACCTCTATCAATTTACCCGACTGAGTACATTTTATATAGAATTATTTGATAAATTATTCTATATAGGAAGGATAAGACTAGTTTTTTTTTAGTTTGTGAAGGTTACATTTTCTGCCTCCCAAAATTAATTGTAACTTTTTATTTAGTTCTCAGCGATTATATAGTGCTAAGAAATGTTCTAAGTGGGAATACAATGCCTGGCCTAAATCTGCGTGTACGTTATCTGCTGTCAGATCCACCTTTCTTATCACTGACACTTGCCTCCTAGTTAAGGGTCCTGGTGGTTAGATATTTAAGGCGGAGGTTAACATTATCCAACTCTGTTATAAATATATACATATGTATATATATATATATATATATATATATATATATATATATATATATATATATATATATATATATATTCAAACTTCACTATTTTATTGGGAATAAGGTCATTTAATTAAATGACCTTATTCCCAATAAAATAGTGAAGTTTGAATTTAATACTCAAAGGTCGATGAAGGAAAAGTTGTAAAGATATATATATATATATTTAATTAAAAAAAAAACATAAATTTTACTCCCTTAACTGAGATATATTATAATAAACATAAATTCATAAATACACTTTGTATTTATAAAAAAATGTTAAATAATTTCCAATATTTATCATCTGAAATAATAAAGAAATTAATTTTTCCATAAGATCTCTGTCAATAGAGTTGATCCGCATCTATATGTGACCAACTAACTGTTCTTTATCATAATAATTACGTTTTCATCAAAGTAATTCAACTGCTCAGAATGGATCCTGAATATATATATATATATATATATATATATATTATATATATATATATATATATATATATATATATATATATATATATATATATGTATGTATATTACGATGTAAAATATTTAATTGACCAGTTATGAATACGGATCAATTTCTATAATAGAGATCATATTTTAAAACTCAATTTCATTATCATTTTAGACTAATATTCGATAAAACATATTCGTTAATTATTTAAATGGAATAGTCTTTTAGTTATATTCGACAACCCGACTAACTTGAAAACTCATATGTTAAATTTCCTTAAAATATTACTATAGTTTACATAAACGTTTTTGTTGCTCTTAAAGTCTGTTATCCCCCCTTTACATTTCTCTCTGCATACGAGGATTATTTACTTTAAAACAAAACATTTTCTTCTGTGAATCATAGAAAAAAAAATGCGGAAAAAAGCAGTAATTTTGTTCTCGGAAACACCCTAACTCTAATTTATGCTTCAAATCGTACAGATTGAAATAATGAATTCGGTATTGTTTGATTTTTTATTTATTTATAAACAATGCATAAGACAACGTAATAAACATTTCCGTTTGAGCCGTTAAAAAAATATATGTATGAACCGAAACTTTGCAAAAAAGTTGTTAGCGATTCGTGGTTCTTCCGAGAATTCATTTGCCAGTACAAACATAAATTCAGGGTTTAATTTCACTAAAACACCCTCCCCCAAAGCGACTGAATTTATATATTCTTGTAATGTACGCCCTCCCTAAATAAAAAAATAAAAGCAGGAAAAAATGCTGCATTCTCATCTCTTTGCAGTTTGCAATAATTAAAAAAAAAAAGGAAAGGAATACGAGATAGTAAATTAATTAAAAAGAAACAACTCATATTTATATCCTTGTTGTTTGTGTTAGATGTGTTTTTTTTCTTATTAAACCATAATGTGCATTTTTAATTTTGATAAATGTTTAATTTACTTAGAAAAAACAAAAACAACATTATTTTAATCGCATTAGATAGGTATTTAAAGATTATGAAAGCATTCCATAGACCAATTATATGTTTATATTTATATATTATATGGTTATATATAACCTGACTTTCAATATTAATGACATGGTTGGAAAAGAGGAGCAGAGATCTCTGTTTTGCTTTCCACAGGTGGGGCTGAAACTTGATTAAGAGTTTCCAAGGTATAATATAAATATTTGTACAGTAATGAAAATGTGACACATGGGTAGTCCGGCAAACTGATAAATGAAAAATTACTACACCTAATAAGATATATTAAATAACGAATAGTATAAAAAGAAAAAAATCGTGTACCTTCATATTATTTTTCATCTAACAAGGTTGGAGTTGCAGATAGTCCGGACAGACAGATTATTAAGTTTCGGATTACTGGAACCGATCGAGGCGGCGATCAAATAGTTTTGACGCGGGGTTTGATCCGGCCACAGCCACAGGCTAATAAATTGAAGTGCCCGTCATCAGGTTTGCCCTTTGATGGATAAAGCTGTCACCTCTATGAGGCATCTCGCCCCTAATTCCTAGTCTCTATCTCGGTTATCTTCCACCTCACGCCTTGGATCTGAATAATCTGTCTTAGAGGGGTGTTGGAACTAGGCCAATGAGTAAGTTTCCAATTGCCTTTAAAGTTTTAATTTAATTGTTTTGTTTTTTTATAAAAAAGAACTGAATTAAATTATTATTGATTAATTGCTATCGGAAAGGAATTTTATCTTATATTTTGTTTAAAAGAAATATGTCTCGTTACTTTAAATGTATAAATTTTATGCCACCAACAATGACTTCCATAGAAGCTACCGATTGAACTGTTTATTTTCGAAATGAACAGTAATCATCATGGAATTTTTTTTAGGAAATGCGAAAAACGATATTTTCTTTTCTAATGGTAATATATAAGAAAAATAAATAAATAAAAATTCATTATCTGTATCATGTATTTCCGAAAATTTTTGATTGTTTTAATTCAAATAGGGCCGCTTAGGAACAAAAAAATATTTATTAGGACGTTTGGAGATCAAAAATTGGTGTATAAGTTAGATAGAAGAGTTATTACAATTTTAATTTGAAATTTATATTTTTGTTTGCAATATTGGCACAATAAAATAAAATTGTTTTTATTTATGACCCGTCTTCTTTTATAGGTCTGTTTTCAATCGCGTATTCAAATGTGCTTGGTTCAAAAATTTCGTGGGTACGTGGTTCAGACATTTCGGTTACGTTAAGTCAGTAACGATCTCTAATTAAAAAAAAAAAAGTATACATATAAATATATATGGTATGATTGAACGAAAAATACATTTAACCTTGGTAATTGTTACCCATCAATGAGGTAGATTGTATTGTTTATAGTTTAAATTAATTAAAATATATATGTTTATTTATGTAAGATATATTTTCTATGCGCAAATATATATATACACACATATATATATATATATATATATATATATATATATATGTATTTTACTTTTATGTATGAAACTGTAAGGTCCAGGAATTTGGATTACATGGTTAGATATAAGATAAACAAAAATATATATAGGATAAACAAAGATATAGTAAAACGGAAATGTAAAAAATATTTATATGCGCCAATTTTCGATACATTCAAGTTTTCCATAAGTTCTAGTTTTCCACCACCCCTAAACCTAGAACTCCTAAACCAGAACCCCTAAACCAGAACCCCTAAACCAGCTCTAGACTATTCTCAAGCCTCAATATTCTTCAAAAACTGCAGTGTTAGCCGAAAACTTGGTGTGGTGCCGACAAGTGGGGGTTGAAACCCTCAAATGGTAAACCATTTCATTCTAATAAATAGGTGAGAAATACTTTTGATGATTTTTTTTTAATAAGTAAAAAAGTAAGAGCTTATTAACCTTTAAAAAATTCTTAAGTTCTTAAGCCTTTTATTGTACGCCCTTTTAATTCGCCGCAATGCATTTAACTCAATTATATTTACTGCATACAGTTAACGTAATTTGGCCTAGTATAACCGTGTCAATTCTCCTGTTAACTAATATCCCACGTAATGCTTTATTTTTCCTTAATGTAAGCGGCCATAAAGAACCGTACGAAGTGTGATCTTTTAATAAATTATAATTTTTAAGTTTCACAAGAGGAAGTGACAACTACGTATTTTGGTAACATAAAAATAACAAGAATTTTCAGCCTTAATGCTAGCCATAATTTCGAATTTAATTTAGTTTTTTCTAGTTATTGAAAATCCTAAATACATAAACTTCCCTGTACGTTCAAAAGTATTCTTTTCTGCGCTAAAATCGTCGAAATTTTTACTGTTCATCATTTTAATGTTGTCTTGTCAGGATTAATTTCAACCTCACTTCTTTCCCGTCTTTCATCAACGTTGCTGTATTTAGTAATATAGTTTCCGTGCCTTCGCAAGAATATTAAAATTTTCGCTACTGTTTTATATTTTTCAATAATTTTATGCAAATATTTTCCTATAAATTATTCTCCAAACATGAAATGGACCAACTATTCCTAGTAATTAAACTGAAAACGCCAATTGCGAGTGAACTTCGCGGTTGCGAAGGTGATTCCGACGCTCGTGGTCGTAAATCTATCAATTGCAAATTCGTCTTGATAACAGTTAGTGCTCTATACAGTGCTCGATTTATTGCTAGGTATTAATCACAGCCCTTCCCTTTTATCATCGCCCTATCTCAACGTTTTCTCATCACCATTTTTGAGCGTTATTTTTTATCGTGTTCTAAATTTACTGATAACGGGGTTAATATTTCATGAGATGGAGAAATAAAAAGTGAAAAAAAAAAAATAGAACTACTATGACGTGATGGAGCCTGATTTTAATGTGTCCAATAAAATTTGTTTTATTTAATTATTTGATTCTTTTACGATATTTGCAACTGCGCAGTAGCGCAACATCTAGCAAAATTTGATGTTGATTGGTTAAATTATTTGAATTATTAATTGATTATTGAGTTATTAGTGAAGCAAATAGACTTGGTTATTATCTTTTTAATCTGTGCCGGGCTACTAACAAGGTGGAGGAAATTGATTGAGGTTATTTTGGGCTTAGGTCGTTGTGTATAGTATGATTTAAAACGCCTTAATAATTTTTGGAAGAATTTTGGTTTGTGTTGTTTACATTTTTTTGATATGCAGATGTTTTGCTGAGCCCCAAAGTTCTGCTCTGTAGGTCCAAATAGCTCTCAGTATAGTGTTATACAGGGCGTTTCAGTTCTTCATGGCCAAACTCTGATAGATGATTTTGGAAAAAATTCCCAACAAAAATATTATTTGATGCATTGGCAGATTCAGGGGTTAAGATCCGTTTTGTGTTCTTCTTAAGGTTGTCACGGTTTTTAGTGAATAAGAAGGAATTGCTCAAGAGCTGTTCAAGATAATGAGATTCTAAGTACACCATCGTAAAGTAGACTGATTTACTGAGGTCAATGATGAAAGACAGTAATGCGGTCGCAGTTAAGAGATATACTGCTCGTATATGGGAATTGTGACTGCAGCACTAAAGCGGCCGTATCAGATAGTGTTGCCCAAATGCGAGACCGAGACGAGTCTTGGTCTTGCAAACTCAGTCTTGTTCAGGGTCTTGGTCTTGAGCAAGAGTCTCACCACAGTCTTGTAGTTACTTATTAGCTTATTACTATAGATATATTACTGTAATTTTTTAGATATGAGAAACCTAACTAAGCCCAAATGAAGAATTAGAGGAGTTAAATGCAAAAGTATATTGGTTATACCAATTATTTACAAATAGTAACTAAGATTGTCAAGTATTAGTAACTATTTTACGTTTATTTTTATTCATAAAATCGATTTGTTTTACCAGTTTTGGGTCTTGCAACAGTTAGGCGGCCTTGGTCTTGGTCTTGCAAAGTGCAAGACCAAGACCGATTTTGGGTAAAGCTAGTATTAGACCTCCCGAAAGTCCCTTATATCATTGACATTAGTAAGTTTAAAGTCCTTTTTATCATTGACCTTAGTAAATTGAAGAAGCTCTCTGGCCGGAGAAAACCCCATATAGATTCAAAGGCGAGGAAGAGGAGGACACAAAAAAAAAAAACAGGTTTGAATCTAATAAGTTTCAAAATAATTATAAAAAAAATTTGTATCCACTTCTATATGTTTATACATTTCAACTGAAAAACATTTAGCGTGAGGGAATTATAATTACAATGACCTAAGTCAGATATAGAATCTGCCCGTTAGCAGCTGTAAGGGTCAGTTAATTATAGGAACATATAATTACCATGAAACTTCAACGCAGATCGATCACGTTCTGATCTCTAGTAGACATTTTGATTTAGTTAATGATGTGAGATCATATAGGGAACCAGACATCTCTTCTGATCATTTTCTGGTAGTTGCAAAGATCAAACATGCATATAAGATAAGGATGTTTGGAAGGAGTAAACCTGGGCAAGAGAAAAGTTAAAAGAAGAGGAAATAAGGTATGCTTTCCTGAGAGACGTTGGAAGAGGTGAAGGTAACATCCCAGCTATAATCGGAGGAAGAGATATGAATGAGGTATGGAATCATATTAGAAAAGCTATATCTGACTCAGCTGAAAGAGGGATGAGAATAGAAAGTTATAAAACGTGTGATTTAACCTGGAGTGTGGAGAAGCAGTTAATGTGCGGAACGAAAAGAGGAAAAAACTTCTAAACAGGGGATACTAGACAGAACAGAAAGGAGTAGCAGGAAGTCAGATCTAATGGAAAAAAGTTTCTGAGGCAAAATAAAAGATATGCATTACAGGGGAACTGGCGTAAGGTGGAAGAGTACAGCAGGAACAATGAGGTCAGAAATTTTTTCGGTGAAATAAGTAAAATAAAATTAGGTGTTATAAACAATTGTCCGATGATAAAGCGTTCTGAAGGGAAAATGGTTGCCAGGATCAGGATGTGCAAGGTAGATTAATGGAGCATTTTCAGGAATTGGTAAACCCTAGGGAAGATGACGAGTATCCTGATAAGGATTTTCGATACACTGAGAATGACCATGGTGTGAGCCCACCAGACTTGGAGGAGGGCCTAATTATTGCCAATTTCAAGAATAACAAGGCTTCCGTTTCAAATAGCATACCAGCGAAGTTCCGTTTCAAACAGCCTCTGCCCGTTGATCAGTTTGTTGATCAGCACTGGCTGAGGAGTTGACTCATCAGATAGTTAATATCTGGGAGACCCCAAAAAATGCCGGACAGCTGGAAGGAATCTGTCATCATTCCCTTACTCAAGAAGAAAGGTGCTTCCACAGACTGCAACAATTATCGGGAATTAGGTTCCTGAATACTGCTTACAAAATATTTTCTGTTATTTTATATAATCGAATTGTGTATTTTGTGGAACCTCGGTTGGGCGATTACTAGGAGGATTAAGGAGAAATAGGACAACTATTGAATAGATTTTCTCTGTGAGACAAATAATGGAAAAAAAACAAAATAATTAAACAAGATGATATGGATCCTTTTCATCGATTTTAAGCAGCTTATGATTCCATAAGAGCTCATCTGCGATGGATAAGTATCCACGAACTATCCACTGCTACGACTTAAAAAAAAAATTCTTTAAACAGAAAAAAAAAAACTAGACTTTAATTTATTAATAAAAATTAATAGAAACACATTTTTACTAGCAATTTCTTAATTTTTTTTTAAGGATCGTTCATATATACTAAAAGATTATGGCCAATGGAACTGGAAACAATCGGCATTAGTAACTAATAATGTCATGTTTCCACTTTAGATCAAAGCACAAAAATATTCCGTGAATTATGATTTTGAATGATGAAATATTCATCATGAGCTTACATGACTTACTCTCCGACAAGTCTTTGTCAGAGTTCTAGAAAAAAGTGTGTACGAAGGCTTTTTTAGTTGATGTACATTTTTTATTAGCAATATTAAGACCTAAAAATATCATTTGGAGCAATTCCGACAACGTTTCTATATTTATACTGATTTTTATAAATTAATTAAATTTTAGCTTACTGTCGAGGTTGGCTAATGCAGTAACCAAAACGTTCCACCGATAAATAATTTTGGCCAAGAACATCATTTCTAGCCCAGTTTGCTCCGGTGCCGAGACAAGATGGTAATTAATTTCAATGACTAATTGTGCACCGCGCCTGGGCCAAGTACGGCATTAAGAACAGTCAGATTTATGTCGAAGGAGAGTCTGTTACGGTAATTTAATTAACGGCAGTTATTTTAATTTTTTTAATATAATTAATTAATAATAATATTCAATTAATCAAACAGTGACGTAACTGTTACAAAGTTACTGTCTTCTGCATTCAAATTTCATATAGGTATCGATAAATAATTATTTTCTTAATTCGCAAAACAGGCCGGTTTTTATGAATTATTAACATTCATCTAAAACTTTGTAAATGGGTTTATGGCGGATTGTCTTATCGTTACCTACAACTTTGTTATTTACGAAAATTCTCTAAAATAGGGTGTTTTCAATATGAATATAGGTAAACTTTGTTTACTTAATGAGTTACTAAAGACTCATGAACGTCCTTTTGAATGGTAAAATAATTTTACTACGGAATCTAGAAAAAAAATTGGTATAAAGGATATTGGACCGTTTGGCGCGTTCTCCACCACCAACATGTCAAAATAACGAGTTTATATAGGCTAAACTGTACAACATTCTGCATAGCGGACAATCTTATTAGAAGTGTATCTTTTTACTGACATTGCGAAAATTATGTTGAAAATTAGAACTTTAAAAAATAAATCATATCTTACAGTTAATTATTTTTTGAAGTTCTACTTTAAGTCTGCAGGTACTGACCCATTTTAATTTCACCTACGTATATATGCAATATGTAGTAAGGGTAAGTATTACAAAAGAAATACATGTTTTGAAGTCTTCTGAGTCCAATTAACCAAGTCCCACAAGATGGTCTGTGTGTGTACGAATGTTATCTAGTTCGAAAACGAAAAGTCGTATGAAAGTAAAATTTTATATTTAAGGTTTTAATAAGTTTTCGATATCACGGCAACATTTTCGCAAAATCGGCAAACCGGAATTGGTACTTCATATAATCGATTTAACACATGTATACGATTTTCTCAAAAACGGTTCTAATGATTTTGAATAAACTCAGTATATCAGTGTATTATAAATCGGTAAATAATGTAATGTAGGTTTTATTCTCATTGGTGCTCTCTATCAGGACTTAAATGGCTAATTTTCAATATTGGTTTCCCCTCATGTACCTTTATTTATTTTATTTTTTTGGAAATAATTTGATAATTAACTAAAGGAGGAATAAGAGATCGTAACGGATAATAGTTATAATAGACTAATCGAAGGAATACGAGATTCACAGAGCTCGCCCGAAAGATTACAACAGGATTCCATACGTAACATGAGCTTCATATAATACGGACTTCAACAAAATTGTGTTCATATATATATATATATATATATATATATATATATATATATATATATATATATATGCGATTTTCATAAATGCTATTGGTATTATTTAATATTTAATTGTATAGAATACATCGATATACAAAAAAAATGTGTATATACAAGGGTATTTAAACAAAGAAAAATACCCACAATGAATTTTAAATAAATAGCGTCAATCATTTTTACTTTCACTTCCCATTTGTCTGAAAATACTTATTTCTGATATGAAGAAGAGGATGGGAAGTGAAAGTCGGGTGATGCGCGCTCCAGATTTTTTTACTATCAAATTATAAACATTCGTCTAAAACATGTGTGGCTTCAACTGATCGTAACCTACAGCCATTTTATATACTAAAATTATCTCTAAAAGGAGTACATAATTTTTTTTTAGTTTTTATAATTTTATTTATTCAACAATGGCGTTATAATCAAGTCAGGACTGAAGGTGAAGTTGGTAAAGGGCTTCAGGAAATCGCAAGACCGAAGTGGCTCAAGATGATTAAGGCATAAGTATCATTATAAAAAAAAAAATTATATAATAAATCTGTCACATCCAAGGGGAAAATAAGCCAAAGGTAACCATTTCCACAATATATACATAGAATAAAATGAAATATAAATAATTAATAACAAAGTCCAAAAAAAAACAACAACTAAATATGTAAAATAATAATAATAAAGATAAATAGGGATAAAGAGAGTATAATGATAAAAGTTAAATAATATATGGACATCACAAATAAAAGGATATACCGCTACTATTAGTGCGAAAGGTCGTATATAAAAATTAGTCTTTGTTTATGATTTCTGCATGATTTCTTTATATAGTTTCACATGTTATTTTCCTCTGATATTTTCCTATTTTGCAGCTGGTAATAGCATGGTAGACTACAAAATGTCTAAAAACTGTTGCACAAAATAAATGCACAAGCGTTGTAGATAGAAAATATTTAAATTCGATTCTTCTTCGGTCTCCACAGGACGCTAAGCCTGCGACATAGTTGATAGTGCCGTAAATTCCTTTACTACCACAATCCAACAAGCCGCCTGGACTGCTTCCTTCCCAAAAGACTCCTCCAGAATTCCTAAAAAGACCATTCTACCCCAACACCTCCTTGATCTAATCCAAACCAAACGCCGTGCCAGATTATTGTGGCAACGTACCCGACATCCTACCGACCGCTGCTCCTATAATTATTACTGCAAAAAATTAAAACTGGAATTAGCCACCTTCAGATCACATTCCTTCAACTCCTACCTATCCTCCCTTTCTTCTCGTGACAATTCCCTTTGGAAAACCACAACCAAAATCTTAAATCCTCACCGCATTTCCCATCCCCTCCGACGAGATGATGGCTCCTGGGCAGCATCTGACGAAGATAAGGCTGAGGAGTTCGCCATTCATCTATCCAATACATTTATAATTATCTGTATCTATCCAATACAGAATAATTATCTCCGGTGACCTCAATACCAATTTCCTTTCAAACTCCAATGACAAATCCTATTTAGAAAATCTGTTTTTCTCACTTCACCTATTCATCGTTCCTTTTTCCTCCACCCACCACACCACCAGATCTGACACTTGGCTAGACTACTACATCATCGACTCAGCACAAAACCTCCTCTCCGCCTCTCAATTGCCAGTATCCTTTCTTTCATCTCATGATCTGATACAAATAACGTATAATATCCGCACTCCTCCAATCCATCCTCGAACTATCACTTTCCGCCAACTGGATACCCTTACTCGAGAAAAAATATTACCTGATCTAGTAACATTGGATTTGAATGGAATATATCATTGCTCCTCTGTCGACACCATGGTTGATATTCTCACCACCAATCTTCTCAATATACTCAATACCCACGCTCCTCTGAAAACCTCCACTTTCCGTCATCGTCCTGCTCCTTGGATGTGTCAGGAAATTAAGGATCTGCAGAAGAGACGCGACGCTGCACGCAGACGCTTCAGACGGACTAGGCTTGCAGATGATTATCAAATATTCAGAGTGCTTCGTAACACGACACAGACAAGGATCCGACAAGCGAAAGCGAACTACTTTCACGAAGCCCTTTCCTCAGCTCCTGATATCAAATCAAAATGGCTTCTACTTCGTAAGCTTTCCCTCTGTGAACCTTCTAGATCCCCTTCCTCAGTTTTCCCAATATCACCTGATGACCTAAACTCCCACTTTATATCGGTTTCCACCTCTTCTTTACCATCCCCTTCCGGCTTTTCTCCAGAGGTACCTTTTAACGACAATAATTTTTATTTTTCCGACATTTCTCCCACAGACCTTATTACCGTTATAATGAAATCCCGTTCCAATTCCGTAGGCCCAGATGGCATTCCTATCAAACTAATAAAATTATGTCTCCCTGAAATCCTCCCAGCACTCCTTTTCATCTACAATTTCTCCCTGCAGAATTCAATATTCCCGACCTCTTGGAAAAAAGCCATTGTCCTTCCTTTAAACAAAAAGCCTAATCCATCCTCTCCCGAAGATTTCCGCCCAATATCAATCCTTTCCAATCTTTCTAAACCCCTAGAAAAGTTAGTGCAATCCCAAGTTTCCAACTACCTTGAACAATCCAACCAACTCGATCCTCTCCAATCTGGCTTCCGTCCTGGCTACTCTACACAATCTGCTCTGATTAAAATTACTAGTGATATCCAGACTGCAATAGATGACAAAAAACTAACCATACTTATACTGCTTGATTTCTCCAAAGCTTTCGATTCCATTATCCATTCCATCCTTTTCAACAAACTAAAATCATTATCCTTCTCCAATAGTTCCATCTCTTGGTTCCAGTCTTTCCTCTCACAACGAACCCAAGCAGTTTCCATACCTAATCAACCTCTATCTGCCTACCTTCCTTTATCCTCAGGAGTTGCACAGGGTTCAAGCATGTCTCCTCTTCTTTTCAGTTCTTATATTAATGACCTAAATGATTCAATTATCCATTGTTCCCACCACCTTTATGCCGACGATTCTCAAATCTATTTATCCTTTTCTCCCGCTGAGTTATTGGTGGCATTTGCCAAAATTCAAGAAGATTTAGATCGAATTAGTGCCTGGGCCAACTTAAATGGATTAAGGCTAAATGCTGCCAAAACTCAGGCCATTCTCATTGGTTCCAAGCCCCTTCTTAGATCCCACACCAACTTTCCCTCACTCTATCTAAACAACCACCCCATCACCTTCTATCCCTTTGTTAAAAATTTAGGCTTTCTCATAGATCAAACCCTTTCCTGGAATCACCATATCTCTCATATATCCCGCCGTGCAATTTCTACCCTCAAACTATTCCATCACTTCCGCCATCTTCTACCCCAAAATACCCGTAGACTCATAGTTTCCTCTCTCATCTTTCCCCACTTTGACTACAGCTGTGTGGTGTACGATGGCCTCTCGGTGGAACTGCGTGATAGACTCAAAAGACTTATGAATTGCTTCGTAAGATTTGTAATTGGAACCCCGAGACGCTCCCGTGTCTCCCACCACTACACTGAGTTAGGGTGGCTCTTCCCCTCCTTAAGAAGACAATATTTCCTTGGCACTTTCCTTTATCAAATCATTACCGATCATCGTCCTTCTTATGCCTACAACCTTCTCCAATTTAAGTCCTCAATCCATTCACTCACTACAAGATCCCGACCCTCTGACCTATACATCCCTTCTCATAGATCTGCCTCATTCCAAAATTCCTTTATAGCCCGCTCTGTCAACTTTTGGAATTCCCTCCCGATCAAAATTCGACATGCCCCTTCCCTGTATACATTCAAAAACCTCCTATTCCAATTCCTGTTCCAAAAACAGTCTGATACCAGCTAACTATTGATATTATATATGTATTGTGTAGCAATCATATAATCATAACACTTGGTAAGAGATAGTACATGCATTTCCTACTATCGACGTAGGAATTTCAATACATACATTTTTTTTTTATTTTTTTTTTATTCAATTATAAGTAACTGTTTATTTTTATATATATATTCAAGTAAAGTTTTTTTTTTTTTTTTTATGAAATGAACTCATTGTATCTCTTTTTCGTTCTTCATTTCTCAAAGTGTATGTTTATGTTGTTCAACCCTTAAATATAATTTTGTTCATAGTTCAAGTGATTCGTTCATAGTTTTAATTGTTTTGTTCATAATTTTAAATGCTCTGTACATAGTTTTATCTGTTTGTATATAGCTTGTGCACCTAAGGTTTTCTTTACTTTTTATTTTATTTTATCAATTTTATTTATTGTTTCAACGTTCAGGCCAGTAATATTCTATTATTTTGTACATTATTGTTATTCTGAAGGGACTTAGTCCCAGAATAAAGTTTTTTTTTTCTATCTATCTATCTATCTATTTATTTCACATCCGGAATCCCATCCTGCCCACACCGTAACAGTAGAAGAACTCCTTACATCACCAATCCCACTTTCCTTGCCCCCAAAAGCTATTCATCCTTCCGAAGTAAAATTTCAATTAAAAAAACTAATCCCCCGTAAAGCTCCTGGACATGATCTCCTTACACCTCAAATCCTTCGACAACTTCCATCCAAAGCAGTCATATTCCTTACATATATCTACAATTGTATCCTACGCACCACCCACTTCCCTCTGTTATGGAAACACTCCACTATTATCCTTTTCCCAAAACCAGGCAAACCTCTCAATATCTCAACATCCTATAGACCAATCAGCCTACTCCCAATCCTTTCAAAAATTTTTGAAAAGATCCTTTTGAAACGAATCCTACCCATTATAGAATCCCAAAATATTCCTTCCCATCAGTTTGGTTTTCGCTCCCAACATTCTACTGTTCAACAAGGACTCCGAGTTGTTGATCATATTTCCTCAGCCCTAGAAAACAAGGAATACTGTTCGGGTGCATTTCTGGACATTGCACAGGCATTTGACCGGGTATGGCACTCCGGACTGCTCTTCAAGCTTAAAATCCATTTACCTCAGTCCTTGTACCTAGTCCTCCGATCCTACCTCTCTGACCGCTCCTTCCGAGTTCGCTGTGGAACAGAATTTTCCAATATCTACTCCGTTAAAGCCGGTGTTCCCCAAGGCAGCGTCTTGGGTCCCGTGCTTTACATCCTCTTTACTGCTGACATCCCTGTTCATCCCGATACTTTTCTTGCAACATTCGCTGACGACACCGCAATCTTATCATCCAACTCTGATCCCAACATAGCATCCTTAAATCTCCAAAACCACCTCACCTTGATTGAGCACTGGTGTAATAACTGGCGCATTAAAGTTAATGAATCTAAATGCCAACATATTACCTTTACACTCCGACGCAGTTCCTGTCCACCAGTACACTTTAATTCCATCCAGCTTCCTTACTCAGACACAGTCCGGTATCTTGGCTTTCATTTAGACCGAAGACTAACGTGGAACCCACATACTAGACTCAAAAGACAAGAACTCAACCGACGATACGGCCAGCTATACAGACTACTAAACAGAAAATCCAAACTTTCTATTGAAAACAAATTACTTATCTACAAGACAATACTGAAACCTATATGGACATACGGACTTGAACTGTGGGGGACAGCAAAAGCTTCTAACATCAAACGTATTCAATCCTTTCAATCTAAAGTCCTTCGAACAATAGTTGATGCTCCGTTCTATGTAAATAACAAAATCCTACACCATGACCTTAATATCCCATTTGTCCTAGACCTTATTCCAGAAAAATTCTCCAAATTTCACCAGAACCTTACCTATCATCCAAATCCCCTTGCACAATCTCTATCCAGCACCACCCATCCTTACAATCCTCCTCGAAGGTTGAAGCGGCAGTGGCCCAGAGACCTTTTGTAAATAAGCATCTATTGGAGTTTTGGCAATGGCCAGATCCTCCACTCAAGCCCGAGTGTGTATGATTAGGTTAGTTCTTTTGTTTATATACATTTATTTTATTTTATTGTATTTATTTTTATTTTATTTTATTGTATTTATTATTATTAAGTTTCTGTATTATTTATTTTTTTTTTATTGTAAATAGAGTGTGAGTGTGCTTTCTCTGATCACTATTATAAATGTCCTTGATGTGACAGAATGTAATATTTCTAAATAAACAAAAAAAAAAAAAAAAAAGTTGCGTAGTGGTCTTCACTACCTAGCATACACGCTCCGGTTTACCTGCACAAGTAAACTTTAACGGTTTACCGGAACTTTTTTTTTTCTTTTTTCTGTTCTTCCCTACCTCGCCTTTTAGGCTATTCGGAATTTTCTAGGGCCGGGGGGTGAGGGCAGGGAATTCACAATCCCCTCCGGCATTGGGATGAGAACTCGTACTTTTTAATCTTCCAAAGCTGTTATCCGGCTGACAGGCAACTCGCGGTGCTGTGCGCACGCTTTAGCCCATTCGGCCATCCCGTCCCCACTGTTTACCGGAACTTGTATACCCAATGACCAAATGAGGTTCACTAACATACCAACTTTTCAAGTCAACAATTGTATGATTTCATGATATATGACCCTCCACTATAAAAATTCTGGAGAATCTAATCGTTTTATCACGATTTGTATATTTTCCAGCCTATCTTAATTTTTTTTTTTTCAAGAAAAAAAGACAACGAACTTAGCTCTATATGCATTGCACTATAATTACCTTCATCATTACAACAACTGTTACTAACCATGTAAAAATAATTTCACTTCATTCTCTTGGAAGGAATTTTAAAATAAACTGGCAAGTTTTAATGTACTACGTTCCCAGTTGGCAGATATAGTTCAATATACAATGTCAGAGATCAAAGAGTTTTTTTATCTTTTTCGTTCGGGTCGGCTGTTTTTTATCGACAAAACATCAACAAATGATTTTTTATACATTAAAAAAAAATGAAATGAATTTATGGAATACGCGTTCCCGTCAAAAGAATATCTGATATTTTCTTTACGAGAGAGGAAAATGTGGATTTGATTAATTGAAATAGTTGATTGATTGAAAACAGAAATAAATATTATGCTAAATATCTGGTATGCTCACTCACACGATTATTATTACAGATTTGGGAGCTAAGTTTGATTCTCTATTTTCCCCAATAATGGTACTATAGATTTTATCGTAATTTTTATTTAAACCTCGTCATTAATTTAAATCAGTGTACATAATTCAATTAGATGTAACTTTGCCAATTCAGAAGGACGATTTCATTTTTTGTCATAAGATGTATATATTTTGAGTTAAACCGAAGCAAAAAGTTTCTTTCTGTTAAGACTATTTTGTTCTAATTTATATTCTGGGAGGTTATAAGATGAACCTTAATAACATTTACTAAAAGTATTGAGATGAAAATCATATAAAGTATACACAATTATATTACAACTCTGTTTAATCAGGTGTATGTAAATTGAATTGATGCTAGAAAAGAGGCTTTCGGTAGTCTAATTTTTCCCCTTACCTTCATACACCTTTTTCATAATTATTCACGTTTTTATTGTTTTGTGTACCTTATGACCAAAAAAAAAGGATAAATAAAAAATAATAAAGTAATTTTTAATAAATATAATTTCCTATTGAATATTTACCTGTTGGTCGCCTGCCTTTACTAGCCTTTCATCTCTAAAGAGATAAATATAGAAAATATAAGTTACTTACCTATTATTGGCCATAACAAATACATTTATGCTACCATGCTCTAGCTCAGGTGAGATGGGATTAGGCTGGATTTTTTTATAAAGCAGCAGAGAAAAGGTTTTTCAAGCTAAGAAGACTATTTACAGAAAGAAATATTTACAGAATTAATACTATGTAAGAGCAAAATATAGAAAATAAAAGAAAAAGAAGAAATTTAAATAATTAATGTATACAATATAAAGATAAATAGGAAGATAATAGAAATAACAAAAAAGATACTTATTCTGTATACAAGGGTATGGCATGCAACATCTAATCATCAAGAAGCCATAGTCAAGATATAAGATATAAAAGCACATGCACATACTAATATAGGAATTAATAATCAGTCCCAGGAGACAAAAGAAAGAAATGTTTTATGTTTTCCAATGCTTCCTATATCTTGGTTACAACCTCTACCACCCCTTCTAATTGCAATAGAGCTCAGAACTGTAAAGATTGTTCAAAACCGCACATTGAAAGTTCATCTCGCTTTGAATTCTTTCCATATCTAGCAAGTAGCCAAAGGATGATAATTTTCTTAAGTATCGGTAAAAAAGAAGTAAATAAAAAATTAGTTTTCTTCATCTAAAGATGTGTACTAAAGTTTTCGAAATTCATATCATCTTACAGTATATATTTTTCTTAATTCCTTATGACCTTTTTAAGAACGAAACCTTCGCCTTTCTGATGGTAGCGCTGACCATGACCGGTTAAGAAATATGAGGCTTTTTGGGCTGGTAGATAACAAATACTCCGATGGCTGCTAGCTCCCTGCTTTATGAATATTCAGAGCGGGTTTTTGCTGGAGAAGGCCAGGTTGAAGACCCGCTCTTCAATTACTTAGCCCCGGAGGGCCGGAAAGAAATAAACTGGATCCTCCGCTTCCAGGCTGTTGCTTCAATTACGGGCCATTGAACTTGCTTTATCTTATGAACTGATTCACCTTACAAAGGGAACGAACCTGTTGAGTCCGGAGATTTGTTAAAAACCGATACCGAATGAGGCATTCAGCCCGACAGAAGCCAAGAGTATTAGGGACCTAACGTTTTAACGATTCTAAAGAATTATGTGCCCTTACGTATTTTATATTTTGTATCATACATTCGCGTGCACTTTTGAAGAATACTTTATTTGGTTCCAATAACGTTTCAACGACTATACATTACTATACTGAGTTTCTCAAAAGTAAAGGTTTCTGCACAGAGAGTGCAGTCTGATCTGTCTCGGCGATACGTTTTTCCTAATAGCGGCGATATGGCGATGTAGTTGTATTACTATGTATTGTATTAAAGAGTCAGACAGAGCGCGATAATTCGCAACGATACATAGGATTTGTATCGAAAACATTTGCGTTATAGGTGTAGGAGCCTTTAATGTCAGTAAATTGAGGAAGGATGGCGTACCAAAACATGCAGTTTAGCGCAAAGAGATATACTTTCTCCGATGTTACTGAACAATATTGAATTTTTGTTACTATTTTCTGCATCCATGATGGATTTCTGATAAGACAGTAAACAATTTGCTGGAAAATGTTGCTACTTTACAAGAAATCAAATGTCAGCAAAATCAACTAACAAAAACTGAATAATTTTTAGAGATACACAGTAGAATCTTATAAATTGGATTTTTAAGCGATGATTTAAGGTAGATTATGATTTTTACATAGTCTTTTCGTTTCGTCAGCTTTCCAATACTATAAATTAAAAGGCGATGTTAGTCAATATACCAAAAGATATTGAGTTTGAGAGATAAAAAATCATGAGATACCTACTACCGTAGGAGTACGTTCTAAAACTTTTTTTTTTGTTTTGTTATGTTTTATATAAGGTTGAGAGTTGGTTGCTACTCAAAGATTCATAATACATTTTATCGTAACTAAGACAATAATAAATTACTTATCCAAGATTGAAAAAGTCTGTATATCGGCAAAATAAACCATAATATCAGACTTATAAATTGAAATGGTGTTATCGAAGTGCCTTTTTTTGTCCTCAACTTTTTCTCCCTTTTGTTTTCTTGAACCAGGAAGCAATCAATAAAATATCCGAAAACAAAATATGCGAATGAAAGTCACCGGTTGAGCTATTCAATTTGGAATGTCAAAAACGTCTAGGCGAGGATCCAGTATTGTTTTCTTCTGATTTGATGAATCCGAGAACCATATGTTCTCAACGATATATTAATAACTCCTATGCCTCCAGCAGAACGATTAGCGATTTGATCAGTTTTTGTCATCTGGTATATCAATTAAAAATATTCTGCTATCAAGTTCGTTTATTAGTTAGTAATAATATTTTTATTTTCTAAAGTCTAGTGAAAAACGCAATAATTTTTCTTTATATTTTGTTAGAAATCACATAAGTGGGTAGGTGGGGTTGTGAATTGAGTTAGTTTTAGAATGTATCTCTGTGAGAGTCGACTTTTATCCCATTCATAGTATTTCGATATAACCGGAATTCGAAAGAGGGCGGGGTGACTGAGCTGGCAAAGGAGTGTGCAAATATGCGTTGACCGGCAACCAGATAAACCAAGAAAGAGCATGATAAAATAATTATGAGATCGTATCCCTGGTGTCAGGGGGTAGTAGCTTTTTACTCTGGCACAAATCCTCCGCCGTTACTCCTGCCCAAAAAAGTCCCATATAGGCGAGATAGGCGGAAAAGGCGAGGACAAAAAAAAAAAAAAGATATCCAAAAACATTATAGAATATGAAAAAAAAAATAAATAAAAGAGAAAGAAATTGAGTTGTTATATAATCTTTAAAACTCTATCCAATTTCTTCAGACAAACATAAAAAAAAAGAAAAAAAAAATCGAATCACTTTTGATCTGCTTTCTAGTCAATAAAACAGAGGGAGTTGCAGTGATATATATATATATATATATATATATATATATATATATATATACATTTCCAAGTCAATTTCAACCTTTTCCAAATCAAATTCAACCTTTTCCAAGTCAAATTAAACCTTTTCCATTTCAAATTCAACCTTTTCCAAGTCAAATTCAACCTTTTCCATTTCAAATTCAACTTTCGAATTTTTGTCAATTTTCGATTTTTTTCGAAATGAAGGCCACTTACTATATTATCGAAGGCATAGCTTTTGAAAAATACAAAAAAAAAATTGATTACGCGGTTGCATATCCATTTATTTTAACATTTTAGATTTTTTCAGTGTGATATTTCTATGTGATATTCAATTATTTCCAAGTCAAATTCAACCTTTTCCAAGTCAAATTCAACCTTTTCCAGATCAAATCAAACTTTTTCCAAGTCAAATTCAACCATTTCCATTTCAAATTAAACCTTTTCCAATTCAAATTCAACCGTTTTCATTTCAAATTAATGTTTTAAGTTTTTGTAAATTTTATATATTTTTTTTAAATAATGGCCATCCCCTCCCCCCCTCCAATATGAAAGTCTATTATTATGCTCTCCTAAGTAGAATTTTCACTTACGGATATCGATTTATTGTACCTATTCGGATTTATTAGGGACTAGTATTATGCTGTCCTGTACCTAGTTTTGAAAATAACCTCCATTTTAAGATTACGTGACTGCGTTTCGAATCATTTAAGTTTTTTTGACTTATTCGATATATGGGTGTATTTTTATGTTTCCCGATCAGTAAATTTTGAAAATGACATCCATTTTATGTTTACGCCACTGTGTTTTGACTTATTTAAGTTTTTAGAATTTATCCAATATAAAGGTCTACTTTTATGTTTCCGGAGCCGTAGATTTTGAAAACGACCTCCATTTTAAGATTAGGCCACCGCGTTTCGACTTATTTGAGTTTTTCGGATATTTTTCATATGAGGGTGTATTTTTATGTTTCCGGAGCTGTAGATTTTGAAAATGACCTCCATTTTAAGATTAGGCCACCGCATTTCGACTTATTTGAGTTTTTCGGATTTTTTTCATATGAGGATGTATTCTTATGTTTCCGGAGCCGTAGATTTTGAAAACGACCTCCATTTTAAGATTAGGCCACCGCATTTCGATTTCTTTAAGTGTTTCGAATTTTTATCATAAAAGAGTGTATTCTTATGTTTCCGGAGTCGTAGATTTTGAAAATGACCTCCATTTTAAGATTACGCCACTGCGTTTCGGCTTATTCAAGTTTTTCGAATTTATCCAATTTAAAGGTCTACTTTTATGATGCCGGAGCCTTAGTTTTTAAAACGACTTACATTTTAAGATTAGGCCACTGTGTTTCGGTTTTGTTAAGTGTTTTTGATTTTTCCTTCGAATAAAAAACAAAATACGAAGGATTAATTTATTTTTCAATAAATAAATAAAAATATCTAATCAAAATAAATAAAATATGTATTGTCTCATTTTTAATTTAATTTTAGTTATCTTTTTTAATGTTGTGGTCTCCTATCACAAAATTATAAGATTTCGAACAATTAGCTGAAAAATCTGAATACGGAAGGTTAAATTTATTACCAGTTGCTTTTCGGCTTTTTAGTTTGTATTCTGTGGTTAATTTAACTTTAGCTTCATAATATTTATTTATTTATTCATACTCGAAAACATATTGATGAAACTTTGTATTGAAAAAATCCAAAATGAAGCCTAATTAATCAAGATGCAGCGGCTTAATCATAAAATGGAGCTTAAATATTAGATAAATTTAAATATTAAAGATTAGAAAAATTTCAATACGTCTCGGATAACATATAAGTAGATCCTTATACCGAAAAAGTAAAAAAAAAAAACTTTTATAATCCAAAACAGTGGCATAAACTTTAAATTGGGTCATTTACAAAATGGGGGAAATCTACTGCTCCAGAAACATAAAATTAGACCTTTATACTTGTTAAATTCTAAAAATTTAAATAAGTTGAAACGCAGTTGCGTAATCATAAAATAGAGGTCATTTTCAGAATCTACGGTTCCGAAAACATAAAAGTAGACCTTTAAATTGGATAAATTCGAAAAACTTAAATAAGTCAAAATGCAATGGCGTCATCATTAAATGGAGGTCATTTTCAAAATCTACGGCTCAAGAAACATAAAAGTAGACCTTAATATTGGATAAATTCGAAAAACTTAAATAAGTCAAAACGCAGTGGCGTAATCATAAAATGGAGGTCATTTTCAAAATCTACAGCTCCGGAAACATAAAAATACACCCTCATATGAAAAATATCCGAAAAACTCAAATAAGTCGAAACGCGGTGGCCTAATCTTAAAATGGAGGTCATTTTCAAAATCTACAGCTCCGGATACATAAAAATACACCCTCATATGAAAAATATCCGAAAAACTCAAATAAGTCGAAACGCGGTGGCCTAATCTTAAAATGGAGGTCGTTTTCAAAATCTACGGCTCCGGAAACAAAAAAGTAGACCTTTATATTGGATAAATTCTAAAAACTTAAATAAATCAAAACACAGTGGCGTAAACATAAAATAGATGTCATTTTAAAAATTTACTGATCGGGAAACATAAAAATACACCCTTATATCGAATAAGTCAAAAAAACTTAAATAATTCGAAACGCAGTCACGTAATCTTAAAAAGGAGGTTATTTTAAAAAACTACTCATACGATAACAGACCCACGCATCGAAAAATTAAAGATAATTAAATAAATAAAAAAAGGTTGAATTTGAAATGGAAAAGGTTTAATTTGAAATGGAAAAGCTTAAATTTGACTTGGTAAAAGTTTAATTTGATTTGGAAAAGGTTGAATTTACTTCGAAAAGGTTGAAATTGACTTGGAAATTATATATTATATTATATATATATATATATATATATATGTGTGTGTGTGTGTGTTTAAAGACGCTTCAGGTTCTAACAAATCTCCACCTTTAAGTCATTTAAGTTAATCTGTTAATTAATGTATTAATCAACATTTAACACTAAGCAAAATTATATATATATATATATATATATATATATATATATATATATATATATATATATATATATGTGTGTCCATTTATGTGTGTGTGTTTCTATAATATATTTGAATTAAATTAAAAAATATACTTCTTTGACGAATTAAATACCAAGAAAAACCTTCTGACGATTGGATCTCAGGTACTCCCATCACTTAAATATAATTGAATTAGAAGGGAATGAACAAGGTAAGAGAGTTAGCGATGAAAAATTGTTTTTCAGGGATTGGAGGATTAGGTTCACTTCATAGACCCGTGAATCTTCCATTTCAGAAGATGGATGGCAAAAGAAAAGAACCCAATGAATTATTGCATAAAAAATTGCATGGGCTCTCGAGATTGCGCTGCTGGTAATTTTATCATTTTTTTTTTGTTTGCCTCAAGCTTATCTTTGGATACGTGTATTTCATATTGTGAATTTAACGGATTTAAAGTAAATCCTTAACGATTTTAAAATTATTCAGGCTTTGGATTTAAATGTAATTAAAATTTACTTTTAATTACATTTTTTAATAAAATTACATGATAAAAGCTATAATCTACGTTTCGTTTGAGGTAATGGTGCTGTGTATTCCGGGCTTATCAGGGTAATTGGGAAGCACGTAGTGGTATTTTTGATGTGGAAATGGGCGATAGTACAAAGTACACGCTTCGTAAATAAACGCCTATCTATATATATCCAAACAGCCTATCAATAGCATGCTGATAATCTTTTGGGCCGACCAATGGATCGTTTTATAGAAACGAACTTTAATCATTCATTGAAATTATTGATTGGGGAACGCATATGATATCGCAAATCAGTTTGAAAGATTGTATAATGTAAAAAAAAGGAAGTATAAATACAACGATGTCATTTCATATCTGTTTCAAACAACATACTTACTCTAACCGGGTTTAAAATTAATATCAATACTCATAATTTTTTTATTTTATTTAACAGTTAAGTTTAGCTGTTTTTTTATAGTTATAAAATACTTGATCATTAATAACTATTATTAATTAGTAAACGCTTTTGTTATCTCAAAAAAGTTTGAACGATTGTATAATATAAAAAAAAAAGTATAAATACAACGATATAATTTTATATTTGTTCTAAACTACACACTTACTCTCTAGCCGGGCTCAAGACAAATACCACTACTCATAATTTATTTTTTCCAATTTAAGTTCTAAAAAAAGTGTTTTCTTGTAAAATACTTGACCATACACCAAACCACGAGTCTCTAAACATACAGGCAAATAGTTAACTTGCAAACTTTTCGCCAATTCTGGCATCATCAGGGTCGAAAAACTAAGATCACTTATATGCAAAAAAAAAAAATATTATAAGATATTGTAAAAAAAAAAAAAAATATTGCTGCAGACATCTCACGAAGCCATCCATATCCATACCTATCGAAAGAGAAGTCTCCATCAGCAAAGCCAAGGAAGGCTACATTGAAAAGTTGACTTGCAGGAATACAAGGAAGAAAATAAAGAAAAAAATATACATTAATAAAATATAATAGTAAAAAAATCTGTTAAATAACATTATAATGATATTATCTAAACTTACGTCAAATTAAAACTTATAATTAATATCGACTGTTAAATTCTCCTACAATTCAACCACAAAGAACTTTTAAGATAGCTAATAATGTACTCAGTGTCAGTGGCTTACTTAATGTGAGTGGAGGAAGACCGCTCTGGTTCTGATTAACTAAACAGGGCCACATCAAAAAACGTTTTTAGAGGTGCGTCAGAAACCTTAGGATATTTAAACATTTTATCTATATTTCTATCTAAAAAAAAAAGGAAAATGGGATATTCCAGTTCGGTAATTGTATTTCGGTTAATTCCAGAAGCAGGGGGGAGCTTTTGGAGCTTAAATGCTAATAGAACGGCATGGACTACGTGCTGAAGTGCCGTCCTCCGCTAAAATATTTGTATGTTAAAGACCTTTACGGGAGCAAGTTAAGCCTCCTAATTTGTAAACATAATTTTAAGGACCATAACAGTAAATGGGTGATATTCTTGCAGATGATAATTATGATTCGATAGTATTAACCGTGTCGGGGAGGGGAGGGGGATAGAGGAAAACGTTCAGAATTCGACGAAGGAATCGGGAGAGAGAGTATTCTTTTGTAAAAGGGAAACAGGAGATTATTTCAACTGTCTCTAACTCGGAACACACATAAAGTGGAAGTTTAAGTCAACACGAATCCTGAAGGGAATTACAAATTAGACAGACTAATTACCTCATATTAAACAGGATAATAAGAGAACTTTCGACAAGACCGTTACAAGTCATTAGCCAAGATTTAGATTATAAACTTCATCTCAAAGCGACTCAAGGAAAACATTTTCTTAGGCCAGAAAATAATTTAGTTTCTACAAAGCCTCAAATAGAACCGAATGAATCCATATTTACAAAGGAAGCAATACTTTACACTTCGCAACAATAATTATTGTTATAAAAATATTTTATTTTTAAAATGTATTTTCATTGAGCTCCTTATATATTCCCTTTTATTTCTTTCTGACAATGTTTCTTCAGAAGATTTCTAATTTTCTGCGGAATTGAGGTCTATAGAAAGTAATTTGTTTCATTCTTAGTTTAATTATTTCTCATGGTCAATTCCTTCTTCTTAGTAGAAACATAGAAGAAGAAATTGAACATGATAATCAGAAGGTGCACTTTAGTATAGAAAATCTTATCGATAATTTTTATATTATGTACAATTATAATTCAACTGACGGGACTCACTTCTATTCTTTAAAATACAGTGTTATTCCAGACAAAATTTCCAACAAACAGTTCATTTGACATATGGGTCCATTCCGAGCGGACAATGAATTACATTTTTTTTTTTTTAAGGTGGACAAGATTTTTATTGAATAAGAAGGAGTTGCACAAAAACTGTTCAAGATAATTAAATTTTATTTACACCATCGTAATGTATATTTTTTTTTTTGAGAAAACAGTTAATCAATTTACTAAGATCAATGATAAAAAGGACTTTCAGGAGGTCTCATACGGCCGCTGTACTCCTGCAGTTAGAGTACCCATACCCGAGCAGAGTATCTCTGTAATCCCGATTCGCGAAATAATTCGGCATGATAGAAGGTTTCGCGTTATTAGACCACATGAAAGTCCCTTTTATTATTGACCTATGTAAATTTAATTACTGTTTTATCAAAGAAAATTTTGTCTGTTTTACGATGGCTTGCTTAGAATTTAATTATCTTGAACAATTTAATAGCAATTACTTCTTATGAAATAAAAAATATGAGCACATTAAGAAAAACAAAAAATCGGTCTTAAATCCGATTCCGTTCGGGATCGGCCAATACATCAAATGATCTTTTTAGCTGGAAACGTTGTCCAGAGTCGCCCCTCCTCCCCCCTGAGTTTGCTCATTAAGAACTGAGACAACCTGTATATAAAAACCTACGGTGTGCGCTAATACGAACACACTATAGAAGTGAAAAAAAAAATGACAAGATGCGATTAATAATACGCTTTACTTTATTATTATTGTATTGCCGTTTATTATTTTTATTTATTGTATGGTATGACTGAGCTACTCTATATCACTATTACTATTGTCCTTGAATGTTACAGATCTCAATACAGAAGTTAAAAAAAAAAAAAATAAATAAATAAATATTTATACATTCATATATAATAATAAGTATATAATAAGACGGCAATTAGTATTAGGAAATTATGTAATATTTTTTAACGAAGATAATTTGTCGAAATAACATCGAATGCATCAGAAAGTCAATTCCATTTCTTAACGCTGTTTTTTTAAAAACTTACGAGTGATAAAAATATTTGGAAGGATTATTATTAGTTGTTTTACAACTTCTTATATATGTTATCTATTTAGGATGATCTTCAAATTACGATATTTGTTCTACTTTGTTAATCTTACAGAATTTACTTTTGATGTTATCGTAACAAAGAAACCAAATGACACGTAACTTCATAACTTCAAAACCCAGAACTTATTTAAAAAACGAAAATTATCTTTACTAGTTCACAGAACGCATAGACGCGTAGTGCTCTAAGCTCAAGAGAGAATCACTTTATTATCATAAAATAAAATGGTGCTGCCCAATTACATTGGGTTGCTAACAACACAGCATACTTATTAATCACTACAGACATTATTTAAAATTATTTTACAATTGTATAGGATTAACAATATGTATGAGCATAGTATACAATATTTTATACATATATATATATATATATTATTTTTTCCTCCTTTTTTTCTCCTTTTTATTTTTACCATTTCTTTCATTCATTTATTATAGTTCTGTACCCTTTCTCTTCCCTCTCTCCCCCTAAAACAAACAATAAATTAAATATATGCTTAAGTTACTGGTTTGAGATGATGAGATGAAAAGTCAGACAAAAGGAGAGTATAGGGTTTAAATGAAACGGGTTGCTATTTTATTAAGGAGTTACCGAGGTTCGTTATCTTTATTATTGTTGTTTGTTGGGTTTGATACACTAACATACCATATGTAGGGCGAGGTGGTTGGTTATCTGCAAGTTTCTAACCTATTTTACCTTCCTAGCCGCAGCGTGTGTATTTTCTAGGCGAGTTAGATCTCTGTAACATAAATATTAACTCTCAGATGCGGAAGTAGAACCATAATCTATTTTAATTCAGATACATTGAAATCGTGTATCAAACTCCGATATGGAATTTCATGTTTTAAATTCATCATATCTTAATAGGCTCAAGTTATTATACCCAAGAGATAACTGAAGATATGAATACGTACATCGATATTTTAGTAATGCACATACCCGTACGGCTACCTCGCTCTATTATATATAATGGATCGTAGTATTCATGGCAAAATTTGCCTAAAAAAAACTAATTTCCTAAAAAAAAAAAAATTAAACAAAAAACAAAATAAAAATGTCTACAAGAAAAGAACATACAATGGTAAGTACAGCAAAAGTATTTTTAAACCCAGAACTTGAGAGCTAATGATATAATTACTCGTTTTTTGTTTTATTTCCCTTTTTATGTTGAGCAATTTAAATAAAATTTTCTCTTAGCTAAAAAAGCCCTTAGTTATAAATATTTTTATAATATGTGTTACTTCTTAAGTAAATCATTTAAGACTGACGTTCTTTCATCCTTTTTCTTTTTTTCTTCTTTCTTGCGATTTAATTTTTTTGGAAGTTTTACAAATTCATAGTTATTTTTATTATTTATTTATTTTGTGGTAAGCTATTCATAAATATGTGATAGGACTATTGAAGCTATTACAAATCAAACTTAAATTTAACGTTTACCTTATTTTTCATATTTTAAAGATATATTTTTTATTAATATTTAGATATTTTTGTTCATATTTACATCCTTAATCGTTTCAAAAATTAAAAACATCGATATCTGATATATCTAAACTTTACTTGGCAGACGTTTTTTTTCGATCATTTCAGCCTTGACTGACGACATTCTCCATCAACAGATAGTTTTTTTATTGATACCTATAATCAATATAATATGTAATTATTTCGGAGTAGTAATTTGACCATATTGGAGTGATTTTAAGGTAAGTCTAGTTTGGACTGTTAATTTTATATGAGTGTCTAAATAGGGCAAATTTTGACAGTTGAAGCTTCCATACTATTTTAATATTGAGAGCTTATAGAACCGTTGATATGCTGCAAATGATATGCTTTTCAGAACTGATAAATTATTCGATAATACCTGGATTAGGCAGTGCGATTCAGTTGTGTATTGTTCCGTTCGTTATCAACTGTGTTTTGAGTGACTAAATGCTTGTGCATAACCTTCAAATAATGATAAAATTATTAATAATAGACAAAATGTTTGATCCTTCATCATAAAATTTTATTTTAATTATTATAATTAATATATAGTTGTATGGTTCGGAATGTTTCGGAAGAAGCCATTATATTATATACCCAGCATATTTGGAAAAAAATACACTTATTTGCTTGACTAAAAGTTTTATATTAAATATATATAGAGCTTTTTAAGTACCATCATAAACAATTACTTACTCATTAAAAAATTTAATCTTTTATGGTTAAAATGATGGTAAATAAAATTTTTAAAATTCATAAGTAAATTTGTGCTATTACATCTGCCTGTACCACCACTACAATCCATGAAGGGTCTTAAGTTTAATAATATTTAAGGAAAGTGCTGTTTCTTGAGGAGGTGATTTGACTGAGGTCACGCTCAACCACGAGGCTTTCTCCCTTAATTAATTATTTAATTTAGAGTGCCCACTTTAAAGAAGCTGGGTGTGACCCAGGAGAGTCTACCGACCCCGGGGTCGCCCCACTGTTGATGAAACAGAATAAATATTTTTTCAAGCATGAGCCGGGATTCGAACCTGGGCCTAGGACCTTGAGATTTGGAGGATCAGTGTCGTATCACTGAGCTACCTCACTCTCTAGTGTTATTACATAAGTATAAAAAATTATGAATTAGATCGATAATATCTTAAATGAAAATGTGTAACCATACTTTGAAGTAAGTAGGTTATAAAATAGTGTTAAAACAATGTTAAATAAATTAAATTTGATATTTCCATACTATTCATTGTCATATATTTTTTTTAAGGAATTTTAATATTGGTTTGTATATTGGTATGCATGTGTTTTTTGCTTATTTTTAATTTTCTTATTTTTCGGTTATTTTATTTTATGTACTTTTTAATTAATAGTTATTGTTATTTTGGTTCTATTTATTTTATATTTTTTGTACATATAATGTGAATGTTATCCTACCTATACACTATAACTAGTGTCCATATGGTAGATTGCTGTAATACTCAATAAATAAATAAAATAAATAAAAAAATATTAGTTTAGTAACATTTTAATAAAGCTATTTCTTTTTTCATGGAGACCGTAGCTTATTGACAAGTAAAATTAGTTTATTAAAGAAAATTATTATTATTTAAAAAAATAATGAGAATTGTGGTTTTTAAAAAGCATGAGATGGTGTTATTATTATAAACATATATCATTGAATAGCTCGTTGTAATTTTAATTTAAAAATTTTAGTTGAGTAAATGAATATAAATATTTTTTCCAGATACGCTTATGGTGGATATATGTCAAAAGGTACAACTGTATGTAAATTAAAATAAAATTGTGTGACGGAGGATCGAAAGTTTGGTCCATTATTAGTTCTTAGCAGAGTTCCTTTCAATAAACAAATAAAAAGATGATGTTATTGTGACGATTTTATTTCTGAATTCTGATTGTGCTTAGCAAAAATAGCATAGATTGTATTGTTATCGATATAGACAAAATATTACTTCAGGAAGTCGGTGTCAAAACAACTGTTAGAGCTTATAATAAAATGATGAAGGCGATCCCTTATCAGAGAGAAGGAAAAAGCTTTATAAATGTTTCCTGAAGAAGTAATTTTGATGCGTGCGTTGTCCGAAGCTGATATTGAGTGTCGTTAGGTCTAAGTGGGGTAGATGGTATCGAAGTGGCCTCGATATAAATCACATGTATACCCGGCCTCGGCTCCTTCATCTTAAGACTATTTGTGTACTGTCAGCATTTGTTCCTCGGGAGACTAATCTTTTACACAAACCTCTCCTCTTCCGTATATTTTTAAGGAAAATTTGCCAAGTTGATAAATTCTGAAAATCTTTTCTTTCGAAATATATTAATTTCAATAATATTCTTTGGAAGTTTTAACAATTCTAAATGACAACAATTATTATAATTTAATTTATCTAGGAAGATCTATTTTTTATTATTAAAGTTTTTTTTTTAATTCATTCAATTCTTTTATTAGATTACATTTTGATATAAATGTCTACCTATTCGCCATGATATATTCAAGTTAATTTAACCTAACACATGAGTGTGTCGGTAACTACGAAAATTTAACCGTAATTCCAACATTCCGCAATTCCTTAAATGTGTCTTAGTATCGATAATGTATCCAGAGGGATTAATGAAAAACATTTTTTCTATAGCTTTTCATGCAAATTGAAAGTCTGTACAAATTTGTTTTTGCTTGTTAATAATTTCGAAGCAATAGATAACAGTATTTATTTTTAAAAACTCCAGCTTGTCATGAATCACAGTCTGAGGACAATTGCATATACTCAGAAACAGTGGCCGCACGTAATGTATTTAAGTGATCATTGTAGATAAATAAAAAACATTTTTTGTTATGAATAAATAAGATACATTTCTATTGAATAAAAAATACTGAATGACTTTTACATTACAAACTGAACTTTTACTCAACCAAATTACGTGTTATAAAAAATCACTATTCATTTTGATCCTTAATATCAATTTCCATTTAATAAAATGGATAATAAAGAATCGGAAAATGGGTCGTCGAAAACTATTGTCTTATTATTGAACTTATTATTATCACCTTACATATCTTATTTGTTTCCCTCTTTTAATAATAACATTCGATTTACTGCGGTAATCAAAGCAAATGGAATGTTTTATTAACACTTTTTAAGACAATCACAACGAAACTGTAAAATTTATAGTCATCGCTGTTAGATATGGAGCATTCTGTCGGTTTTAATATGAAACCTCGTATCTGTTAAATACCAATTTAGATATTTTAAAAAAACAAATGATTAAATATTTTTCATAAAATTGAAATTATTATCTTTTAAATATTAAGTGCTATTATGTGATATATTAATGTACTATAAAGTGGTAATAATTAACATTACCACTAATATAATTATTTTGACTGTTTCTGTGAGTCAAATTTAGGCTAAAACGAAATACTAAAATAATCATATATCAAAAAATATTTGTACTTACGAAATTCCATGTTTGAATCCGACGATATACATTAACGAAAAACTAAAAAATATGATTTTAACAGAGTAACACTGCTACGTTTATAAATTTATTCATATATTCGATGATTATTTCATATTTGTTTATTCTGTATGTAACGAATATTTAATACAGTGAGTCATTCAGTGATTATAATTGGATGGAATTCGAATAATCTGTCTACAACTTGTAATCCATTCAATGAAAGGGAAATGTCTCGTTACGGTGTACAAGTTGGAGTACACACCTAATGTCGAACGTACATTTGAATATACATTTATTCATACAATATACATTCATATATTCGGTACAAACAATGTTCATTTGTAGGGCAATTATAATTTTTTTTGATTTAATGAAAATATTAGGCCATTAAAATCAGATTCAGGATCTTACCCCATAGGTAAAATTATATTGTTATAATTAGATAATTATAATATTATTATTTTAGAGCTTTAAAAAGATAATGTCCAAGTACGACTTTCTCTTATAAAACCTGGTTGATGTAGAAATATGGATCATAAACCAACAGTTATAGTTTCTTTACTAAAATACATAAATAAAAATGTTTCTTTGTTTGAATATATCTTATTCACGAATTATAATAAAGTTTTATTTCTATTTAATTTTGATTTGACCATAACGGACACTTCTTTTTTATCGTCTATGTGTGTATATATAGTGATGTCTGTAATTTTCCGAAAAACCTATTTCACTGTTAACAATATTCAATTATCCTGAAGTGATTCAAAAGCATTATCTTATATAACATTATATTTGTTTATTTAGAAATATTACATTCTGTCACATCAAGGACATTTATAATAGTGATCAGAGAAAGCACACTCACACTCTATTTACAATAAAAAAAAATAAAAATAAATAATACAGAAACTTAATAATAATAAATACAATAAAATAAAATAAAAATAAATACAATAAAATAAAATAAATGTATATAAACAAAAGAACTAACCTAATCATACACACTCGGGCTTGAGTGGAGGATCTGGCCATTGCCAAAACTCCAATAGATGCTTATTTACAAAAGGTCTCTGGGCCACTGCCGCTTCAACCTTCGAGGAGGATTGTAAGGATGGGTGGTGCTGGATAGAGATTGTGCAAGGGGATTTGGATGATAGGTAAGGTTTTGGTGAAATTTGGAGAATTTTTCTGGAATAAGGTCTAGGACAAATGGGATATTAAGGTCATGGTGTAGGATTTTGTTATTTACATAGAACGGAGCATCAACTATTGTTCGAAGGACTTTAGATTGAAAGGATTGAATACGTTTGATGTTAGAAGCTTTTGCTGTCCCCCACAGTTCAAGTCCGTATGTCCATATAGGTTTCAGTATTGTCTTGTAGATAAGTAATTTGTTTTCAATAGAAAGTTTGGATTTTCTGTTTAGTAGTCTGTATAGCTGGCCGTATCGTCGGTTGAGTTCTTGTCTTTTGAGTCTAGTATGTGGGTTCCACGTTAGTCTTCGGTCTAAATGAAAGCCAAGATACCGGACTGTGTCTGAGTAAGGAAGCTGGATGGAATTAAAGTGTACTGGTGGACAGGAACTGCGTCGGAGTGTAAAGGTAATATGTTGGCATTTAGATTCATTAACTTTAATGCGCCAGTTATTACACCAGTGCTCAATCAAGGTGAGGTGGTTTTGGAGATTTAAGGATGCTATGTTGGGATCAGAGTTGGATGATAAGATTGCGGTGTCGTCAGCGAATGTTGCAAGAAAAGTATCGGGATGAACAGGGATGTCAGCAGTAAAGAGGATGTAAAGCACGGGACCCAAGACGCTGCCTTGGGGAACACCGGCTTTAACGGAGTAGATATTGGAAAATTCTGTTCCACAGCGAACTCGGAAGGAGCGGTCAGAGAGGTAGGATCGGAGGACTAGGTACAAGGACTGAGGTAAATGGATTTTAAGCTTGAAGAGCAGTCCGGAGTGCCATACCCGGTCAAATGCCTGTGCAATGTCCAGAAATGCACCCGAACAGTATTCCTTGTTTTCTAGGGCTGAGGAAATATGATCAACAACTCGGAGTCCTTGTTGAACAGTAGAATGTTGGGAGCGAAAACCAAACTGATGGGAAGGAATATTTTGGGATTCTATAATGGGTAGGATTCGTTTCAAAAGGATCTTTTCAAAAATTTTTGAAAGGATTGGGAGTAGGCTAATTGGTCTATAGGATGTTGAGATATTGGGAGGTTTGCCTGGTTTTTGGAAAAGGATAATAGTGGAGTGTTTCCATAGCAGAGGAAAGTGGGTGGTGCGTAGGATACAATTGTAGATATATGTAAGGAATATGACTGCTTTGGATGGAAGTTGTCGAAGGATTTGAGGGGTAAGGAGATCATGTCCAGGAGCTTTACGGGGGATTAATTTTTTTAATTGAAATTTCACTTCGGAAGGATGAATAGCTTTTGGGGGCAAGGAAAGTGGGATTGGTGATGTAAGGAGTTCTTCTACTGTTACGGTGTGGGCAGGATGGGATTCCGGATGTGAAATAAATGTATTGGATAGGTGAATGGCGAACTCCTCAGCCTTATCTTCGTCAGATGCTGCCCAGGAGCCATCATCTCGTCGGAGGGGATGGGAAATGCGGTGAGGATTTAAGATTTTGGTAGTGGTTTTCCAAAGGGAATTGTCGCGAGAAGAAAGGGAGGATAGGTAGGAGTTGAAGGAATGTGATCTGAAGGTGGCTAATTCCAGTTTTAATTTTTTGCAGTAATAATTATAGGAGCAGCGGTCGGTAGGATGTCGGGTACGTTGCCACAATAATCTGGCACGGCGTTTGGTTTGGATTAGGTCAAGGAGGTGTTGGGGTAGAATGGTCTTTTTAGGAATTCTGGAGGAGTCTTTTGGGAAGGAAGCAGTCCAGGCGGCTTGTTGGATTGTGGTAGTAAAGGAATTTACGGCACTATCAAGGTCATCGGGAGTTTTGAGGGATATGTTAAGATCAATTTTATCGGAGATGATTTGGCGGAAAAGGTCCCAGTTAACTGGGCCCCTAATAAATGACGGTGGAGAAGGTTTGGGAACGGGTTCAAGTGAAACATTAAGGATTAGAGGACTATGGTCAGAGGAAAGTTCATTTAGACGTGTAATGGAACAATTGAGGGGACTTAAGCCGCTGTGGATAAAGAAATCAAGAAGATCAGGATTACGGTTGGGATCTGTAGGCCAGTAGGTAGGAGAGTTGGGGGAAAGGAGGTGAAAATGTTGGGAATTGAGTGCAGACAGCAGGGTTCGGCCACGAGTATTCGTGGTTCTGGAACCCCATTGTTGATGTTTGGCATTTAGGTCTGCACCCAAGATGAAGTGATGTCCTAAGGAGTCGAGGAGAGAACGGAATTGGGCATTGGATATGGATCGGTTAGGAGGGCAATACGCTGATGCAAGGGTAACCGGAAAGGAAAAGGTTTTTATCACGATAGCGGTGGACTGTAGGAAATCATGTGTAGGTAACGGGAGTAGGTGATGGGAGAGGGATTGGTGTACAATGACAGCAGTACCGGCATGTGCTTTTCCGTCAGGGTGGTCAGTACGATATGTCAGGTATTGTGGTATTTTGAAGTGCTGTTTAGTGGTTAGTCGAGTTTCAGTAATTAGTGCCACGTCAATATTTTTGTCAAGTAATAATGTAGTTAGTTCGTTTGTGTGATTTCTAACACCATTCGCATTCCAAAGGAGAATGGATAAAGGTTTATTGGAAGTCATTTAAGGATTTTTCGCGGGAGGGATAAAATGTGATACAAGATTGGTGAGAAGAGATATCAAAGGAGTAACAAGGGATCTGAATTCGGAGAGGAAAGATGTAAGTAAACTGGTGAGATCTGTGGTATTTGAGGGAGGAGGAATGCGGGGAATTTGGTGTTGATAAAACTGTTGATTAGGTGAAGTTTGATTAGGATGTTGAGGGTGGGGTTGAGAATTTTGAGGTATGTGTTGTTGTTGCGGCAGGGTCTCACAATAAGTAACATCATTCTTACCTCCTAATAAGTGTGCAAAAGACACCGTTGGGTCAATTTTTTTTGAAGGTCCTCTTCTTGATGCGTTAGGTTCTCTTCTTGATGCCTCTGCTTCTTCTTGGGTCCGGGATTTTTGATATCTTGATTTAATATTCTTGTAGATCTGACAGCCTTTGTAGTTCGCTGGATGTCCTTCAAGGCACAATGCACAAACTGCAGGATCCCGTTTCGGTTTTGTGCACTCCCCGGATTTGTGCTGCTCTCCACATTTCACACAGCGCGGCAGATGATGGCAGTAAGTCCTGGTATGGCCATATGCCTGGCAATTGTGACACTGTACGATTTCCCTCTTAGGATATGGCTTCTCTACTATAACACTTGTGTAGTATATTCTTCTTATTTCGTATATTTTTTCGATCCCTTGATTTGGCTCCAAATCTACGAAAAATAAGGGTAGAGGAACTTTTACTCCTGGCTGTTCTTTACTCTCCTTCTGTACATTTGTAATCTGGCGCACTATGAAACCTGAAGTTTTCAATTCTTCTTCTATTGCTTCGGTTGGTGTTGAGGGGTGTAGATTTCTTATGACTACCCTCAAAGCTCGATCTTGCCGTAATTGGTACGTATGAAAATCCGCGTTGGTTTCCGTTAGATACTTCACAATTTTTCTGTAGGTTTCAGCTGTATCTGGTGATATCTTCGTGTCCTTTGTTCTGCTTAGACATGAATAGCTTCCAGAGCCTGTTATTTTGTTCAGTTGTGAGCATAGTAACTGAAAATTGTTTATGTTTTTAACGAATATGGGTGGAGGTCGGGGATCTCTTGGTATTGAAGCGGATTCCATCACTTCTTTATCATTCTGAAGCACCTGATAGGGGTTAGGGGTGAAAAACGGAGATTGTTCGGTTATCTCTTGTGAAGATGTACCTGGTTGATGCTGAAGTTCTTCAATTGTTGGTTTTGATGATGTTCCTGGCTGGGTTTCATTTTCTCTGGAGCTAATAGGCGTTACTGCAGGTGTTTGACGACATTGACGAGGCTTTTGTTTGACAGGCGAAGAACAAGGTGTTGAGCCTAACGGCCGAATTCTCTTGATAGAAGCTCTACTAGACATGGCCTGATTGTGATATCGCATATAAGGGAAAAAAAAATGAAAAAAATAAAATAAAATAAAATAAAAATAACCCTATAATTTATAACAAACAATAAATATCAATTGTTGTTATGTATTCTTGACTTGTTTTGAATAAATAATCTCAAAGATTTCACTGCAAAATAAGCAAATTCTGAGAGACGATGTAGAAACACGTCCTTTCGCATCAGCTGATCTATATAAAATTACAAAAATGATAAATTTAATTAATTGTGAATGCATAAAAATTTATTATTTTCTTTTATCAGAATTATAACCATTCAACCTAACTGCATTTGTACATTTTCTTTATAAATTCTTTTCATTTCATTTTTCGATTTCAGTAGTATTTCAAGTTGTATTTGTATATAACATTGATGTATTTATTCTGAAATGCAAATCAATTTTATTTGGTATAACTCAAAACAAATTTAAGAAACAATAAATCTATGTTAGAAATAGATGTAATTGATAAAACGAATATATTGAAGACATCAACAGCTTCTGTTATAGTCTACGCGATATAACATGTTAATGAAATTCAAAGTTTATTATATATTTATTTTAATTTCTTAAGTATTTTTTCCGTCTTTCTCGTCTCTACAATAAAGGGCCATTGACGTTTTACTATAATTTATATTCTATTTTAGTGTTTTGTATTTTATTATGTTTTTATTTCGCTGTATATTATTCTGTTATTACCTTTTTTATTTATGATTCCGTAAATACGGTGCGAATGTGCTCTATGAGCTCTATTATAAGTGTCCTTAATTGAGACAGATTGTAATATTTATCAATAAACAAGTAACCCAAAAAACAAATGAATTGTAAACTTAAAAAAATAGATAGAG
The DNA here is from genome assembly GCA_928085145.1 of Nezara viridula. Classification (NCBI taxonomy): domain Eukaryota; kingdom Metazoa; phylum Arthropoda; class Insecta; order Hemiptera; family Pentatomidae; genus Nezara; species Nezara viridula. Next base: position 82,799,576 of record OV725080.1, on the reverse strand, counting down.
ACTCGCACTTCATTATCTTGTAAAATTTCTCTTAGTGTTTTTATTTGGAATATTTCTTTTCTGTAATTTTAAAATTGGTGTAATTCTTCATGCCAGGTGTTTTAAAGTTTGAGATGTACTATTACATTTTTCGCACGTGGACGCTTCTAAAACTCTTAAAAGTTGGCTACCTTTTTCTCTCTTATCTTCTTATATATTATTTCTCAAATATATATCCCTTAGCCGGCTCTCAGGAGTGATGGGTTTTGACGAATGCGGTATCAATAGAAAGGGAATATAAAGGGAACTCGAATAAAAGTGAATGTAAAAGTGAGAGGTTTCAAACCGTACGATGGTGCCGTCTCAACCGAAGCGAGACACTACCAATGGGTTCATAATTAGAGAATAATTCGAAAAGGACACAATTTTTGGCCCATTACGCATATGAGTATTTGAAAGCTTACAAATTGAATTCCCTACAAAACGTAAAAAAAAAAAAATCATCGAAATCGATAACAGTTGTGTCTGATAAAATATTTTATTGTATATTTAATCCTATATTCGGTTTATATTAGTCATGAGAGCTCAATTTCATCAAATTTCTATTTGGCATATTTGTATAGTGTGAATAAAACGTTGAAATGAAACAATTCGTACCGACCCACCGAGCAAAGTGGGTTCAAATATTTTTTAAAGGATTAACTAAGTTGAGATATGTATTTCGGAATACATAAAACCACCAAATACGAATTTTCATTCCAATCAAAATATAACTTTTTTATCACGAAATCTGAGAGAAGGGGGACCCATTTGAATAACTTTTGGATATCAGAAAAAATGTCGCCATTAGAATGTCTCTTAAAAGGTAGTGTGTGAACGCAAAACCTAGAGAAGCGATTAAATAATTTTTTCATAAGGAAAAATCGACAATCCAGAAGCTTAGAAAGAAAATACATGACATTCAGATCATGATCTATTATTATTCAAAAGTTCAAGATTCAAAAAATCTTAATGTGGAGTCACACTGTTATCATCTTATCAATGTATACTTGAGACCAATATCAATATACCTGGATATGTACAGAGTCTAACGTTCTATTACATTCTTTATACTTGCATATACCCTTTGTGCATCGTAATTTCATTATAGTATAGTACCTTGAAATATGCAAACACTTTGTCCAGTCCGGCCCGGAGGACCAGGAAAGTGAGTAACCCCACCGTCGTTAACTAAAGCGGCCAAGCTATTTGTCATTCGCTGCCATCCATCAAAGCCAGAGCGCCCTCTTCAGTAGCCTCTCCTCAACAAGTATTCTCTCGCTACAGTTTTAGTTAGAGGTAATTAGCTTTTTTTATCGGCTTCATTATTAACAACCCCACTTGTCCTCATTTTCTCGGGAAATTAACTTTGGAAGGAGACACCTCATTCACGATCATTGACAGTGTTGTGAAGAATTATTACTCCTATTTTTTACTTCTTCATTTTGTCTCTAAAACCCGTGGTGCATTAAAACTACTTAAGGAACTTCTGCCACGTGACTTTGTTCTTCACAGCCACCGCTGATAGTAGGCAAAAATTAAGCTGTGTCGGTTGAATTATCGTGTAAGGTTATTTTTACGATTTATTTTATATATTGAGATTAGACCTTGATCTCTTGATCTCTTGATTGCCTCCTACTACTTCTATTGTTCTTCAATTATCGGATTTAGTTAATGATGGGTATAGCCATAGGCGCCGACTTATGAAAATTATTGGGGTGGCCAACTGTAGGATCACGGAGGAAGGGGGAGAGGAGGAGAGATATTGTTTGGTATGTATCATATATGTCTATATGCAATATACATATAAGATATAACTATATGAAAAATTACCGTCTTACCATATGAGTTTTTTCAAGCCCTTCCTGATAACAAAGAAGTGTTGGTACACAAAATACTTTAAACAATAACATTACAGTATTTTGATAAATGGTTCCTTTTGCAGTTTAAGTGAGTTTATGAATCCAAGTAATTATGCAAATATAATTTTACTTTTATATTAGATTATTATTTTTGCTCAAATTTTTGTACTTATGTTCACAAAGTTTATAAGATAGTAATTTTTTGGGGACTGAGCTCACTTTTTTTAATATTATAAATTTTTTGTCTCTATATACGTACGAAGATCAAACTTCTTATCTATAAATAATAAAAAATAAAAATAAATATTTACATTAATAAGTATGACAATATTAAAGTACTAGAAAAAAATTCGAATCATAATTTTTTATGTTATTGGGATTATTTTAAATAAATTTGTTACTAATTTTCTATGACTTTATATTGAATTATATTTAAACCATATAATAGTTAAATTTTTTAAAAAAAATTTGATACTGAAAACATATACCAATACTGAATAACTTCAGTGGTTATTTAAACATTTGAAATATTAAAACAATTATATCTTACTATCAAATAACTAGGTATCTGTGTTCTAATAAATTGACTATTATTTTGTAATCTATTGAAATATTAGATCATTTTGCATTGAGAAAACTTTTTTTAAATATTTCAAATATCGTTAAAATGTAGAAATAGTTTCAAAATAGGGAACCAAGTAAATTGAAATTTAAATAATTGTAATATTGCATTACTCCGTTGTATATTATACCGATATCGAAATTGTAAAAAGCTTAAAGAAATAAATGAAAAGTCAAATTAATTCATGCCTTATACAATTGGATATGTGACAGAAATGTTATATAGAACATGAAAAATTCAAAAATATTTAAATAATTATAATTATGGGTTGATGGTTGACTGTAGTGAATAATTGAAGAAATGGATGGTTGGGGTGATCAGTCAAAATAAAAAAAAATTGCAAAAATAAATAATTTTTTTTTTTTTTTTTTTGAAATATTACATTCTGTCACATCAAGGACATTTATAATAGTGATCAGAGAAAGCACACTCACACTCTATTTACAATAAAAAAAAAAATAAATAATACAGAAACTTAATAATAATAAATACAATAAAATAAAATAAAAATAAATACAATAAAATAAAATAAATGTATATAAACAAAAGAACTAACCTAATCATACACACTCGGGCTTGAGTGGAGGATCTGGCCATTGCCAAAACTCCAATAGATGCTTATTTACAAAAGGTCTCTGGGCCACTGCCGCTTCAACCTTCGAGGAGGATTGTAAGGATGGGTGGTGCTGGATAGAGATTGTGCAAGGGGATTTGGATGATAGGTAAGGTTCTGGTGAAATTTGGAGAATTTTTCTGGAATAAGGTCTAGGACAAATGGGATATTAAGGTCATGGTGTAGGATTTTGTTATTTACATAGAACGGAGCATCAACTATTGTTCGAAGGACTTTAGATTGAAAGGATTGAATACGTTTGATGTTAGAAGCTTTTGCTGTCCCCCACAGTTCAAGTCCGTATGTCCATATAGGTTTCAGTATTGTCTTGTAGATAAGTAATTTGTTTTCAATAGAAAGTTTGGATTTTCTGTTTAGTAGTCTGTATAGCTGGCCGTATCGTCGGTTGAGTTCTTGTCTTTTGAGTCTAGTATGTGGGTTCCACGTTAGTCTTCGGTCTAAATGAAAGCCAAGATACCGGACTGTGTCTGAGTAAGGAAGCTGGATGGAATTAAAGTGTACTGGTGGACAGGAACTGCGTCGGAGTGTAAAGGTAATATGTTGGCATTTAGATTCATTAACTTTAATGCGCCAGTTATTACACCAGTGCTCAATCAAGGTGAGGTGGTTTTGGAGATTTAAGGATGCTATGTTGGGATCAGAGTTGGATGATAAGATTGCGGTGTCGTCAGCGAATGTTGCAAGAAAAGTATCGGGATGAACAGGGATGTCAGCAGTAAAGAGGATGTAAAGCACGGGACCCAAGACGCTGCCTTGGGGAACACCGGCTTTAACGGAGTAGATATTGGAAAATTCTGTTCCACAGCGAACTCGGAAGGAGCGGTCAGAGAGGTAGGATCGGAGGACTAGGTACAAGGACTGAGGTAAATGGATTTTAAGCTTGAAGAGCAGTCCGGAGTGCCATACCCGGTCAAATGCCTGTGCAATGTCCAGAAATGCACCCGAACAGTATTCCTTGTTTTCTAGGGCTGAGGAAATATGATCAACAACTCGGAGTCCTTGTTGAACAGTAGAATGTTGGGAGCGAAAACCAAACTGATGGGAAGGAATATTTTGGGATTCTATAATGGGTAGGATTCGTTTCAAAAGGATCTTTTCAAAAATTTTTGAAAGGATTGGGAGTAGGCTAATTGGTCTATAGGATGTTGAGATATTGGGAGGTTTGCCTGGTTTTTGGAAAAGGATAATAGTGGAGTGTTTCCATAGCAGAGGAAAGTGGGTGGTGCGTAGGATACAATTGTAGATATATGTAAGGAATATGACTGCTTTGGATGGAAGTTGTCGAAGGATTTGAGGGGTAAGGAGATCATGTCCAGGAGCTTTACGGGGGATTAATTTTTTTAATTGAAATTTCACTTCGGAAGGATGAATAGCTTTTGGGGGCAAGGAAAGTGGGATTGGTGATGTAAGGAGTTCTTCTACTGTTACGGTGTGGGCAGGATGGGATTCCGGATGTGAAATAAATGTATTCGATAGGTGAATGGCGAACTCCTCAGCCTTATCTTCGTCAGATGCTGCCCAGGAGCCATCATCTCGTCGGAGGGGATGGGAAATGCGGTGAGGATTTAAGATTTTGGTAGTGGTTTTCCAAAGGGAATTGTCGCGAGAAGAAAGGGAGGATAGGTAGGAGTTGAAGGAATGTGATCTGAAGGTGGCTAATTCCAGTTTTAATTTTTTGCAGTAATAATTATAGGAGCAGCGGTCGGTAGGATGTCGGGTACGTTGCCACAATAATCTGGCACGGCGTTTGGTTTGGATTAGGTCAAGGAGGTGTTGGGGTAGAATGGTCTTTTTAGGAATTCTGGAGGAGTCTTTTGGGAAGGAAGCAGTCCAGGCGGCTTGTTGGATTGTGGTAGTAAATGAATTTACGGCACTATCAAGGTCATCGGGAGTTTTGAGGGATATGTTAAGATCAATTTTATCGGAGATGATTTGGCGGAAAAGGTCCCAGTTAACTGGGCCCCTAATAAATGACGGTGGAGAAGGTTTGGGAACGGGTTCAAGTGAAACATTAAGGATTAGAGGACTATGGTCAGAGGAAAGTTCATTTAGACGTGTAATGGAACAATTGAGGGGACTTAAGCCGCTGTGGATAAAGAAATCAAGAAGATCAGGATTACGGTTGGGATCTGTAGGCCAGTAGGTAGGAGAGTTGGGGGAAAGGAGGTGAAAATGTTGGGAATTGAGTGCAGACAGCAGGGTTCGGCCACGAGTATTCGTGGTTCTGGAACCCCATTGTTGATGTTTGGCATTTAGGTCTGCACCCAAGATGAAGTGATGTCCTAAGGAGTCGAGGAGAGAACGGAATTGGGCATTGGATATGGATCGGTTAGGAGGGCAATACGCTGATGCAAGGGTAACCGGAAAGGAAAAGGTTTTTATCACGATAGCGGTGGACTGTAGGAAATCATGTGTAGGTAACGGGAGTAGGTGATGGGAGAGGGATTGGTGTACAATGACAGCAGTACCGGCATGTGCTTTTCCGTCAGGGTGGTCAGTACGATATGTCAGGTATTGTGGTATTTTGAAGTGCTGTTTAGTGGTTAGTCGAGTTTCAGTAATTAGTGCCACGTCAATATTTTTGTCAAGTAATAATGTAGTTAGTTCGTTTGTATGATTCCTAACACCATTCGCATTCCAAAGGAGAATGGATAAAGGTTTATTGGAAGTCATTTAAGGATTTTTCGCGGGAGGGATAAAATGTGATACAAGATTGGTGAGAAGAGATATCAAAGGAGTAACAAGGGATCTGAATTCGGAGAGGAAAGATGTAAGTAAACTGGTGAGATCTGTGGTATTTGAGGGAGGAGGAATGCGGGGAATTTGGTGTTGATAAAACTGTTGATTAGGTGAAGTTTGATTAGGATGTTGAGGGTGGGGTTGAGAATTTTGAGGTATGTGTTGTTGTTGCGGCAGGGTCTCACAATAAGTAACATCATTCTTACCTCCTAATAAGTGTGCAAAAGACACCGTTGGGTCAATTTTTTTTGAAGGTCCTCTTCTTGATGCGTTAGGTTCTCTTCTTGATGCCTCTGCTTCTTCTTGGGTCCGGGATTTTTGATATCTTGATTTAATATTCTTGTAGATCTGACAGCCTTTGTAGTTCGCTGGATGTCCTTCAAGGCACAATGCACAAACTGCAGGATCCCGTTTCGGTTTTGTGCACTCCCCGGATTTGTGCTGCTCTCCACATTTCACACAGCGCGGCAGATGATGGCAGTAAGTCCTGGTATGGCCATATGCCTGGCAATTGTGACACTGTACGATTTCCCTCTTAGGATATGGCTTCTCTACTATAACACTTGTGTAGTATATTCTTCTTATTTCGTATATTTTTTCGATCCCTTGATTTGGCTCCAAATCTACGAAAAATAAGGGTAGAGGAACTTTTACTCCTGGCTGTTCTTTACTCTCCTTCTGTACATTTGTAATCTGGCGCACTATGAAACCTAAAGTTTTCAATTCTTCTTCTATTGCTTCGGTTGGTGTTGAGGGGTGTAGATTTCTTATGACTACCCTCAAAGCTCGATCTTGCCGTAATTGGTACGTATGAAAATCCGCGTTGGTTTCCGTTAGATACTTCACAATTTTTCTGTAGGTTTCAGCTGTATCTGGTGATATCTTCGTGTCCTTTGTTCTGCTTAGACATGAATAGCTTCCAGAGCCTGTTATTTTGTTCAGTTGTGAGCATAGTAACTGAAAATTGTTTATGTTTTTAACGAATATGGGTGGAGGTCGGGGATCTCTTGGTATTGAAGCGGATTCCATCACTTCTTTATCATTCTGAAGCACCTGATAGGGGTTAGGGGTGAAAAACGGAGATTGTTCGGTTATCTCTTGTGAAGATGTACCTGGTTGATGCTGAAGTTCTTCAATTGTTGGTTTTGATGATGTTCCTGGCTGGGTTTCATTTTCTCTGGAGCTAATAGGCGTTACTGCAGGTGTTTGACGACATTGACGAGGCTTTTGTTTGACAGGCGAAGAACAAGGTGTTGAGCCTAACGGCCGAATTCTCTTGATAGAAGCTCTACTAGACATGGCCTGATTGTGATATCGCATATAAGGGAAAAAAAAATGAAAAAAAAAATAAAATAAAATAAAAATAACCCTATAATTTATAACAAACAATAAATATCAATTGTTGTTATGTACTCTTGACTTGTTTTGAATAAATAATCTCAAAGATTTCACTGTAAAATAAGCAAATTCTGAGAGACGATGTAGAAACACGTCCTTTCGCATCAGCTGATCCACTGAAAATTCGCAAAAATAAATAATAATATTTATTTTTACATTCCTGACGTTTCGGCCCGAAATCGAGGCCTTCATCAGGGCTGAGAAAAGAATCAGATAATAATAGCTATGGGAAACTACAAACATTGAATAATAAAGAAGGATTTAATCATTTTAATATAATTTTTAAACTTTTAAAACATAATATAAATAATTTTATAAAGGTACTATATATACATTATTGAATGTTATCTGATAAATCAATTTTTCTTTTAAATAATGGTACATAAAAGATAAATATTTACATTAAAATTTATAATTATATACATATAGTGTTCAAACGTGAGTAAATAAATAAATATAAACATTAATAATAATGAAATACCTGTAAAACAAGTTGGAACTGACCTCAGTTATAAATCCTATAAACTTGAATATTTGCAACATTCCACTGACTGTGTGTAGATAAGGATTGGCGCTAAATCTCGGCCAATCAGGTTCATTTGATCAAGTTGGCATTAGTCAAAGCTGAACAGTACACATCTTCGGTAGCCATATTACTTTAGTTTAACTTTGGCGCGGTTCGGTCTGCATTTGTTTATTTTAGTTTAAATGTGTGAGAAGTGTTATAAATGTTTTAAATTCATTTGTTTAGATTTATTAAATGTTAAATTAGTGTATTATTTTAAATTCCGTTCCGAAATTAGTGCGTTTTAAAGAAAGTGAATAGTAAACTTATATGAAGATAGAAAATCACATTATTACTTCCAGTTGTGAGTTATGAATTTTATTTTTACAGTGCATGACATTCCTACACTATTTTTGGATATGTTTTTCATTCCTTTGTTTTCCTTCCAATATAACATAATATATTTTTTATGATTTTTAATCTTAATAACTGTTTTTATATATAAACTTTTATTATTAAAGTAATTTTGTTGAAATACAAAATGGTCATATTTTATAATATATTTATTGTTGTTTTACATATATTAAATTCTTTTTCTAATAAAACAGCATTTATAATTCAGTAATCAGTTGAAATATTTCATGAGATTAAATAATATAAATACTTACCAAGTACTTGAAATAGATTTTAAAAATATTTTTAGTCAGACAATTTGAAAATTTAGAATTAATATATGGCAATGTGCATGTTTTTAAATAATATTAACTGAGTAAATTAAATATTAAAAAAAAATCCTTCTTAACGATGGCGGCTTCTACATCAAGCAGCTAATTGAGTAGGCTGAGCATTTCTTACTGAGCATTAAATGTTAATATTTCTAAAAATATTCATTGAAAAATTCCTTTAAATGAGTCATTTAACAGGTAATACTCCATTTCATACTCCATTTTATCAGAAATTTAAATTTAAATGCCTTTTATTATTTTATATAAATTGTAATATTTAAAAAAATATTTATATTCAATGTTGCAGACCTCAGTTCTTCAATATTTGAGATCTTAGAATTCTTCAGAATGTATTTAAAAAAAAAAGGGAATACATGTTTAATGAATTAAATGTAAAAATAAAATCATTCCATTGCACTTTATTATAGAACAGAAGTGCTATATCTAACTTTTTGGTCCCTGAAATGATTCTCATAGTATTAACAATTAACAATTATATTAAATATTAACAATATGGAAATAAGTAAATTCAATGTATTATTAAAGGGAGGAATTAGTTTTCTTTCCTTCGGAAGATTACAATAGGTTGTATCTTTGATAATAATAGTCTGATTTAGATAGTTTTTTTTTTATTCGATTTGTACGAAATACAGAACTATTTAGACCATCTTGGGAATGATCAATTATTCTCAAACTAATAAAACTCTATACCTTTTGAGCTATGATTGAATAGCTTAAGATTATTTTTTTCTTGACCTTTCTGGGGGAATGTCTCTATTTCTCAAATTTGAAAGAGAAGATAATTTTCAAAATGATTTGCTCTATTTTGATCTAAGTCAATAGATTGGCAGAATTAACGAAGTGGTGGCTTTTTTTTTGTCTATAAAATATGTATTTGCGCCTGTCAACAATAAGTTTACAATCAGCAAATGTGATGGCGATAATGATATAATGACATGACAGGCATGAGGAAGGAAACTACTCAGCAGTACCTCTTCCCTAACTTGTTCCAATTACTTAGGTTGTCTAAGGAAGGAGATCTCTCATCCAACGCCTTTTTAGTCTTCTGCTCATGTTCTGAGGTATGCCAGCTGTGGCCATGTCTCTTATAAGTCTGTTATTATGTCCATTTAAATTTGTGTAAAATCGTTGGTATAGGGTCGTTATATGTTGGTCAACTGTTGGAAAGTGGAGGTCAATATGTAGAGTTTTGTTAGTCACGTACCAAGGTGCTTTTGTTATGAGTCGCAATAATTTTGATTGGAACGTTTGAAGTTTTTGTAGGTGGGTCTTTTTAGCGATGCCGTATATTTGTGATGAGTATGTCCATATGGGCTTCAGTAAGTATGTATATGTATTCAGTTTCTGTTTTATTTTTAGTTATGAAGATTTGGCAAAAAGAGAGTAAAGTAGTTTGAGTCGTTTGTTAAGTGTCATAAGTTTCATTTTAACATGTGGGCCCCATGTCATCCTTCTGTCGAAGGTGAGTCCAAGGTAAAGTACCGTGTCCGTTTGAGGAATTTGATTGTTGTCAATATAAACTGGAGGACAGGTGTTTTTTCGAAGAGTAAATGTTATATGTTTGGATTTGTCATGATTAAGTCGAATTTTCCATAGTGTGAACCAATCTTGTAGTTTAAGCAAATGATGTAGAGTTGGTGAGGGCTTTGTCTTGATGTTTTGTGAGGATTGTTGTATCTTCTGCATATGTAGCTGTCAAGATCTCATCGTCAATAGGTATATCGTAAGTGTATATAACGTAAAGTAGAGGGGCTAGTATTGAACCTTGGGGAACTCCGGCCAAGATTGGACGGACTGAAGACACTTCCGAGCCCTGCCGAACTGAAAAAAATCTGTCGAAGAGGAAAGATTGAAGGATAAGATAGTACGTGTATGGAAGTATAGTCTTTAGTTTAAAGAGAAGACCCTGGTGCCAGTATTATAGAAATTGATTCCCATTTATAAGTGATCAATTAAATATTTCCAATTTTAATATTTACGATTTCATGAAAATAATTCAAGAAATAAGCAAGCTTCTTTATAGTACATTTAGATATTTACAAGTAGATATTAGGACTGGACAAGTTAAATTGGTCACTTATAAATATATTTATATATTTCTAGTTGGATGGTGATAAATAAAAATTGTGAGTAATTCAGGATTTTTATGTCACCATATACCTTGGTAATCCGCTAAAAGTCCTCTTTAAATGGTTTTAACAGTAACGAACTTTACTTTCGTTTGAAGAAAATTTTATCTAGTTTACAGTGATGCAATTGTTAATTAATTATGTTGCCTAACGTTTTACTTATCAGTTTCTATTCATCAAAAACCACGATTTACTTTAAAAAAACACGGAAATTAAATTGGCTAATATTCTGCCGAAAATCGGACTATTGTTTATATGAAGTTTATGATAACTATTTTTTTAAAGTAATATTTAGATATCAAGAAAATCGTAACATACCTAGTCCAGTTTTCTTAATCAATTTTAGTTAACACCTTTTAGTCATTCATTTAGGTTATTTATTATTGATTATAATTTTTTTGGCCTCACATTATTAGAGAAGGGGAGCGAAACGATATACTCGCCCTCTCAACATTTTTTATTGGAGGGGGGATGGCGATCTCCTCTCCCTCTTCCGTAGTCTGCACCAATGGGTATAATTCATTCTGTACTTCTTTTTCTAAAAAAGATATGTAACTCTTTTAATTATTATATAATGGTAGTGCAGAGCGGAAGTGATTTGAGTTCTATAAAAAATTAGATTCCCTTCCCTAGCTCTTGCTCCTAGCCCTAGCTTGTCTCCCTCTATGGCATAAGATTCAATGGAAATGACCTTACTCATTTTATAATTATTATTGCAGACATGAATTTATCAACTAATTTTAATTAATTTTAAACATTTATTACATCGTTATGAATTGAATACAGATTAATCCTTATACATTCTATGGTGTTTAACATTGAAAATACAAAAATATTTTTAGCCATTTTTTTCAAATATTTTCGCAAGCTTACGTACGACCTTAGATTAGGCCAAATTGGCATTAGGTGACGGATTCAATTTGGTTCTTGAAGCTGAAGGGTCACGCGAGTACGACCATAGTCGTCTATAATTAGCGTTCATCGTACTAGCGTGATGTCCTTCCCTCAGCGACCAAAGGACCTTGATTAACCCAAATACGATCAAGGCTTTATTAATTATTTATTTTTTTGATAAAACTAAGACGTTTATCTTCTTCTTATTCTTGTAGAGATTTTTGCACAAGTAGTTCCAGCAGGGCTATTCTCTCTTGCCTTCCGACAATCCGATTCCTTTTACTTTAAGGACATTTTTTAGATTACCCTCCCAAGTAATTTTTGGCCTTCCTCTAAGTCGTGTTCTCGTTGATTTGCCTCTATTGTTTTCTTCGCTGAACGGCATTTATGTTTCCTTTTCTGGTTGAGGGGTTTATTTTTTAATGTAGTCTGTATCGTCATGTTACGTATCCGGTCTCTCCAACTTTTGGTCCTCTCTTTTCGTCTTCCCCTCTATTTTTCTTAGATATCTCATGGTTTGGAACCAGCTTTATTTAGGACCAAGGATTCGATTCCATAAGTAAGGATAGGATTTTTTAAATAAAAAATATCCTAATTCATTTAATTTTGTGAGATAATAATTGTTGTCAACCCTCTTTTTTTCTCTTCCCATTTATCGAGTCTTGTATATTTCATCTACTGGTCAACCACGGTTTTTAATCTTAAACACCAAAGTATAAAATATCAGTGCTGTCATTTTGGTGTAGCCTGTTTACTTATGAAATAGGAATGTGTCAGATTTGTATGTTCTATCCTTAGTCTAGTCAACTTCCTCTCAACAAATAGGGTGGTTCGAGGTGGACCATGGTTTCACTGATCTTTTTGTTTCCTCTAATTTGCTCGGCGGGCTCTCAATATACATGGATTGCCATCTAAGAGCTATCTTCTTTTTCTTTTCTGAGGGGAAGGCTTGTGTCATGTGGTGTTAATATGGCAGGCCCCCAGCCTGGTAAGGGGGTGGTTGGGTGCTTCCTTGGCTGACGTATCTGCGAGCTCATTTCCAGTGATCCCCACGTGGTCTGGTACCCAGATAAAATAAATAGACTTTTTCAAATTTTAATAAGCATAGATTTTGAAATAATCAGATGTCTCGGATATATATATTATTAATGCCTTTTAAAGAACTTAATGGGTAGCTCAGTGGTAGGGTGCTGAGCTTCCAATGCTAAAGGTCCCAGGTTCGAATCCCGGCTCATGGCAGAAAAAATATTTATTCTGTTTCATTGGCCGTGGGGAGACCTTGGGTATTTAGACCCTCCTGTTGGACAAATAGGCTCTATAAAGTGCCCTCTACACCCTTGATTAAATAATTAAGGAAAAAATCTGGCAGTTGAGCGTGATATCGGTCAAATCACCTCATTGCACAACCATAGACCAAGAAACACTGCTTTCCCCAAATAGTACAGAGCCTAAGAACCTTTTTGGGTTGTAGTGGTACGTGTTTTAAAGAACTTAATGAATTGTTCAAAAAATAAAATAAAATTCCATCTGTATGCGTAATAATAATTGCATAATAAACATAATTGGAGAAATATGCAGTAACTATTTAGAAACTTATTCTGACGCATCAAAAAGAAATAATCGAATCTCAGTAGCAACATCTGTTGGTGAACGCCTTATATGATATCCTTAACGCTGTTGCGTAAGACATAGCTGAGAAAAAGTATACCAATCACAAATTAGTGATGCTATAATATTCAGCAGCTCCGTGTTACTAGTATTAATCTGTCAAAATAAAGTACAGATATATATTTATTTCAAATTCATCTCAGTGTTACACAGACCAAACAAGAATTAATTTTCTAAGGGAACTGTGGCATATAAGATTATCGAGAAATGAGGGAGAGAAGGCAGTCAAAGATGTAAATAAAAACCAGCTATGAGGGTAGATGACAATTAAAATTAAGTTGAATTATTAAAAATAATCAGAACCGTGGTTATAAAAATTACCAAAAATTGGCTGCAGGATGGAAATGAAAATTTTCTAACATATTTAAATATAAACAATGCCGCAGAATAAACCCATTTATAAAACGAAAAGAAAGTATCCATATGAGGAAGTACATCCATTAAACTCATGGAACTTTCACTGTTGAAGGGAAAGTATATTTTCTGTTTCAGTAACTTTAATAAGCGTATTGCATCGTATCCATAATCTTACTATTTTTCATTTAAGGTTTATATAACTATTAAGTTACATCTACCCTGTTTACTTTTTTTTTAACACTGTTATAACTGATTGTTTTACGTTACATTTTATAATTGTATTACATTTCGCAGTGACAAATACAACAAGATAAATACGAAATATAACTTGCGTAAGTAACTCTTTAGGCCAGTAGGAAATAAAATAAATAATGATAACAGACCATGAAAGAATTTAATTCTAATTGTTTTTACAGTTTTAAACGTGGAATACTAGAGGTTGGAAATCCGCATTCAGGAAGTTCATTTCTAACTGTAACTGTTATTTAATAAGTGGTACCGTTGAGTTAAATGCGTTGACTTTATTTTTTTATTTTTTTGTGATGAATATACAGTTGGAAAAATATAAATTAAATTCAGTAACGAGGTTCTTGTTCTTTACAGTTAATGAGCTTCGGGATATAATGAGCTGTTACTTTTTCTCTCTCATTTTTCTTCTTTTTTTTTATTTTAAAGAGGTAAACTGAAAGGATAAAAAAAGCCATTCCTGTTAGTCGGGTTCACAAACGAATTATCCTTAGTGGTTAGACGCGATATCTCTCCATAAAAGTTTTTATGGCCCTTCATAAACTTTATTTTAAAATTCATTGTTTGTTTAGCTTCACCCTAGTATAATTCACATTACATTCATACCACATTGGTTTGTGTGTTGAAGCTATCTCACTCATGTACCAGGATTGATTCCAGCTGGATAAGCATGGCTGTTGTATAAATCCATGGAATATGTGTTCATTTTCCTTATATACATAAGCTTATGTGTATATATTCCTGTATCTGTAGGATGTTAAAGCTAGCAAACAAAAATACCATCCTCATACCTAAAAAAACTATTGATACAATAAAAATTTCCCAACTACTTGAAGCCAAGCATAATATATAATATATTATATTATTATATAATAATAATAATAATAATAATTGTACGAAGAACGAGTGGGGACTTCAGGAATGGATTGTATAGAGGAAAACTATATAAAAAAAAACACGGTGTGTGCTGTAAACCACACTATCCACAAAAAAAAAGTACAAAGCGCTCTTAAAGAATTTCTAACTTAAAAAATAATGTCTATTGGTATGTATGTGTAATTTTTCTTAATTTATTTTTAGGTTATTTTATTCTTATTTATTGTATATATGTTATTTTTCTGTATAATTTATTTTATTTATTGTACATAGAGTGTGAATGTGATCTGTGAACACTATTATAAATGTCCTTGAGACAGATTGTAATATTAAAAAATATTACATTAAAAGTATTTTTATCGACTTTTCATTTGTTTAAATTTTATTGGAGAATTAGAAATAATTAGTTTACATCATTTTATTAAAAAATATTTAACCTTTATTTTGAGGTAAAAATTAACCATAACCTACCTACCTGGCCAAGATGCATTTTGGCCTCCCGAAAATATATCCTCCGTTTTTCTCTATCTAGAGCCTTTCCTCTCCAGTTAATCATTCCTTTAGTTCATCTTTTTGATTCCTCTTCCAGGTACCTTTGCCAGCTTTTCCTAGGGCGTCTTCTCTCCCTTTTAACTTAATAATCTTAATAATACTAATTACAAATAGCTACTCCAGGATAGAATTATAAATTCTTCACAAGCGTTTAAAAAGTAAATCCGACCTGCGTTAACCTTTAGCTCATAACGCTGGATGCTAACAAGAGCACTGGAATCGTTTGTTCTTCGATGTGAACGAGTTATCTTGCAAAAAATATTTGGTCCAATAGATAGTGATAGAGCGTGGTGGATACGGAATAACATAGAATTAGCGGAACTGTATAAGACATTATTTTATTTTTATTTTTTATTAACGAAATTTACAACTGTAATTAATAATAAATACAACAAGTAAATATGAACAAGTAATATGACATGTACAACATGAGGAGAAACTACCCATTGGTAGCACTCCAATTATATTTCTATATTAGAAGGCCCCGAGGCCATCTTCTTTTTAGACGCCTCGGAGGGTAATCAGGAATAGAAGAGGAAGCAAGGTTGGAAACGAGAGGGTTCGGATGGTTCAGAAGTTTATTATGAAAGGACAGGTATCTGGATTGAGCTAAATCGGAAGCATATGGTACATTAAGGTCATTATGGATGATTTCATTTGTGACAAAGTAGGGAGCATTAAGGATTTTACGAAGGATTTTGGATTGTAGGGATTGGATACGAGAGGAATTTGATGGTTTAGTAGAGCCCCAAAGCTCGATCCCGTAAGTCCAAATAGGCCTTATTATAGTAATATATATGAGTCTTTTGTAAATAGTTGGCAGTTTGTCTAGTAAGTGCTGGAGTAGTCGGAAACGTCGGGCGGTTTCTAGTCGTTTCAGTCTGGTATGGGGGTTCCAAGTGAGTCGTTTGTCAAGGTGGAGTCCTAGGTATCGGATTTGGTCAACAGGGATAAGTGGGGTATTGTTAAAGGATACCGTAGGACAGGAAGTCATAGGTTTACGACATAAGACATTATTAGAGTAGTTTAGGTTGGTCCTATTCGGAGGGCTGGACATATTACAAGGATGACACCAGATCAGTTAATTCGAAAAATATTAGATGAGCTATGCCCCCATCTATGCCTATCTATCCACCCAGATCAATGGGAAGACCCAATTTGCGATGGATAGATGGCGTGCCAGCCGATACGAGAACAATCCTGCCTGGGTTTTTTTATCTGTAGAGCAACAGCAAAAACAGAGATAACTGCATGAAATTGACTGGAGACCATGATTCTACAGGAGTTGTAGTGTCAAGAAAGAAGTAGAAATTAATTTAAGTAAAATTTTCTAACTACTTCCTATATGATAGTCTCATTTAATTTTTTAGTTTATATCATTTTATCAAAACACATTTTAGCTTTATTTTGAGGTAAAAATTAATCTTAACCAGTTCCAAATCGCTCTCGGAGATAGAGATTGGTTTCAAGATCACTTTGGGTAAGGTGCAGGTGGTATCCCTAAAAATACCGAATATAGCCGAAAGAAATGCCGACTTTTTTATATGATAGCGAAAAAGGTAGTCTATTTTAGATAAACTCTTAGTGACCATTAAATGAGTTATATTGGCGCATGGAATCGGAGCAAGTACTTATCAATACTATATATATATATAGAACTTACGATTAGACTGAAAGAATGATTGAAAAAAAAGGGTTTTTGGGCATAGTAACAGTACACAGGTTCGTTAGCAACTGACTTTATTATTCTCTTCATCCTTTATAAATAGATAAAGTTTGTTTGTAAGCATAAAGGTTTCTTAATCCTAAAAGTACAGAGTATCTATTGATATTTATCGCTTATGTACAGCTAACTTATATATATATATATATATATATATATATATATATATATATATATTACTAATTAATTATTATTTTAATATTAATATATATATATAAGTTAGCTGTATATAAGCGATAAATATCAATAGATACTCTGTACTTTTAGGATTAAGAAACCTTTATGCTTACAAACAAACTGTATCTATATATAAAGGATGGAGAGAATAATAAAGTCAGTTGCTAACGAACCTGTGTACTGTTACTATGCCCAAAAATCCTTTATATATATATATATATATATATATATATATATATATATATATATATATATATATATATTAAAATAATAATTAATTAGTAATTTAGTGTTAATTATTTGTATATTTATGTTAATAATTTAATGAGGATGTAGTGGTCAGGGGAAGGAAGGTAAGGAAGATAAGCCGTAGTGTGGTGAGGCTTTGTCGCTGAGGATTACATTCCGAGCTTATCTTTGCTTTGCTTAAACTTCTTACAAAGGGCCCACCCATCCGGAAACTATCCCCAGTCCACCGGAAGTTTTTTTCCATTTTTTTTTCTCCCAGCTTATATAGCTTTAAACTTAGACCATATACCCTACCAGCTTCGACCTCCATTTTAATCCTATGCTTTCAGTGTGTACAAGATATTATTAGGGACATAAATAAATCCATTAAAAAGATTATGGATTCATTTATGAGTAGTAAGTTCCCAGTAACTGCATTTTGAGATAAGCGAACGAAAAAAAAATTCAGTAATAGTCATTGAGTATTGTGACAAGGGTAGCATGTTTTTTTTAAAAAAAAGTGTTTTCTGAACATATGAAGCGCAGCTATAGTGTGTTATTAAATTTCAATATGTCTCAATTTGGTCCAGCGACCTAACGAAACGCTTTTACACGATTAAGTTTTTCGACTTAAGTGAGTTCATTCGATAAACTCGATAAATTTCGCCCGTGTAAAATTGAATCAAAAGTATTTCTTGATTTTTTTTTTAATTTCTGACTAATCCTCATACCAGACTGAAACTACAAGAAACCGCTCGACGTTTCCGATTACTTCAGCACTTACTAGACAAACGCTCTAAACTTCCAATTCACTACAAAATACTCATATACATGACTATAATAAGACCTATTTAGACTAACGGAGTTGAGCTATGGGGCTCCACTAAACCATCGAATTCCTCTCGTATCCAATCCTTACAATACAAAATCCTTCGTAAAATCCTCAATGCTCCCTACTTTGTTACAAATAAAACCATCCATAGTGACCGTAATGTTTCTTATGTTTCAGATCTAGCCCAATTCAGATACCTATCCTTCCATAATAAACTTCAGAATCATCCCAATCCTCTCGTTTCTGACCTTGCTTCCTCTTCAATTTCTGATAACCATCCGAGGCGTCTGAAAAGAAGAAGGTCCCGTGATCTCCTAATGTAGACATATTCTTAGAGTGCTACCATTGGGTAGTTACTCAGCGAAGTGTTTTCACGTCACTATATCCATATGTTCAAATTTACTAAATGTATTTCTTTAATACAGTTGTTAATATCATTAAGAAGTAAAAAAAAAAAAAAAAGAAATCTGACTATAAAAAAAATCTGAAGATAGAGATGATGCCCATGAAAGGAAGCAGTGTTACGATAAATTTAATTAAAGGCTATTCAATGAATGTATTAAAATCGGTTGTTAATTTACGATATGGAATATTATGCTTAATGTTATATCGTAATATTGTAATTCATTGTAAAGCAATAATGGAGATCACTACTCTCTAATAACGATGTATATACGGTCGTGAGGGAGGGGGGTAGGGGTCGACCTGTTTGCATCGAAATGGCTCTGTGGATGGGGGCGGTAGTTGGTATATGTTCTATATTGATCTCCCGTATAAATGTGCCTCATTAGAGGATTAGAAGACAAAAGGAGTGAGGCCGTGGATGGGGGATGGTGATTGTGTGGATCTTCGCTCTCCCATTCCGATCCTTTATTCCATTCATCCACCTCCAATACATCATTTAATACGCTATATATCAGGGATCATTCCAATCATTTAGAGATTAGTTTATGCTACAGGTATTGTTTTTGATTAGTGTAAAAATCTCAAATTGAGATAAATTAACGAATAATTCTCAAAATATATTGGACTGCATACAAACGGCTTGATATTATGGAAATAATTAAATTCAATGAATTATATGAGTGAAATTAATTATATTTTCCATTATGATATTACTTGGTCGATTAGAATAAGCCGTTTAAAATAATAGAGAAATTTAAATTGACTGCATCTTTGCTAGGAACGGTATTTTAAAAAAAATAATAATAATTATTATTATAGCTATAATTCATAAATTGTATAATTTTTTAGTTATGCGCAAATAAACTTTCCTTTTTTTTTTACCTTTTTTTCTGACGTTTCTGAAAAGTTTGTGTATTTTCCCTACCTGAAAGAGAAGTTTATCTTAAAAATGATGGCTCAATCAAATGATGGTTTGATCGAAACTTGTTTACTTTTATTAGTTTTTCAAATGATCGAAAACTATATATGAAATATTTCAGCTGTTAATTAAAATTATTCTTAAATTGTCTAATGGAGCTCTCATAAAAAAAAAATATATATATAGATAAAATTAACAGCTCGTATTTCCTCACGGTTCCTCGAAAAGTGAACGTATTTAAGTAATATAAACTAATACAAGCCACGGGACTGTGATAAACAACTGTGCTCTGTAGGATTAAGCACTGCTGTTGGGCTTAGGGATCTTAACAACACATCGTATTATTGTAAGTAAACTTTATTTACTTCATATTAATATGGCTCAATGCCCGGTATGCAGCAGCACCATCAGTCGCGAAGAAAAAAATATTTTATGTTGCGCTAAATGCAAATTATTATTTCATAGCAGATGCTGTAAACTTAGCGATAAAGAGTTCGAGGCGCAAAAATCATCGAATAAAGTATGGACATGTAACAGTTGTGATCAAGCAAAAAAGTTTGCAGCAGGTGGTGAAAACCCGAAGCAAAGTCGCAGCACCGAGCCAACACCGTCAGAAATTCTGGCGGCAGTACAGCGGGTTGAAAAACACGTTAACACCGAAATAAAAAATATTAAAACAGCGCTGGACAAATACGGAGACCTGACCTTTGAATTAAATGCAAGGTTAACAAAAATTGAGAACCATTTAGAGGGACAAGCGAAACATTTTGAGGAAATTATATCTGAAAATAAAGCCCTCAAGTCTAAGGTAGGTGAATTGGAGGTCAGGCTAAATAAAGCGGAGCAAGGCCTTCTTAATAGATCGCTTGAGATTCGGGGCATTCCGGTTCGAGCGGGTGAGACCCCTGCAGCCCTGGTTACAAGTATTGGGGCTGGCCTGGGAATCAAGCTCAATATTGATGACCTGGACACTGTACAGCGTCGAAGAGCGAAGAAGGACGACCCGCGACCACCGCCCATCATCGCACGATTTGTCAGGCAGTCAGTGAGGGACGACCTGGTGCAGAAACGAAAAGTAAAGCGGGACTTCTCGACGCGGGAAATCGGCTGGCAGGAGAATGACTGCCATCGTATCTATCTCGGCGAGGAGATGACCCCTAAGAATAGGCACCTCTACTGGCTCGCAAGGCAGAAGAAAGCCGCGGGGAAAATAAAATATACCTGGTTCGCTTCCGGCACAGTGCGGTGTAGAAAAGACGACGGCCATCAGGTTGTCCTCATCAACCAGGCACAGGACTTAGACGTCTTCGGATGACGGCTTGAATCTCGTTCACCATCAAGCATCTACGAACATTTTGGCACGCTCACCGGACCTTCATCGGAAATCTTTTATTTTACATTATATTATCAAGGCTATTTATTAACTTATTATTTATATACTTTTTTCTACTTTATTTTTTCTTCACGTCATCTAATGTATTTAATCTTTTTCAGCGTCTTTCCATCAAATACCGAATGTCCTCTCCGAAATCCTACTCATGTCTAGTGTCCTAACTTCCTGCCACGTCAACTCCCAATCCCTTCCAGCCCATTACGATGAATTCCTTGAATATTTTACCCAAAACTTTTACCTCATCATCGCAATTTCCGAAACCTGGCTCAAGCCCTACATCCCCTCCTCTTCAGTCTCCCTTCCTAACTACACCCTAATCCGCCATGACCGGGACAGCCGGACTGGCGGAGGTGTAGCTCTGTACGTTCATACCAGCCTAAAGACTCGAATTCTCCATCATTCTTCTCCAACCGATCAGCCACAAGTCGAGTTCTTGATCGTCGAAATCTCCTGTAACACCTCTCATCTCCTCTATTCCGTGGTATATCGTCCTCCTCTTGTTCCGTTTGACCCGTCTTTCGAAGCTTCCCTCTTTAACTTTGTGCCCCTTTATTCCAAAATTATCATTTCCGGTGACTTAAACACCAATTTCCTCTCCGACTCCAGCGACAAATCATACCTAGAAAACCTTTTTTTCTCCCTTCATCTTGTTATCGTTCCTTTTTCTGCTACGCATCACACCGCAAGGTCCGACACTTGGTTGGACCTGTACATTATTGATTCCGCTCAAAACCTCCTTTCCTCTTCCCAATTACCAGTTTCTTTTTTATCGTCGCATGACCTAATCCAAATATCCTATAATATCCAAACCCCTCCGATCCTACCGAGAACGGTAACTTTCCGGAACCTCAATGGCCTTACTCGGGAAAAAATCTTACCTTCCCTAGAATCCCTAGATTGGAATATAATATATTCCTGTACCTCAATTGATTCCATGGTTGACATTCTCACCTCCAATCTTATTAATATCCTTGATGACCATGCCCCTCTCAAAACCTCCACCTTTCGTCGCCTTCCTGCTCCCTGGATGTGTCAGAAAATTAAGGATCTTCAGAAGAGGCGTGATGCAGCCCGGAGACGCTTTAGACGCACTAGATTGCCTGACGACTATCAAGCGTTCAGGGCGCTCCGCAACCTGACACAATCCACAATCCGACGAGCCAAATCTACCTATTTCCATGAAGCCCTTTCCTCAGCTCCTGATTCCAAATCCAAATGGCTACTCCTTCGTAAACTCTCTCTTTGTGATCCTACCAGATCTCCTGCCTCTGCAGTGCCTCCAGTTTCATCAAATGACTTAAATTCTTATTTTATATCTGCTTCCTCTTCAACTCCTTCATTTCTCCCTTCCTTCCTTCCTCCTGGAACATCTTTCAATGACGCCGATTTTTATTTTTCAGATATTTCTCCCACAGACCTCATATCCGCCGTGATGAAATCACACTCTAATTCTATTGGTCCAGATGGCATTCCCGTCAAATTAATTAAATTATGCCTCCCTGAAATCCTTCCGGTACTCCTTTTCATCTACAATTTTTCCCTTCAAAATTCAGTATTCCCTTCCTTGTGGAAAAAAGCCACAGTCCGTCCTTTAAATAAAAATTCTAATCCGTCTTCCCCTGAAGATTTCCGGCCAATCTCAATCCTTTCTAACCTTTCCAAACCCCTGGAGAGAATTGTGCAATCCCAAGTTTCCACCTTCCTTGAACAGTCCAATCAACTTGACCTTTACCAATCTGGTTTCCGACCAGGTTATTCCACACAATCCGCCCTAATCAAAATCATTAATGATGTTCAGTCCGCCATTGATGACAAAAAACTAACCGTCCTTATACTCATTGACTTTTCCAAAGCCTTTGATTCCATCAACCACTCCATTCTCTTTTCCAAATTAAAATCATTATCCTTTTCCCATAGTTCTATCCTATGGTTTCAATCATTCCTTTCCCAACGCTCACAAGCTGTCGCTATTCCTAATCAACCCTTGTCTTCCTATCTTACTTTGTCCGCAGGAGTGGCCCAGGGCTCTAGCATATCTCCCCTCCTTTTTAGTTCTTATATCAATGACATCCATAATTCAATCCTTCACTGCTCCCATCACCTTTACGCCGATGACTCCCAAATCTACCTTTCCTTCCATCCCTCAGAGTTGCATGAAGCGTTTGCCAAAATTCAAGAAGACTTGAATCGGATCAGTGCCTGGGCAAACTTAAATGGGTTAAGGTTAAACGCTGCAAAAACTCAAGCCATTGTCATTGGTTCCAAACCCCTTCTCAGAGCCAATACCAACATACCTATACTGTACCTAAATGACCATCCCATTACCTTCACCTCCTCAGTAAAAAACCTAGGCATTTTCATAGACCAAACCCTATCCTGGAAACACCATATTGCTCACATTACCCGACAGTCAATTGGTACCTTGAAACTATTCCATCGCTTCCGCCATCTCCTACCCATCTCCACACGTAGACTCCTAGTAACTTCCCTCATCTTCCCCCACCTTGATTACGGCTGCGTGGTGTACGGTGGCCTCTCGGCAGAACTCGGGGAGAGACTGAAAAGAATTATGAATGCCTTCGTAAGATTTGTCACAGGGGCCCTGAGGTATTCCCGTGTTTCGCACCACTATGCTGAATTAGGATGGCTCTTCCCTTCCTTCCGAAGACAATATTTCCTAGGCACATTCCTTTACCAAATAATCAATAGTCATCGTCCGTCCTACGCATACAATCTCCTACAATTCAAATCATCTATCCACACCCTCTCCACAAGATCTCGTCCTTCTGACCTTTACACTCCTTTCCACAGATCTGCATCATTTAAACATTCCTTCGTTGTCCGTTCCACCGCATTCTGGAATTCCATCCCACTAAAAATCCGCCATGCATCATCCTTATCCACCTTTAAAACCCTCTTATTCCAATTCCTCTTCACAATCCAATCAGACGCTGGTTAAATACATACTATGTTATAAGGATTTAATTTTCTTTAGACATTATTTTTTTCTCTTATTTTTTATTGTTTTATTCTGTGTTGAACGTGAATTTTCATCACCACTCACTAAGCATTGTGAGTAGATAAAATTTGTTTTCCTTAAGTTCTAATTTGTTATTCATGGAATGTATTTCAGTGAAATGTATTTTATTTCTAATTATCTTCAACATACTTCTCGCTATGTGTATATATATACTTTATTTTATTTTCTCTTCTCCTAATCTTTACGCATAATCACTTAAATATCTTAGGGAACATATGTATATCATTATTTGTTTTTTTATATATTTTTTTGTTTTAGTTTTTACAATTTCTTTCCCTACATATTAACAGTTATTATTATTTTTTTAAATTTTTATATTCCATCACTACAATGACTTACCTATAAAATAGATTGTACTTTCCTTTATAATTTCATTCAGTGATTATTATGCAATTATTTTAGCTCCAATATTGTAGTACTGAATCCCTATTACCAAACTGTCCTCGTTAATTAATACTTAATGTATTACATGTATTTTGTCATTATTCATTGTAATAAGTCTTTTGACCAGATTTGTAGTTAATATATATGTACAATACTGTTATTCTAAAGGGACCTAGTCCCAGAATAAAGATGATTTTTCTATTCTATTCTATTCTATAAACGGAGTATATGATTGAATAAATTTATATTCTTCTTCTTAATTACACTATTATTCTTCGTTTAGTTTTGCAATAGATTTTTAGTTTTTAATAGACTATAATCATAATCAACAAACAGTGAATATCAAAATCCACCCTCCTGAGGATCGGAAAAAGGAAATAAAATTAATTGATAAATTAAATATTTCATAAACTTATAAGTAAGTTGAAAGTAAAAAGTTAATAGTTTGCTAAAGAAAAATGGAATTATAAATTAGACGTGATGTACCTTTTGCTCACTATTAAGTAGCGCTGCTATAGTGTGTTTATAAATGTCCAACATGGATCAATTCAATCCCGCTACCTAACGAAACCATTTTACACAATCAAATTCCTCGACTTGAAAGGGTTCATCCAATAATCTGTACGAGAAATTTGCCCATGTAAAAGGGCCTTAAGAGAAGTATTTCTTGATTTTTATTTATTTATAACTATAAAAAAAGAGTAGGAATGATTGAATTATTTGAAAAAAAATTCTGAAAATGGGGATGAACGATAACGTTTACGATATTAGCTGAGGAAGTCATATGACTACAAATACTATTAACTTAATTCAATACTTGTCAATAACTGTAAGGTGGTTATCTATTTGTATGGAATGTTATGATTGATATTCTATCGTAATTGTAATACATTAGAAAGCAATAAAAAAACCTTTACCACTAACAACTCATGAAGAGTATTGTAAGGAAGTACTGTTCCAATGGTTGTGAAGGGCCAATAGAACCTGGCGGTTGAGCGTAATTTTCCCGCTTAACCAGTTTTCCCCTTAATTCATTTATTTAATTAAGAGTAGCCACTTTATTAGAGCTGGATTTGAACCAAGAAGGTCTCCCGGCCCCAGGGTCGACCCTCGATGTAAAATTACTATTCATCATCCGGATTCGAACCTGGGACCTTGACCTCTGGAAATCAGTGCTTACCTACTGAGCTACCAAGTTCTCTTAGAAAGCAATAATATTAGGTAATAAGCTCACTATTACACATGTACTTTATTGTGACGTAATATAATATTACTCAATAAAAGTGTTTTATGAAAAATGCAAGAGGGTGAATAAAATTTAATATATTAAAAAAACACACACAAAAAAACAAAAAAAAAAAAGCAATACTTTCTTCAGCAGTAAATCCCGGAATTTTCAGGCTAGAATAATTCTTCTCCCCTCTGACTTTATTTAGCGTTTCCGCAAAAAAAAAAGGAAAGAAAAAAAAGGAAGAGGATGTAAAATTATGGAGGATGATATACGCTGAGTTTTTCCTCTAGCCGTAAATATGAGTGAAGGGGTGCCGTTACATTTGTAGAGTTGATATAGCCCTGATCGTAAAAAAGAGTTAACGCCGAGCATTGTCTCGTTATCCTCTCGTTGTGATGGCTTCGTGGCCAGGTGCGGTCTTGACGATTTAAGGCTGGCCAGTCGATTCGGAGCTATTGTCTACAGAAAAAAATATTGTTATTTCTCTTCCTCGTTCCAGCTAGTTTCTCTTCCAAGTCTTTGTTTATTTAAGTCCCCTTAATTGGATTGGCGAGGCTCAATAGCCGATTAGAAATTATGAGCAGTGGAAACATAAGTCCAATTTCCGGAACGAAGTATTTATTGTTATTTAGGTTTAAGAGAAAAACACTTGTGAAAAAATGTCTGTTACCATTAGAAATAAATAACTTTTCATTATTTTCCATAATGGACTTAGAATATTTGAATATTAGAATATAGACTAATATAAATAGAAGAATATTTGTAATCGTTCAAAAATTAAAAAAAAATAATCCACTCAAAATATGAGGGTTTACCTTTCATGATACTTAGAATTCGAAAATAAAATAATTTTTTTATTGTCAATCCACCGTCCATGGATTTTCTCCGAGACACCTTGACGTCAGAGGTCACCCGAGGACGATCCTCCTACCACGATATTACTATCCACCCTTTTCTTCCAAGATGGCTGCCAAAAAAACTGTGTTGGTGTGGAGTGTAGTTCCTCGATGACCTTTATATTTACCTTTTTAACGTAGTTCAACGAAAAGAAGATTGGAAAAAAGGTTACGAGGGTTATTAAAAGTTTACAATTTTTACTAAAAAAAAATCGTTAAAATCAGACAATTTAGAGCAAAGATATGGTATTCTAAATATTTTTTATATGTTACACTGCACTAGCGAATCCAGGATTTAATTTTGGGAGGGGCTTCAGCCCTAAAGATTTTTTTTTCATATATATATATAACGATAATCAGAGAGAGAGAGAATCACTTTATTATCATAAAATAAAATAAAATGGTGCTGCCCAATTACATTACAAAAAAAAAATAATCTAACTACCTATATGAAATGGTGCTTAATTGGTTCTTGAAATCCTATTAAATTTAATTACACCAACAATAATATTTTAAGAGATAGTTTTTAATACGTTTTTCTCTAAAATATGGTCATATTTTACCATTTTGGGGAGCCGCCCTCCCCCCCCCCCCGTAGATCCGCCTCTGTTTTACTGCAAAGCTTATATCTTTTGTTTTGGTGTTTGATTTTTTGAAAGTTTTACATCAAGTGTAGCAATGTTGTCTATTTTTTAAATCAAATAATCAAAGAAAAAAGAAAAACTTATAGGGCACTGTTAGTTATCCCTTTTTATTTATTTTCCTTAAAGTTACATGTTAATTTTTATGTTGTATTGTTTTTAAAATAATAAACCTTTGTTTAATAATTTGCAGCGTTTTTAGTTTAGTGTATTTTTCAAAATAAACGCTCTTAATTTTTATTTGGACTTTTAAGAGATACTCTGTCTCTTTCTTTAGCATATAATTTTCTCCAGTATTGGGACAGTGCTCTTACATGAATGTTCAAGGCTGTATAGGACTTCAATGGATGTCTCGAACCAACGGGAGTAGACAAAAAAAAAAAAAGTTTGGTCAATGGTCAAACATCCTTCTCAGAATGTTTTCATTACTGATCAACCTGATAAGAGGACTAATTCCATAATGGGAAAAGTATTTTTTTTACTTCGTTTATAATATTTGAGGATGATGATATCTTTATTTCCAGTAAATACTATTTATATAATATTTATTATATTTGCATCGTTATGAATATTGAATATATTAAATTCTTTACAGAAGTTTATGTCAATATGCTGTTTTATTTTTTAAAGGATTCCTTAAGCTTATTCCTTATAATGTAAGAACCTCTTTTAAAGAATTTTTTTTCAAACATTCAGAAAGAATGTTCGATCATTGACCTAGAATTATTGGAGAGCTAAACCAATACTGGGTCAAATTGTATGCTGAAGAGGAGGGGCAGAGTATCCACGGAACGTACAAAAAAAGTTATAATTATGATTTAAGAATGTTTATTTTGTTTTACCATATCTATGGGCACTAGTTGAAAAAATATATAACAAAGTAAAGTCAAAACTATAAACTAATAAATATTTTATTTGTAAAACTGTCATTAGCTTAATTATAAAAATAAATTCAGTTAAATACAACAAAAATGTTATTTCCATGATATAAAAAGCCTTTTAAGTGGAGTTGGGAATACGGGATATGCTACCTCTGCCAAAGTCGTATTACCAAGAAATCAGGAGGAAATAAATAAAGTAATGGCGGTAGTAAAATTATTCTATATAATGGACAAAAAGCCTTCTATTGATGTGTGCAAAGGGATTCTGCTTTGTATATGAACTTCCTTGTTTCCGGGAATGCCGGAAATCCTGTGGTGAAAAGTTATTTACTTTAAAAGAATATATTCCAAAGGTTTTAAGTATGAAACTGAGTGCGTAAAATAGCTTCATTATCCATTTTTTGCTTTATTTAGACATGTAGTAAAAATTGTTAATTACAAAAGAGAATAATTTTCGTATATTTTTCCATGAAAAATTAATTAAGAACTGATAAACATAGATAAAAGAAATTAATATACAACATCAATATTTAGATTATTCTTGTACCTTTTTGTAAAACGTTTTTTAGGAAAACATAGAACAAAGATAATTGCCTAAAAAAATCTAAAAACACAAATAGGAATATATTTACCTTGTTTAATGTGCAAAAACCAACTAAAATAAGAATCTCTTATTATATTTTATTTATTATTGTATAAACGTTGTCACACAAAAAAAATGTTTATAATGACTGCGTCCTGAGTATTTATCACCCATGATATGTAGAACAGTCGATTAGCTTCCTTCAATAATTATATTTTATTATTGTAAACATTATACATAATCAACATCTTAAAACTTGAAACACTTTGATTGATTGCTAATAATATTACATTTTCTAAACAATAAGGTTTTATTTGTTATCACTTAACTTTATTAATTTGGAAGTTGTTAATTCAAAAATGCGCTTCCGGAATCAGAAAATTTCATAACGAAAAAAAAATTGAAACTTTTAAGATTATGAGTGATCGGATTACTTGAGTGGAGAGTTCGTGAAGAAATCTTTACGAAGCTAAAGAGTTTTCCTGGGTAAGTACTGTTTTTTTTTTTGTTTTTTTTTCATGAGAATGTAATGAAAATTTTATAAAATAAAATATTATAATAGCTTTTTAAGTTCTATCCTATTTGAAGACCCATTTGTCATATATTATATTTTTTTAATAGAAATAATTATTTTTTTTTTATTGTTCTTTATTAGCATGACATTTAGGGATTATTTCGGTTAAATTTCAAAAGCTTATTATTTAGTTATTCATATTCATTCCATTTTATTATAGAATGTTACACATATTATTATTCTGCTTATTATTAATTTATCATTTGTAAAATATTTCCTCATACAATATATTTGTTCATATACTGTATATATATACAGTATACATATATATTGTTCATATACCTAACTCGAAAGTAACCTAATTATCGAAAGTATTATGATTATTATTTTTACGAATAATAGTAAAATGCTATTTTTTTTTTTTTTATAGTTAAGGCAATAATACTTCCAATTTCCTTCAAATCCCTTTAATCACATTTAATATCTTTAACGTTTCGGGACAATTTCCCATCATCAGAGCAATCCTTATCTTCACTGAAACTTGCCTTTTTTGATACGGCACCATTTGTCAAAAATTAAAATATTTGTCACATTCATTTTATATTTTTTTTTGTTGTTGCACATCTTTTCTTATTCATTATTCATTATTCATCATTCATTATTTTTGAATAAGAAAAGATGTGTAACGCCAAAAAAAAAAAAAAAAAAATGTATAAAATGAATATGATAAATGGTGCCGTATCAAAAAAGAAAGTTTCAGTGAAAATAAGGATTGCTCTGATGATGGAAAAATTGTCCTGAATCGTTAGTTATAATAAATGTGATTAAAGGGATTTGAAGGAATTTGGAAGTATTATTGCCTTAACTATGAAAAAATATATAAACGTAGGCTTCCTAAAAAAAAAAAAAATAAGAAGATAACTAAAATAATAATGTGTGCAGGGTTCAGTAATAAGACGAGTAGGGTAGAAATGCCGGTTCTACCCCACTTTAATCCCAGAATTTGGGGAGCACTTTTGGACTTTGGACCCTGGGCTATTCTTACCTTAACCACCTGTACACCACGTGACCAATATAATTTATTTTGATTGATCTTAATCCCTAGTGTTAATCCTTAATCCGTAATGCTAATCCCTAATGCTAATCCCTAATAATTATAGTGTTCTTTTTTTTTTTCTCTTACTATTATATATATTTATTAAAGTTTAAATTTTTTTCGTTTTGTGTTTTCTTTATATTTATAGTAATTATTCTTCCTTTTTCTTCTTATTATATATATATTTAAAGTTATTTTCGTGTGTTTTTCTTAATATCATTTTCAAAGTAATTGTTCTTTCTTTTTGTTCTTATTATATATATATATTTAAAGTTATTTTCGTGTGTTTTTCTTAATATCATTTTCAAAGTAATTGTTCTTTCTTTTTGTTCTTATTATATATATATTTATACTAGTTTATAGAGTTTTTCTTTTCGTTTTTTTCTTATTAATTTTTTTGTTTTAATTCATTTATCGGTCGGAGATAATTTGTTTTCTTTATTATTATATATAGTTATTCTTTATTAAATATATATTTTACAAAAAATGGAATCCTCATCAAGGAAATGTGCCAACTGTGATAAAACATTTGCTAGCCATAGAGAGTGCATGGCTCATGAACTATCATGTATTTATAGTCAGGAATTTCCACAACTAGCCTCGTGCATTTGCGCCAAATGTGGCAAATCTTTTTCTAGATCTAGATAACAGAATACGACACGAGGCTATTTGTGGGGATTCCTCTCAAACCCAAGAATTTTTGAACAATATTAAATTGATTTGTTCTTTTTGCGGGAAATCTTTTAATAGAGAACATCATCGTTTAAGACATGAAAAATCGTGTAAACACCTGTCCCGATTTGATAATTTTGATAACCATTGTGAAGTTATTTGTGGAAAATGTGGACAGGTGTTTACACGAAAAGATACTAGATTAAAGCATGAGATTGCATGTAAAGTAGTTTTTAAGAGGTCCTGCCGTTTCTGCGGAACAAATTTTACAAACATTTATAATTATTTTAGACATGAGGAATTTTGCAATAATGAACCCCCGAGGAAAAAACCTAGACAAGAACCACAACGGCAGGACCTCTTTGGTCTCAAACCCGACGCTGCAGGTTTTTCAGAGTATGAGACGGCTTTTAAAGGGAGGTTGAGGTCTTATTTTATTAGATGCGACGACAATTACGACCTAACTAAATTTTTTAATAGTATCAGAAACGATGTTTTTATTAGAATAAATGCTTCCCTCCGAGAACACAATTCAATTAAAATAAATATGTGGGCTGATTGCGTAATGATAAATCAGTTAGGGGAAACCATCGAGACGTCTTTTAAAACACGCAATAAAGCAATTTATAAAGATACTGAAATCGAAAAAATAATAGATAGCGGGTTTAATAAAATCATACATGAAATGGAAAATATGGAAACAAAGAAGTCGGGGTGGAAACTATACGTAATAGAGGGATTAAGATTAAAAATCAACGAATTCAAACCACTTCGAGGTAGCACTTTTATAGACTTACCAGATAAAATTAAAAATAGAAAAGCTTGTATAAATGTTGTTAATAAAAACGATAATTTCTGTTTCAAATATGCTATTTTATGTAAACTTGTAACTGAACATCCTGAACGTGTTTTAAATTATGAACGTATACAGCATAGGTACAACTTCTCATGTGTTGATTTCCCCACCCCTCTTCATCAAATAAAACTGTTTGAAGCATCAAACAATATTTCAATTAATGTTTTTTTCTCTTGATGAAAAAAATGCTGTTTACCCCCTCAAAGTAGTAAAAAAAGAATTAGAAGATCACAGAGATCTATTATTATTAGAGGGAGAGGGTAAACAGCATTATGTTTATATTAAAAATTTTAATAAATTAGTAAGTTCTCAATTTACAAAACATGAACATCATCTTAACATATGCAAAAGATGCTTCACACATTTTTATTCAGACATAAAATTTAATCAGCATTTTACTCAATGTATCGAGAACAAACCCGTAAGGATCGAGTTGCCGGGGGAAAATAATTTTATTTCTTTCAACCATGTAGAAAGAACTTTGAAGGTGCCCTATGTTGTATACGCCGATTTCGAGTGCTACCTCGAACCCGTAGCATCTTGTCAGCCCAACCCGCTAGGTAAATACACATTATTAAAAAATATTCATAAGCCAATTTCATATTGCATTTACGTTAAGAAAGATGAGAGCATTATGGATGTATATGATGATCTAGTCACAGAACCAATAATATATAGAGGAACCGACGCTGCAGAAAATTTTATAAAAACTTTAAAAGAAATAGCTATTAAAATAGAACGAGTGTATAAAATGAAAATTCCGATGAATCCCCTAACTGATTCGGAGATGGAAGCATTTAACCAGTCCTCCGTCTGTTATATGTGTGACTTGCCATTAAATGGTGACAAAGTAAGGGATCACTGTCATCTAACGGGGAGATATAGGGGGGTTGCTCACAATCATTGTAATTTGAGATTTCAAAACCCCAACTTCCTCCCTGTATTTTTACATAATATGAGCGGGTATGATAGCCATTTGTTCGTGAGGGAATTGGGGTATGACGAGAAAAGAATCGATATGATCCCTAGTTCAGAGGAAAAGTACATAACTTTTTCAAAATACGTTAGTAATCATTTTAAAATCAGATTTGTGGATTCATATCGATTCTTATCCGACAGCCTTGATTCTCTCGCGAAAATAGTTCCTGATATACCCGCTATTAAATCTTTGTTTAGAAGGGAGGAGGTTGAAGTTTTAAAAAGAAAGGGGGTTTTTCCTTATGAATATATGACATCTCCCGAAACATATTCAGAAACACAACTACCCCCTAAAGAAGCATTTTTTAGTAACCTTTCGCAGGAGCATATAACAGACGAAGACTATAGACATGCTCAAAAGGTATGGGATACGTTTAAATGTAAGACGCTGGGTAATTACAACGATGTATACATCAAATCAGATACACTAATACTTACTGATATTTTTGAATCTTTTAGGCAAATAACAATGAAGTCACATAAACTAGACCCAGCGCATTTCTTTACCGTTCCCGCGATGACGTGGGATGCTATGTTAAAATTTACAAAAGTAAAATTGGAGCTATTAAGTGATTACAATATGATTTTAATGTTTGAAAAGGGGATAAGAGGGGGTCTCTGTCAGGTCTCTCATCGATTCGCCAAAGCCAATAATAAACATTTAACAGATTATGACCCCAATAAAGGTTCAAATTATATATTTTATGAAGATTGTAATAATCTATATGGTGCAGCAATGTGTAAACCCCTCCCTATTGGCGAATTCGAATGGGTAGACCCATCTCACGTCATCATCGACGAATTGAGTGAAAATGATGAATTCGGTTTTATTTTAGATGTCGATTTGACATATCCAACTCATTTACATGATGCACACAACGATCTACCATTTTTACCGGAGAATACCAATTTTAATGATAAGAAAAGGTTTAAAAAACTCATTGCACATTTTAAAGAAAAAAACAGTTACATAGTTCATTACATGACATTAAAACAGGCCATAGGCCATGGTATAATTTTAAAGAAAATTAATAGAGTTTTAAAATTCAGACAAAGTTGTTGGCTGAAAGAATATATAACATACAACACAGAGTTAAGAAAAAAAGCAATCAACGATTTTGAGACAGACCAAATTAAATTATATATTAATGCCATTTTCGGCAAGACAATGGAAAATATAAGAAAAAGAATCGACATAAAATTAGTATCGAACGCCAACACTTTGGAAAAATTAATATAAAAACCAAATTTTAAAGATAGGACTATTTTTAATGAAAATTTAGCAGCTGTCCACATGGAAAAGACGAAACTTAAATTTGATAAACCGATATATGTAGGCATGGCCATATTAGATTTATCAAAAAATATCATGTATCATCATCATTACGATGAAATGATGATCGAATATGGCCATGCCAATTTAAAATTAATGTATATGGATACTGATTCTTTTATTTATAATATAAAGACCGATAACTTATACGACGACATTTTAGCAATGAAGGAAAGAATGGATACATCCAATTATCCAACACATCATACCTGTTATTCAATAAACAATAAAAAAGTAATGGGGAAATTTAAAGATGAAAGTAAAGGTGTACCTATTTTAACTTTTATAGGGCTTAGGCCAAAAATGTATTTCATAGATATTGGGGAGAAAGTAATAAAAAAGATTAAAGGAATAAAGAAACATGTAGTAAAAAAAGAAGTAACTATTGATGATTACATGACCTGCCTGAGAGAGCATAAAACCTTTAGGCATAAAATGCAGTTAATTAAATCACATCATCATGAAATGTCGACAATAGAAATAAATAAAATATCGTTATCATCGTACGACGATAAGAGAATAATATTGGAAGATGGGGAGAGTACTTTGGCTTTTGGACATTATAAGTTAGAAGAATAGTTGTTACCATTGGCTTGCGGATGCTAAAACATCCGTAAGTCATAGAATGAATGGACCGCTGGCGCAGTCGAAAGACTCGTAAGTCGTGTAATTGAGCCTCTGGAGCGGTCGAAAGACTCGTAAGCTGTATGTATGGACCTCTGGCGTGGTCGAAAGACTCGTAAGTCGTGTGTGTATGTGAGAGGTGACATCTATTTTTCCAGCCTATAATGTCCAAAACATTTCATCTCCCCTTTTGAAGAATCATGTCGAATAATTCCTCCAATGCTCTTTCAGGTAGGTATTTTATTTTAGCTTAATTTTAACTATTTTTTTTTTTATCACTTTCTCCCTCCAATTAGTTTTAAATAAATAGTATTTGTGAGGGAATGGTCCGTTGGATAATTGTCTTTTTAATATTTTATTGTCATAATGACTCACTTATTTTATTCTTGATTTTTATAACTATTTTATTGATGTATCCATTGCTTTATTTATTTTATATCATAGTTTTATTTGTATTTTTTTTTTACACTTGTATTTTAATTATTTTATTGAGGTGTCCATTGCTAAAATATTTTATTTCATAGTTTTATATTTTTAAAATTTGACTTTTATTTCTATTTTATAACTGTATCCATTACATTAATATTTTATTTTACTCTTGTATTTTATGATTTTAGCGTTTCAAATAGCGATTTTAGCGTTTTAAATAGCAATTTTAGCATTTTAAATAGCAATTTTAGCATTTTAAATAGTAATTTTAACAATTTTTAAATACGTTTCGTCTTTTCCAACTTTTAATGGTTTTTAATAATTTTTATCAATTTTAAATATTTTTATTGATTTTAGATAATTTTAGTCATTTTACCACTTTTATTTTAGCTGCTTTTTGTAAATATTTTAACAACTTTTATTGATTTTGAATGTTTTTATTAAATTTAAATGTTTCAATTAATTTTAAATGATCTTATTGATTTCAAATGTTTTTATCTCAATTGTTTTAATAATTTTAATGAATTTTAACGGGGGGTTTTTTTATTAATTTTTTTTTTAGATATTTTTACTACCGCAATACCATGGCCAACCGAATTCACTATCTTCTTTCAATTTGACGATTAATAACTTTTGAGTATGTCTATTCTACTGGTTCGACCTCAACCTCCAATTTTATTACTCCCAGATTTTATTTATTTTTAGTATATTTTATCATTGTTTTAGCATGGTGTTTTTAGCATATTGTTTTTAGCATAATGTTTTTAGCATATTGTTTTTAGCATAATGTTTTTAGCTTGTTTTAACCTAGTTTGTAATTTTTTTTTATCGAGGAGTATGGAATATCGAGTACATACATCCTCACTTTAGCCATTTTATTTTCATTTTATACATTTTAGATGCTTTTAACGATTTTAGATGCTTTTAACGATTTTAGATACTTTTATCGATTTTAGATGCTTTTTATTTATCTTAGATAGTTTTATCGATTTTAGATGCTTTTATCAATTTTAAATACTTTTATCGATTTTAGACGCTTTTATCAATTTTAGATGCTTTTATCAATTTTAAATACTTTTATCGATTTTAGATACTTTTATCAATTTTAAATACTTTTATCGATTTTAGATGCTTTTATCAATTTTAGATGCTTTTATCGATTTTAGATATTTTTATTTATTTTATGCATGGTTTTTAGCATGTTTTAACCTAGTTTGTAAGTTTTTTAGGGTGTGATGGAATATAGAGTACACACACCCAACACCCCGACAACTCGATCCTTACAGGGCAATATATATTTAAACCACCAGAAACCTAAATCGATACTATAAAAGTAACAGTTTGTATCATTTGGGTTCCTGACAGTCCTAAGTCTGTGAAAAAGCGTGAAGGAATCTATATTGCTCATATGTCAATTTTTATTTTATTTTATTTTTTGAGATGTTATAAGTAAGTATATATATATATATATATAGGACCTGCAATATTTGTTTTCTCTCAGTCTTCATCATGCGTTTGTTGAAGCAACATTCATCGTTCGATATAGCGAACGTTGATTCAGTCGTAAGCCAACACGAGGAGGGTGGAGGATCCAAACATGGCTCCTTATTCCCTAATAGTATTCGATGCTTGATTTGCGGGCCATCTAACTGTGGTAAGACGAATCTTATGTTGAGTCTGCTATACAACCCCGATGGATTGAATTTTGAGAATGTTTATCTATTTAGTAAATCCCTTTATCAACCAAAGTATAAACATTTGGCTCACGTTTTGTCAAATCTCGAAGGCGTCGGTTTCTACCCATTCGATGATAATTCGAATATTCCACACCCGAGAGATGCTGCCCCAAATTCAGTATTTATTTTCGACGACATCGCTTGTGACAAACAAGATCGTGTCAGAGCATACTTTTGCATGGGCAGACATAGAGGGATCGATAGCTTCTATCTTTGTCAGAGTTATACTCGTGTGCCAAAACTATTAATTCGGGATAATACCAACTTTCTTATCATATTCCGACAAGATAATCTCAGCACTAAAAGAATATATGAAGATCATGTTAATTCTGATATGACATTTTCTGAATTTAAAAAAATATGTATAGAATGTTGGAAAACCAAGTATGGATTTATTGTGATTGATAAAGATCGTGATTTGAGCAATGGTCGATTCCGTAAAGGATTCGATACATATATAATCGTCTAAGGGCTTCATTTTCCTCATTCACTTATCGAACATGGACGAGGCAACATCTTACGCGCTAGCTAAGGAAACCGAAGAAATTCGTAAGATCATCCGTGAAAAATGTAGAAATTTGAAGCGTAAAAGGGAGGATAGAGAAGAGTACTTGAAGGAAAAATACAAACCTTTGATAAAACCGTTACAATCGTTCGTCGGAGATAGTTTTCGAGAACAGGTAGTAACACACCTCTCTACTAATCCATCAAATATTAAAAAAGAAGAAGAAACTCTTATCCATTCACCACCCAATTTACCTTTATCACCTCAAAAGTTATCGCCTACTACAGAGGTATCTTTAACAATCGGGGCTCGTCCCAAATTTGAGTCCTCTACACCTTTACCAACTCCCGCATCTCGACATAGACCTAATGTCTTGGACATTTTCCCTTCATCCTCTACTTATGAGAGTTCTTCACCTTTGGAAGAAATAAGTGAACACGCTTCTACACCCCAAGGAGTAGAAACCGTTTTTAGCTACTTAGACCAAATCGGTAAAGAGGCTAATAAATATATACTCAAATTTACTACAAATCAAACCCAGGATTTGGATCAAGTATATGGAATTTGTTATAACGGTGAAAATTTTACTCTCGGTGACACGGTTATTTCCATTAAGGATGATTGGTTGGATGTTGATGGCTCGCTGTTCAAAATTACTCCAGGGCTGTCTCAGCTATTGTTCTTAGAAGATCCCGATATGGATAGGGTAGATGAAAACGATAAAAAAAATTATAAAATAATATTAACAAAAACTAATGCTCATAGAATGAATTATAGTTCCACAGGATCGGTCAATGTTCAAAAAGGAAGTAAAAAATATAGGAAAGTAATCGCTAAGCTTTTTCCACTGAAGGATAAAATCAAAGGGAAAGGTTATGATAAAGACCAGGACCCTAATCAACTGGTTGAAAAATTGAGATTTTTACTACAGACTCATGGACCAGAAAAAGAAATTCTAAAGGTTGAGAAAAGTCTACGAATGATGGGTATAATATTATAAATAGTGGCATGATGAGGGGAGGGGGAGGAGTTGTTATTGTCATTGTTTCGACTGATCTCGGCCATGTCGGATATCAAGAAACAGGTAGTCGAAGAATTGCATAAACCGGCTAGACGGTCCTTCCACAGGAGAGGGGTGATTCTGAAGGGTATCGATGACCTATGGATGGTAGATTTAATCGAGGTGTGTTCATATGCCAAAGAAAATAGAGGTTATAAATATATTTTAGCTGTAATCGATTGTTTTTCTAAATTCGCCTGGCTATCTCCATTGAAGTCGAAATCTGGAAAAGATGTAACGTCAGCTTTTGAAAATATCCTAATCCAGGATGGTAGAAAACCACGTAACTTACAATCTGATCGAGGAAAAGAGTTCTATAATTCATTTTTTCAAAAATTAATGAAATCCAACAAAATAAATCATTACTCTACTTTTAGTAATATGAAAGCTTGTATGGTAGAAAGATTTATAAGAACTATAAAAAATAAGATTTGGAAACAATTTAGCCTCCAAGGAACATATAAATGGATTACGATATATGAAGATCTAGTTAAAAGATATAACAATACAAAGCATAGAACCATAAAGATGAAACCGTCTTCAGTCAGAGGTAAACAAATTGAGAAACATTTACTTCATAACGTCTATTGTAAACTTGAAAATGTTTTATCGAATCGTAAACCACCAAAATATCAAGTCGGTGATTTTGTGAGAATTTCAAAATATAAAGCCGATTTCACCAAGGGATATCGGCCCTCGTGGTCGACTGAAATCTTCAAGATCGATCAAGTGAGGAAAACCATTCCGGTAACCTACTGGCTTAAGGATACATCAAATCAAACGATCGCTGGTGGATTTTATGAGCAAGAAATCCAAAAAGTGAAATATCCTAACGTATATTTGGTAGAAAAAATTTTGAAACGGAAAGGTGATAAAGTTTTTGTAAAGTGGTTGGGTTTCGATTCAAAGCATAACAGCTGGGAAAGCAAAAAAAATATAAATGTCTAGAGGGGTGGGGGTAAAGAGAGAGAGTGAGGGGGTGGGAGGATCGACACAACACTCTTTTGAGTCATTCTGTTACTGACAATCGAACTGTTAACATCGTCATGGCTAAAACAAAGGAAAAGAAGAAGATTCGTGTTATTCGCCCTCCAAAAAAAATTGGAGGAACGTTTAGTGAAAAAGCAAAACAGATGTTAGGGTCCATGCCAAAAATGAGTTTAAGCGATAGCGATCTTATAAATTTGGCTAAAAAGTACAAGATCCCTCATTTCCGTGGTGTTTTCGCAAGAGATAACTTACCATCCAAGCCTTGGTTTCGTGAGAGAGCCATTTTGAATCTAGATAGTGCTAAGGGTAAAGGTACACATTGGGTATGCTATATGAAAAATGGTCATTATGTGAAATTTTTCGACAGCGCCGGTAATAAAGGTCCTCCTTCTGATTTGGTCAAGTATCTTAAAGACTGTCGTATAAGTTTCGTTAGTAAAAGATATCAAGATCCTGAAACCTATATTTGTGGACACTTATGTTTACTATTTCTCTCTAATTTATTATTATAATTTATTCAATAATAAAAAAATATAAACTTTTCGCAGTTGCTACTTTTTTAATTTTAAAATATGGGGCTAGACTTTGGAAAAGTATATAAAAGAAGAGATGGATTACAAACAAAGCTCATTCGTTTCAATAACCTCGGTGGAGTAACATCTCTAACGAAAGAAAATTTTGAGTTTCTTCGGTTGGCAGGTTATCAAGTACTATGGAAGAAATAACAGATTTAGGTTCGACCGTAGCATTTACCGATTCAATCGAGTCGATAGAATATCATTCCCATTTTCCATATGCTTCGACAAAACTACTTCGAGGTGATGAAATCAGAATCTTAGTCCAGCATCAAGATATTTTCACATTACCATCTAAAAGTTTTCTTTATTTCGAGGGACGATTTTTAAAAGAGGATGGTAGCGGGGTACCCACATCGGCTAAATTAACAAATAATGCTTTAGCATATTTATTCGATGAAATCAGATATGAGTTATGCGGTGTTGAAGTAGACAGAGTCCGTAATTCGGGTATCACTAGTACTCTAAAGGGTATGGTTTCCTTCATGGGTGGATCCTCTATGGAACATATCGGTTGGTGCTGCCCTATATCCGATTCACTTGATAGCTTAGTCTCTGATGATGGTTATTTTAACTTATGTATCCCCTTATCACAATTACTAGGGTTCGCGGAAGACTATCAGAAAATTATTGTTAATGTTAAGCAAGAATTAATTCTCATGAGATCACGGACTGATGAAAACAGTTACATATCTAAACGTATAGGCGATCCAGAGAAAGCAAAAATTGAATTAACAAAGCTATGTTGGAAATTGCCTTATGTATCAGTGAACGAATTTACACGATTGACTCTTTTACGCCGACTAAAGTCGGAAAAAATCGTTTCAGTAGCATTCCGGAGCTGGGAATTGTTTGTTTACCCCCTCTTGCCCTCTACACAGAGACAAGTTTGGGCGGTAAAAACTTCAAATCAGATGGAGAAACCGAGATACATCGTATTAGCGTTTTCATCTGATCGAATTAATAAAATTGAAAAGGATGCTAGCCAATTCGATCATTGTAATATCAGTAACGTAAAACTATATTTAAATTCTAAATCGTACCCTTATGACGATTTAAATGTGGATTTCGATAAAAATCGATTCGCGATACTATATCACATGTATAATAATCTTCAAAATTCTTACTATCCTGGAAGATATCCTTCAGAGCCACTCCTTTCCCTAAAAAACTTTAAAGAAAAAGCACCGGTTATCGTAATCGATTGTTCTAAACAATCGGAATCTATCAAGTCCGGACCGGTCGATGTGAGGTTAGAATTCGATTCTTCCAAACCTTTTCCGCCTGAAACAACTGCTTTCTGCCTCATCATACACGATAACGTTGTAGAGTACAACCCTTTAACGAGTATTATAAGAAAAAGGGTATAAGTAATAATAAAGGGATTCATTGTAATTTATTCTCAGTTTTCATCATGTCATCAAACGGTGCGGTTGTGGAACTTCAATGCTTCGTAGATGATGCAAATAATTATATAGTTAAAGAATTATCGATTTTTGATTTAAAATATAATGCAGCCAGCAATTGGATTTTCGAACCACCTTCTCATCCGGTTGTTACCAGTGCTAAAAGCATGAAAACGAACCGCTGGCTTTCGAAAAATTATCATTTACTAAGTTGGGATGAAGGAGATGTTCCCTATCACAATTTATCATCGATTTTTCATAATATCGATTTAAATTATAAATATATTTTTGTAAAAGGACAGCAAAAAAAAGAATTTTTGTTACAATTTTTGCACTCGTGTGAAATTATCAATCTTGAGGAATATAAATGTCCTCGAATTGATAATATGCAAAGTATACAAATAGTCCCATGTATTACTCATAGAGACTTGAAATTAATGTGTTCATATTATCGTTCGCATATACTAGCAGAGTGGGTATATTCGAATTACGATTTGATTTTCAAATTTTTATAACTTTTGTTTAGTTTTTCTATAATTTGATAATAAAAAAAAATATATATATATAAAAATATAAAAAAAAAAATGTTTCAATTTGTTATTTATTCTATGTTAATTTGATTTCTTATTTTCAACAGATTTTTTTTTTGTTTTTGCATTTTGGTCACTGGCACGGTATTGATTTACCTGTAAACCAAAAGTATGTGTGTGTGTGTTTGATTTGGTCACTGGCGAGGTATTGATTTACTCGTAAACCAAAAGTATGTATAATTTGGTCACTGGC
Source organism: Nezara viridula (assembly GCA_928085145.1). Taxonomy (NCBI): domain Eukaryota; kingdom Metazoa; phylum Arthropoda; class Insecta; order Hemiptera; family Pentatomidae; genus Nezara; species Nezara viridula. The sequence goes on along the minus strand of OV725080.1, from coordinate 82,757,440 downwards.
GAGGTATTGATTTACCCGTAAACCAATGTGTGCATGTATGTGTATGTGTTTGATTTGGTCACTGGCGAGGTATTGATTTACCCGTAAACCAATGTATGTGTGTTTGAAAATATGTAAAAACAAAAAAAAAAAAAAACCTCCTCGAAATACCCCCACCTTGACGTGGTGAGGAGGCTTATGTCAAAACATGTTTTTTGACGAACCAAGAGGGGTATGAAACAAATTATATCAACCTTAGGGTCACGTGACGAGAATCCTCGAATCTGATTGGCTGATGGTTTCCCCCACCATTCATTTTGGATACGGACATGTGTAAACATGAGTTATTCTTGTATAGACTTGTTTTACTGAGTAAAGGGAGGTTACACAGAGCTCCTCTTCAGTCATTGTGTAGTCGAAGCTCAAGCAGTTAACATGGCTAGTCTCGCTACTCTCCTCAATGACGTCAATCGAAAAGGTGAAGGTATAGGACGGATATCAGACATGAAGGTAGATTTCACTTATGAAGTCGTGAAATTTAAAAGAATCATCACGATATATGGTGTTGCTGTTATTGCACAACTGAAATATCACGGTCCTACCGACATTTATGATATTCATCCACACTGTGTTTTCATGCCTAAAAGATTTACAGAAGTCTTAACTGACGAAAAGTTAAACGAATACAATTACTGTGAAAAAAGAATAAACATAATTTACAGAGGACTAATCAATGGTAGATATGAAGTGGATTTCATATAATTTTTTTTCTTTTGTTGGAATAAATTTTCTGTTTTGAAGAAGTTAGTTAATTTCTATTTTATTTAATTTTTTTTGTTTTTGCATTTTGGTCACTGGCGTAGTATTGATTTACTCGTAAACCAATGTGTGCATGTATGTGTATGTGTTTGATTTGGTCACTGGCGTAGTATTGATTTACTCGTAAACCAATGTATGTGTGTTTGAAAATATGTAAAAACAAAAAAAAAAAAAAAAACCTCCTCGAAATACCCCCACCTTGACGTGGTGAGGAGGCTCATGTCAAAACATGTTTTTTGACAAACCAAGAGGGGTATGAAAAACAAATATATCAACCTAGGGTCACGTGACGAGAATCCTCGAATCTGATTGGCTGATGGTTTCCCCCACCACTCTCTTCCGACCCTACCGCTTCCTTCGCAGTGGACCTTGTCCCCCTACATGCCTATGCATGTTCAAACGTGAAGAGACTTGTCGCCTAACGCAGCTGTACTCTCTCCCCGGCCTTCTATATAACATATGTTATGAAAATAATATTACGTATATTAACTTTATGATTTTTTTTTTTTCGATATTAGAGTCTACTATTAGGTTATTATATTTTGTAAAATTCGAAAATGATATTAGTTTCAATTTCGATTTATTACAATATTCGTGATATTGGAGATGTATATTCTTAGATTATTAAATACGTTTTGATATTTATGAAAAAAAAAAAAAAAACAATATATAAAAGTTGATGAGAAGAAGAGGGGGGAGGGGATGGGTGATGACGTTGTTGTTAATTTTATGATATATTATCGTAAAATTATTAGAATATATGTATATATTTCATCGTTATAATTTATATTCGTTTGCAATAATAAATATTTTCGTCAATACAATTTATATTTATATTCATTTGTAATAATATATGTGTATATTTCATTGTTATAATTTATATTCGTTTGCAATAATAAATATTTTAGTCGTTACACTTTATATTTACTTGAGGTAGACAAGATGGGACCAGTTCAGACATGATATCGTAGAATGTCACAATATATGTCTATATTTATGTCGTTACACTTTATATTTACTTGAGGTAGACAAGATGAGACCAGTTGAGACAGGTCCGGACCTGTCGAACTTAAAAATGAAAAAATACAAATTAGGATTAAGGATTAGGATTAGGGATTAGCATTAGAGATTAAGGATTAAGATTAGGGATTAAGATCAATCAAAATAAATTATATTGGTCACGTGGTGTACAGGTGGTTAAGGTAAGAATAGCCCAGGGTCCAAAGTCCAAAAGTGCTCCTCAAATTCTGGGATTAAAGTGGGGTAGAACCGGCATTTCTACCCTACAATAAAAGAAAATTATTAAATTATAAGCTGTTAAATATGACCAAAAAAGAAATGTAAAGCTAATACACAACAATAAAAAAAATTATCAGTAGATCTGATTGATTGTTCCTAATAAAAAATTATAATATCTATCACTTAAAGAAAATTTGTAAAGAAGATTTTTACCTCCACTTCCTCTTCTTTTAAGATATACGGGTTTTCCTGGGCCAGAGGGTAGGGCGGAGAATTAATACCAGAGTTAAACTCCTCCCCCGGGCACCGAGACACGAAATGTCATGAATAATATATATATATATATATATATATATATATATATATATATATATATATATATATATATATATGTATATATATATATATATATATATATATATAAAGTTGCATAGTTTATGAAAGTACATAGATCCCCTATATCCCACTTGCGGAGTACCAGAGACTGCTGAGCATGTAATAGTCAACTGCACCGCCTTTGATGGACTAAGGGCCGAAATGATGAAAAAAATTGGTGTCTATGGCTTCACGGAGGATGAATTTTCCCAGTTAGTGGAGGAGCAGAACTACCTGTATTACAAAGATTTTGTGTACGGGTGGAAAACTGCTCCGTTAAAGTGCCTTGCCGTTCCTTGTCGGTTTGATAACTTAATAAATAGTAGGAATGTTATACACGTTGTGATATGATATGCCATCCCTGCAAAATCCCGTTTAGCCAAAAGGCAAGGAAGGGAGGAATAGATAAATAATAATATATATAAACCTTATAAGTCGAGAAGGCTGACGGAGTAGAAAAACCATTCCTCTTAGTATCTAATACAATATAAATACGTTGTTCCATCTAAACTGAACCAATCTCAGGGTCCATTTTTGTTCCGACCTTGAAATCATGAACACCCCCTCTCCGACACTAGAAGGAAACTTATTACAGCTGGTCCCGCCAACCCGAAGGGTTCGCCGACATAGGGTATGCTCGAGGGGGGATGCCGACGCCCTTCTGGGAAATGAATGCCGAGGTGGCAGGTGCTCCTCCCTCGTAAAGAACGCAGTTAAACACTTTGCCAAAGCCGTACGGGGGTGGAGAAACTGTTATGAATGTGCAGGGAATTTTCAAGGAGGCTTCATATTTTACTTTAGGGAAAATATTCCTGGCAGTCCTTAGGCGTGGATAAATGACACCTAGTGTTCCGGTGACAGATATGAATTTACACTTCTATTGTATCCTTTATCACGGTATAGTTTTGTGAAGATTTACAGATTCGATTTTTCGCTGGTGCCTCTAACCGAATATACCATCTCCTTTCTATACAATATCCAAATAATAAACTAGAAAATTTAATGTTCATTTTCTTTTTACCAAAATATAATACCATGAATAATACATATATTTTTACTTAATGGTGTAAAGATGATTGACCGTGATTATAATATCAAAAGGAGTTTGTCGGAGGGGAGAGGGGAGGTACAGTCAAATAAATACTATATATTAAAATTGTATTTTATTAGTTACAACGACGTTTCGACCCAATTTATAGATCTTCATCAGGGCTACAAAAGATACAAAATATAAAAGGTATAGAGTAAAAAAATTAAATTTATTATTAGTAGATATTAAATAAAAGACAGTTGTCTGATAAAGAAATCTCCTGGAGTCATGCTTTTCCATTCCACAGTTGGAGGGACAAAATTGGCTTGGAGTTCTATCTAATGTTTGTAAATAGTATATATATAGGTATGTATGTGTTCTTTTTTATTTATTTATTTTTAGGTTATTTTTTACTTATTTATTGTTTATACATATATTATTATTATTATTGTACATAGAGTGTGTATGTGATCTCTGAACACTATTATAAATGTCCTTTGAGACAGATTGTAATATTTTCAATAAATAAAAAAAAGAAGACATTAGTGATACAGTAGGTGATAGTATAGTGAAAATATAAAGTATTATATATATAGAAGATATAAACAAAAATAAAAACATGGGTGAACATAGCGTACAAGTCAAAAGTAAGCAGATTGTGATAAAAAGATAAGATATGAGCGGATAACAAACTAGTAAAGGTTAAACTTGATAACTGTAGGTTAACAAATAAAGGAAATGAAGGTTAACAAAACCCAAAGTTATCAAATGTATTCTTTACTAGTTTATTATCCGCTCATATCTTATCTTCTTATCAAAATCCGTTTACTTTTAAATTAAACGCTATATTCACCTTTATTTTTTATTTTTGTTTGTATCTTTTATATATATATATATATATATATATATATATATAATACTTTATATTTTAACTATACTATCACCCACTATACCACTGATGTGTTCTTATTTGTTTTTTTATTTCTTTATCATAAAACTGTCTCTTATTTAATATCTATTAATAATTCATTAAGTTTTTTACTGTATATCTTTTATATTTTGTATCTTTTATAGGCGTTATTTTGTATGAGGAAGACATACAAAGTGGGTCGAAACGTTGGCGTAACTAATTAAATACTATTTTAAGATATAGAATTTATTTGACCACATCCTGCGGCCAACTCCTTCTCATTTTTACTTAATATTGAATTGTACCCATTATTTAAGTTATAGATTACGGCCAACTTTCCAACTGGTCATTCTTTGAATATATTCAACTCTTTCTTATTTCATTCATTACTAACTTAGGCTAGTAAATTGTAATTTTTCTGGTATTATTTTCTTTTATTTGAATATTTTATAATGAATAGTAGAATTTCTTATCAGTTGCATATGTTTCATTAAATAATAGTACTAGTTCCCTTTCGCTATTACGAAATGGTGACCGATTTCAAGACGACCCACGCTATTCCCAGATTTCCAATGAATGCCGAAAGTAGCCGAGTTTATTGACAATCTTCTTCACATCCAAAAGAGTTGTCCGTCCGTAACCTATTCCCTCCACTTACAAGGGGAAGCTACGGACGTGGAGTCACCGATTTCAATTAAACTTTTTTTGGGTACACTAGGTAGAAAAATATTTGACTTATGTCCGAGGGTTCTTGCCAATGCGTTCTAGGAGACGAGAAAAAAAAAATTATAAAACTTTATTATTATATCAATCGAAATCGATTTTTTAAAATGTAAAATAAGAAAACAATATTGATAATTATATTAAACGAATTCTAATATGGAGTAAATTATAAAAATCCTAAACGAAGAAATCCTAAAGACGTTCCCAGTAACGAAAGCCGAGTAAATTTATATAACGAAAAAGCGATTCTGGTTCGATTTTAGCGTCCAATAAAACTCTTAAGTACGAGTTTGTATAGAAATAAAAAAAAAATAATTTTTGGATTTAATTTTCTGAGAGGATGTTTGTTTTCATGCCGTTCAGAAAAATATTCATAATTCCTCAGGGTTTTCTTCTAAGTCAACGTTACTATGGACTTAAACGGTTCTTCTTATTTTCGGATCGAATATCGATAAAATTTGTGAAGACAATCTTACTTTCAATACCCATCCGGTTTAGAAAATATATGTATTTGGCATGCAAGTATAGAATGAGTACAAATTGAAATCCATGCAGATCAAAATCATTGATATAAAAAACTACTAATACTTTATGAATTTTGTTTTTCTTGGCTCCTAGGGCTCATTTTCAAGAGACCTTCGATATGGGTAAAATATTTTTCAACCTAGTAACACCAAAAAAAGTTTCATTGAAATCGGGGACCTCACGTCCTTCACCTTCCCTTGTTAGACGTTTTGTTTATGCCGGGTTGTAATATTTTTCCAATACGTAAATATCTAAAATAACGAAATGTTAAAATAGGTAATTATAATTTAAATATGATATACAAAATTGAAAATTAGACAAAAACTAAATACATACACTTACCTGCTCAAACCCATTTGGACATACGCCTCACAGATTTACGGTTCAGCAAAAAAGACTCACTTACAAAAACTACAATCCTTTCAATCTAAAATTTTAAGACTAATAGCTGCAGCTCCCTGGTACGTCAACAATAAGACTTTACATACCCACCTAAGACAACCAACCATTGACCAGCACATACGTACTCTTTACTCCCGATTTCATCTAAAACTACACGGACATCACAATGGACTTATCAAAGACATGGCCACGGCTGAAATGCTCATCAGGAGGCGACTGAAAAGGAGCTGGATGAGAGATCTCCTTTCCTGATTTTAGGATATAAACAGGCCAGGGAAGAGGTGCTGCTGGGCTCCATTCTTCGTCATGCCTATCATGTCATTTTCAATTTAAACAGCTAATCTGCTAATTGTCACTACCATGACAGGTGCGGATGAAGATATAGAGTCAAGAATATGATATAATAATAAAATAAAAATATTAAAATGATATTTTAATTTTAATTCTCTGATATCTATGGAGTAATGCGGAATAGAGAAAATACCTGTAATAATATATGTATAGAAAAAATACGCCTGATAAAACAATATGATATAGAGAAGATGTCCCGAGATGATAGTTGGTGATCCCGCAGGCTCCGTTTTCTTAAAGGGTCATTCAAGTATTTTCGGGATCTACGATTAGTATGGCCTGAGTGATCTTGAAACTGACCGCCTTCTGTGAGAAGAGAATGGGAACAAGTAACAAAATAATTATTTATGTAAATTAAGTTCATTTCAGGTAATTAGGTTTGAAATATGAACAATTGATTTTTATATTTTTGCCCTTAAATTGTTTTTACTAAGATAATTTTTTTTAAATCGGGCACTAAAATTTATAAATCGAATATAGATTGATACCAGATTACAAAGAAAAAATCGTATTCAACCTTTTTCGTCGTCGCGAACGAAAATGAAAACTGAGTAACTTAAGTCATCCTAGGATTTTCCTTAGAAACTCCAACCCTAAGAGAACCGAACAATGGAAGAAACTAATGATGTTACTCCTCAACTCCGAATTCAATTTCAGTTTAGTAGATAGTGAATAGAAGAGAAGATGAAACTCTAACCTAAAACTTTTCAATTTAATTGATGTTTTACATATATAAAATTATTATATATATATATATATATATATATATATATATATATATATATATATATATATATATATATATATGTATGTATGTATGTACGTATGTGTGTGTGTGTGTGTGTGTATATGTTTGTGTAATTTCAATTCAAAAATATCACAACACTATCATTCTAACACCTAGTGTTGCTCAAATGCGAGACCGAGACGAGTCTTGGTCTTGGCCATGGTTTTGGTCTTGCTCAAGAGTCTCGCAACAGTCTTGCAGTCACTTATTAGCTTATTAATATACAGATATTACTGTAATTTTTTAGATAGCAGAAACTTAACTAAGCCTGAATAAAAAATTATAGGAGTTAAATGCAAAAGTGTATTGGTCATACCGATTATTTACATATAGTAACTAAGATTGTCAAGTATTAGTAACTATTTTGCCTTAATTTTTATTCAAAATATCGTTTTTTTTTTACCAGTCCTGGTCTTGGTCTTACAACAGTTAGGCGGCCTTGGTCTTGCAAGACCAAGACCGATTTTGGGCAACACTACTAACACCATTATTTTTCATTTACCATGGAAATATTATAGTATTACAGAAGAGAAGAAACTTTGATAAACAAGGGCTTATCTAAATTTTCACTTCATTGGGAAGTTTCTTCAATTCATAACATGATATTTTTTAAAAATGTATTTTACAAATGACTCATTTACAGCGTAAGGTACAGGTATTTTTTAAAACAAATTAAATTAGAGTTATTTTATAAAATCGTTATAAATAAATTACAGTAAGACGGAGTAATTTTGGGACTGGATAATAATACTTTTGGGGCAACGTGTAAAATGTAGTTTGTGCTGATTCCGTGGTGGATGAGTATTGTTTCAGTCAGCATAGATAGCACTGCTCTACTACCTTACGCCCTTACTCAGCATTCGCTGGCTTTTAATACCAGTGAAGTTGTTGAGGGAGAAGCGCAGGGATCTCCTGGAGCCTCGCTTATCCCTCCACAAATGGGGAGACAAGTCTGGTTCGGAGTTCCCGTGGCCGATTGCAAATAGTGTAAATAGGTATGCCTGCGTCTAAGATGTTTATTTTTATTAATTTTTTTAAAGAACATTTTAATTCTATTTTATTTATTTATTTTAATTTTATTATCACTATTATTAATATTTTCTTCCCTCATTATGATATTTTATTTTGTTCTTATTTCGCTGTATATTATTTTGAAATTACCTTATTTATTTTTTGATTTAATAAATATCTTGTGAATGTGAAATCTGAACTCTATTATAAGTGTCATTTATTGAGACTGATTGTAATATTTATCGATAAACAAGTAATATAAAAAAACTATCTTAAGACATACTACTCTTCATGCAAAAAAAAAAAAAACCTGTACCACTAAAACCCATGGAGAGTTCAGTACTATTTAGGGAAAGCACTGTTTCTTGGTCTACGGTCGTGCAAGGAGGTGATTTGACCGAGATCACGCTCAACCGCCAGGTTTTCTCCCTTAATTAATTATCTTAATTAAATGTACCAACTTTATAGAGGCTGGGTGTGCCCCAGGAGGTTCTACTTACCGAGTGTCGCCCCACGACTAATGAAATAGAATAAATAATTATTCTGCCATGAGCCGAGATTCGAATCTGGGATCTTTAGCATTGGAAGCACAGAACCTTACCACTGTGCTACTACTTTTGATACACAAGCGATCATGTCATGAAAACAAGAATTTTGAAAAAAAATATATGGTAATTAATAAAACCTAACTGTACAACTAGTGTAGTGGACTAGAGTTCTCAAACTGCCGCAAATTAGGATCGCAGTAGATGCCTACGCAAAGCACGTTTTTGCTGATTGAACCAACACAGTGTATCCACCACGGAATCACCACAAGATAATTTTACTCGCTATCCATAAATTACCCCAGCTTGCGGTACTATTTTCAGATTCAAGCTTTTTCTGATGTAAAAAAATATTAGTTCTCAAGTCGAAGTTAAAGTTGTGAATTTACTAAAAAGCTTTAAACACTGCCCGAGTGATAAAATGTATCCTACAGCTGCGAGAACGAAATGGACGTTTAATAGAAGTTGCTTAATATTTACGGTAAAACGGGAACAGATAGGAAGGTATTTGACCGAAAGGAGGGATAAATATTTACTCGGCTGCTTTGGGATGTTTGTTCAGTTAGCCGAAAGTAAGTAATAGGCTTTACCCTTCAGATCGAAACCTTCCTCAGCTGAGGCAGTAGAAATGCCCTCTAGTCTCAATCACATTCCTTTATTCTCAACATTTAGCAATTCTTCGGTGTTTCTTATCATTGTACTGCCAGAATAAATAATGATGGCTAACGATTGTTGATTATTGTCTAACAAACATTTATCGCCCCAACATTTTCATAATTTCAGTCATTAACCAGAACACAATAATTCCACTGAATTTATAAAATCATTCAAGGAATTTCTAAAATTAGTAATTTCTTTGGAAAATAAGATTAAAACAAGACAAATCACAACATATTACTTACATTACAAGAGACACGTGCCTAACAATTTAATTTGGTGCGAACCAAATACCTCAAAGGGAATAATATGACAAGACAAGAATGAACCAAATCGGTCCCAAACCTAAAAAGGAAATGAGGGACTTAACAACACACTGAAAATTTTTTGCTCTCTTTTTTTCCAAATCAAAAGATAACAACAAATCTGCTAATTGTCCGTTACATGATAAATGAGGATGAACATTTGAAAGAGAACAAAGTTATTAAAAAATATTATGAATGACTCTAATATAATTTTAGAAACGCTACAAATTATTACTCGGTGGTTTATTATTTCCTTAAAACTTCTGTGAAAAAATTTAGAAAACAAAATTGATGGTCTCTTTAAAATATTCTTGTTTTAATATTTTTCGCAAAGACTTACTAAATTTAAAATATAATCTGGAGCACATTCATAGATGTAACGTTTCCCAGTTAAAAAAAAAAAAAAAAAAAAAAAAAAAAAAAAAAAAAAAAAAAAAAAAAAAAAAAAACGTTTGAATTACAAAATAAGCAAAAATTTCAATTTCTCTGTACCAAATAGTCCAATTTCGTTGATATTTTTAAAATTTATTACTGTACAATTTTTTCTTAACGTAATGAGAAAGACTTAAAGGATGTATCATCAAAACAGCCGTTTTGTGCTAAACTCTATAGCTGTAGAAACAATATTGACCGCCATTTTGAAACAAAATGAAATGGAAATGTCGACTAGAGGAAGCTCCGAATCAGATTTCCTCACCATCTGAGTAGGAACTAATCATGACAAATCTAAAAATATTATTTACACTTCGAGGAGAAAGATGCCTACTAGTTTATGTCGGAGAAAACCAAATTATTTTGACGGACACAGTGCGTTATCTTGAACTAATCTGAAGGAAGCATAAACTGGATCCCACACATAAAAATGAATGGAAAAACATTAAATAACACAATAAAAATCCTATACTCTCCTTTTTCCAAATTAAAATTGAAAATCTGACAAAAAATATACAAATCTATATAAACACAATTGGACATATGCATAATAGATTTACTGTTCAGCAAAAAAGACGTACTTATAAAGACTACAATCCTTTCAATCTAAACTTTTATTATTAATATCAGCAGTTCATTGTAACGTTAACAGCAAACTATTACATACAGAATTACGAAAACCAATTATCGACCTAATGGCAGAATTCTTGTATCAGGAATAACAGAATTCTAAGGGATCCTTGCACTACTCTCTTAGCTGCATCACTTGTATTAAAAGCCAGTGAAGAACGAAGCGTGAGGGATTTAGCTATATAGACACGTATTGTGTAAAATATCTAGCTATTGTTGGAAATGCAATATATGTATATTAGCAACGGCCACCAATCTACGGCCGTTTCAATCTCAATGAAGGTTCTAGGGACGAATATTTAAGGTTTTGGTGAAATTCGGATGCTTTTTCTGAGATCAGGTCTAAAGCTACTATGATATTAAAGTCCATGACGCTGGATTTTGTTGGTTACATAGAATGGGACTTTGTCTGTTGTTTGAATGACTTAGGGTTGGAAGGGTTGGGTGCTTTTAACGTTGGAAACAGGTGTCTCCAAAATTTTTGGTCCACGGGACATAGCTATACCGTGGACCTATAAGAAGTCCCGCATTGAGACCTCCGTCCAAGTCCCGCGGGCCACAGGTTTTAAAGAAAAAGATAATCTTGTTGATAAATGACGCTTCAGATGTGAGATGAGCTTACTAAGAGAAAAAAAAAACATGCAATAATTGTTAACCTGTTGTATGAGTAATTTATAAATTTCAAATTTTATTAAATAGTTTTAAAAGTTTACAATGTAATCAAAGAAACTTTCGGTGGCCGGACTGTAAGTACCGGATGCGGCACGCGGGCCATAGTTTGGAGACCCCTGCTTTAGAATATTTCGCTGTCTCCCACAGATACAAAAATATAGGATCATGTTTTTTGTTTTTTACAACTTATTTCTGAATATTATAGAAATTCAAAAAATATTATGTTGTGATGTAATATATTTTTTAAAAGGGCTAGAATTGAAATATTTATTTATATTTTTAATTAGTGGCGTCCCTGTAACCAGAACTTTTTGTAACCAATTCTGGTAATCTAAATATGCAATGTGTAATATTTTACATGTCTGTGTGTGTTTTTAGTCACGAATACTTTATATCTGCCCATTAATCATTAATTACGTTTTATTAAAGTTCTATTCTCCCGTTTCGTATTGGATCAATAAGACTCTTAATGAATGTATACCGTCACGTGATCGTGAGCTTTCATTTGTAGCGGAGGGTGTACAAAGTGTGATTAATGATCTAGCTCGGCCATAGTTGAAATGCTTTCATGGAGGAAGGTTTTCAGCTTTTCAATCAGTAGTAAATAGTTAGCTGAATTTGTCAACGGGCTCAAACTTTACAGTAATGGTTGTTGAATAGTTGAAGCCGGGATAGTTGAAATTTTCTATTTGTATTTGTGAACACACCAATACAACTCTGCTTTACAAAAAACAAATGGAGTGGTTCAAACTAAAGGTTGTTCAAATACCAGAAATAATCCAAAAACAACTGATTAGGAATAATTTTCAACATCAGTTTATTGAGAGAAAATGTTATGCTGATTTCTGGATTATGTGTTATTTTATCACATAGTACACCTGTAATAAAGATATTTTTTTAAAAAAGAATAAATCACCATATAAATTCTTACATCGCCTAACTCATTTTTACCTCAATTAGCTAACAGGAATTGTTTCTTGACACCCAATCTAATTGTAACCGTATATCTAATGTGAGTTTCCAAGACTTTTTGAGGTTGAAGTATGCTATAAAAAATTATAAGCAGGTTATTGGCAACATAATTAAGCATTTTTTTTCACTTTTGAAGTTACAAGAATTGAATTTGGCAGTGTTAGAATTTATATGAACTAATGCATATATCATGCAACCTGAAGATCAAGAACTGCTTAACCTTTTCTTAAAATCAAACTATTTATCGCAACCATAGAACTTTCATATTTGGATTTAAGAACATTAAAACTATCGAACTTAACTATCTCATTTAGGCAGTAATATATCGTGGGCGTTATTCTTGCATAAGTCGAGCTATTGAATTTTGTATCGTTATTGGTTTCTTCTCAGTGAAAAAAACAAACAATATTTTAAAACTAACTAACTTAAATAAACTTATCAAATTAAACCAAATAATGTATTGAATGACTTATGGCAGGTGTAGATAATTAGATTAATTAATCGGACCAATAAACTTTAAATGTAAAATGTGAATTTTCACAATTTCGAACCCTTGCATAAACGTCGATTATTAAGTAAAATTTTATAAAATTAAATCACTAAGTAACTTAATGAGTAAAATCACCTCATACACCTAAAAAAATGTGACTTTAATTTATTTCTATTTTAAAAGAATATATATTCCTTTCAAATTAAATCGGTATCGATAGTCAATTTGAGTCAAAAGCGTTTGCGGAACAAAACTAAAATACAAAGTAAAATATGTTTTTATCATCATATATACATTGCAATAAGCAATTCTTTTTTATATATATCCTTCTATAAGAAGGAAATTATTCATTTTATTACATAACAAGAGATGACAAGTGATAGCGAGAAAAAAATTGTCCTAAAGCCTAAATGTCAACAGAAAAAAATGAATAAATATTAGATAACCAAGAAAAATCACTGTGTCCAAAATTCTGTACATATTGACAAAAAGTTGTTAATTCAAGCATGAAAACATATTTATATTTCAATATTGATCTGAACTAAGTATTTATAAAAAAAAATATATTTTAAACAATTTTATCACTATGAAAGTGCATTTTTTTTATGTTACTACATTATTTTTGTTTATGTTACAGGTATGATCATTACTATTCGGAAGAAAAATATTTCTGAATCACCAAGTATGTATTTTATAAATTTAGTTATTAGTGAATGTAAAAATATTATTAAATAGGGCGGTGTTAACAAGTCCTATTTTTAAAAAAAATTTTATCCAACTTTGTCAAGGCATCTTTACTATTCTTTTATATTAGAAAGCGTTCGTCAGCATATCACTGCAACATCTACATACTCTAGGACTTGGGTCATTTAATTGGATATTGTAGCTCCAAGATCTAACTTGTATTTATAATTGCATGGGGTTAAAATTGAACTGTGTTGTAGCCAAACAATCACTCTTTCTCTTGACTATTTCATTACTAACCACAAATTTCTTCCTAAGATGGTGAAACTACTGTTCTTGACTCAGTACAACATCGAACCAACCTGACCAATTTCCCTGGAATTGATATTTTTAATCTCCTAATAATGATTGAATATATCTTCCACATGCATCATCTTTCAGCATACAGAATTTCACAATATTTGTAGCTTTCCGAATTTCGACAAATACCTTTTCACATTATATTTAACGTATGAGACCCGAGAAGGTTAAGAGACATTTCATCAAAGCCTTATCGGGACAGAAATTTTTTTCACAGCTGCTGAGAAATTATTATATTCATGCAGCAGAACAGATTGATTAGATCTCTCAAGGGAGAAGGCAGAGAGAGTAATTGCCATATAGATGGGAGAATTTAAAGGGTATTGAATTTCAAATGATTTTTTTTTTTAATTAAGAGGAGTAGGACTTGGTCGGGTGGGGGGGGGAGGGAGTGGATGCGGTCAAATTAATACTAAATTGTTGTAATAGTATTTTAATCGGTAAGACGACGTTCGACCCACTTTGAAGGTCTTCATCAGGGCGTGGTATCGGGCACTGCAGGGAGCAGTTGATAGACTTTTCTTTTGTTTTTTAATAAAAAACAAATGTTTATTTTTTCGTTATCTTGATCTTAATTCAGTCTATCATATTGTTATAATAATTTGATTTTTATTGGAAGGAAGGCAAAGTCCCTCCCATCCTGAAAAAAAATGTTAGGACCACCCCTGAATTAGAGAAAACGCCCTCCTCCTCGCTATTCGAATAATTTATAAAAAACCTTTAGAATGTTGGCTACATAGGAGGATTATCTAACTAAATGAAAAATGATGGTAAAGTTTTTATCAGAAAGTACTAGCTAACAGTAAAGTGAATCTGTCTAAGCCGTGCGTTGGTTTCAGGGTAAGTTGATGAGGCCATATACCACCTTGCCTCCAACACTCAGGAGGTGCACTTAGCCCGGCGGCCTAAAGATATTGCGGGCGATCTGGAAGGATACACCGCAGACCCTGAAGACCCCACCCACTCAGCGGTGGCCAGTGAGGCGCATTTAGCAACCCCAATTGGGGTGTTTTCTCTGAGGGCAGTTAGGGGCAGTAACTGCACCGCGAGTTATGCCCTTTAGTGAACCCACAGCACCCTCCTAAAAGGGCCTCGAAAATTATCCTGCCTAACACTAAACCTAATACTTTACGTGCACTTTCCTTCTCCCATCACATTACGTTAGTTATTTAAGGTTTTATTGATTATAGGGACCACTGCATTTATTGAAGGCTCTAACAACTCTTAAAAGTAATGCTCTATGGAATAGGTTCGTGTTCTGGCATGCATTAGTGTTTTATTGGTCTATTCTAATAATTGTTTGCATAACAATCAATTATTAACTTTTTTCTACTCAATACTATACTACTTACTTTAAAATAAGCATATGACAGAAAAAGTAACTTTTTAGTATTTGACTCCGAATTTCATGCACACTTATGTCAACAGCTTACTGATCTTGGGTGTTATCAACACCTGAACAATTACATTCGATAATTGCATCATTTTTAAGTTAGTGAACCGTATCAGTAAAAGTTTGGAGTTCCTCAGGGTGAGGTACTGTCACCAGTACTGTTTTCAATTTACACAGGAAGATTTGATTGGGATCAAATACAAAAATGATACAGTAATAGCTTTTGCTGATGATATTGTAATCACGAGTAACAGCCTAAACGCCATTAAGGTCGTGAATCATTCACAAGAATTAGATAAAAAATAATCGATGTATTTAGTCAACTGAGCATTAAGGCTAGTCCAAATAAAACTAAGGGAATTGTTTTTTCGTACCAGAAAGGAAAGAAAAAGTAACCATTGAAATTCGAAATCAAGAACTACGAAACTAAACTTTCTAAACAAATCTTTATTTGTTTATATAGGAGTGATATTACCTTGCATAGGCATTTAAGATTTTCGACCCACTTTTGTAACAAAAAAATTAAAACAGCAAGGCAGAAATAATACAGACTAAGTCATATTGTATTACCTACCCACCTTTCTATTCACCAGAAAGTATTAATCTACAAAATTATAATACGTCTTACTTTATGTTATGACATACCATTGTTTTCAATGATTAACAAATCAAGAGAAAAAATGCTAAAAACATTTCAAAATGTAATAATTAGAAAAATGCAAAAAAAAAAGGAATTTAAAATGATTTATTAAGAGCTTCATTGCTGAAAGACATACCAATTTTTTCACAGCAGTAAAATACGTAAATAATCCTTTATTTAAATCAATTTGAACCTTCTGTACCTCCTCAACGCTAGCAAAATTTGTTGAAAATTAAATCATAGTTGTAAGTTTTAGTTCGTAAGTTCAATACAAAAAAAAAAAAAGAAAAAAAGATGAGTCGCATCATCTAGTAATTACACGGAAATCAAGCATATTATTGAAAATAATAATGAGAAATAAACCGACTTAAAATGGAAACGTGCAGAAAAAGAAGAATTCCAAGGTATATATCCTTGTCAGAAATATAAATAAAGGGCTATAAAAAAAAAAGAGTAAATTTTTAACTAAAACAGAAACTAAACATTTCTTTCAAAGACTTTCAGATCTGTAACTAAAGCTACATAAATGGGCGGGGTAGCCGAATGGGCTAACGAGTGTGCACAGCACCGCCGTTGCCCGGCAACCTGATATATCAATTAAATGATATAAAATAATCACGAGTTCGCGTCCCGGTGCCGGAGGAGTCTTTTAAATCTCTCCGACACTCCCTGGCCCGGGAAAACCGCGTATAGCCTTAACGGCGAGGAAGAGGAGGACCCCAAAAAAAACAAAAACAAAAAAAAACTAAAGCTACGTGGTACGCCACATCCATTACTGGATGTAAATATAAAGACCTCCACAAATCAATAGTAAACGTTCTGATACAAACACACTACAAAATATTTCACGATAAATTACCCAGACATACTACTACAGTCATTCAAGCTATAACCACGATTAACATGCCCGGTAACAAGCTGAGGAGGTTCAGTAGAATGTTTAACAACTTGGCTGCACTGGCAAATCTGTAAGGAGCAGTAAAAGAGATTCCTTTTTATTAATGTACTACTGTGTCCTACGCTTGAAAATGCCTAAACCATAGTTTGTCTCCAGATTTGCTTAATGTCAATCTTACCGTAAAAAAAAACAAAAAAAAAAACGAAGGTGTGTGCTTTAGGCCACATGATAAAAGTTGGAACATTAACAAGGTGAGATTAATAATATGAAATATAAATTATAAACAATACCTCATTATGAAGATGATGGAATGTTGAACATTTCCCTGGCTTACAGTATGGAGGTCCGATTTTTAGTTTCTGTGATATTTTAATCCATATCTTCAATAAAACTCGACTCCATTTTTTCTCTTCTCGCCTCTCTAATGCTGCGTTGCAGCAAGGTAAAATTTTGAATAAAAGCCCCTTACTGAGTGGATAAAATGCTGGACATTTTCTTAGTTAACAATATGCAGGTCCATTTTTTTTTAGATAATCCATATGCAAAACCACTTTAATTAGTCGACTCCAGCCGACTTTACCTAAGCGTTACACATCGGAGATCTGAAGGTTGAATCTAATTCTCTCTCCACAAACAAAAGTGCTTAAAAAACTTTTCACTTAAAAAAATTAACTGTGAGTGAATATTATAATTAAAAGTATGAATATAATGGAACTTTTGTCGTGCCAAATCATCAAATTCTCTTTGTTAGGTAAATCTAGGTGAAATTTTATATTGAATTGCATCAATTTTCGTTAGTAAAAAAATTTAAACTGCTGTGTTTCGTCAAACCACATTTGAATATTAATGATATTTTAACAATTTTCACTATAGCCGCTACATAAAAGCGAGTAATGTAATTACAAAGGCTTTTAGGAATTTCGTGCGTGAGGTGTCGGGAAGGGTGGGATCGAAGCGTAGGGAAGCGTGTATATTTGAAATGGCTTGGAAAACAGAGGCACCGTATGGGGGCCTTACCGCATCCTCGTTAACTCCCAAATCGTGGCGGTGCCTGCCAACTCCTTTTTCCAAACTCCAAACCGTTCCAAAGGCCCTATAATTCAGTTAGGGCTATGAATAGCCCTTGAGCCGGAATTGAATAAAAACCGGTCGACCCTTTGATTCTTGCTCACAATTGCTAGAATTTTCATCAGTTCTAATGGGACCCTCCTTTTCAGGCATCGCCGAACCCAAATCGTTCTCATTTTTCGGCAGGACCATTTAATGCGGTATTTTAGGGGTGGTTCAGGTGATGGATTTCGTTTCACGTCTATTTACTGATAATTTATTTTATATTTTAAACATGCTCAGAACCTGTATATTTAGCTAGTGCGAGGAATTATGAAAATAAACTCAACAATTAAATAGCAATGACCAAATATTCTTCTTAATTATTTCAATTGGGGTCATAACCTCTATACATTGTTTTACTAAATTAACTTATAAAGTATGTTTTTCGACAGAGATAACAGAAATGATCTTATGAATTATGATGAACTTTTCATAATTTTGATTTCGTAAACTAGCCTTATTAAAAACGTCTCTGTTATAAATTTTTAAAAAATAAACTGAATTTTTTCTTTGATTAAAAAACTCATTTTTTTCCGAATATGTAAGGTAGGGAAGTGATAAAAATAAGTTAAATTTTCTTCATAACGGTTTCACCTAAAAATTAGGGTTTCTAATAAAGTTAAATCTGGAATATTTTTCTTCTACTTCATAAAATCCTAAAAAAAAAAAAATGAATCAATAAATAATATATGTTTTTTTTATAAACAGCTTAGTTATTCAACTTTATGAAGGGAATTTTAATCGAATTGTTTAAATTAGAGCTGATAAGATGTTAATTAAGAATATCCTTCAATAGTTGATTACCGAAAAAAAATCTGGCTCGAAACTCTCAGGTAAGACAGAAAAATTTATTAGGAGCTTTTTGAACATCTTCAAATTGTTCAGTAGGAATAATAAAACCCAAAGTTATTTAAAAAATCCACATATGGACAAAATCGAACAAAGCTGCCTTTATTTCTTTCCCATTCATGTTATTATTAAATACTTACAACGTCCTTTTTTTTGGGAACTATATGATACTTTTTGGTAACACCCAATGATATGTGCTAATATCCATAACTTGAATAAAAATTAAGGATTAGCAAATAAGACAGGATTATTTTGATTGAATCATTTTCTGTTTTATTTACAACTTAAAAAACATGACGAACCCACACTAACCTAAATGACATTAAAAGAAATACTTACTGAATTTACAATGGTGCTCCTTATGGAAATTGAGGTAAACAACAAATCAGCCCGCTCTACGATCAAACTATGGTGAGACATTTGTCCAGAAAATTCTTCAGATGAACACGTATTTTTTTCATAGATTCGTCTGTTTGCCAAAAAAAAAAACGACTAAGACTGTTAAAATTTGTTTTCTCCTAATCGTTAATATTTAAAATTTGACTGCGATTAAAAACATAAATATACTTACTTAAAACTATATCGGAATACTCTTCATAGATTTACGGCTCAGAAAAAGGGATGACCCAACGTGCGATTAATGTGAAATGTTTAAACGTATCTTAAGATTAACACCCACACTTTCCCATATGTCCAAAATGGCCAAGTAAGGACTAAAAAAAAAAACTAAGTGTGTGCTTTACACCACACTATAGAAGCGAAATCATCAACAAGGCGAGATTGATAATATAAAATATAAATTATAAGTAATACCTCATTATAAAGGGGAAAAAATGCTGAACATTTTCCACCCTTACAGTGTGTGCAGTTCCGATTTTAATCCATATCTTAAATAAAACTCGTTATCATTCGGCTTCCGACACGATTTTTTCCTTTACTGCTCTCTAACACGGCGTCGCGTAAGTGTAAAATTTTGAATAATAGCACAGAGAGGATGAAGTGCTGAACAATTCCTTTGCTAACAAGTCCGATTTTAGTTTTTCAGATATTTCAATACAATTAGTCGACTCCAGCCGACTATACCCGAGCATTACACTTCGGAGATCTGACAGCTCAATCTAATTCACTCTCTATAAAAAAAGTGCAAAACCTGCCTAAAGAAGTTTTCACTTAAAAAAAAATTGCAAATAACGAAATAAGGATTAAATAAATATCTCATAAGGAGAGAGAAAAAAATTTCAATTTCGTTGGAACAATAAAATAATGAAGATTTGACGTTTCCGAAATATCACTTCATTCTTTTTTTATTCTTAAGAGCCTACCAACCGATATTGATAGATCGACAAGTTACGTTCCTGATACATAAATTACCTCCACTAACGAAGATCGAAGAACCAGAGGATAAGTAGTAGAAGTATCGTTCTACTTTTACCAAGCATTTGTTTTGCCGATATGCAAGAAAAGAAGAAAAATAAAATATCAAAATAAAATGATGCATGAATTACTTGTTTATTTCTTTGGATGATGGATCAAACAGTAATAATGTATAGCAACAATTACAAAAAGTAAATATGCGTTATAGGCACTAATATAAATAATTGATAAATATTTTAAAAATCATTCAGGCGATAATTTTTTGTTTAAAACTTAGTCAAGTTTAATCAAAACCTTTGCAAAGACTACTCCGATGTTCTGGAATGTTGGCTAAGTAACAGTGAGACGAAATAAAGTGTTACTGTCGTGCCCTAATCCTGAGATACTATATAGGAGGCAGGGAGCAGACAGGGGCTAGTGAGCCGTTAAGATATTAGCCAAGATGGGCCCACTACCAAGATTAAAGTACGAGGAAGGTTGTTAGGGCTATAGCCCTCCGGTACTTCGCGGCTTTGCCAGCTTTCGATGTAAGATTTACGCCTCCGGGTTCAAAGGGAGTCGATATTGGATTAATTGTCCTAGAGTTCGACAGGAATATGAAGGTAGTATAATGAATATCGGATACTATGAAGTTTATGGCTGACTTTCAATAATTATGAAGAGCAATGAGCTATACATTTCAAATATCGGTCGTTTTATTCAAAGATAAACCGAATTGTTTGATATTTTGTAAAATATTATTCGAAAATATGTTTTTTCTAAATGTACTTTTTTGAAGCTCATAAAGTGAATTGGTTAATTAATTGAAAGAAAAATGCAGTCATTATTTGTATTTCCAGTAAGCAAAACCAAATAAATATAAACATAATACATAAATATACATAGGCGCTGGAATTTATTGAATATTGGGGAGGGAAGGAGAAGAGGATAATGTGTTTAAATATAATATATTATTTCATAAGGATTTTTTTTTTAATGATTCTCCATCAGATCTAATGATTGAGCCATAATTTTGAGGAACATAAAAAATAAAAAAGGAACAAATATTAGGAAAAAAAAATCATTCAAAAAGAATAATACAAATATAAAATACAAGTAATGGTTAACACAGTTTGAAAGGTTTTGAAATTGAAAACCCTACTCTGAGTACGTAGTACCAAGTATTTTACTAAAACAATGACCTCTTTAGGCTACCCAACAATTTAATTACTACTTCAGTAGATGTCAAAGGATTAACTGAAGTGGTGATGGAATTCCCAATAGTGATTCAATTTCAGTAAAATACTTTATGAAGTTCTGAACTTAATTCTTTCCATACTACATAGCCATTTGTTCACTGACAAATATACTATTCGAATTATTCTGACGGGTAAACCTTTATTTTTAATTTTTATTTTCTAAATGATTTTGTCTTTTCGGCTCCACGATGGTTTTTATTGTTTTTGGAATAGACGTTGAACATTTTGAATGAAAGTATAAAGGCAATTTTAAAAGTTTGAAACATCGTTTATATAATTTCATTTTATGTACAAATGAAATAGTAGGACCAAAATGTCGATATATTTTGATTAAAATAACTATATTTCTATAAATTGATTTTGTTCAATATTCCTAGTCTTCTTCGTCCCAAAGCTCTCAAATCTGACAATTAGTTTTATGACGAGTTTGCAGAATTATTTAATTGACGATTTTTCATTTATATATATATATATATATATATATATATATATATATATATATTTTTTTTTTTTTGTTAATATCTGTAGATAGGTATGAATATGTTTTATTTATTGTATTATCATTCGGCTTTAATATGTTATTTTATTTATCTGTATTTTTTTACTTTATTTATTTATATTTATTTCCCTTTCTCATGTACATATCGTATGAATGAATACTGTATCCCTAGTTCCAATGCCCTTCAATGTGGTAGACTGTATTAATACTCAATAAAATCCCAAATAAAAAAAATCTGTATATTAAAATATACAACAAAACATGACAGAGACGTTGAATGAAACTATTTATAACAGTTCAAAAACAGGTCTCTATCAGAACGCCTATGCAGAACAATGCTAGAAATTTGCGTGGGTTTGAGGAAAACATGTTTTTTAAAAATTATTTGTCATCTCAATATTCGATAAAGGATTCCCTCTGTTGGTAGTATTCAAATCTTGGAATGCCTTTTTGTCATATAAAGTGCCTTGGTGGGCTGAAGTATGTCTCTCCTCTGACTTGTTCTTAGAAATACATAACCGTGTGCGGCAGCCGCTAAAGCCCACATCATCATTGGATATTCTCGGAAGACAGAGATTGTAAGTTCTTATAATTTTAGCAGGGGAAGAAATACCACAACCTATTGTCCCATTTCCTTCTGCGCAATTAGCATTGGGCCTACTTTTGTAAAGCGCTACATTCTCCCTTTTCACAAATGCTGTTAGTATTCAAATGTATCTATATGAAAATCTTCAGATAAAAAGAGGGTATATAAACAATATTTTCTTATGTTTTCCTCATCCATTGAATTACTGAAAATCAGAACGCATTCTTAATTCCACTTCTCTAAAAAAAAAGTCACGTGAGTAGAGGCTATGAACTCACATAATTTTTTTACACAACTTGAGGCTAATCTCAATTTATTTTCTCTACTAAATTAATATTGGCTTGAAGCTTATAAAACGAGGAAGTTTTTCTAAATGTGGCTCTCTTTAGTGCAGTTGGAGGATGATGAATAATTTATAATAAAAAAAAAAAATAGCTTAGTTTATCCTCTCGAAATTCCTCTTTAAATGGTTTTGACAATGACGTACTCCATTTTCATTTAAAGTAATTATTGTCAGGTTTACAGTGTAGCAATTTTTAATTACTTAAATTAAACATTTCTTTAGTTATCGCTTTTCTACTTAACAAAAAACATAAACAAAAAAAAATCATTATTTCGCTCTCGTTAAAAATCTGGGGGTTAGAAGCGAAAAACTGATCGAGATACGTTTTTTCATCTCTCTCATCAGCGAACGATTTCTCGTTGAGGGATCTTTGGAGGGACAGGAATATGTGATAGTCAGATGGTGTAAGGATTGGTGAATAAGGTGGGTTTAATAAAATATTTTAGCCAAATTACACCAACTTTTACTGTGGAATACCTTTGATGTTGACTATTTCTGGGCGTTTCTGTCGCAATGCTTGCGCCAATTTCATCAGCTACGAGCAGTACATCTTCGAATCAATCCTTTTTCCTTGTGGAAGGAACTGGTAAAACAGCACGCCGCCATAATTCCACCATACGGGAGCAAAATATTTCCCGGCCTTCAGGGTGACATTGGGCGGCTCGTCTGCAGTTTTCCACGATCGCTTGCGCATTACGTTGTCGTAGATGATCATCTCTTCGTCACCCATCACTATTCGATTGAGAATGAATCCGTTTCGTGACGGTTCAGAAGAGGATGACAGATTAATTTTCGGTTGCCCAGATTTCAGGGCCAGGACTCAGTCAGTTTGTGTGACCCGCGGTACATCGAGGCGGTACACGTAGCCGTGTTGTTTTAAATGCCTTTGAAGGGTTCTTAAACATATTTCCAGTGTCTCCACAATTTCGTGTGCCTTTAGCAACCTGTCTTGTTCGATCAACCTCGGAGGACCGACCGCTACGGGTTACATCTTCGAGACTCGTATCTCCGGAACGAAATTTGGAAAACCATTTTTGAGCAATACATTCTATTAAGGCATCGTCCCTGTATACCTTACATATCTTTCGGTGGACCTCCGAAGCACGCCTGTCTTATTAAAATAAAAAAGTAAATAATACCGAAAATGAACTTAATCACTTGACATATTTACTACGATGTAGCGCAAACGGAACTAATGCCAATGAAACCATACACAACATTTTCGAAGAGCAGACTTTAATCTTTCCGATAAATATTATCAGATAAGGCAAAGAGAACTGGAAAAATTTGAATACAATTCGCACTACTAACACACCGAAAAGCCGAACGAACTTATGGATCTACCCAATATATCGTTGGAATGTTAAGGAATTTACAAACGTTAATATTTAACATATAAGGTGGTAAAAAGTAATGAACAATGACAAAAATATTAATAACAACAATAAAATAATAATAACAAATATTATTTAACAATTATTATTGATTATGTTGGCTGATAGGTGACATTTATGTGATGCACGCAGCCCAAGGCTTTTACAAATATAAATTTTACGTATGCATTATATACTATGTCATTTGGAAGTACAAATAATATTTAATACTTAATAGATGACCGTTGCATTATTAAGGAAGGAGATGGTCCGGGGTGGCGGTTATAAATAGACTAAATAGTAGGAAACTATTTTATCAAAAGCGTTTCGACCTGACTTAGCAGGACTTCTTCAAAGAGGTGTATTCAGCAAGGAGTTTCACTTAGAGCTGGTTTTTCTCCTTCCATAAATAATATTTATTGATTCATTTAATATTCTTTGACTTTTATTGATAGACTTCTTAAAGGATTCTTATGATTGAAGATATCTGATGAGTATGGGAAGAGGTTTAATCGATGCAAGGCTGGTTTAACAGAATAAATAAATTATCTGCCTCAGTCGTACTCGAACCAAGGCAGTGAGTTAATCATTGGATTAATGTACCTACTGAGCTATCCAACTCCTCTGAAGGATCTTTAAACATGTATTAATAATTTAATAATTACATAGATAAAGAATAATGTAATAATTTATTGGAATTATACAATAGTTCTAGCGATGCAAGAAAGAGAGAGAGAGATTAAAGTAAGAAACTACCATAATTCAAAATAAAACACATACAAGGTAGCGACGAAAGTAATTGGTCTAAGAGGAAAAAGAGAGAGAACATGAAATGTAATTAAAAAACAATATGAATATTGAGCAAGTACAGTAAGTGGATAAAGTTCATATATGAAGACCGTAAAAAAAAAAGAAGATGAAAGGAGTTCGAAAGCAATTAAGTATATTGAAAGTGACAGGAATTTCTTCCAATAAAAGACAAACAAATTGAAAAATGAAAAATTTAATTAATTGAAATGGAGAGCCAATTCCATACCATTTTTTTTTAATTTGGAAAATGATACTGTATCGCTATCGAACCTAGTGGCAAAGGCATTTATAAACGGACTGAAAAAAAAAGTAAATAACTGAATAGGTTACTTTTAGAACTAGCACGAGTTCGGATGAAATTGAGTGAGTTATTTATCAAGCAATAGGAATGCCGAATTGATTATATTTAAAAACAATCAGCTGTTTCATTTAGAAATAAATATATACGTATCGAATATACATTAAAAGAAAAGGATAAAAATCTCAAAAAGAGAAATATAATAAAGAGCAGGATAGTTGGGATGATCAGTCAAAAATAAAAATGGCAAAAATAAATAATAATATTTATTTTAACATTTGCCGACGTTTCGACAAGAAGTTCAGGCCTTCACCAGGACTGAGAAAAGAATCAGATAACAATAGGTATGAGAAACATGAACAATTTAGGTAATATATATATATATATATATATATATATATATATATATATATATATATATATATATATATATATACATATATAGTAGATAAGTGAACATTAAAGTAAAATTAAGTAGGTAGAATGATGACAATAACAAGAAATAAATAATAATAACGGTTACAAAGTGTGGACTAATGAAGTAAACATAATCAAAATAAGATAACATAAGTACTAAAATGGTAATCTTAGAATGTTTACTTCATTAGTATTATTATTTATTTCTTCGTTCTTGTTATTTTCATTAATCTACCTACTTAATTTTACTTTAATGTTCACTTATCTACTCCATTTTACTTTATTTTCTTTCCTTTGTTTTTGTTTCTCAAACCAATAGTTATCTGGTTCTTTTCTCAGCCCTGATGAAGGCTTGAACTTCTTGTCGAAACGTCGGTAAATGTTAAAATAAATATTATTACTAATTATTGGGATTTTTATTTTTGACCGATCACCCCAACTATCCTTCTCTTCATTATTCACTACAGTCAACCATCAACCCACAATTGAGAAATATAAAAATTGTTAAACGACATTAAAAGTAAGTTTTACCTCAAGAAAATAAAAATCTTGAACAACATGCAACACTCATGACGCTTATATTCGTTCGGAGAACAGAAAAAAATACTAGAAAATAAATTTTCTACTAAATGTTGAAGTTTTATAAAACTATCGTAGGTAAGTGGTAAATCGTAGGTAAAAAAAAAAAAAAAAAGAAGAAGTAATCATCAGTAATTATATTATAAAATAATATTTCTTCTAAAAATAAAATACTTGTAGCCTAAAATTGGTATATGGTACTGTTTTCAATAAATAGTATTTTAAAATAATATCATGCATGAATAAAGGCTTCCTTTAGCGTAGAAGAATAGCAAAAAATAATGTTTTATTATCAATTACTTATAAACAATTTTGTGGAATCAAGAGAAAAAATATTTTTAACTAGGTTAGATTACAATTGAAAGAAGTTTGAATCAATAATCATCGTTTTATTTTGGGTATGTGAGGAAGTTAAATAGCGAATCACTTATGAAAATTTGAATCTTTTATTATTTTTTCGTTAACCTATTTTTCGAATGTGAACCATGTTTTTTACAGTCATTTCAATCCAAAATTTTACTTCTTATAACAGGAGCTCCCTGGTACGTTAACAACAAAACTTTACATAACGACTTACGACAGCCAACTATAGACCAACACATACGTACTCTCTACTTTCGTTTTCATCTCAAACTACACGGACACACAAACAGATTTATAACCGACATCGCTACGACTGACATACCTATTAGGAGGAGATTAAAAAGGAGCTGGATGAGAGATCTTCTCACCTAAATAAAAAAAAAAAAAATAATGACTAGGAAGAGGTGCTGCTGGGTACTATCCTTCCTCATGCCTTTAATGCCTATTCTCATCATCAGAACACATCTGCTGATTGCCAACACCATGATAGGTGCGGATAAATAATTAAAGAGAAAACAAATTGAAAATTAATTATTACGTTGTTTTCATATTTATTTTTTGGAGTTCATAAAAATCACTCATGTACAATAATATTGGATTGTACGGGGCAAATAGCCGTTAAGCCTGCATTACTCTACTGTAGTCAAGGTTGGGTTGGTCACGGCCCCTTCATTTTTTATGAACGGCCCATAAACAATTAAAGAGAAAAAAAACATGTTTTTTAACTTTAAATAAAATAAAATAAATTAAATTCTATCTTAATTGGCATTTCGTTTTGCATCAACTTTTTTATTACCTGTATAAATGTTTAGGAAAAGTATTTCTCGATTGATAGCTCGATGCAGGACTTGGGATAAACGAATCGTGAGTTTGTTCTGTACTTATTGCGTTGAGTCGTACGGAATATTTGGAAACAAAACATACCTTAAGACGAATTCCGCCCAAGACAGAAACGCTTGAAGCAACAGTTATCCGTAGTAGCTCATATAAACTTCGATAGGGAAGTCTTGGAAATGAGGAGTAATCCACTAAGCGATAAAAATCACTTATGATCTCCTGGTTTCGAAAGGCGGTCTGGCTAGGGTCCAGCTACGTTCACAATCTATACTCCCGCGGCATCCCTCATGTTTTGTCTAGTTATAACGAGCCGTTTTTCAACTGCCAAACGGAATTATTCTCCGGTTCGCAGCTTCTTTTGATTTAAACGTCGTTCCTGTGAAAACAGGTTAATGAAACTAGCCTATTAGAAAATCATCCACGATACGCAAAACTCTGAAACTCCGGAATAAAATAAAATATTTGTATTTGTACTGAAACTTACATATATATTTATATATATATTTATATATATATATATATATATATATATATATATATATATATATATATATATAAATATATATATACATAAATATATATATATATATATATAAATATATATATATATATATATATATATATATATATATATAAATATATATTCAACAGTAGCTTAATATATGTGCTAGTGGACGGTGCTGAGACTGTCGGTGTGTCCCTGGCCTGATCGAAGCTCTATTTTTTAAAATTCTAGCTTATAAAATAAAAATAAAATACCGGGATCGAAACGTCAATAAATAGAAGAAATGAACATTCAATAGTTTATTGAATAATAATTAAGTGACCTTATTCCCAATTAAATAGTTAAATTTAAATATAATACTCAAAGGTCGATTAAGGAAAAGTTGTAAAATATATATATATGAACTCTGTTTGAGTTTTGTGTAATTTACATTTATAGGCTCAATGTATCAAAATAAATTGTAATTGTTAATTTTTTGCTCGAAAAGTTTATTTAATTTACGTATAAAGGAAGTAAGGTTTATATTGTTTCCTTGAGCATTGAAAGTTCAGCACACATATGTACATATTTATATTTCATATTTACATTGTCATAGTCACATGTTATATTTAGTTTTTTTTTTTCTAAAGTGTGAAATATGATGTAAAAGAAAGGCAAAGTATTAGCCTAAACTATTCTAATGCTTTTAAAATAATGGAAATATATCTGCTGGTTCAATACAATATTTTAAGGAACTAACTGTTGTATCGGGTAGAGATAAGCTGGTTTAATATCTTGATTCCCTTATTTGCGACGGGATTTTAACTAGTCAGACATTAACGTTTTAGGTTTAGGATACCAGGGAAATAGGTCGTCATCGGGGATAAACGTCCTTCAGCATGAAAGGGTACGAAGGACCCAGCGGAGAAAATGTTTATAAAAAGATTGAGGGGGTAGACTTGGGACAGACCACTAACAACACTGGATTGGAGGGGCACTTTGGACAACAATGAAAGCCTACTTAGGGCCCCAATTCTATCCAATCTGCATTTTGTCTCCAATTGGATGCCTGGGCAATCCCTAGCAACAAAGGGCTGAAGGAGCTGATTTGGGACCAAGATTGCCTGGCGGAAACTAATTATCTCATGACTTGGGGTAGTTGGAGTCGGTTGTTAAGGATTAACTTCATCCATTAGCTGTCCTGTCCTTACCTCTCAGGATGTCCGCGGTAACAATTTTCTGTTCGTAAAGGAGCAACTAGGTTTTTCAAATATTTATCATTTTATTTAGATTTAGGGTAGTATTTCAGATTTGGTAACTCTCTGAAATGTAACACACCTAGATTAACCGTGTCCCAACCGATGAATTATAATTACTTATGTCACGGGTATTGATAATTTTTAAATACACAATAACGTAATCAATTGGATACTTAATACGGAAATGTATGCAGAAATAACTAAAGGCTGTAATGCTACTGGTATTTTTAAAATTATTTACAAAACATTTATAACAAAATCAAATACAATTCAAAATGAATTATGGAAAGGAATATAAAAATAATTTACAAGGCGAGGTTACGGATGTAAGTTTATCGATTTCAACGAAGCTGTAAATGGTATATTATCTCTGGTATATTAAGTCGAAATATACTAATTTAAAATATACTAAATTTGAAAATATACTAAATTGAATGAATTTTTGAACATATACTAAATTTAAAATATAATAAATTTGAAATATAATAATTTATCGAAATATTGTTAATATACTCAAAAAATATGAAACCCATGTTTGAGGTTTCTTTCTAATGCGCCCTAGTAGTCGAGAAAAAAAAACCATTTTAATATATATATATATATATATATATATATATATATATATATATATATATATATATATATATAAAGTATTTACATACGTATATTGCAGTATATTACATAGGTATTGGAATGATTGTATCTATTTTCTGAAATTATCCTGTTTCTGAATTCCTAAAAAATCTTAAATAATATGTATTTACATGAGAATATATACAGGAAAATAAAAATACCATTATCAAAACGAAAAACACAATTTGTTTCTTTAGGAATGAGGCAGAACTAAATACAAAACTTTTATTTACGATTTTCCCACAAATATACAAGGCAGGAGCTTGGGTAATCTTTGGGTAACCTTTTACAGTGGTATTGTGGTAGAATAATGTAGGTAATTTGTGCTCACTCGTTTAACTTATAAAAAAATACCTTTTTTTGCTTGTTTACACTAGGTCTTTTATGAAACCTATAAGGGTACTTTAAACAAGCGACTGGAAATACTGTACTCACTGTTTTCTAAATCGAAATTGAAAGTTCGCCAAAAACTAAATACATGTACTTACCTACTCAACTCCATCTGGACATACGCCTCTCAGATTTACAGTTCGGCAAAAAAGACACACTTACTTATAAAAACTACAATAATTTGAGTCCAAAATTTTACTTCTTATAACAGGAGATCCCTGGTACGGCAACAACAAAACTTTACATAACGACTTACGACAACCATTTATAGACCAACACATACGTACTCTCTCACTTTCATCACTCTCGCTTTCATCTCAAACTACACGGACACACAAACAGACTTATAAACGACATGGCCACGACTGACATGACCATCAGAAGGAGACTAAAAAGAAAAAAGGAGCAGGATAGGAGATTTCCTCACTTAAATCAAAGAAGCAAATAATGACCAGGAAGAGATGCTGATGGGTACTATCATTCCTCAAGTATAGAATGTCAATGCTTATCATCGCAACACAACTGCTGATTGTCAATACCATTAAAGGTGCGGATAAATAATAAAAGAGGAAACAAATTGAAAATTAATTATTTATAACGTTATTTTCATATTTATTTATTGGAGTTTATAAAAATCACTCATGTACAATAATATTGGATTGTACGGGGCAAATAGCCGTTAAGCCTGCATTACTCTACTGTAGTCAAGATTGTGTTGGTCACGGCCCCTTCATTTTTTTTTATGTTGTCTCCACAATTAATATACCGTTGCCCTTCATTTATTTCTCAGTAAAAATAAAAAAATAAAATAAAAATTAAATCGACAATTCATATGCACAACTAGGTACTTGCTTGAATTTTGAATTTTTTTTCTCATTGTTAAAGATTAGATTATAACAATAAAAACTCCAAAAATCATGAATTTTCTAATGCACATTTAAAAAGTACTTGATTCTTCAACTCACACCTGTCAGAAGTTCCGACAATCAGCGAGTGTGATGTCAAGATGAAGAGATTGGTCTTGGAATAGGCGTGAGGGAGAGGAGTACCCAGCGGCGTCCTTCCTGTCTTGAGCGTAATATTTCTAGTTAGTGGAGGAGATCCCTCATCCAGCTTCTTTTAAGCCTCCTTCGGGTGCTATCGGGCATGTTAGTTGTGGCCATGCCTCGAATCAATGAGTTTGTATGTCCGTGTAAGTTATTATGAAATCGTTTGTAGTATGTTCGTATGTGGTCGTTAACTGTTGGCATCTGTAAGTCTTTATGTAGAGTAATGTTACTGACGTACCAGGGAGCTTTGGTAATAGTCCTGAAAGTTTTAGATTGAAAAGTCTGTAATTTACGTATGTGAGTCTTTTTGGCTGTCCCATATATCTGTAAAGCGTAGGTCCAAATAGGCTTGAGTAGGTAAGTATATGTATTCAATTTCTGTCTAAGTTTTAATTTCGAATTTCTTGCAAGGAGTGAGTACAATAGGCGTAGTCTTAGGTTTAAAGTTTTTGTTTTGTTTTTGATATGTTGGCCCCATGTCATTCTTCTGTCAAAGGTCAGTCCAAGATATTGAACTTTGTCTGTCTGAGGAATTTGGATATTGTCAAGGTAAATAGGGGGGCAAGTTTCACGTCGAAGGGTAAAAGTGATATGTTGTGATTTGTCAAGGTTGAGTCGAATTTTCCAGAGTTTGCACCAGTCGTAGAAATTGTTTAGGTGATATTGTAAAGTCTGTGAGGCGTATGCTGAATTTTGATGTCTTGTCAAGATTGTTGTATCGTCTGCGTAAGTCGCGGTCAGAGTATAGAGAGGATCTGGAATATCATATGTGTAAATAATATACAACAGAGGAGCGAGTACTGACCCCTGAGGCACCCCTGCTAGGGCTGGTTTAATGGTAGATAGTTCTGTACCTTGGCAAACAGAGAAAAATCTGTCAGAAAGAAAAGATTGAAGAATAAGATAGTAGGTTGGAGGGAGTATAGTCTTAAGTTTGAAAAGAAGTCCCTGATGCCAGACTCTATCGAACGCTTGAGCAACATCCAGAAATACTCCTGTTGCATATAATTTGTGCTCTAGTGCTGTCGCAATGTAGTCTGTCACTCGGTGTAGCTGATGAATGGTTGAGTGGTGTGAACGAAATCCAAACTGATGTTCAGGTATTATGTTTTCAGTAGTCAGTATGTCAAGAAGTCGTTTGTAGAGAAGTTTCTCAAAGATTTTAGAGCATAATGGGAGCAAGCTGATGGGTCTGTATGATGAAGGAAAGTCAGTGTTTTTGTTAGGTTTGTGAATCATTTTTATGAATGAGTATTTCCATTGTAAGGGGAATTTAGTCGTTCTGAGTATTGCGTTATAAATTGATGTTAGGTATACTAGAGCTTTCCTTGGCATTTTCTGGAGCACTTGAGCATTTATCAGGTCATGACCGGGAGCTTTCTTTTTAGGTAACTGTCTGATTTGTTCTGCAACTTGAGTGGGAGTGAAGCAAAGTGGAGGTAATGACAGTTGTAAAGGAATGTCTAAAGTGTTTTGTACATGTCTTTCGTGATCAGTATTAGAGAAGTCAGTATGTGGTATGAAAACAGAAGAAAGATGGTTGGCAAAGAGCTCAGATTTTTCAAGGTCTGACACAGCCCAGGAACCATCTACGTTTCGGAGTGGTGATGACACCTCACAATGCTTTACAAGTTTCTTAGTCTGTCTCCATAAGCTTCCATCGTCAGTCGAAAGATTTTTGAGGTAATTGTCGTAGTTCGTTCTTTTAAAATTCTGAATCTGTCGTTTAAGTTCATTGTTAAGTCTATTGAAAGTCCGTTTGTCAGATGGAAGTCGACCAGTCTGCCACACTTTGCGCGCTCTTCTCTTTGCTCTGATCAGGTCTCTAATGTACTGCGGATAGATTGGAAGAGACGTATTTCTGCTAGGTCTTGGTACAGATGATGACCATACAGCCTGTTGTAAGCTGATTGTGAACTTATCAACAGCTTTTTCGAGTTCCTCTTCGGTCTTAAGGGACATTGGGATTGATAGCGTCGAATTTAAGTAGTCGCTGTAAGCTTTCCAATCGATTATCCTATCTGTAAGTGTTGGTTTTTTTGATGCAGTACGAGGCTCATCGCATAGTACCAAACTGAGAAGAGAATGATCAGAACAAAGATCAGAGCTTGCAGTTACAGTATACGGCACTGTCCTGAGTCCTTTAGTAATGAAAAAGTCAAGTAAATCTGGTGTTTTCTGTCTTGAAGTTGGCCAGTAAGTAGGTGTATCAGGTGAGATCGTGTTTAATGAAAGCTGATCGATGGCAGACTTTAGATTTCTTCCTCTAGGAGTACAGAGTCGTGCTCCCCAGGACTGATGTTTGGCATTATAATCACCACCTGCAATAAAACACCGACCGAGATGTTGGAAAAAATTGTAAAACATTGCAGATGTTAGCACGTATCTCGGAGGGCAGTACACTGCAGCGAAGGTAATGGTATGGTGCTGGGTATACAGAGTAATTGCTGTGGATTGTATGTCAGGTGTAATGGGTAATTGTAAAGGGTTGTGTTTTAGTGATTGCTTAATCAGTATTGCCGTACCGCCATGTGCCGTCTTATCAGGGTGGTCAGTTCTATATATTTTGTAGCCTGGAATGTAAAATTTAGAATGTGGAGTCAAGTGTGTTTCAGTGATGAGAGCAATGTCAGTCCGTTTTTCATGTATGTACATGTCAAGTTCAGTCCTGTGTTGGTTTATACCATTTGCGTTCCAGAGAAGAACGGACATGGAGCCCACTGTCAGCCGATTAGTAGCCATAACTGGAGGATAAGGCTTGTGCAACGTGAGACAGTTCTTGGAGAAGGCTGAAAAGAGGCTGGATGAGGTTATTCAATCCACTTACCAAGTTGAAGAGCTGAGCTGAAGCCGGGTGATTGTAAGTCGGTAGTGGCGGTTGAGTAATGCCCTTTTTCATTTCTGGATGCTTTGGCTGGTGAAGGTGATTTTCTGGGACTTCTGTAGGAGAAGTTCGCAGTTTTGGTCCTAGATATTGGGAATCGGGTTTTGAAGAACCTGAATTTGCGGTATGCTGACTTTGCGGAAGAGAAGGAAACTCGTCTATACCTGGGGGTGCGCTAGTTTGTGCTTTTTGGGGACTTTGTATATTTTTACGGAGATTGCGTACTTCCCTCAGTTGTTTTAGAGTTGCACAACCTCTATAATTTGCTGGATGGGATCCGCTACAATTCGCGCATGTTGCTGCGGTCTCTCTTGTCTTTGTGCAGACGGTGCTATCATGTCCTTGGCCACATCTCACGCACTTCGGGGAGTGATTGCAGTAAGCCTTTGTGTGGCCATACTGCTGACAACGGGTGCACTGTGGAATCATTCTTTTCTTTCTTGGCTCTTCGATTTTCACTCTAGTATAGTATAAAAATTTGATATCAAAAATTTTTTCATTAAATGTGGCTTTAGAGATATCGATAAAGAACATGGGAAGTGGATTTTTGTATCTGGAAATAACGTTCACAATACTTGTGGCATCGTAGCCTAGGCATTTTAATTCGTATTTTATGGTTTCAATTGGAGTAGCATGGTGTAAGTTTTTTACTACGATTCTTGGATTTCTATCTTCTATTAACTGATAGGTATGGAAATCGGCACCTACCTGTCTTAAGTTAGCTACTATACGTCTATATGTGTCAGAGTTTTCAGGATATACGGTTACTCCTCTTGATGTGGATTTTAGGTTAAAGCTGTTCAAACCTCCTACATTTTGGAGAAATGTGACCAGTTCGGTGTAGTTCTGTACATCATTCAAGTGGATAGGGGGCGGTTTTACAGAAACTGGTTGCTTAGTGGTAGCATCAGACTCGTCACTAATGTTAGTTAAAACTTCAAAACTATTAGTGGTTACTGTTGTAACTTCACTTACCTTTTTAGCTTTTCTTGGGTCTCTGTTATTGTCCATTGAGCGTTTTCTTCCTGTAACGAGTTCCCAATTATTTTCAGTAGTTTGGTTTGAGTTTAAAGCGTCCACATTTTCTGTAGAACTGGCAGATATCGACGTCTCAGACATCGTTTGCGGTGAAACCGCTACACCGAGGTGTGGAGTTCCTATTTCTTGGAGCTAATTGGTTTCAACAACAGAATGCAACAAAAAGAAAAGTTTTCACTGTTAATTTACTCTAAGATTTTGTCAAAAAGATTTTCAAAGAAAAATTAACCTCACTTTTATTAAAAAGATAATTAAATTTCTTTATTGAGTATTATAACAATCTGTCTGTTGGACATTGGTTATAGTGGGGTAGGATGACATTCACACCATAAAAAAAAGATAATTAGAGTTAAAGAAAAATGGTGAGAAAATAGTTACGTCCCGAGAGTAAGAAATTGTTACGATATATGTGCCGGTGTCTAGCTCATATCATTGGATATCTAACGCATATTAGCTTATACTCGTATTTTCACCTTATTTTTTTTATAAATATTTCTCTGATTTTTCTGGAGTTTGAATATAAATTTAGTAATAGGTCCTCCAGGAAATAAAATACATTTCTCTTCAGATTAAGAATTGCACATTGTGAGTTCTCGAATGCCTTCCTAATAAGATGACATTATACTCCGATCTGCAAGAGCTGAAATGTTCAATGTTCATACTTCTTATTCGTAGAATAATTTCTTCCTCACATTGGCTACAAATTGGCAATAACAATAATTACAATTATATTTATTTATGTTATAATATATAAATGCGGAGCAATATATAATCAAAACTTTAAAAGAAATTAGAAAATAAATGTGCGAACTGTGGTTTCGTTCCGTTTATTTTATGTTGATAAAAAATAATACAATTTAAGTAGTGCAAAAGCACCTTGGTACGTGACTAACAAAACTATACATACTGACCTCCACTTACCAACAGTTGACCAACATATAACGACCCTATATCAACGATTTTACACAAATTTAAATGGACATAATAACAGACTTATAAGAGACATGGCCACAGCTGACATACCTCAGAACATGAGCAGGAGACTAAAAAGGCGTTGGATGAGGGACCTCCTTCCTTAGACAACCTAAGTAATTGGAACAAGTTAGGGAAGAGGTACTGCTGAGTACTTTCCTTCCCCATGGCTGTCATGTCATTATATCATTATCGCCATCACATTTGCTGATTGTCAACTTATTGTTGACAGGCGCAAATACATATTTTATAGCCAAAAAAAAAAAAAGTAGCGAGTAGTACAATTAAATTAACATTTGTATAATTTGTAAAATGGGGGATGGTCCGACGTAAGACAGACGGTTACTCCCCCTAGCTTTAATATTTTAAAAAACATCATCTTAAAAAGATACACTCTTTATCACATTAATTTTATCTCAGAACGAATTCACGCGATATTTTTTTTCATATCATATCCAATTATAGAAATAAATTAGACCATTCTTTAAACTACTAAAATTAATTCGCAGTACTTATCTATTCCATGGGTAGCGAGAAATTATGATTGATCTCTATTGAATATTTTTATATAACTGTTCCTTTTGTGGAACTATAGAAGTGAACTATGAAACATGTGCTAGTTTGCCATCGGCTAGAACGGTTAACCCAGTTAGCTTGTTTTAATTGCTTCCTCAGCCCGGTCTAGACTGGAACCGACCTTCATCACTTCTTTGGCCAGA
This sequence comes from Nezara viridula, assembly GCA_928085145.1. Classification (NCBI taxonomy): domain Eukaryota; kingdom Metazoa; phylum Arthropoda; class Insecta; order Hemiptera; family Pentatomidae; genus Nezara; species Nezara viridula. The sequence goes on along the minus strand of OV725080.1, from coordinate 82,720,507 downwards.
GGCAACACTAGCGATTTAGAAAATGTTATTTTAAAATTTAAGATATGTTCTGAATTATTGTTTACTAATTGAAAAAAAATATATTAATTCACTTTACAACTCATTATACACTTATACTTCAATAAATGAATACTATAAATTAAACGCAGTGTTTGAAATTAAATTTAAAAAAAATCTTTAATCTGGAACATCCAGTTGCACTAGCATCCTTCATCTTTAAGGTTGGCATGCATAGTCGTGCCTTGAACTACACTTGAACGTTTCTTAAAAAATCAATACTTTTATGAAAGCCAATGAAAAAGTACTCATTTCAGCCAATTCTACAAAACAATCCAAATCATAAAGCCTTGTATCTCTTAACACACAGGTGAACTGTTACTGACAAATGTTTCGTTAATTCAGGTGAATCAGCTGTCCAGTTCATCTTCGTCACTGAACAAAAATAAGATCACTTATATGCAAGAAAAAATAAGATAAAAATATACTTACTAAACACATCACAGAAAGCCATCCAAATACATTGGTGTGATGTCTCAGTTAAATTTATTTTTATATTTTTGTCTATCATTTATAATTAATCGGGATGGCGGTTATAAATAAGCTAATGTCCGCCAACCCGGTACCGTCTGCTTCCTTTATAATGCAACGGTCAACTATTAAATATTCAATTCATAATTAACGGTAACTCATTTATTTTATATTGTTATTAAAATTTAATGTGCATACAGTCGCATGTTATCTAGGTCTTTGAGGAATTTATAAATTGTAATTAATGTCAATTTGTTTTTAAATTTTTTAGAGGTATGGGAACCTCCTCTAAAAAACAAATAAATCTTTTTTTTTTTAAATCTTGACATATGTATATATATATATGGATAAGCAGGATGAAAACAACCAATTTTAAATAAGTTCAAGTTATATAATAATATTGTCTTTATAGCATTATAAATATAAAAAGAATATTTATAATATTATATCTTCGATTTACGGTAGTATAATTATGTTAAATTAAATGTGTATACACTTGCATGTTATCTAGGTGTTTGAGGGATTTATAATTTGTATTTTTTTTGTTTATTTCTTAGTGATCTCCATCACTATTATTGATTATACTACATTCACAAAACAACGATTACATTAGAACAAAGGCCAGAATAGAAAACACATAAAAAGTATCTGAGATAAAAGAAAATGTAACAGGATATTTTAAAGGCAAACTGTTTTTTTGTAAACCAGAGCTATAAAGGAAAGTTGTGTTTTATGTTATAATGGTTATTTTTAATTTAATTCTTATTAAGAAAAATTGTTCAAAATCTGAAAAGATAATTCCAAAATGTTCTTTTCAGATTTTGAACAATTTCTCTCTCTCTCTCTCTCTCTCTCTCTATATATATATATATATATATATATATATATATATATATATATTTTTCAAAGGAAGGAAAAATATTTTAAAATTACTATTTATACTATGATATGAGACTTATAAATATTTTAATCTTAATATTTAAATAGGTTTATATTGGTTACGATATTCAGCTTGCCTTTTTACAATCTATTCATTATAGGTATATATGACGTTAGCTTTTTCCCTATAGTAAATTGGCCCCCAATAGTGCAGCTGATATCGGGTTGACGAACTAGAAATCATATTTGTGAAAATTCTCCCCTCCCCCCCCTCCTCTGCTGAATCAGGTTATAAGCTACCTTCATGATAAAAACTCAGGAAATGGAACCCCAAACTTCATAAGTTCCACCATTCCATCTGAGCGGTTTTCGATGGTCAACCAAATTTAATTCCAATCTGTCCCCATAGGCAAAGCTAAATGGCGACATATAAAGAATACCATGCTATGTGTTAAAACTTTCAATATATGATGGTTAGTATATATGTCAAATGTGATAATGTTTTTAATTTGAAAATTCATTATTATTTATTTAGTTTTGGAAAATAGGATTTATAATTTCCCTTTAAAAAATTGTTATTTTGATTAGTTTAGCTTCTTTTTATTTATATAAATTTAATTTTAGTATCATTATTTTGCTGTATAATTTATATTTATTTATTGTCCATGAAGCATGAATGAGTTGCTCTATCACGATTACTAGTGTCCTTGAATGTGACATAATGTACGATTACTCAATAAAAAAAAAAATCTGTAGGATTACAAACAATCTATTATACTTATCTTTTGACAATAAACTTAATAAAATTTTAGTAATATTTATATCTAAAACTGTAATGAAGCATTTAGATGTTAATACATTTCTTTGGGCTATGAAAACAAAATATTTGTGCCTGTCAACTTTTGTTAACAATCAGCAAATGTGCTGGACATATAATATATAAATTACATGCCAGTCATGGAAAGAAAGTACTCAGCACCACTTTTTCCTCGTCTTGTTTCAGTTAGTCAGACTGTTTAAGGAAGGAGATCTCTCATCCAACGCCTTTTTTACACTCCTCATCATGTTCTTGGATACGTCAGCTGTGGCCATGTCTCTTATTTATCTGCTGTGATGTACGTTTAAATTAGTATAAAATCGTTGGTGATGGGTCGTTATATAACATATAACGACCAACTGTTGGAAGGTGGAAGTCAGTATGTAGAGTTTTGTTAGTCAGGCAGCATGGTAATTTTGTTATGAGTCGCAATAATTTTGATCGAAAGGTTTGAAGTTTTAGTAGGTGGGTCTTTTTAATTTAAATTGAATCTATTGATTATTTAATTAAAAAATAAACTAAATTTAATATTTTTCTGCAATAATTGATTTTAAAAAATGCATAATTAAAGAAAAATGCTCATTTTTCGTTTTTTCTGTTTTCAGTTGTTGTTTTAACAAGTATATCTCAGCTTGTAGGCCTCCCGTAATTAAAGGGGTATTGCCTAAATTCCCGTGGGGCCAACCGTACTGGAAAAGTAGGGGCCGGAATTCAATCCTATGATCTTTATACGTCGTGAATGATAATATGAATTATTCTGAATTTAATATTTCACAATTGAATTCTCGTGTATATAATAAACCATTAACAGTTATTGCAGAGCTGTAGTATAATTTCCAGTTTCGTATGTTAGTTTATGACTTATTTTTACTTTCACTTATCTGCATATGTAATAAATAGCAAGGGAGAGTATTGCGATCGTGAAGATTTTCGAATCTGATTTTTCTACAGAAATTTTGAGGCCACTGAGTACGAATAACCAAGTCCCTAAAATGGTCTGTGTATGTGTATGTGTGAAACAGTCTAGCTCAAAAACTAAGTCGTACGCATCTAAAAAATTACGTATTTAAGGTTTTTTTATACATGGGATGTTACAGTTACTTTTCTGTTAAAATGCTAACCGGAAGCGCCACTTTATTTTATCGATTTTACACATTTTTACAATTTTCTCGAAAACGGCTACAACGATTTTGATTAAATTTATTATATAAGAGTAAAATTAAGCGGTTTTTAATATAACGTAGGTCGCATTCTTATTGATGTTCTCTAACAGTGTTTGAGCTCCTAATTTCCAAAATTTCTTCCTCTAAAGTACCTTTAATTTATTTGAAATAAATAACTATTTACATACATTGGGAACTGATAAAAAAACAAAAAACAAAACAAATAAAATGGTTAAATATAATGAATGAAGAAAATTGATTAGTAACTAAATAAGGGTTCGAAACTATACGGACACAGCCGAGAGTTCCTGACATTTGCCGTTTACGAATATCCGATACCCCTCTATATAGGACTTTCATATTGTTAATTTAACTTTTATATATTACTTATTCATAAGTTTTTAAAACGATCTCCACCAATTAATGGAGATACACTAATATAAATCTTACACTATACAATATTTACTAACGTTAAGTTATTTATACCACGAGTGATAAAAGTTTCCGATAAAACTCAGAATTTTTCCAAAAGACCCATTTTTCCCCACAATCATTAGTATTGTTTGAAACTACTATACAAATTCGTATAAGCAAATAAAAAGCGATGCTAACGTATAAACTTAACAGATTCGATGAGCGTGAAAAACATGGTAATAAATTGTTATAAATGCATTTTGTAACGTCGTGTTCATGTTGACTTGCCTATGTATGAAAATACGTATTAATTCTAAGGTTGGTAAAGGAATGTTGTGATGCGCCCACTGCACCAGATGTTTATAATTTTGATGAGTTATCAGAAAAGGTTTATGTTTTATATTTTTTACGTATATTTTAGTATTATTTTGTCGATTTATTATTTTAATCATTTAACACTGTTTTTTTTCTTTAGATATTAGTACTTTTAATTAAAATGTTTATATATAGAATGTTATTTTCATTTATTTATTTCTCCAGTGATAAATATGTCTTTAAATATTTTTCTGTTTTTTTTTCGTAAAACAATAGTATCTTATCATGGCACAGGTTACATAGAAACATCATCTCAAACAACCCCTATTTTACCTTAGATATTTACCATATGTGGTGAAAACTGACCATCATATTATGTATACTGTTTTAATAGATATTGTTTACAATACAATATGTTGGTGTATTGTGATTAATCGAGCTAGGTAACAGTTAATTGATTATTTAATATTCAGGTTAATTTATTATACATATACCTTAAACAGCTAATGATGGCGAAACTAGGAAACAGTGAGGGATAGAAATAAACAGGAAGAGTGGGGCCATGGCGTCCATTTTGTATATAATAACATATTTCAGAACCAGTGTTTAAAACAGGGAACATAAAAATAGAGCCAATAGTATGCCAATAACACATCTATATCTTTTTCTCTATATGTATAACTTGATTTTCATTGACTTTGTTTAAAGTTTAGATAATCTAACGTCTTTGTAATTTCAAATTTAAACCCTAATATTTCTTTGGAATGAACTTAACTTTAATTGACTTTTAGTTTAGTTAGCGAGCCTCCATCCAGAAAATTTAAGCAATAATGTTGGTGAAAGTTTTGGGGAAACAGGCTACGGGTATCTGTGCCTTGAAAATTATCTTTTAAAAGATATTCATCAATAACGATTAAATTTCACTATGGGTTTGGGTTTTCTCATGTGTTATGGAAAATATAAGTTCTTTCTATACTTTTATTATAGTATCTATATATAATGGTTTAGTTAAAAAATATCAATTATGAACTCCGCCTGCCAACGTTTTGCTAAAAAACGTACACATTACACCAAGTAAGGCTTTAGAAACGTTACTCTCCCTTGTCCGTCTTCATTTGGATTAAGTTGAAAGCATTCTTCTGTTACCTAAGATTGAGTGGTAATAGACAGTGGCACGATGCAGCTGAAATCACTGGACATATTTTAATATCCAGGATGATTATAAAAGAATTGCCCATTCAGTATACTTACATAATAATTACCATACAGAATCGCTCACCGTCTCTTGATAGAAGCTTAAATTTAGATACTACAATTAATTTCCTGTATCCAAACTTACTGGTTTGGACAAAACGCCTAATAGAAACTCCAGTAAAACTATTCTGCTTCACCGTTGGCTCAATAAAAGTCTTGACCAGTCTAACAGAGGTGAGAGTATAGACATAGGATTCTGACATAAAATTAAGCGTATCGCTTGACAATCACTCTACCGTTTTTCAGGGGAAAATGTTTGCCATATTCGCAGCTGCCACAAGGCAAGAAGTTATTGACTATGACAAAACCGGCGTAGTTATCTATTATGTTATTAGGTCGGCTCTTCAAGCTTTATAATCCCCTAAGACGATCTCCACCTTCTTGAAGGAGCGCAAACAAGCCCTGGAAACCCATACCAGTAGAGCTGGCTTGGGTATCTCGTCACATCTCTAATGAGGAAGCAGATGAGGTAGCTAGAAACGGCGCGGATATTTCCCTCATTGCGCCATATCCTGCATTAGGTATCTTCATGAACCGTCGACGCAACGAAGTTCTTGACTGGGCATGGAAGGAAGCTCGTAAGGAATGGAGGAATGCAAAAATCTCAATGTGACCAATGAGTTTATTGAAAAAGAATCTTTTCTAGAGTTAGGATCAGATTCTGAATCTCTATGTTTGCAGTACAATGCACAAATGTATATTTGTTTGTTTCTGATGATTATGAACAGAACGATTTATTGCTAACAATTCTGAGAAGTGCAATATGTGTTTACTTGTGTATTCATTTATTATTAATTATTAATTATTTTCGTGTATTGAATGTTTGCTATGGAGTTAGACCTCTATAATTGTAAACATTACAAAATAAAATATTTTTTCATTCATTCAACAACCCAAGTTATACAATCAAGCCATCGAAGAGGTAAACTGGACACTGTCCTTCCCTATGAAATTGATAATGCAAGAATTTAATTTCATGCAATAATCCCTTTTATTTAATTTATTTGAATTTTAGATAAAATCAGTAGTGTAATAATTTGCAATTAAATAACCTTTGCTGAACGTTTACGCTGTACTTATCAAAAAATATAATCGACAGGAGAATTCGAGATGCACTATCCTATAACAGAATCCGAGAGATGAGAATCATAATTTTAATTTTTTTTTCCGCCTCGTCCATAGTTGATATTCCATATCTGTCACCTGGCTACCCCTTGTAGGGATAAATTTACATTTCTATATCCGCTAAAAATAAATTTCCATTTCAATGGCTTAAGCCACCCCTATGCTGGGACGTTCTACCATTATTTTCTTTTCCTCCCGGGTCAACCCCTATAGAGATAGTTTCCACCATATCGCTCTATCAGAGGATTAAGTGACAATCCATTTCTCTCTAACGACTGTGATTTGTATTATGTTATTTGGGAATTTTAAAATTTTATTTGAAGTACTGAATAAAATTTCAATTAAAGCTTTTATATTTTAAAACTGCTATTTATTTACATATTGATTAAATTTTAAGCATCTATTTTAAAAGTTATATTTAGTTTTTTAATCATTTTTAGTTAATAATTATTTACTATATATTTTCCGTAAAAAAACATACTTATCTTTAAATATGATAAACGGTACATTTTGACATTAATGAACAATTATTAGGCCATATTTATATATATATATTTTTTATTTTATTATTATTATTTTTTTTTTTACGAATTTCTTTACCAACGACAGTATCTGTAAATAATTTGATTTTAATATCAGATGTAAACTCCTCTTATCCCTGTTGAACAAATCCGATACCAAGTACTCCAATTAGACAAACGTCTCACTAGGAATCCTCATACAAGATTGAAACGACAAGAAACTGCTCCACGTTTTCCCTAACTCCAAAACTTACTATACAAACGCTCTAAGCTTGCAATAAATTATAAAAGACTCCTATACAGGCCTATTTGGAATTAAGGAGTTGAGCTTTCGGACTTCACTAAACCACGAAGTTCCTCTTGTGTCCAATCCAAATCCAAAATTATTCGTATACTCCTCAATGCTCCTTAATTTATCAGAAATAGAATAATCCATAAAGATCTTAATGTTCTATATGTTTCCGATTTAGCCCAATCCTTCCATGACAAACTTCATAACTATCGTTTCGTTTCTAATCTCGTTTCCTTTTTGATCTTTGAAATCCTCCGAGGCGTCTGAATAGAAGATGACCTCTTTATCTCCTAATTTAGAAATTTTATAAAAGTGCTACCAATGAGTGGTTTCTCTACAAGTGTTTTCATGTTATTGTATTACTATTGATCAAATTTACTAGATGTATACTTGTTTTTTATACAGTTGTAAATTTCATTAATAAATAATAAAAAAAAAAGATTCTTTCGGTGAAATTTATTCACGTCTATAATTACTAGCAACGTAAATTAATAACATCCATAATTTATTATTATTCCATAATTTGTCCAACTCAGTACTTGGTGAGATTGGTTACTTTAAAAACTAATAAAAAAAAAAAAACCTGTACCACTACAACCCATGAAGGGTCTGGGGTTCAGTAATATTTAGGGAAATCACTGTTTCTAGGTCAACGGTTGTGCAAGGAGGTGATTTGACAGAGATCAAGCTCAACCACCAGGTTTCCCCCTTAATCAATTTTTTAATTAAGGGTACCCATTTTATAGAGGCTGGGTGTGCCCCAGGAGCGTCTCCCGACCCAGGGTTGCCCCACGGCCAATGAATCTGATAAATAAATTTTCTGGCATGAGCCGGGGTTCGGAACCTGGGACCTTTAGCATTGGAACCACTGAGCTACCCCACTCCTCCAAAAAAGAATAAATTTACTTATTTAATTTAACGTATAATACATTTTAACCTTACCAATTGTAAACTAAAATCAATTTTAGATATAATAATATGAGACGAAACACGCTGTTTAAATCATTCATATTTTTTAAATAGCAAAAGTTGTGATTTAAAGTCATGGGATAATAGTTTATTATTATACGACAAGTAAAAAAATAAATTGATAATGTTGTTTATAATTATAGAGATGCATATGGTGAAAGTTATTATTATTAATACAAAACATAAAATTGGACATACAAAAATTAAATTTGCGATCTGCAAATTTCTTTGCAATGAGCAAATTTTTTGGCAGCTTCACAACGTTCCATTACAATCCAGGAAATAGTTCAGTTCAGCAGGTCTCTTGGCCACCGCCTACGTAATCGTCTAGGTGGGCTGTACGGGTTTCTAGTGCTTTTAAGGCTTTCTGTCTGAGGATTTGTGTTGTAAGTTAGTCTTTGGTGAAAGTTGTTGTAGTTTATTTTTGCAGGGTCTGAAATTGTTGGGATGTTTAAGTCCGTATGTGATATATCGTTTGTGACATAAAATCGTGCGTCGACTATTCTTCGTAAAATTTTTGATTGGAAAGACTGGATTTTTTTAATATTAGAAGTCTTAGCAGAACCCCACAGTTCTATGCCATAAGTCCAAATTGGTTTTAGTAAAACTTTATAGAGGGTTAGTTTGTAAGTCAAAGATAATTTTGAACGCCTGTCAAGTAACCTAGATAAAAGACCGCATCGTCTGTTTTATTCCATACGTTTTTGTCTAATGTGTGTTCTCCAAGTTATTCTTTTGTCGAGATAAAAACCCAAATATTTAATTACTTCGGATGCAGGAATTTCAATGTCATTAAAATATATTTCGGGGGAAGAGGTATATTAAGAGTGAATGGTGAAAGTAAAGCGAAATCTTCACTGATTTTAAGGTGTAAAATAATTCGTACATAGACTGGCGTTGGTAAAAAACTTGATTATCAAAGAGTATAAAACAGTCTAATATTAACTATTAACCATACATATATATTTTTTAGATAAAAAATTTATCTGTATTTTTTTGGTAGAATGGTCATAATTGTAGTTAATAAAAACCAACATTCTGACCCAATATAAAAAAAAAAGTATGGCAGTGCAGCCTTTTGGTATATTGACGACTGCTGTACAATGTCCCGAATCATGCGCTAGAAGGAATTTACCTGCCTCCTCCAAATTCGGCATATTCGAGCCTTTTTTAATCTCGAAGCTTGGCGGAGTAACAAATATCAAAATGAAAAAAAAAGCAAACAAAAGAAACAAAAAAGAGTGGGACGGAGGTACTATTTCCCACCTGTTTTGCGTCTGTTCCGTTATTTATTTCGCAGCGGAAAACTGCCGCTTTGAATCCACAGGTCCCCCACTCATTGTTCTAAGACTCTGAAGGAAAATTAAATTTACACAAGGAACTCTTCAGTTCTGTTTCTATGTAAAAATCATAATACGAGAGGGTTGTCATTGAAAAGGATAATTCTGAATAATCAGGTAACTGTCTTAAAAAGTTAATTCTACGTAATTGACATCTGCATTGATAATATTACCTCATTTGTGGGAGTCTTGGTTTAAACGCCCTTATAATTTTAAAGGCCTTTTTAATACGATATTTCTATATCATATCATTATATTTTTTTTCCCTTCTTTTTCGCCTCTACCCTCAAGGGTCATTGGCGTTTTACTATGATTTATATTCTTTTGTGCAGAAGTTCAAGGAGAGAAGAAGTAATGCTTTGCCGACTAAGGATAGGACACTGCCAGTTTACACATGGCTACCTTCTGAGAGGTCTCGAAGCGCCCACATGTGAAAACTGTAATAACGTTACACAAACAGTAAAACACTTATTGGAAGAATATTCTAAATTTGAAAGTTATAGACTCAAGATACTGAAGAAACAGTCAATACTTTATTTGAATTTTTGAAGTTGAAAATAAGTAAAAGAAAGCTTAGTAAAACAGGTGAAATAAAATATGATACAACACAAATTAAAAAAAAAGATTAAATAAAAAAAAAAAAGTTCATTCTTATTTACAATATTTACAGTCAGCCGAGGGAGCTCTAATTTGGGCTTTCCCTTTTACGGCTAAAGTAGGCATACGTTTCAGAGCTTTTTGAGGGCTGAGGAAAGACAACATAAAAACCAAACAAAACACATCAGCAAGAAAAGAACACGATATTTAACAAAAAACACTATGGATTATTAAATAAATGAATGAATGAAATGGATTAAAATTATGTTATGCTAGAGGGGCACCCCTGTCCAACTCCCATTTTACGAATTCAATTTAAGTGTTCATTTAATTGCACTACTCGTTGCTCAAATTGTATTCTGTAGTTCAGATTGTATTATTTTTTTTTTTATAAAATATCAACATAAAATAAACTGAACGAAACTACAATTTTTTAAATTTATTTACAGATCTGTATTATACATAGCTTCTTATTGCCAATTTATATTATTACATAATTTTAATTATTCTTATTTCCAGTTAGTAACCATAAGATACATTCAACTTGTCCAGCTTCATATATGCACAACTTCAATTTAAGCCTTTTATTTCTAATATTTTCATTGTAACGTATATCGTACTTCCTTTTCTATTTCATAATAATTATAATTATATCAAAATATTAATAAGTTTATATATATAATTATATTTTATATATTGTATTCAAGGTAAAATTGTGGTATTACAAAAATAGAATATTACGAGGAGAAAAATAGCTCAAACATATGTGATTAAATGAGCACTATACGAGTGCCAATAGCATAATATATAATCAGTGCTAATTATGGAGCTAATAGGAGATCATCTATAATCTCCCAATCTCCTAATACTAAAATAAAATAAAATATGAAAGTCATTAGAAACGTTTTTATATAATTAAGAGATAATATAATAATGTAAATATATTATTATTATTTACTTCATAATTCATTTCTATGTTTTCATTATGATTTCAGTTTTATCTTTTCGTTGTTATTACATTACCTTTTTACTGTAATTATGTTTACCGGATAACTTTGTTACCGTGGTCTAATAACTATTTATACCAATTTATTATATCTTATATATTAATATAAGATATATTTTTTATTCAATAATATTTATTTTTATTATTAATTTTTACTTTACACTACTTACGTGTACCAGCATAATTTATCGAATATTTTCATCCAGTATTATCATATAGTATGTCATCCTTTTATATTACAATTTTGAAAATGTATTACTTACTTATCATAATATTTTAAATATATTGTCATACCTTGTCATCATGAACAATTCGTACTTATATATTTTTATTTATCTTAAAAAATTTTAATTCGCTTCTTGGTATTTATTTATTGTTAAATAATTTTTTTTATATCTTGTTATTGTTATTGCCAAATATGTTTTTTTTTTTATTGTTATGTATATTTCTCAGTCGTGAAACTTATACCGAAACGTTTTATAAAATTTTTTTATCATCTTATCTCCATCATTCGTGGAAGTGACAATAAGCCGATTTGTACTTATGTTAGAATATTGTATTCTAGGCATGAGGAAGAATTGCACCCATTATCACCTCTTGTCTGGTCTTTGGGCACTTCCTTGAATCGGGAAAGGGAATATCTTATCCAGCTCCTTTTCAGTCGTCTCCTGATGAGTATGTCAGTCGTTTTTGTTCAGTTTTTTAATTTTTTTATTTCTCACTTCCCAGACTCACAGTCCGCTAACAGGACAGAAATCGTTTTCCAGTAGATACCAGGCCATTGCGGGCTCCATGAAAATAACGAGGCCCAAAAACTGGCTAGAATAAGTTCTGTAATGATCCAACCAGATATTTCTCTGGGCATAGATTAAAGTAAAAATATTATAAAAGTAAGAAATATATTCGAAAAATTGAAGGGAAGAATGGAGTGGGTTGCTGTAAGAAAGTGGCAGGGTTCAAAGAGACCTCCTAAGAGAGCAATTCGTGGCATGCTTTAGAATGGTTATAGGCCATGACTTCCTGCAAAACGCTTTTAGATAGCATGACTGGAGGACATATCGACACATGCCATACATTGCAGGACATAAGATGTGTTTTCAGTGAAACGGGCAACTCTTTTGCTAGGAGAGCAAAATTATATTGGACTGCAAAAGTACGCAAGGCTGATCAGCCAGACGTTATTCAGGTATAGGGGGAAAAAAGAGAAGAAGAACCTTCCCAATCATACTTTTATCATTAGTTCATAATACCTGTAAGTGCGTACACCTGTGCTGTTAAAAATGTCGTCGCGATGATTGGGATAATAAGGTATGGAAGAAGCATTGCAACAAAATAAATTCAGACATCTAAGCGAAAATTGACCAGTTATTTAATCAGGGAACAAAAGGCAAATTTGAAATCAGTGAAATGAGAGCTGTTCCGAAATGACGTTGTAAATCCAAGAGCCGCCACGACGGGGATGAGACACGAAGCAATGAAGCGGAGCGCATCTCAATCTCCACTCATTTAAATTCAGGCAAACTACGGAGCGCCTTAAACTCCTAACGGAATTGATTACAAAGCTCTAAATTCGAATTGAGTTACGTTTCACTGGAGACTCTGGGAACTGCTCTTAACCCACTCGCTCTCTTAGGATCAAAGGCACCGCTGGGTTTAATTCGATGGAAATATCATCCCATTGTCCATATTGATAGAGGGCCAGGGCCTGATGGAAGATTAGCAATGCGGATGGATATTTCTTGAAAATGCTTCAATTAGTGACTCAATTAGAGGCTACATTAACTTTGGAAGGGAATCTGATAGCTTTGAAAGATCAGTCGGAACGTAATTTGACCTTATTATGACGATTATAAATGTAAGATTCGTGCTGATCCTTAGGGCAACAGTCCCTAATTAACTAATTTATATCATTTTAATACATATTTTATGAGAAATTTATATTAATTTATAAGTTTTAATTAAAACTGTATAAACAGCGTCATATGAACAAATGTATTTTCAAATTTAACAGGAAGCAATATTAAATCCATTGGAATTTCAATTAATCTCCTTTCCCTCACGATATATTTTATTAATAATTCATGTAATACATGATTCAAGCCAATATATCTTTGAAACCGTTCATATTAAATGTTGTTCAAAGAGAAGGTACGTCCGCAAATGCTTTGTTTAGGAGATGGGTTAGAAACAATACTAGTATGGCCTTTTATCCTTACCTGTAAAAAAACTATTGGTAACATAAGGATTAATACTATTTTGCATTAGCATTAAAAACTTTCAATAACATTTATCAGTTTATAAGAGACTTTGGCAGAGTATTTATCATTATGCCTTCCATTTATACTAATGGTGAATATCCCGATATGGTGTTTGCTTAGGGTTTTGGCAATGGTAATGCTAATGTTACCCGTCGTGAATATGCCAGATGATTTCCGAAAAGAAGATTACCAAACAAGTCTATCTTAAGCTCCACGTTTAAACGTCTCAGAGAAACTGGTAAATTTGCTATAATACCACGTGCAGATGGTATTTATGCCCCTTTACGAAATGAAGAAAGGAGTGCCACTAAATTACAATATTTTGATGATAATCCATCTGGCAGTATACAAAGAACTGGAGCAGAATTAAATTTCTTTCATTGCAGACGGATTATCAACGGGTACAAAATTTATTACCGCCAGATTTTCGGGAAAGAAGAAATTTTTCAGATTGGTACTTAGACCAAGTTGAGCATAATCCACAATTTTCAGGAAAAATTCTCAGGACATTTGAAGCCACCTTTACAAGAAGAGGTATCTTCAATCAGAAAAATAATCATATGTGGGCGCAGGAAAATTCATATGAAATTCGTGAACATCATTTTCAGCACCAGTTTCAGTGCAATGTGTCGTTGGAGATAATATACAATATTTTAATAGGTCTGCATTTCTTGCCGCCTCGATTCAATACGGGCATATTTCTGGAATTTATTAATAATGATAACTATGATTTAGTTATTATTAACATTTTCCACCACAACTGAGAAGGGACACGTGGCTTCAATTACATGATTTTCCTGCACATTACGGAAGAGGTCCACGACAATGGCTAAATGTTTATTTACTCAATGCCCTTGATTGACACAAAATGTATTTTTTCTCAATAAAGTAAGATTAAAAAAAAATTATATATATTTTAATAATCCAAATCAAACAATTGGCTGTGCAGGACCATTGCCTTTGCCTGCACACTCTCCAAACCTGACACCACTGGATTTTTTTGTTTGGGGTGACATTTAACAAAAATTCTATGCAAGTCCGGTCAATGACCTTAATTCCTTATGAAGAAGGATAATTGAATCTTGTGAAACAATAACTGCTATTGCAGCCACTGGTGCTGTTGGAGAAAGATGCCGGGCCTGTCTTAATGCTCAAGGAAATCACTTTGAATAACATTTAATAACAATTTAATGTTTATGTTTAATTAATAAAGTATTTGGAACAAACAAATAAGTTTTAATTACTGAATATGACGTAAATAATTCATAACAATATAAATCCTTACGTGTAAATATCTCCTAAACAAAGAGTTTACACCTTTATACATACAGCGTTTAAGGTGCACCTGTAGCAGGTCAACATTTCTTTGTCTCGTAAACATTTTATCTTTTATCTTTAACAAATAAATTAGTATGATAATATTAATAATTAATATTAACATTTACATAAAAATGTATCGCTTTATATGGAATATTCTCCAATTTTAATATTTAAAAAACACCTAATTGACAATCGGAACATTATTCATAAGGAATTAATCACAAGGAATGCAAAATTAATTGAATTACCGAACTTTAGAAAAAAGAAATATTTCACAAATGATTATAGTTGGATTAAAAAGAAAGTAGAATTCATAAACTAGAGAACTGAAAGAGGGAATGTCCAGTTTCAAAGTGAGAATGCTTTGGTCTCTGGTTCACAGACATTCCAGACCATGTTGGGAATGGGAGAAAATGCAGGCATTGGTTTTGGATTCACAGTTGTACCAGTGAGAATATGTTAACAGTATTTTTTATTAAAATACTGTATTCTTGGGTTACTATTATTACTTCTGAATTAATCGCCAAGTAATTCCTTTAAATTCTTCCGGCAGACAAAGTTCTATATATTGGACTGACATTTAACAGAATAATGACATGGGGCCCACATATCAAGAACAAAACTTAAACACTAAACCTTTGACTACGACTACTATATTCACTCCTTTCAAGCTGTTCGAAATTAAAACTTAGATAGAAACTGAATACATACAATTACTTAAGGCCATCTGGACCTATGTTTCACAAATGTACGGGATCCAAAAAGACCCACTAAGGCTTGTTTCACACCTACCCAGCAGCCGGACAAACGACGCCGTGTACACTGCGTTCGGGACAGAGAGTAATTGGGAGCTTTCTCACTAACCCGATTTTTGTCTTTGTCGTTTAAACGACACGAAATTGTCGTGCTGTCGTATATCCGTCGTAGTCGTTGTCGGTTAAACGACAATTCAGTTTCACACTTGCCAGGCAGCCGGGTAAACGACACCGTGTACACTGCATTCGGGACAGAGAGTTGGAGCTTTCACACTAACCCGATTTTTTTCGTTGTCGTTTAAACGACACGAAATTGTCGTGTTGTCGTATATCCGTCGTAGTCGTTGTCGGTTAAACGATGATTCAGTTTCACAATTATCCGACTGTAGTTTAAACGATGCCGGATAGTTAATATCGGAACAGATAGCAATAGAGACCTTTCACACTTGCCCGATTATTGTCGTTGTCGTTAATACGACTAGAGTTTTCGTGCTAACGTAGTTCTAATGAAAAATTACAATCTTCATTGCTGGATAAACGGCAAGACGACAGTCGTTCTAGTGTTCTGGGTAGCCGACAACGTGTGGACGACTGCCAGTGTCGTGCAATTCAAAGGTTAGATTTTCATTGCTCTCATCAGTGCAGTACAAATCTAACCTATATATACTGCGATAAAACGAATAGGGATATTCTTCGTTATGCATGATTTATTTTTCCTTGAATGTTTAATTTATTTTTATCATAAATTACATTAAAAATTAATATAAATAAGATTGTATTTGACCTTCGGAAATCCTATTAAAGATGCTTTAATTTAATTATTTAAGTGACGAAAATTTGGAAATTAAGTTGAATATATGTATGTGGGTGTGTTTAATAAAAAGTACTATGGCAAAATAAAAAGAATTTTGCGGCCTCCATTAACACTGCCTAATCTTACTGAGGCCTCGAATGATCAAAAGGTTCCCAGCCTATGTACTAGTACCTCTGGTTATTTTTGATTCAGGAATATAATGTTACAGTATCTCAGTGACAGAAACGACATAGTCTTTGCTAATGTTTAATGGTCAATGAATGAAATAAACTTTTAAAAACGCTAATTATTAATATTAAGGAGAAGTTTGTACCTAATTACGAATTAAAGTGTTGAATGGCCTAAGGGTGAAATGAGTTATTTGGGCTCTCTGAATAAGTATAATCCACCAGCCTAATTAGGGGCTACCATTTAAAGCGAAACTCTTCTTTAATTGAGTTAACAAGGTACCTAATGTCCAAGTTTAAATGCCATTTAGGGCGAAATTGAAGAAATGAAAAAAAAAAAAAGCAGCTGAATTTTCGTTTTACGATACTCCGAGGACCTAGGGTTCGAATGGCTCTATTAATTCGAAAAGTTGCTAAAGAACTAACACCTGCCCAACTAATTCATCATTTCCGCAACTTGGCATTGAGATTAATGATTTGCCGCTAAGATTCTCTAAATCCGACTTGGAAATTTATTATCCGTGAAACTTTATTATAGCATTATTTTTTTTTAATGCTTTCCAGTAACGTAGAAACCTTGACCTCCTTTTTTTTTTAATGGGTTTATCTTCTCTCTAAGTGCCAAAAAAAGGAACGGGGAAAGATGAAACTTTTTCTTGAGATCATCTTGATAATTTACGACTGCCTTTTGCCCTACCCTTCTTCCGACGGACGCTGCTAACAGCATGAATAAAATAAATACGACTTAAAACGTAACTGGAATTGCTTTCTTATTATAGACCCTTCTCGGTCGCGGTCAAAGACCAAAGTGATTGGCATTGGAATGAAAACCATTTGAAATCCATGTAATGGTCTATACTATGATGTATCGATATATGTAATAAATTGGTTGAAATATATATATGTATATATTTTTTTAAACCAATTGATTCCATATTAATTGATATTTTATTTAGTTTTATTTAACAAATAAGCTTATAATACAATTAGTAAATATGTTGATAATCATAGCATGAATTTGACTCTTAAAAAATTACTCATTTACTCTAATGAACCCACAGGACGGGCTACCAACCATTTGCCTACAATTTTGCTTGGTAATTGTATTATTCAATATCGCAGTTCTACAATTTTTTTCCAAACTATCTAATAAGAAATTAATGAAATATAATATATATTTAATTAATTAATATAATAAATATATATTAACATAATTATTTCAATTGGGAATAAGGTCACTTAATTATTATTCCATTTAAATTTTTTTATTTATCCCTTATTTATTTATTTATATTAAATATAAACTGCCATTGAAAAACCACTATCCTAAGAACTCCATAATTAGGGAAATTTAACACCTGGTGGGAGGTAAAAAAAATAAAGGAGTAACAGTTGTATTGGTATGGGTACCAGCTCATTCGCGGAATTTTAGGAAATGGAAAAAGCTGACAATGCAGCCTTTTAGCAAGAAAGTGGAGGAGAAGAAGAGGAATTGACTAGAGGAAATATATCACTTTAGAAGACTGGGTACACGAAATAAGAAAAACACTGGCGAGTGGGAAATTGAGTTGGTAGGATCAAAGAGTGTAAGCTGAAAGATGTGATAACCCAATTGCGGTTAATTGGCTCCAAACACCTGCACAGAAAGTCCATGGCGGAAGAAATTATTACTGTGCGCCTAAGGATTGGGCACTGCCAGTTCACTCATAGCTTTCTTTTAAGAGGCCTAGAAGCTCCTACCATGCTCGAAAAATGTAACAATACACGCAAACTGTGAAACACCTTCTAGTAAAATGTTCCAATTCGAAAGGCTCAGAGAAAAAAAATAAAACTAGGAAAAACACTAAACGAAATACTAAAAGACAATGAAGAGAGAGTCTCTTTCCTGTTTAAATTTTTAAAGGATATCAACTACTACAACAGAGTTTAAATTATATAGAAAACGCCAATGACCCTTTAGGGTAGAGGCGAGAAAAAGAGAGAGAAAAAAAATTATTATTCAATATACTACATGTTCATTAATCCTGCTGTTTATTCGACGTTTCTATCCCTTTTTTGTTTAGCTAACAATGGGATTCTCTTCAATGCTAGAACAACAAATAGTTCAATAGGTACACAATTATGCTTCCATATGTTTCAATTAACATTTATTTTAAAATTCAACATACTTTTATAATAGAGCCTCGATACCTGAGGCACGGGACTCACCGACTGCATTGTCCACTAGCACAGACATTAAACTAAGCTTCTGCCCACCCGGTCTTGATCCCGAAGACAAAATATTACATACAAAGCAATTAAAAATGATTTTTTTTTTAAATAAAGGAATTGAAAAATGCATCCATGATAAATGTAACAGCATCAAAAACATATCTTTATCAACAACTAAAACAGATTGTCTAACAACTCTTAGTTATAAAGGATTATTGGTTATAGGATCAATTAAATCTGGTCATCCTCAACAAATATATATAAATTTATTTATTTTCTCTATGAGATTTTTCCTGGTCCAGAGGAGAGGTCGAGGGATTTATGCCAGAGTTAAAAGCCTCTCTGGCAACAGCACATGAACTCTATGAACTTTATTTTATCATGCTGACATCGGTGTATCGGATTGCCGGACAATGTATGATTTACACATGCATACGATAGCCCGCTTGCAAATTTTACTTTCAAACGTTTCATCTGACTAATTCTGATACATGCCACTGCGACGGACAAACTCCCCAGAAATTTCATCATGTTCAGTAGGACCAGTCTTATCTTTGATCAGTTCTACGAGGGGATGACTGGCCGCAAGGAGAAAAGGATAGTTTCAAGAAATACAGCAAGGAGTTGAAGAAATTCATCCTTGAAGTAGATCTCCAACTCCCCCAAAAACAATATAGAGATTAAAAATTTTATTGTATTTTTTTAATGTTTTTTTTCTGTTTTGGCTTCTTTATAATTATCTTATGTATTTTTGAATTTTTATGTGTTTATCTTATGTATGCAATTTGAATTATCTTATGTGTTTTCTTTTTTTGAGCGATTCAATAGTCAAAATTGAACGTTTTTTTATAACTGTAATCATGTAATTTGGAGAGAGGGGAAGCTCAACGGTAGGGTACTGAGCTTCCAATTCCAATTCCTAGGGTCGAATCCCGGCTCATGGCAGAATAATTATTTATTCTGTTTCATTAGCCGTGAGGCGATCTTGGGTAAGGAGACCTCCCTGGGGCACATCCAGCCTCCATAAAGTGGGTACCTTTAATCAAAATAATTGAATAAAATAATAAAAGGGAAAAAACCTGACGATTGAGCGTGCCCTCGGTCAAATCACCTTCTTGCACAACCGTAGACTAAGAAACAGTGCTTTCCCTAAATAGTACTGAACCTAAGACCCTTCATGGGTTGTAGTGGCACAGATTTTTTTTTTAATCATGTAATTTATAAGTTTTATAAGACCTGTTCGCTCGATGCTGAAAAACACAAGAGTAAGAATTATAAAAACTGTAATACATTAATTCATGTATAATACGTAATACAGGGAACGTGTAAAATTAACAATACAGGGCCTTTATACTGGGATACTGTATGAGGAAAGTGGGTAAAAAAAAAAAGAAGAAATATCTGGATTAAAAATCTATGTCAGTAAAATTGAGCGTTTCCATCAAAGCATGAGCTGTTCAATCAATCTTCGTAAAAAAATGAATAAATTCGAAATGATAAAATAATTATGTAATGGATTATGTATTAGATATGCGTATCCATAACATTATTATAAAGTACTAAAAAAACAGAATCAGACGAATTCACAATGGGTATTCATTAAATTAAAATTATTATCATAGATGTAAATTTATTTTGTTTTGCAATAAATCTTTTATTATCGGTCTGATTAAAATATTTTTTATTTGTCTAAATATTCAGCTTGCTGTACATAGACTCCACCTATTTATTATTTATTATTTCATTGTTTTTTGTGAAATAACCTAAATAAGAAATAATTATTAGCGATAGCTAGTCGATTATTATTAATGATTTACTTACTTCATCTTTTCACGATGACTAGTCCTCACATTAATTATTACAAAATTAATCTAAAAATCGCGATGTATCACCACTATTTAATATGCTGAAAAATTAATTAAAAATGTGTTCCATTTTTAATTCAGGAATCGCACTTGTCCAATGGATTGAATACGCTTCTAACGAATATAAAAAAAAAATGGTTAAGGTATTAATAAAATGCCATTTATATGTATAAAAGAAAATGTTGTAATAATTGAGCGATGCCGTTGTTGTTCTATTTCTAGCAGTCCAATATGAGAAACCCCGAATGGAGGTTGCACCTTAACTGACACAACAGCAGCCACAAACCCAATAAATTTCGGCCGGGATTGGAATTGGCCCGGGATTGCTATTGGCATTGGCGCCCTTCGCGCTTTGCCAGAAATGAGTCCTCACACTTTTAATTTCCGCTTCTCGGTGTTGCTTGTCAGCTTCTAAATAGATCAAAAAGCTTTTTTTAAATATTTATATCGATATATTTATTGAAATAAACGTTTAATTATAAAACAAAATGAAAGTTAAATCAATGGAGGTGGTCCCTAGAGTATTTGTATGAGTTAGGAATAACGGAAAAATAAACTAGAAGAACTAACTATTTGTAAATTTGAATATAAAAAAATCGAATCAATAAACTATAAAGTCGCGGTACACAAGAGAAAAAATAATGGATTAAGTGGCAATTCATAAATAATTTAATTAATCAATTTTTAAATACATCCGCGAGGAACTATTTCAAACTATTTTATTCAAATTGATTTATTGAACTATCTCGGCCCTGACGGCATCGACGAGTTCACTACTACCGATTGAAAATAGCAGGCCAAAAAGGAAACGGGCGACGAAGTAGTGTTGGTCTTGGTCCGTTCGCACTCCGGGATCATTGAACAAGCTGATCAATCAGCCTATATGGCGAGGAAGGCAGGCACAACTCCGATGGAATCAATCAGTCAAAGCCCTTTAGATGAGAAATTAAAAAAAAAATAAGAAAGATATATGTTAAATGTGGCGAAAGAAAAAAGAATCAAAATAAGGGAAATTAAAATCCGTTGTACAACATAGGAAACATCCTATAGGTCCTTCAGGAAAGAAGAGATTGCAATTTGCAGACTAAGAATTATACATCGCACATTTCCTCACGAAAAGAACTTCATCCCCCGATCTATGAGAACTGCAATGTCCAAAGATCAGTAAAACACATTAAACAAGACTGTTCTATATTTGAAACTATTAGGATTTTTTAAAAATATTTATTTATTAAGCAAAAATACATTTTGCTTCAATTAAGGGCATTAGTACTTGAGGTGTAAGAGACTCATTCATAAAAAAAAAATATAAAAACATAGTAAAACAGAAGAAATAAAACACGAGACAACATTAAATAAAAATATAAAAACACATTCATACTTATTTACAATATTTACAGTCAGCCGGGAGAGCATCAAGTCTGGGCCCTTTCCTCCACATGTGGATTATAAGGCAAGACTCTAAGAGATCCCAGTGCTTCTCTCTCAGCCGTGTTACTGTGATAGGTCTTAGCAGAAATTAGACATGTTACAAAGATTAAAAGAAATCATGAACGACAGGTGAATAGCTTAACAAACATTTTTATTTAAAAAAATCTACAACATAGAGTAAGTAAAAGGTGTTGCCAATAAATAGAGGGAACAAAATAATAAATAAATTTACTCAATTTTCATTCACAAAATCTCTTACAAGTTCTTTTGTCCATTTTCAAGCCAATAATGTCTTATGTTCTTCAATTAAATTTAAGTTCAATAAAATCTTCTACATATAATTTAATCAGCCTTCGGTCATCTAGCTATTAAGTCAATTCATACGATTCATGTCCGTTTTTATTATTTCTGAAATTCAAAGCGGAACTAGTGGACTTTTGTTGTTTAGTTTGTCTATATTTACTGATTATAATGCGCCGTTAATGATCCTCTTTTTTAAAAATAATATTTATCACCATTCCAATTATTTACATATTGTTTATTATGCCATCAAATATGACCATGAAAACACTCGATTTTCGAGTATTTTTTTTATTATTTTTATGATTCTAAACTTGGAAAATCGGTAGCCCAAGCTGCAAGAAACATTACCGTGGCATTCAGAGAGGCTGTTGTAATGAATGGCCCATTCTCTAGTGGTTTGAGAGAAAAAGGCATCCAAAAAATGTATAGGTTTCTGTGGTGGTCAATGGTAGGAATAATTCATTTCTACTTTTTATCCAGTGATGAAACCATCACATCCACATCGTACTACAGTGATATTGACATAATGCATCAAAAATCAACCTGCATAGGTTAATTGGAGGGAACCTATACTCTAACATGACAACGCCAGATCTCGTGTTTCACGACAGACAGTAAAGAAACTACGAGCTGTGTTACAGAGTCCTTCCTCACCCACCTTATCTTCAACAGATTTCCACCTATTCCGAAATTTGGACATCTTCATTAAAGGTAAAATAATTTTTAGATCAAAAACAAATTTTCCGACTTCAGTCATTCACAAAATCCTGAATTTTTCACTTCTGGAATTGAAAAGTTGATAACAAGTAAGAGAAATGTATCGAAAATGAGGAAAAATATTTTTGATTTCATATAGCTGTTTTAATAAATATTCTTTCCTGTGAAAATGACGTTTCATATGAAACGACCCAACATAACAGACCAATGTCCACATTAAATATCTCACCTCCCTAATTACCGGAACAATAATAATGATTCTAGTGGTAAATATTTTATAAATATATATTTTGGCACGTGCTTACATTTATTAGCAGGAGTACATACGTTATAATTAAACAAAGAGAGAATGCAATGTATTATTTAAATATTTGGCTTAGACCATTCAATTGCATTACCATCTTTATAATAATAATTCAAAATAACAGTTTTTTTACTAGTCATAATTTTGATTTTAATAGTCACAAGGCCTTCGTATACGGTTGGTCCAAGCCACATTTCATTAGAAAGAACAGATGGACCTTCATCTGGAAGGCCGCCAGAGATGGTGGAAGACGTCGGCTGAAGAGAAGAGAAGGTGTGTGCACAGCTGAAAAAGAAAAAAAAATAGAAGAAAAAAATGTAATTGGTCTGAATGCAGCAGTGAGTTGTAACGCATGTGCTGCTACTCAATGTTGCATAACATATGTTGAATATGAGGGGGATACTTCGAAGGCGCTGGATGAGAGATCTCCTTCCTTAAACAACCAATGTAATTGAATCAAGCCTGGGGAGGGATGCTACAGTGTATTGTCCTTCCCCATGTCTGACATGTTTTTGTGTCTTGTATACTCAACTTATTCGCAGATAGCCAACACACTACCGTTTACAGGTGAAAATAAATGTTAATAGAAAAAATTAAATGCAATTCAGTATTTAAGTTCTGATAGTAGATAGAATAAACCTGCATTATTATCTAAAAGTAAATTTCAACTTTCAGATTTTGGCCTCAATTACTTTAACACGAATTCTGCAAATATATAAACATTTAAAATATTCTTCACTAATGTTTAACGATTTAAAAAGCTGGAATAATTATTTTAAATTCTAGTATTATAGCAACTGCTAGATACTAGAGGACGGCTATTAGCCCTAGTTGTAATTGAGGGGAGATTATGGCCAACGACGGCTGGGAGGTCAAAGAAGTGCTTGTCCATTATCTTTCTTTCGCCGGCTCTGGACTGAGCAGATTTCACCTAATCGTCCTCTCAGTTCTACTCCCCCTGATAGTCCTTGGTCGTTTTTTTCCCTCTTGTTCCTGGTCAGCTGAGTAGAAGAACGTTCAAGTATTTTTTTCTTTATAAAGAGAATAATCTAAAATTGATGATGGGCTATAATAATTATCTAGTTAACATAAAATTGTGAGGTAGGGAATTTTCGTTAATATCACAATTTTATGAGAAATAATATAATAAAACTTTACTATTCTATACTATTCTTCCCCAGCTTTATTACTTCCCCTTTCTCTCAGTATGCTTATAGACCTGGAGGCAGAGCCGAAAAAGCCGTAATATTTAATGCAAATTTTCAACCTTAATTTCATCCTCCGCTGGTTTTAAATACCAGTGAAGTGGCTGAGGGAGAAGCGTAGGGATCTCCTAAGCCTTGCTTTCTCCTCCACACGTGGGGGAACAAGATTGGTTCGGAGATTACCTGGCTGATTTTAAATAGTGTATATAGGTATGCCTGGTGGGCCGGGTGGCCGAATGGGCTAAAGCGCCGTTGCCCGGCAACCTGATATATGAATCAAAGATATAAAAATAGTCACGAGTTCGCGTCCCGGTGCCGGGGGAGTCTTTTAAATCCCCGCTCACACCCCCTGGCCCGGGGAAATCCCGTATAGCCTTAACGGCGAGGAAGAGAAGGACCCAAAAAAAAGAAGAAGGTATGCTTGTATCTAAGATGTCTGTTTTGATTTTATTCTTATATTTACTTACTTATGTGTATATATATATTTATTTTCTTCTGTTATTATTTTTTTTCTTATTCTTTTGTTATTACTTTACTTATATTTCTGTAGATATGGTATGAATGTAAATCTCTGAACTCTATTATAAGTGTCCTTAACTGAGACAGATTGTAATATTTCTCAATGAAATGTTAAAAAAAAACAAAAAAAAAAAAAAAACAGGCTGATAGTACTGTTAGTTATTATGAAAATACTCAGACAGGTCGATTTAAGATTTTAGGGGCATTTAAACCGGTGAAAACTTTAAAAAAGTTAGTGGCATTTTAACAATATTTTCTCTTAGTCGCGTTAAGATACAACTTTGAACAATACGCCATTACAAAGAGGATGAAAGGCTGAAAATTTACCTTTCTTCTAGCACACAGGTCCGAAATTTAGTTTCTGAGATATTTTAATTCATATCTTCTATAAAACTCGTTATTAATTGGTTTTTGACATTATTTTTTCCTTTTACACCTATGTTGCGTTAAGATAAAATTTTTAGTGATACTCCATTACAAAAAGGATGAAATGGTGAACATTTCCCTTGCTTACAGTATGCAGGTCAGATTTGTAGTTTTTGAGATATTTTAATTCATATGTTCCAGTTAAATTAGTTGGCTTATAAAACGCGCCTAAGGATTAAAATATCTCAGAAACGAAAATTCGGACCAATACGCTGTAAGGGAGGGAAATGTTCAGCATTTCATCTTTTTTGTAATGGTGTGTTAAGCAAAATTGTATCTTAACGCTACCAAGAGAAAACTTAAAAATGCCCATAAATTTTGAACTTTTTGATGGATTTAAATGTCCCTAAAACCTTAAATCGACCTGCTTGAGCTGGCAGACGAGCATTTTTTTAATAACTAACAGAAGTACTATCAGAGTGTAAGGTTAAAAATTTGCTTAAAATACTACGGCTTTTTCGACCATGGCTCCAAGTTTATTATGGATGACATAGAATGCTGTGGTCTTGATTTGATTTTCTTTTCTGTCCTGATGCTTGCTTGAATTGGCGAATCGTTTCAGGTCATTTTGTTTTTCACCTGTATCTTAGAGGCAAAAGGCCGAGTGGTAGGATTTTTAAAATTATAACTAAACATCTCTTTTCTGTCTCTTAAAGAGGTTTTACTCGTTTTTATTATTTATATATATATAGTTTATATGTTTACTACTAAAAACCTTCGAAATGAGAAAATAATGTTTTTTGACCAAGGCTTGTTTATTTATCTTGGAAGGAGTTGTGATCGCAGGTTTGTATCCAAAAATAATGAAGAGTTAGGTATCCACATTTTTTGAGTATAGTTATTCATTAAAACAATTATTCATCATGAAACTTGCACTCATACAAGGTCATACACCTTAAAGGTAATATCTTTTTCTTCCTTAAAACTGTAAAAAAAATATGTTTGAATTAAGATAAGATTTAGGACCAAAATAAGATTAATAAGGGACAAGAATGGAGAAACCTAAACCAAAACCCCATTAATGAGAGGATTAAATACATTCTTCACTACTTGGGGGCCATAAGAATTGCTATAGAAAGAAATACTGCTAAGATAATACTTAAAAATTTTAATCGATTCCAATAATAAAAAAAATGTCTTTTTAAATTTGAATATTTGTTTTTTTTTCTATTTTGTGCGTGTTAAGAGGTTAAAGGCAATATCCTAAAAAAAAAAAAAATCTCTCTATTTTATATAAAAAATATTATATAAGGACCGTAACGAAGAAATCAGCGGGGCGGACGCGACAAAGAAACTACACTTTTTATTCTCAGAATTATGTCTCCCTTATTATGGTTACAAATTGGCAATAAGAATAATTATAATTATGTAATAGTGTAAATTGGCAATAAGGCGCGATGTAAAATACAGATTTTTAATGAAATTATAAATTTGTTCGAACTGTGATTTCGTTGCGTTTATTTTATGTTGATAAAAAGTAATACAATCTGCAGGGGTGCCAAATATTTTATTTTATTGTCCACCTTTTCTTAAAAAGAGATGGACTTAGAAAAATCATAGATCTTTGCTGCGGTTTGTTCCATGATTTTCCGCTTTTCCCTTAGTCC
The DNA here is from genome assembly GCA_928085145.1 of Nezara viridula. Lineage (NCBI taxonomy): Eukaryota > Metazoa > Arthropoda > Insecta > Hemiptera > Pentatomidae > Nezara > Nezara viridula. Next base: position 82,693,385 of record OV725080.1, on the reverse strand, counting down.
GAAAATTCAGAACGCTGTCGAAATCTGTCTAACTTAAAAATTGTTATGACGCATCTTGCTCCTCAGCCGGATACAAACTCGGGACTTTAAGCTTTGGAAGTCAGTGCTTACCCAATGAGCTATCCCGCTCCCTTCTACTTCAATGAAAATCAATCAAAAATCAAAAGATTATATACTTATGTTAAAAAAGAATATGCATGTTAAATTGGTACAACATACATAATATACTTATTATATATGTTATATTTATCAAATTCACGAAAATAATAAAAGTGATAACCAAAAGTTTCAAACGACACTTTTGAGCTCTGTTATAAATATTTATTCTAGATAGTATTTCCTTGTTGTGATTCCATCACCTAAAAAGTACTTACAAGACTTTTGGCGGAAAGCCGTTTTATTCAAAAGTTGAAGGACTCTGTTGAAGCCGTTTATTATGAATACTTCTCACCTAAGAAACTTTACTTTTAGCATGGATGACCTGTTAAGAACGTCTAAGATTTTTTTTTTCAACCCTACTAAAAACGTACATCACATAAATCCTGAATTTTCCTTCCGAGAAATCTTGCTTTTCTCACTTCTTCCTGGTTACTCAGAAGTCCCAAAATACATTCCTTCTTACTTTGGTCAAAATATAAATTTCATAAAAAGCAAGCTGATGTGTGAATATATTCTCATTTTTAAATATTACAAGTAATACATAGAAATCTCTCTCATAAATTATTGATGTGAACGACGTATCCTTCAAAAGAATAATTATATTCATAATTTTAATCATCAAGAATCCTGATCTTACTGAAAGATGGACCAACAACCATTTTACAAATTATACAAGTGTTCATTTAATTGCACTACTCGTTGCTCAAATTGTATAAATGTAATTCACATGTGATTTGTAGTTCAGATTGTCGGGAGTGCCCAGAAGGGGTTTCATGGAGCAAGTTGCCACATCAGAATTTATAAGAGGGGTAAATTTCGACGGAGTCATGAATTTTCGGTGTAAGGAACGAAGGAAAAAACATGAAACATACCGCAGCAAGTGTAATTCTTTATGATCAACGAATTTTTTCAAGCAGCTTGCACTATTTTTAAGAAAAAGTGAACAAAAAATAAAAAATTTTGGGAGGAGAGGAGGAAGGTTCTTGCGTCATCGACCTTGGGGAGGATGGGGACCCTGCAGGTTGTATTACGTTTTATCAACATAAAATAAACTTAACGAAACCTCAGTTCGAACAAATTTATAATTTCATTAAAAATCTATATTTTATTAGTAAATTAATATAAACGAGTAAAACCTCATCAAGAGACAGAAAACAGCTTTTAAGTTATAATTGGTAAAATCAAACCACTTGGCCTTTTGCCTGTAAGATGTAGGTGAAGAACAAAATGACCCGAAACGATTCACCAATTCAAGCAAGCATAAGGACAGAAGAGAGAGAGAGAAACACTTTATTTTCATAAAATATAAAATATAAAGGATTGCTGCCCAATTACATTGGGTTGCTATACACACAGCATACTCTTCTATCCTTAAGACAATATATGAACTTATATATAAATATACAGAAGTATTAGTTAATATTAGTAAAACAGAAATATATATATATATACATTTTTATTATTTTATTTATCCTTATAATTTTTTTTTTTTTTTTTTTTTCCTTTTTCCCTCTTCTCATTGTTCATGCTTTTTTTTTTTTTTTTTTTTTTTTTTTATTTAACATTAAGTTTCCCTTTCTCTCACTTCTCTCTCTTTATCGCTATTGTTTTCAATTATTCACTAAAAAAATAAATAAACAAATACATAAATTAAAACTCTCGGGCTAGCCATGCACGTGGTGGTGAATGATTCCCAGGGAGTCGAGGACTATATTTTCAGCCAACCTCGCTACGTCCTTAATGTCGACACCTAGTTCCTCGAGGAAGCTCCTTGTTCTTTTTGGGATAGTTCCGCGAGACCCAAACCAGAGGCCTCTCACGGTGAACTCTCTCTCTCCGAAGGTCTCACGGAATTTCTCTTTTAGGAAAGGGATACATTTATCGTACGTGTTCTTCTTTTCCCTTTCCACTTCACCCGCCTGATCGAGGTCATTGCTCTCAAAGCGGACAGTTGGATCCAAGATCAGCGCTGTCCTTCCTGTCTTGGGAAATGCGACGATATCAGCGTATCTCGTAGAGCCCTCACTATCGATGCAATATACCTCGTCAAAGCAGGTGAATTTTTTTTCCCTAAGGAGCCTCATCAATTCGAACTTGACCCGGTGGTGACGACGTGTTATGAGGAGGGAGTTGTTGGGGCATTTTCCCAGCACATGTGCTGGTGTTTCAGACTCTCTGCCGCATTTACGGCAGAGGGACCCAACTTCTCTGACCTGTCCGCTGACTCCTGGGACTCCACGCAGGGGTGCATAATTAATGTTTAGTTTTAGGGCATTCGACCATTCAGACCCAGAAAGTACTTGCTTTTCGTAGATGTATCTATTCGCTTTCGGGGTCTCTTTAAAATGGCGAACACCAATACCCTGCCACCTGCAGTTGGCCCATTCCTCAAATGCATTTTCTCGTAGCGACTGCCGTAGAGCTTTCACATTTCGATGACCCTGATCAACCCCCAATCTCTCGGCACATTCAGCAATTTCAGCCGAATAATCGAAGGTAGACTGAAAAAGGGCATCTGGTACATTGGACAGTCGCTGAGCAATGGACCAATGTTGAAGAGGAGCCTCCCATTGGCAGCGGATTAATCCCAATCCTCGGTATCTCCTGGGGGCATACAACATCGCTGTGGAAGTATTCGCAGGCAGTCCAATAATGGCCTTTACGCTCCTGCGAATCATAGTGTCGATGCCCTCCAGTATAGCAGGACGTAGCTTTGTTAGGGGCGCAGTTTGGAGAGGGTAAGTAAGACCCGGGAACAGATATTGATTGACAATGTTGAGTTTCTGCTCAGGTTTAAGTAAGCAAGAGGTTACCAGCTTGTTTAGATTATCATTCAATTTAGTCACCGAATCTTCGTTGAATTGCAGCTCTCCCGAGAATGTACATCCTAAATACTTAATCGTATCTCCATTCTTCAATGTTTGGATGTACTCACCATTCTCAAGGGAGAGCACCGTAGTTTCCAGCTCTCCTTTATTTATAACGATGCCCATACTTTTTAGAGGATTTATAGCCAGACCAATTTCTTTAAATGTTCTTTGTATGCTGTCAATCACTCTTTCTGCAGCCCCCTTGTCACGCGCCGACACTGCCTGGTCATCCGCGAAACCTGTGAGGACCACACAATCTTGCTCATTCCTTAATTTGTATCCAAATTTCTTGGAAAAGTCCTCGTCACACAGGTCGCGGTAGAGATGATCGATGGCCAGGTTGAAGAGTGAAGACGACAGGGGGCCACCTTGGGGTACACCGCGCAGCACTTTGATCTGGCTAGTTGCATGGACACCGTTGCCAATCTTTATGGTGTTCGTGCTAAGGAGAGCTGATATGACATTTGTAAGATTCGGTGACACACCTCTCGCTTCTAAGGAGCTTACGATGTGTTTGTGCCCAACATTGTCAAAAGCACCGACAACGTCGAGGAAAACTATCGCACAGTCATTTTTCATTTTTTGTGCATCTTTTAATACCGCGTCGATGATCCTCGCGTTGACGTGCGTTCCCGGGAGGCCTTTTATAAAGCCTCTCTGACTCTTGTGGAAGGTGACCTGCTTTCTTAACTCGTAGTCCAGAACCTTCTCTATGATTCGGCGCACAATCGAGTATATGGTGATCGGTCTCCAGGTAGAGATATTGTTTATATCACCTTTGCCCTTATATATCAATATTGTGCGCCCTTGTCGAAGTGGTTCCGGAACATAGGCCACCTTCAGCATTATCTCTGCAATCGTTTTAATAATGCTTGATACCTCAAAATATTTTATTGTGCGGATCAGAACTCCATCAGGCCCCGGCGATGTGTCCATTGATGTTGATTTAATGGCTTTCCTGATGGCTTCTATCTCAATGGACAGCAAATCCGGCATCGGGGTACACTGTTCGTAATCCGCACGCCCGCAGAGATTTTCGTTCTCAAAGAGGTCTTTATAATGCCTCTCGATATCGGCCATTTTTAGAGGACACCGTTTAGGAGCGTCGGCATTCATTACAGTTTGCACAACCTTTTTTCTTTTATTATAATAATTATATTGGGCAACCTCGTACTGATACTGCTCTTGCCGACGACTCCTGTCTACTTTGTTTGCCCTCTGCGGATTTGAGACTTGTCCAGCACCCTTGTCAGCCATTTTCATTTTATTTTTTTTCCTCATCCTATAAAATTTTACGGCTGGGTGCTGGGGACCTGGCAGTTCCGCATTAATGACTTTGAGGAACTTTAGGAACTTGCCTACGGCCTCATCAAAATCCGCAGTATTCACCATTTCTTGCTTTAAAAGGTTCTTGAACGTAGTAGACCATTCAACAATGTCCTCTTTTATTTTTGATGACTCACCCTCTCCATTTCTAGGACCTATCACGTTCTTTACTATGCCCCTCAATGTATTATTATTCGCCTCCCTGGGATGTTTTTTTGCAATGTGGGTTCCGAGACCTCGTTCGCCCTTAAAAGAAAGCCCGCATATCGGACAAACTTTATCATCAGGGCGTAGAGCTTCATTTTGCCGCTCACTAAGTACCTCTGCGACATTCAGCGGATCATTTGGCAATCTGGGAAAGACATCATCTATCGACACCGTCTTTCCCAATACCACACCTTCTGTGTCAGGCCATTCCACTTTAACAAATTTATTATCTCCGCCTCCTGCAGTAGCCACAGACATCACAGAGGCAACAACCGCCTCTTGAACAGGTCCTCCAGTTCTCAGAACCCATACCTTTTGTCCAACTTCGATCTTCTTCGTTGGTATTTTGTTCATTGCAATATTTTTTTTTTTCGTTCTAAACTATGCCCACCACGCGCATGATTGAAACAATCTGTGCATAATTAAATAAATAAATAAATACAAAGTTAAAAACTATAAAATTAAGTGTTAAATAGTGTTATAGTTAAAATATAAAATCGATAAAAGCTTAAAAAAAAAATATACATCTATCAAATAAATTGCTTATAAATAAGTTACAATATAAAATCAGTAAAAAGTTTAAAGTTAAAATTTAAGTACAAGTTAAAAATAAGTGAAAGTTAAAATCTAAAAAAGTTAAAATCTAAGAAAGTTAAAAAGTTAAAATCTAAAAAAAAGTTAAAAAGTCAAAGTCTAAAAAGGTTAAAATCTAAAAAGGTTAAAATCTATAAAATAATTTCCTAAAATGAGTTAAAATGTAAAATCAATTAACTGTTAAAACGTTAGAATCTAAAAGAATAAATAAATAAAACAATAAAAATAGTAATTGCCTAAATCAGTTAAAAATCAAAAGATAAAAATTTAAGTAGTTATAATCTAAAAAAAAACAATATACAAACCTATCCACATCACATTATCAAACCTAATATATAAAATAAATTACAAAATATAGGATCATTAAATACTTTTAAAAAAAGAAAAAATTCAGTTCAGCAATAGTAAAAAAAAAAAAAAAAAAAAAAAAAAAAAATGTCCACTTTAAAACGTTCTATTAATAATAATAAAATAATAATAATCTAAAAACAAATCAAGACTCCATGTCATCCATAATAGCCATAATAATAGAAATTTTTAACCTCACAGGCTGATAGTATTCCTGTTAGGTATTAAGAAAATGCTCGTTTGCCAACTCAGGCAGGTCGATTTAAGCTTTTAGGGACATTTGAACCCATCAAAATGCTCAAAATTGTCTCTTGTTCGCGTTACAATTTTGAATAGTACACCATTACAAAGAAGATGAAATTCTGAACATTTCCCTCTCTTACAGCATGCAGGTCCGAATTTTCGTTTCTGAGATATTTTCATCCATAGGCACATTTCGTAAGTAAACTAATTGAAGTGTTACATATGGATTAAAATATATCTCAAAAACTAAAAATCTGACCTGCATACCGTAAGCAAGGGAAATGTTCAGCATTTCATCCTTTTTGTAATGGAGTATTACTCACTGCACTCCATGTTACCAATAATAGACTTGGAGTCATGGCCGAAAGTCTATAGCCAGGTTCACGCTGTAGAAATGTTCATTGTTTCCTAACTTGTTTTCTTAGTAAGAAACTGAACGTGGAAATTCATAATAATTGCTATTCTAAGATTTTCGATTTTTTATATAATTCTTTACGGATAGAGAAAAACGGAATATTTTTTTTAAAGTTTCTCAGAACACATATTATTGGAAATACTACGTCAAACATGTTTTGGTGTTGGTTTTCCCAGTCGTTATTGTGTTTTTGTAGTGACAGCATCGCGTTTCTTACTCAAATTTTATAATAATTAGGTAATACGGGCTTTACCGCGGAAACATGGTCCGTTGACATGTCCGAAGATTTCCATCCCTCCTAGCAGGCGTAAGGTAGGTGGACATTATATCATTTCGGCTTCCGTAAGAAGGTGTCTTCATTGTGATACCAACACAAAATATCAATGCAAAGAATGCCAGAAACGCATTCATATTGGATGTTTCCCCAATATGACAGATTGTAAATCGTATATCAGTATAACAATTTTTTTTTTATTTCGTATTCTTACATACACATTTTCTATTATTTTACGAACAATTATAATGTTTTACTATAATATAATAATATTTTTTTATCAATACTATTAAAAATAACACTATTCTTGTATTGAATTTTCTAATAAAACTATTTTTCATTGTATAACCTGAATCTGCCATTGTCCAACTTCTGGGATAAGTAGGAAAAACACGAGGTAAAATTTTTTTTTAGTAAATATCTAAACTGAACCACATAAGACCAACATCACAGAAAAAAAAAAGTATCTATTTCAATTAGGGGTGGACACGTAAAAGGTTAATGGAAAAAACGTGGCGGTTGAATGTGATCCCGGACCGATCAACTTCTTATCGAACCGTTCGACCAAGAAACAGTACTCCTTTATAAAGTACTGAACTCAATACTCTTCATGGGTTATATATATATATATATATTATATATATATATATATATATATATATATAAATATAATTTTACGTTTTCTGCTTTTATTTAAAAACAAAATCATTTATAGAACAAATACGTGGTTCGGAGTATTTGTTTTGGTAGAGTTAAAAATCAATTACTTTTCCTTCTTCGTTCACTTATGTAATTTTTTAGCAGACTGACATTTTTATCAATTTCAATTTGTTAAAATATCCATTTCTTAGCTTTTGTAACTAAGACAATCAAGAAATTAAAAATATATGAAATTAATATATATAAAATATATGAAATTAAAAATAAATTGTTAAATCATTTTAATGAAAATTTCTTAATTTTCAAAAGATGCTTAAATGATTTATTTTCTTGAAAGATTAGAACGCTTATCTGGTAGAAATTTTGTTTCCTCCTCGTAATTTGCGTTATTTCTTTTAAACATCGCTCTACCATTTTCCCATTTTAAGGTAAGAATTCTTTAGAGGCAGTATAATTCAAAAATCGTTTTCATTCATCTATTATTCCATGAATAGCCTCCAATTTGAATAGTTGATTCCTTTATTAAGTCTGACCTTAACCGTCTACGGTACAATAGGGTCTGATCTCTTAGCCGTTTTTCACAATAAATATTACATTTTTAAGAGGAATTGGTAATGTGAATAGGTAAATTTGTCCATTATTATTTTATTAATTTCTAAATGGATTGGAGGTATGTATAGAGCTTTATTAAAGTATTCCAAAAATATGTACTTAACGAGTTTTCAACAATAAAAATAAAACATTTTTCCTTATAAAAAAAATTTGGGGAGGAGTGGGGGAGTAGATTCAAGGTATTTTTTATAATAGCTCTTGGTTCTATCGTTTTTATTGTGTGCAATTTTCTAAGATTATTTATCCCTAAATATTTTTTAAATTTCGTAGCAAAAATTATAAATCATATTGGCATTCTTTAATTTTTTACAGAAAATATTTAAACAAAAAAAATTATCATAACTTTTTTGTCGTCAAACTCAACCATGCCCTAACTAAATGTTTTCGATTCATATTTCAATTTCAATCATTTTAAGGGTAAATTACAATTTATTATGTAAGAGCCGATACATTTCTATACATAATAATATGATACATTATAACATAATAACAAATACACAGACAAAAAAGATAATGCAGCAAGTAGCTCAATGCAATAAGTCTCTTGGCCACCGCCTCAGCAGTCTTCTGGGCGGATTATATGGATTTGTGGCAGTAGATAGAGCTTGAGTAAGTGGATTGGAATTTAGAGTCAGTCTGTCATGAAAATTATTAAAGCGGTCAGTGGCAGTTGCCATGATGAAAGGAGTTTGAAGGCCAGTGTGTAACGTGAGATTTGAAACGTAAAAGGGTGCGTCTACAATTTTCCGAAGGACTTTTGACTGGAATGACTGAATGATTTTTATATTTGATTTCTTTGCTGTTCCCCATAGTTTGATCCCATATGTCCATAGTGGTTTAATTAGGACTTTGTAAATAGTTAATTTATTAGTCACAGATAATTTAGAACGTCTGTCAAGTAGCCTAGAAAGAAGTCCGTATCGCTGATTAAGTTCTTTTCTTTTTTGTTTTATGTGGTATGTCCATGTCAGTCGTTTGTCCAAGAATATGATAAGAATGTGATAAATAATATGATAAGAACAAATATTCATTACAAAATATAAATTACTCCAACATTTCGGGAAAAAAATAAATAAAATTCACAATTATTCCAATTGTCATCTCTTTATTATTTAAAAATATATTTATTTGTTTACATAAATTCAGAACAGATGTCATATCAACACATCATGCATTACTCACCAAACGGATATCGGTATATTAGATAACAGATGAAGCGGATAATTTATTGATCTGCATTTGAGGGATATGTAGAGATGTCATGGTGGCATATGCTGAAGAGGTACTGAAGTCAGGGAAGAGGTACTGCTGGGTGCTATAAGTAAGTTTCTTTACATTAATTAGATCATCTGCTGATTGTTCACAGTAGTGGACAGGTGCAGATAAATTTTGGAAGATGAAAAAAAAAAATAAAAAAGAATCGTTTTTGCAGTCAAACTCTCTTCTACGTTTCATTACACCTAAACAGCTGACGAAAGATGAGGTTCGACCTCGAAACCCAGGATATAAAAATACATAAACGGCGAGGATGGAAAGGGGCGCTATATCTGTTAATTACCCGGTCCCAGGGACAATTATTCCATTCGGAATTTCAATTAAGCCTCGGCCATCGCTTACAGGTCTGCAACGGATCATTTTATGGCCCACTGTACTCGCCTTGTTTTATAGGACGGAACATAAATTTAATTTTACTTTCTTTTAGTTTTATTTACTTTTTACGTAAGATCATTTCATAGGACATTTCACAACAGTATTATTTCAATTCACTAAATAGTTTCGAGTCGAAATGGAACTCCATCAAAGACCCGTTAAATATCTTACAGAAATGCAGAAAATATTAAACGGAATGTTCATTCATTCAGAACGAATGCAGTGTCCCCTTCAAGGGCTAGACAGAGATTTAGTGACTTTCAAAAATATTTAAACCCATACCTTCAGTACTATTTGGTAATATAGCAACAATGGTCGTAAAGGACTTTGGAATGGAAGTCTTAGACCAACAAAAATAAAAAAATAAAAATAATTATTAAATTTTATAATAAATATTACCAAGACAATTGGAAATCTGATCTTATTTTTTTGTGGTGTAGACTCCTTTTTATCAATTATTAACATCCGTCTGAAACTTTGTGAAGAGCTCCCTCCAGAAATGGAGCGTTATCAATCGGGCGATCCGATAATTCCAATAAACATCAACACCCATCTATTTGCCACTTGAATCTTGATATAATTGTACCACGAAATTGAGGAAAAAAGTGACCCGGAAAATATTAGACCGTTTGGCGTATATGACCTCTTTATTTTGAAATGTAAAGGATGGAGGTCACCCCAAACAGTCTTATATTATTGTAAACTATATTTTTTTCTCGACTTTGTGACAAATTATCCTACGACTAATGTGGAAATCAAATGGGTGATCGTTAGGTTTTAGTACCATATTAAATTGACAAAGTTCAGCATTCTCCAGATTTAAAAAGCTTCCTTATTATTAAAAAATTCGTTATTAGGATTTACTTAAATACTGCAATTTCGTTACCTGCTTTTAACCCCCAACTACTTTTAAAATTTAAAAAAAAAATTAATTGTCCTTCCATGATGGGCTTATTTTTTTCCAACAAACATTCTGGCTAAATGTATTTCGTAGTACTTGCTGGTGCACCACGTTTGACCAGAATTATATTCATAACAGAAACCGTCACGTACAATAATATTTATACACGTTTAAATAATATACTGTACTGTCTGTAATTTTTACTTTCACTTCCCTTTGTATGAAAGCACCTGTTTGAGTTAAAAGGAGAGTGGTGAGTAAATGTTTTGTGATACACTAATTTTGTTATTAAATTGAGTAAGTTCAGCATTCTCCTGATTTAAAAAGCCTCCTTTTTATTAAAAATTTCGTTATTAAGATTTACTTAAATATTACTTCGTTAATATTACTTAAATATTAATTTCGTTACCTGATTTTAATCCCTAACTGTTTTCGCAATTTTTTTTAAAAAATTAATTTTCCTTCTATGATGGGCTCATTTTTTTCCTACAAACATTATGGCTAAATGTATTTCGTAGCACTGGCTGACTGCACCACGTTTCACCAGAATTATATTCATAACGCAAACCTTCACGTACAAGATAACTTCAGGACTCTCCACACCAAATTAAATTAGAATAGTTCTAGCCACTGAAACTTGCCTAATAACTCAGCAGGACAACTAGGAATAAGTTTTATAACAGGTATTCTCTCCTATCTAGCTAATTGCGAGAGTAAACATTTTGTAAATTGTTTAATTTTATTAATTTATCAACCATATCAATTAATTTTTATTTATTTGGTCAATCGATTTGTGTAGAAACGATTAAAAGAAAATATTTAAAGTCAAAAATGTGTTGGAGAGAAGGGAAGATACATATACATGCATTTTTGATTCAAAACTGAAAGGTTTCGAAGTATTTCAAAATAGTATTATTTCATACAAGTAACTTGAAGAAACCCTATATAATAACCAGTAAACTAGTCAAAAAACGATATAAATACTTTTTTTTTTCTTAAAAATTTCAAATATTCAATCCATTAAGGCAAAAAAACCAACAAAAAAAAACTCGTGGTAAGTCAAATACCAAAAAATCAATTCAACATTGATATTGCGGAGCTGTATGAAGAAATTTTAGAAAGCCATATCCTAATATAAACGTGTGAAATATCAGGTTAAATATATACTATGAAAGAGTTATATAACTTTCAAACTCTTCTATAGGATATATTTAATTATAATTAACTAAAGGAGAACTAAGGAATCGTAATAAAACCGAACACGCACCCGAGTTTGCTCGAAAAGTATGAATGGATGAAGACCTTTACGTAACACCTGCTTAATAAATTATTATTGTCTGGCTCCGTATAATAGTAAATACAAAGACATGCGCAGCTTTTGTAAATGGTATGAACTATTTTATATTTGATTGTATAGATTATAACAATATAAAAATCTAAATTATTATATATACCAGTGCTTAAAGAAATAAAAATATTCATTATAAAATATTTACTTATATAGCGTTATCTGTAGCAGACTTGTCGGATTAAAAATATTTCTTGGTATTTAATTATTTATTTAATATCCTGTAGATATAACGTGAAAAATCGTGAAAGGAAATGGTTAGTGACTATAAATATAATATGTAAGGGGGCCGTGAAAAACATATGGTAATTAATTGTTTTAAATAATATTATTGTACCGTCTGTAATTTTTTACTTTCACTTCCCTTTGTCTGAAAGTACCTGTTTGTGTTAAAAGGAGAGTGGTATGTGAAAGTTTTGTGATACACGCACCGCACCAGATTATTTTCGAATGTTTTTGGGACAAAACAATAGAAAATCATGAGTACATTATGATTATTTTATACTTACTTTTATTTTGTAAATAAACCTTAGTTAATATTTAAGATTATGTTGGAAAACAATGCTTAAAAACATTATAGTATCTGTCATAATCCAATTTATGTAATCTAATGACTACGTATTATGCATGGAATATTTCTTTTTTTTTATCTTCAAATCTCCATCCGCATCTGTCATGATAGTGACAATTAGCATATTTGTTGTTACGGTACAAAATGGCATGAATACTACCCACCAGTATCTCTTTTTTGGTCAGTTTACATCCTTAAATCAGGAAAGAAGATCTCTGATGTCTTTGATAAGTCCGTTGTAACGTCCGTATAATTTAAGTTGAAATCGCAGTAGAGCGTACATGTGTTTTGGTCAATAGTTGTTGGTCTCTGGTCGGTATGTAAAGTTTTGTTGTTGATGTACTAGGGGGCTGCAGATATTGGTCTTAAAATTTTACATTGAAAAGATTGTAGTTTTAGAAAGTGAGTCTTTTTTTCTGAACCGTAAAACTGTGAGGCATATGTACAAATGGGTTTGAGCAGATAAGTGTAGGTATTTTGTTTAAACATTTTAAAATTAAATAATGGGCACCACTAAAGGAATAAGCTTTTACGGTATTATTTATAAATATGTAATTATATTTATTATACATTTATTTATATTTATTATACAGTATTTATCAGTAAATTATGTGGTATTAAACATGTGACATAGAAGTTAATCAAAAATACTGGTCGGTATCGTAGGGATTTATTGGACAAAAAAAAATCATTATTCGCATGGGAATTTTCACACTAAAATAAAAAAAACAACAACTGACCAGACGATAAAAACTCTGTAACATATTTTGGACTAAAGATTCACTAATAATCAAGCCACTAATCTACCCCAACCATACTAAGACCTATTTGGGCATAAGTCGCAGGAACTTTGGGGTTCCGAAAAATAACACACATAATAGCCCTGGAGCCAGGGCCCTAAAATCGATGTAGCAGGCGAAGGTTAGATTGTAAAATTCGAAAGTGTATGTTTTTTGAGTAAAAAAGAACTTGTATCTGCCGGTCAGAGACATCGCTTGAAAAATGGCGGCTGTTTAATAAAATATTTTAAGGTCTGTATTTTTGAGGGTTCGAAAGGGAATCATTGCGAAAAATGTGGGATTGTCTTTTTGTTTACTTATATTGTATATATGGGTTTAAGAATGTAAAACTCACCAAAATTGCTTAAGAGGCCACGAAGGAAAACTTTTTATGAAAAAGTCAGGATTTTTTCGACATTTTTTTGGGTTTTTATCTATAACTCATTAAACGTTGCATTTGCGAAAAATGTTTTTTTTAATAATTAATGAACGTTTAATATTGCGTTACGAGTACATAACTTTAAAAGTTGGTTAATGGTAAGGTATAAAACCACGGTCAACAACGCTGATTTTTACCAAAATTTGTCAAAATTGAAATAAATTTCTATAAACGGCACTGTACATGGAAATGATTTTAAGAGAAAAATCCATGATTCAATGTTGTAGAGCATAAAATCGATGCAGTTTCTGCTGAGTATCTAACACCTTTTTCATAATGGTTTAAGTATGTATCTCGAAGGGATTCGTTATTCCTTTATGTAATACGGTATCTTTCAACACATCGTTTATCAAATCATCTTCTAATGCCTCCGCCAGAAGCTGGAACAAGAGGCTGTATACAGAATGGTTACAGATCTAAAACAATTAATATGTATGTAGTATAAGACATAAATTCTGTTTTAAATTATTGATATAATAACGTTTAAATTCATTTTCAATTTCAAAACTTCCGAAAAATTACGATTTCGTTCGGAGAGTAAGTCATATAAATTAAAATAATTTGTACTCATTAGACGAAAAATTTGATGCTCTATAATTTGATTCTTGGGCTTTTCCTTTTAGGGAATCATTTACAAGTTTTGGGCATTTATAGTAATTTGTGGTAAGTTGTTTGCCTAATTTGGTTAAATATCGTTGAGTATGACGTAGGTTTTATACTTACCAGGTAACTAATATATAGTTTTATGTACTCGGTCGACGAAAAAAAAATTTAACTTTCTATAATTTATGGAGAAATTACATTTTTCGCTTTGATGACTTTTGTTTAGGTGTTATAGATGAAAAAACAACAAAAATGTCGAAAAATCGGACTTTATTGGCTGTAAAAAGTTTTCCCATGGTTGGCCTGCGTTAGCAATTTTTTTTTTTTACATGTCTAAAATCATATTTAAAGGTTAAAAAAATAGAAATTTTTAATTTTTACCTGGATTGCGTTTGTTCCTCAAATTATGGGTATTATCTTTTAATCAGCCGCATTTTCGAAAGCAGAGGCTCCGAAACGGCATATAAGCTTTTTTTTGTAATCAGGGAATAAAATACACTTTCGTATTTAAATTAACCTTCGCTGCGAATCGGGTTGATTTTTGGAGGGCCTCGGCCCAGGGGCTATAAACAAAAAGTCAAACCACTCATCCAAATTTACTTCGTAAAATCGTCAATGCTTTTTGGTTTATTTCAAATCACACCATACACACAGACATGAACATACCAAAAGTAAAATCCTACATACACAACAAGTAGACAACATTTCATTCTTCTACTCTCAATCATCCAAATCTACTAGTTCTATCTCTATCTTCCTCCCTGTTAGCTGGTGAGCCTCAACGACGACTAAAAAGGCAGTGGATCTTCGGGCGATCTAGAGATCTTCGGGTGATTGATGATGATTGATTAAAAAAATATCAAGAATACAAGAAGATACAATAAACTCCAACACTTTTGCTTGATGTGTTACAACGCAGTGGCAAATTTAATGGAAAAAAAAACATAAATAAAATTTAATATGTGGTCAATAAATCCTGTAGCACAATCCCTATCTAGCTCCAGTCATCCCTACAATCCTTCCCGGAGGTTAAAACGGCAGTGGCCCCGAGACCTTTTGTAAATATGTATATATTGGAGTACTGGCAATGGCCAGATTTTCCACTCAAGACATGAGCGTCTGTTGCTATAGTGCCCTCCATCAGTTTCCACTGGTTTCAAATAACAGTGACGCGGCTGAGAGAGAAGCACTGGGATCTCCTTGAGTCCTGCCTTGGCTTCCACGTCGGGGAATAAGGCATGACTCAGAGTCCCCTGGGTGAATGTAAATATTGTACATAGGTGTGAATGTGATTTATTTACTTTAATTTCATCTACCTTTTATCTATTATTTCATTATTTTTTTTTTGTACACAGGCATACCAATTTACTTATTTTATTTTTTTTTATATTTCTTTCTCTGTATTATTGATATTAATTGTATGTACATATTGTGTGAACGAATCATGTAGCCTTAATATTAATGCCCTTCAATGTGGCAGAATGTATTAATATTCAATAAAGAAAGTTTAAAAAAAAAAAAAAATATGTGGTCAATAGCATTCTGTTTTTTAAATGGTTACAGAATTGCTATAACATATCTTCTAATGAATGTAGCAAAGATAAAAATGTTTGACTCCTCACAGAGAATTATCCATTGGTTTACAATTTTCGTTTCAACAGTTATTGTTTAACTGCCCTCAGAGCTAGATAACAAAAACAAATGGGCTAAAACAATGTTGAAACAAGGCCAAATATCAGCCAATTCCCCGGGGTCGCTCAAGATGTTGCCTAAGCAGACAGAGCTGAGGCGCTGTTTGTACTAGCTTCTCCTATATTGTCTGAGGGGAGGCTTCCCCTGTCACTCCTCTTAGGTAAATATCATTTCCAAGTCCTATAAATAAAACTTTTTTTTTTTCGCAAACACTTAGTTCTCTTGACCCCGAGAAACAAAACTAATGACAGCAATTTTTGGAAAACAAGGGATACAATTTTTAATATCCATTTAGATATTTTTATCTGAAACCCAATACCGTTTCCCAACGGTCAATAATTGAAAATTATACAGAAAGATAATGCATATACGTACCAATCCAAACTCATTTGGATAAAGGCTCAGGGATTAAAAAAACACTAACATTATTGAAAAATACATGAAATTTAAACTACAAACTTACATTAACCATCGAGTAAAACTAAGTACTTGTTTGTTCCTACTGCCATAATAAACTTCCTGTATGTACCAACTGGCTAATAAAGGATATGGATGCGGTTGATAAGCTCATTAATAGAAACCGTGTGTCCGTACTGACGTCCTATGATCAAGGTCCTAGATTCGATGAAAATAATTTTTCATCAACCGTGGATCGACACTGGGTTCAGAAGAAGCTCCTAGGGCACACCTAGCCCTTAAAATATGGGTAAGCTTAATTAATTAACTAATGGGGGAAACATAGCGGTTGAACATGATTCCGGCTCGATCAATTTCCTGCGAATCCGCTGCCCTTGAAACAGTACTTCATTACTACCTTTTGAACACTAGATCATTCATGTAGTTGTAATGGTTAAGGTAGGGATCCTGCAGTGTACTGTTCTTCTCCACACCTGAAGTAGCATTACTTTTCAAGATTATCCTTACTTCATAATAAGCCAGTTACTGATGGACACTAATATCTCTGGCTGTTTAGGGAACACTTAAGGACTCTGACTTAGAAACAGCAAAGTTCCTATTTTATATAATTTTAAATTGAAGCAAGCAGCACCTCTGCCATCTCTTGGCAGGCAAGAGAAGCAGACTGAGATAATGCAGAAAGGGTCAGAACATGCCCTTTTTTTCTGTTGAATTCATGTCTACGTAAGACAGGAGATCACTCAGCTGGTCAGCAATAAAAATAAGATCTTTCTTTTTTTTTTATAAGAAGTAATAAACCCTAGCAACCCAGCAGGAGGGACTCAAAACTTATAAGAGAGAAAAGGTCATGAAGACAGGAACAGCAAGTGTTATCAGCATGTATTCCTCCAACATCTAATCAACCACAACTAATTTATTATATTTAGAGAAAAATTTATTTACACATTAACCAACTAAATAATGGATTCGGCCTAAAATAACTCCATCACCGTAATAGATATCAAAATATAGCAAGCAGTTTAACTCCATATTTTATTTATAGTCTATCAGATCCTTTAGTCATCCAGTCCATAGCATACTTATTATGACAATATCCTTATTATGACAAAAGCAACAGCAGGGGTTGGCATTATAAATTATACAGTGGCAGTTTTATCGATATATAGAGGGGAAGTAATGAAAATAGAGAAAGTTTGAGTCAACTTAAAATACACTGCTCATTAATCATTGTTTTATGAGAGAAAAAACAATTGTTTTTCTCTCTTCATACTTCTATCCACACCTGTCATAGTATTGACAATAAGCAGATGTGATCTCATTGTAAAGAAAGTTGGCATTTAAGGCATGAGGAAGATCAGTACCCAGCAGTACTTCTTCCTGGTCTGGGTCTATTTCATAATTTAGGAAAGGAGATCTCTCATTCAGCTCCTCTTTATTCGTCTGCTGATGGGAATGTCAGCTGTAGCCATGTCATTGATAAGTCCGTTGTGATATCCGTGTAGTTTATGATGAAATCGGGAGTAGAAAGTATGTACGTGTTGGTCGATAGTTGGTTGTTGTAAGTCAGTATGTAAAGTTTTATTGTTTACGTACCACGAAGCTGCTGTTATTAGTCATTAGTTATTAAAATTTTGGATTGAAATGATTGTAGTTTTTGGAATTGCGTCTTTTTTGCAGAACCGTAAATTTGTGAGGCGTATGTCCATATCGGTTTGAGTAGGTAAGTGTACGTAATTAGTTTTTGTCTGATTTTCAATTTTAATTTGGAAAAATATTAATTGGAAAAATATTGGGAGTATAGTATTTTCAGTCGTAACTAAAAGAAAAACTAAAAAAAAATTGTGGAGGTCCTCGAAGAACTAGAAAATAACTTACTGTTGTCTTCTCAATTGAGAAATCATTTGCATTTGAAAAAGAACTACATATACCACATAGAGCAACTATAGCACATCTCATATCAAGGCACGATGTAATTTTAATAATAAATCGACTCAAAAAAGTTTAAGAAATACATACTGTACGTTGAATTGTTTTATATATTATTAAATAATTGATTAACGTGGTACAGAAATATCTATAAAACCCATTTTCTTTTTTTTTTGTTTAGTATTTTCGACGGTACGATCTGAAAGGCCTTTTTATTACCGTAGGACAGCAGGTGTTTTTTCTTCCCATTTAATCTGCAGTAAGAGCCGAGGACTTTTATATCATACACTGGATGGCCTTTTTTCTGTGTGTGAGCGTGCTTGTAAACCGAGAGAGAGAGAGAGAAAAGTTTACCAGTTGTAAAATCAACACGGGACATTGTTAAAAGTTTAATGATTTTTCTATTTATACGTCTTTTGCTTACTTTACTTAGAATCTGAATAACATATAATCCTCTTTAAAACTTGAAAAAATATATTTGTTATTCTTTATTATGGATATCGTGTCAAAACTGTTCATTGTTTCATTTTAATATGAAAATACAAAAAAACAAAACAAAAAAAACATAAATAATATTAAATGAGTAGGATTGATCAATGTTTGAGAAGGATGTTTGTGCATAAAATTTTTCGACCTCGTATCTTTCCAATCTCATTTTCTGTTTTTTGAATATAATTTTTCAAAATTTTTTGTCTGATTCCGTTTTTTGGATGATTATTGATTTGTTTGTAGCCATAAGTATTAGAAATTTCAGTGTGTGTTTACACTAAAAAAAATCGTATAGAAGAAATTTGTATTCTTGTGTATTTTTTAAAATTTTACGAATTTATATAAAATACAAGACCACGTCACACCTGCATTAAAGTATTTATGAGAACAGTAGACATACGATTTTAATTAAAGTTGTAAATTTATCTTTTATAGACAATGTTTTAAAAATAAGACTTCGATATGTGCAATTTCAATAAATATCTCTCTTTTTGAACAAAGGGCTATAACAGTACAAAATCAATAAATAAAATGTTTTCAATAATACAATTAAGTTTTATTATATAGTAGCTTTTTTTTACACCAAGAAAAATTAATTCCTTATTATCTAAAAAGGCAGTATAATAATATAATACAAGACCGTTCATTGATTGTAGAGGTAGTTTTTTTTATTATACTGAACAGTCCAATTTATATATTGAAGTATATTGTGATGAATATTAACAAAACTTACATTTTTATGGATATATAGTTCAATTTTTGCAACTAATGGAGTATTTCCAAGAGGCTGTAAAGACTTTTTTTAAAACAAATTATTTTTTCACTTTTATGGTGCGATGAATCTTTGTATAACGTTTATAGTGTATTTTTTACTGTCAAAAGGCGATGTCAGCAATTAATATATTACAATATCATATTTTAATGTTTAAGTTGTTTCATATCATTCTATAAAATGTTTATTTTGCCACAAATTTTATTAAAACATCTATTTCCTTTTACCTGATGAGGAAAGATTAAATTTCATGAGAAGTTATGGGATTGGGGTCACTCCCTTAATTAGAGAGGTAGAAGAAAATTATTTCTTTTTAAAGACGGGGCAAAAGGTGAGCTGTATAACAGCGTATCTTTAATTCAGCAATGGCCAGGCTAATTTATTTCTCATTTGAAGCCTTTATTCTGTCTAAGATTTTCTTTTATTTATTAGGTAACAAAACATCATTTTCATTAGGATTCGGACATTCATTAGGATTCATTAGGACATATGTTTTATGTGATTTTAAAAAAAGAACTGACGAAGATTAATTTATGGAGTTGATATGTATGAACTACCCAGTTGTAAAAACTATAAAAAAAGGTATCCTTGATTCGAGAAAAAATATATACAAATAAATAAATAATTTCAGCATATTTTTGTTTTTTGGATTGAGATTTAGTTATGGCCCGACGTTGTGCAATTATATTTCATGAATAATATATATATATATTGAATATTTAATAGTTGGTTGTTGCATTATAAAGGAAGGAGATGGTTTGGGGTGGCGGTCATAAATAGGCTAAATAGTTTTACCACTATATAGCCTTTTTATGACCACCACCCCGGACCATCTCCTTCCTATATATATATCTTTTTTAATTAGTTTTTTTTAATAATTCGTTTCGTATTACGTGTGTGGTACATAATATCAATGACACACAACATAATATAACCTCAAATACGCCACGAATTTTTATTTTTTATTGATATATTGAATAATATAAGAATCTGTCACATGAACATTAGTTATAGAGAGATAAGATGACATTCACAAAATATATACAAAAATTTTTATAAGCAAAATAACTTAATAATACTCGGAAAGTATATTAATAATCAAAAAGTATATAAAACCACAGTAAGGAAATTAATTAATTATATTTAAGAAGATCAAGGATGAGTTAACCGGCGAGTTCAGACGGTTACACAACGCCGAATTGCGTGAGCTGTATCCGGGTAATATAATTGAGGTAATTTCATCGCGGCGAATCAAATGGGCTTGTAAAGTTGTTGGGCTTGGTAACGAGAGAATTCCTAAAAGGTTAATATTTGCTGTGCCGAATGGTAAGCGTCCGAGGGGTAGACCGAAGCGAAGGTGAGAAGATTGCATTAAAGCCGATCTGAAGGGACTGGGTTTGGACGGCGAACGGTGGAGGGAGGTGTGTAACAGGCGATTGGTGGTGTCGGCATCGAACCTTCGGGTTCGCTAAGCCTTATTATTATTATTATTATATTTAAGAAGATCAGTTGTCGCTTAAACCCAGGACAGTCAAAGCGACGTTAAAACCGTTATATTAAAAAAAATTATATATGTGTATATATATATATATATATATATATATATATATATATAACGTTGAAGACGTTATATATAGTTTTGATTTATCATTTATCGTATTCAGATAATGGGTGGTTTTTTTTTGGGAGGGGGAGGAGTGGAGGAGTAGGGTTTTCATTCAAATAGTTTGCTCTCTATCCATTGGTAAGAAAATGAGTTTTATTGGATATTATTTTAGTGTAATTGATAATTATTGAAATATAGAAATAATAAATAACTATTGGGTGAATAAAATCTTCACTAAATTTATCAATTTTCTGCAGGAGAAAGCAATCATGAAGAACACGGCGGAATATATATTATCTCACCGCAGGCTCATCACACAGAGAAGGGCTAACAAGCCCTTAAAAGTTTCAAATCCTATTACACCCCTGTCCTATGTGCAATGGAATTTTTATTTCCCAACTTTTCAACCCCAATTCCTGCTTTTGAGAAAAAAATTTATTCGACGGCATACATTTTGAGTATCATCATTACTTATAGAAAATCAATATTCCAATTTTAGCCGCTTAGAAAATTGAGAAAAAGTTGCGCTATTTTTCTTAAAACATTCTCTATAGACTTCTAACATAGGTTTCTAAAACTTAAATGTTCGTGAAAGAAAAAGATATATATGTTTAGCTGTGAAGCTCAAAAAGTAATAAGGATATAAATGGAAAAATCCAAGTGATAGTGACATACAGTTAAATAGTTTACTTGTCATGTAAGAACTGTTCACCTATCATACATAAAAGCTTTACATGTTTTTGTTTCATTTTATTTTATATGTTTTATTGGACTTTGAATATAACTATTTGTTGGATTCTATCCTATTTGGCTTTTAATGTACGTTTCAAATCTTCGAAATGAGAGAAATATTTTTCTTAATAGGACTTCATATTTTTAATTATTATTATAATATATTTCTTCTGTATGTTGTGTTTTTTTAAAAATCTTTTATGTAATATATATTTCGGTATATATATATATATATATATATATATATATATATAATTTATTTTATTTGGATATTTTATGGATTGATGTGATATTTAAAATCTACTTGCAATTGGTAAAAGGTATAAAACATATATTACTAACGATCGGAAGTTGGAGCATGCAATGTAATAGTTAGAGAAGATCCGATAAATATATGAATTTTTTTTTATTGTGTTCTTCAACATTTAGCTTAGGTATATGGTTTATTTTTTATGTTCTATATATGTAAATCTTGAATATAACTTGATTTTACAAATAAAACCAATAATCAAGTAGTGGCATCAACTTAATATAATAAAATTCAAACCATAAATAAATTGTTCAATCAATTTTATAGATTTTTATATTGATTAATGTTCTATATTGAATAATATTTTTGAAACAAATAACTTAAAGATCATTGGAACGATTAAAACGCACGGAGTAGTTACCAACACCTCCTACAATACAGTATTGTGTTGCGGGTTGGACAGCTCTATGCGCCGTCACATACAACAGGAATGGCTGATTTATGGCCACAAAACAAATATTATAACATTTTAAGTCTCATTAAATTAAAAACATATAGCCTATTAGGAAGGAATGAAGGAATGAGCAATAATTATGAAATGTGAATGAGTTTTGTATATAAAATAATTATCAACAGAGGTTTTTGATTTAGAAATTTAGAAAAAAAAAGCTTTTCATTCTCGACGATGAAGACAAAATTATTTTTAGTTGGATGATTGTTAAATGAGTTCTACATAAATACGAATATATTTGGCAAATATTATTTGCAATATTTCGTTTTATACTTTTAAATAATTAACAACAAATGTTTAATACATATATTTCGAACGAGAACTCATTACAATCATAAATATAACGAAAAATTCCAAAAACATGTGTTTTAAAATAAAATAATTTAAGTATCCAAACTGTAACTAAAACATATGAATTAAATTATACTAAAGGGAATCGTCCCATAATAAATAAAGTATTATTATTATTATACAAAAATATATTAATTAACTTATACTATATCTACCATTTTAAAAAAAAGTAATCGGTTTAGATTCATCCGCCTTTCACGTAGGTAATCATCGTATCTTTTGAGTATTTTTCCTTCAACGTCAACAGGATAGTTCGATCTACCTAAACATTATTTGTTGACTCCTTCCATATACGTCTTCTTTCCGGTCGTAAGATATTTCAATAACAGCCTGACCTGGATCGAAACTTCTCCTACTTGTCTTGTTGTCACTGAGCTTATTTGAGTACTTAGTGTGACTTCCTAAATCGAGATAAGTATGGCTTCTTCAAACTGAAACTAGTTCGTAATTAGCGAATAAAAAGAATTTTCGCTGGTGTTTTGTTTTCTACGAACAAAAAGAAATGTCTTTAAACGCTCGTTTGTGTCTATTATCATTTTTGAAGCCGGAAAATACCTTCTTGATGTCTGTAGAGAACCTTCGGCCAATCAGTAGATTTGGAGTGATAATGGTCTCATGGCCGAAGTTCTAGAGATGACCTTGGTGCAGAATTTCTAAGCAAGATAAGCAAGACTTTCTTAAAGTTAATGGCATCACAATGCGTTCTTTCCATAATAATATCCTCGAAGGACAATTCTTCTCCTCGGTGTAAAATCCTTCGTTACAGGTCATCCTCTTTCGATGAAACCTAACACTTTCAGCAAATTACAATCTTCGTAATACTCCCATCTTTTTTTTTTATGGATTGAACGATGGAGAATTAAATTTTGCCTCAAAAATTGTTTTAATTTCTTTTAATCTTAAATCTTTTCCATCGGGTTTTCTTTGTTCCAGTAATATTCCTCCACTACCCTATAACAAGGATTGAGAAACGATATTAGGTATAAATTTATTTATGTTTAGATTTGATTTTTGAACAAATTTCCTTGCTGAATTCTCCTGATAATTATCCAAAATCGAAAATCATGGCAGCTGATTTTTGCATTCATCATCAGCACACGGTTCATACAACATTTTCATTCCAGTAATACGTTGGTGCACGTTGGCGCGGGGCACTTATTTAATGAAAATACGAAATTTCTGTCTGTTAAGAAATGAATTATCCTTTGAAGGTACGATGTTTTAGAATTTATTAAGTAATAACATTTTAGAGAATTTATTGGATTCAACAAATTACACTCATAAAATATTTATTGATTAATATATGTAACAAGTTGCTAATTTAATGTGTTAGAATGTGGGTTTTTATTTATACGTTATTGAACATATTAGAAATAACTTTTTTATTCATGCTTAAATTTTTGGAACATATCAATTAACTATGTCTCACATTAAAAAAATTGGAAATTAGAATTATCATCAAACTTGAAAATAGGGACTTTTTTCGGTCTCAGAAAACTGCGCGTCTTTCCGTGACTTCAATTATAAGGAATGACCGTTGCCAACGACAGACTTTAGAAAAATATTTCTTTTCGGTTCATCGCCAGACGACATGATCCAATTAAGGTCTCATTGAAGGAGGACTGCAACGGAGCGACTGAATGTAGCGTTGAAAACATTACTGTAGCTCACCGAGGAGGCACTCGACTCAAGGGTACCTTCTCAACTTGGCAACTCCGTAGCATCTCAAGGACCACTCAGGCTCCTTATAAGATCCAACCCGTCGGCTTCTATTAAACAACTTCTCCAGAAGTAGATCACTTCTTGGTCCTCTTTTTGTGGTTTATCTTCTTTTATTTGGATTGTTTGTCTCCAACTTCAAGAAGACTAGTTCAATACTCCTAGAGATTTTTTTATTACTTTGTTAACTTCTATAACTGTTATATTTTGTAATAATTAGTAATTAGAAGTACGCGACTAACATAATTCTACGCAGTCTTTTTTTTTTTTAGGAAATTTCTTTATCGAGATGTATTACAATCTGTCACATTCAAGGACAATAGTAATAGTGATAAAGAGTAGCTCATTCATACTATGCACA
Source organism: Nezara viridula (assembly GCA_928085145.1). Lineage (NCBI taxonomy): Eukaryota > Metazoa > Arthropoda > Insecta > Hemiptera > Pentatomidae > Nezara > Nezara viridula. Next base: position 82,668,560 of record OV725080.1, on the reverse strand, counting down.
ATAAATAAGAATAATAAACAGCAATATAATAATACTAAAAGTGAATGCATATAAATTAAAGATACTAAACTAAACAAAAATAAACTGATCTAACAAAATAAATACTTAAATACACACATGCTTTTATAAAAATTTTTTTTTCTGTCCTTCCCTTCCTTGCCTTTATGGCTATACGGGGGTTTTCCCGGGCCAGGGAGTGTGGGCGAGGATTTAAAAACTCCTCTGAGCACCGGGACGCGAACTCGTGACTATTTTTTTAATCAAATCTCATGTATCAGGTTGCCGGGCAACGGCGGTGCAAGTGCACACGCGTTAGCCCATTCGGCCACCCCGCCCACAAGTGCTTTTATACAATATTCATTCACTCAAGATCTCCGAACCAAGCCTTTCCCCACACTCGTGGAGGGAAAGGTAGGACTCTAGGAGACCGCAGCGGCTCCCACTAAGCCGCATCACTTGTATTACCAATGGAGGCTGAGCAGAGACACTATAGCCAGACATACATGGTCTGAGTGGAGAATCTGGCCATTGCCAAAACGCCAACAATATTCTTATATATTCTTTCTTACAACAAGTCTCTGGGCCTTACAACCTCTTCAACCATCGAGGAGGAGTTTAGGGATGAGTAGTGCTAAAAAGGGGTTGTGCAATTGGATTTCCATGATATGCAAGGTTTTGGTGGAATTTGGAGAATGTTTGAGGGATAAGCTCCAAGACAAACGTGATTAAGATCGTGGTGTAGGGTTTGGTTGGAGCATCAGCTATTGTTCGAAGGACTTTGGACTGAAGGGATTGAATGCGTTTGATGTTAGAAAATTTAGAGTTTTAGTCCGTAGGTCCAAATAGGTTTCAGTATTGTCTTGTAGAACAGTAGTTTGTTGTCAATTGAAAGTTGAGATTTTCTGTTCAGTAGTCTATATGCTATATCGTCAGTTGAGTTCTTGTCTTTTGAGTCTTGTTTGTTTCTATGCCACTCTTCGGTCTAAGAGAAAGCCAAGATACCGGAATGTGTCTGAGTAAGGAAGTTGGATGGAATTAAAGTGTACTGGTGGACAGGAATTCTTTGAATAGTAAAAATTAGGTTAAAATTTTGAGACTCATTATCAACTGATTAGTTAATAGTTGTTAAATTTAAGATTATGGCTATACCAGGGATGGGATGGGAGTAGTGAATTATCCTATTTTTGCAAAGCTAGTTTTCAGCCTAAGTATTTGGATGTCTTCATGGATTTGCAGCAACAATAATTTTTTTATTGATTTATTTTATTCTTATCCTTTTTACTTTCTGTATATAAGTGATATTGGTTTTTCTGCTCCAATGATGCCTGAATTGGCCAAACGTTGCTAAGCTAACTATTCACTTGTATGTTTGGAGACTCATGGGTTTGTTATTTGGATTTTCCCATTTATAACATAATTACCTTATGTCTCTGTTTAAACTTCATGTTTTTTTTCTGTAATACAAAAATTATACAAATAAAAAGTTACTAAACGCAAGGAAACAGAAAGTGATTAAATATGGAAATGAGAAACAAGTAATAAAATTATGAGAAAAAAAGTAATATATAAAATATCTTTGCAAGTGGATATTCAGTTATTTTATTGTAATTATCGATGATTTTTCAGAATATGAATGTTTAAAAATTAAAATTGTATTTTGCTCGACGTTTCCGACTGCTCCAACACTTACTAGACAAACGCTCCAAACTTTCTATTAATTACAAAAGACTTATCTACATAACTACAATAAGACCTATATGGACATACGGAGTTGAGCTTTGGGGCTCCACCAAACCATCGAATTCCTATCGTATCCAATCCTTACAATCCAAAATCCTCCGTAAAATCCTTAATGCTCCATACTTTGTCACAAATAAAACCATTCATAAAGACCTTAATGTACCATATGTCGCTGATTTAGCTCGAGCCAGATATCTATCCTTTCATGATAAACTTCACTCCCATCCAAATCCGCTTGTTTCCTCTCTTGCTTCTTTCTCGATTCCTGATAATCCTCCTAGGCGTCTGAAAAGGAGATGGCCTCGTGATCTTCTTACTTAAAATTATTTAGAGAGTGCTACCACTGGGTAGTAACTCTTCAAGCCTGTACATGCCATTATTTATATTTGCGCATATTTACTAGATGTATTTGTATACAGTTGTAAATTCCATGAAATAAACAAAAAAAAAAAAAAAAAATTGTATTTATTTTTCTTTATGTGACATTACCTTTATTTATTTTTCTCTATTATTGACAATCATACTTTTTTCAATTTTCATCTTACGTCTTCAAATTCTGTTTAAAATTGATTATTTTCAAGATTGAACAGTTGTATGAAACATGGAAAAAAAATTAATTTTTAACATTATAGTGAAGAAGTTAGAACAGTTTTTCTTGTTCAAGAATTCTACTTTACTTTCTTTTTTTTTTTTTCTCTCAACGAAACTGTTCTCAAAACTCCCCTTTATCTTTTTGCAAGTACAACTAAGAACCATCTATTTCAGACAGCTCCCCCACCCCTTGTTAAATTAGTTAAGATAAGAAGTTGTTATTTCTAAACGAAAAAGAGTAATTGGTCGCCAGGACAGCACTTCAATCAGCTTCCTGTAACAATCATTCATCGTCCTGGAGATTTCATTATCTTTCTAATGATCGCCCTTTCCTTAAAGCTTTCTGAAATTTCTTCCCTTTTCTACTTCTTTGCCCTTTACTTCAGGCACGTGTTCTTCTCCTTTCAAATAATGCCTTCGAGTCGTTTTAACGATTCAATTCATCTTTCTTTAAATTGAAAGATTCTATTTCTGCTTCCTTAAGAAACATAAATTTAGTTTAACAAAAATTGATAAAAAATTTGTGTTCACGTAATCTTTTAAAATATTTAGTGTACGTGGTACAATACTTATGGTACATTCGTAGCATTGCGATTCCCAGATAATATATTGGAACTGAATCCAACACTCGACGAGGGAAATATACAAGTTTCTTAGATATCAACTACAACTTATTTGAAAAATTCATTAGAAAGTCAAAGTTTTTCAATATGTTTGAGGATGTAGGGTTTGTATTTACATCATCTAAACGACGACACTAAGTAAATAGATTCTCGTGAGATCAAATGACATATTTAAAAAAACAGTTTAATCAACATACGAAAATAACTTTTGGAAAAAATATTTATTTTAATTATTAAGAATCAAATGAATTTACCAGGCTTTGGAATTATACACTTTAAACGTTGTTATAAAATAGCTTTAGATTAAATGTTGCTATAAAATAGCACGCTTTATATAGATACGATAATATAATATTTTGATATAAATAATTACAAATTGGAACAAATTATATTTACATATCAGATTTTTTTTATAAGAGGATTTTATAAATTCTTTTTCTACCATGTTTTCAAAGTTATTTTCTGAAAATATGTATAAGGATTATAAAAATACTCACGGTACTTGTTCATCTTTTAGTTGTTATTTTAAAAATTGTATCCCTCATAAAAAGTTTATTTTATTTTTTTATTTTTTTTATTATTATTTTATTTTTTTTTGCATTGCATTTTTTGACCATGTAGTTCTTTTTCCGACTTAACAAGCCTGGTCCACCTATGCCGGACTTGGGATATTTCTTTCCATTTATCTGCATGCAGCTCTATTGCATCTTTATTGATTCTATCTATCCACCTGCTTTTTGGCCTTCCACGTGGTCTTTTGCGTTCTATTGAGGTATCCGTTGTTACGTAGAAGATTCGAAATAGAAGTACATGCCCCATCTCAACCTCCTTGCCTTCATATCAGAGGATACTAATGGACCAGTTTCTGTAAACAGTTCTTTATTGGTCTCTCTTTTCCATGTGTTAGTATTCTGATCCCAGATCGCTCCGGTTAGGATTTTTCTCTCAAATATTTCATCACTTTTTTATAGGGTGCTGGTTAGTGTCCAGGTCATACAGCGATATATTAGAACCGGCTTTGTCATAGCATTGTACACCCTTAACTTGATATTTTTCATTTGTACACGCCTTTTTTCAATCTCACCAACTTATTAGGAACTCCCAGTTCAGTTACGATTTTCCAAAGGCAGCTATTTCCCACAGAATCATAGGCTGTTTTGAAATCGACAAACAGGACGTGGACGTCCTGAGCTTCTTCCCATCGTTTTTAGAGTACTTGTTTTAGGATGAAGATATTGATTGTCGCCTATTATATTTTCGTAATACGGATATATTTGGTTGGTAGGATATTTGTCATTATCTGATAGGCAACTGGAAGGATTGCGATGCCTCTGTAACTACTACACACAAACATTTGTTGGTCCTACGCCCCCAATCAAAATTAGAAATCTGTGTATATGGGCCCCATGTTATATATATAATCGATTCTCCATTATTCAATATTTCCTATAATTCAATCTCTTTAGCTGTTAACTTCGTTAAATCTAAAAAATTCTGCATTTTGATATACTCGATAGCTCGAAATTATTTTTGTAAATAGAGGGGTAGAGAACGTTCTATAATTCAAAGTAGACCACTTTCCCTATATATAATTCGAAATTTTTCTTTTAATATTATTTACATGTGGCTATATATACATATATAAAATGTATGAAAGCTTATACATATTTTCAAAAATATAATAATAACTCAAAAAATGTAATAAATAATTCGATTTTTTTTTCTTTCTTCATGATAATTCAAACTTCTTAATAATTTGAAGTCTCGATAATGCGAATATTTCTTATAGTTTCTTGGAATTTTGAAATATCCAGAGTCGACTGTATATATATATATATATATATATATATATATATATATATATATATATGATATTAGAGTAGGTACTTTGATAGCCTCCGAATCTCTTAATCATTAATGCCTGCATTTTTTTTATTTTATTTTTTTTTATTATATACATTACAACATGTCATTCTGATAAACCAATGCCTGAAGTTAATAACTCTAGAGGACCATTACCTTTTTATAATACCTTAACTTCGAACCAATTTTTCAACCAACCAAATTTTCAGCAAGTTAAAAATATAAAATAAAATAATTGTTTTAAAAATTTAGGTATAAATTTGCACCTGTTATCAGCTCGTTGACTTCAGGATTAGGAGGGAAGGAAATATCCAGCACTACCGAGCCTTGATTTAGTTACACTGGTTAGTTAAGACATTAGATTTCATCCAGCGCAATTTTCGTTCCTTCTTCGTAATCATGGGCATGGGGGACTGCAAGTGGAATCCACTATTTACTGTTTTGAATATAATGAAATTAGTTTAATTATTTTTTTTTAACATTTAATATCTTCGATTCTATTTTATTTTTTGTTGGTTATTAACGGTTTTTAGAGTTCGTTAAGTCTGCTTTACTTCCTGCTTTTAACATTCTTTTCCCTCAAAATAAAATATTTTATATTCTTTAAAGTGTTCACTTGTAAATAGAATTGGGTATTAAACTTCATGAAGTAGCTGGTAAATTAGACTAATGAAAAAGCTTGGAAGAAGAAAAACCTCTTAATACCCTTTTGACAGAGGGGTAGTAAATTTTGTGGAAGGTACTAAGAACATTGTTGTTATTTTTAAGACTAAATAATTGCCTTACTGCTATGTTAATTGGATGATTAATCCAGTAAATGTTTGAGAGACGAGGCCTTTATTAATTAAAAAAATATGTTTTTAAACTGATTCCACAATCCTAAGGAAAGTATACTTCAAAACAATTTAAAAAAATAAATAAATATTTTTAAAAATTATTAAAGAAGTGTTCTTAGTTAGATGGCGAGGAAATGGGGGAAAAAACGGGAAAAACCACTTGTATTTTTGGTTGATGCTCTGTGAAATGATCTGTAATTTCTCTGAATATATTTCTAGCAATGATATAAGAAAATGTTCTATGTTAATTTTAGTTGTTATTATTGCTCTATACTATCGAAGAGATAGAAGCTTTATAGTGGCCAAAAAAAGTATACGAACAATAAATAATTTTCAGAAGTTATAATTGTATTAAATAAAAAAAAATCTGGTGCCGCGCATTACACAACTTGTGCTTACTCTTCTCTTTTTCTAAGCAGAAATAGGTTTTTTTCAGAGAAAGATAATCGAAAGTAAAAAATAACTATGGTATAAAATATTATATAAAACAATTACCATGTGTTTTAGACAGTTGTCTAATTATTATATTTAAGATTTATTTTTCCCTAACTTTTACGAATTTACATTTTAATTATTTATTTTATTGCCACTGATGAAGAACGCCGCATACTTTATTTGTACATATTTTTATTTGTTTGAACATTGTTAAATATACAAATTTAAATTTTTATATTCCTGTAATATATAAAATTAAATATTAAACAATACCAACACCAGCATTCGTAAAAACTGCTCGTATGTTATTAATAACGTGTTACGTAAGAAAGCTTATTGTGCTTTTCGGCCAAACTCGGATGTGTCCTCGGTTATTGTCGGTCCTCTATTACGGTCCCTTATTTCTTCTTTACTTAATTATCGAATTATTTCATATTTTATATTTAAGCATTTTTAAAATCAGGGTGCAATGTAAAATGGTTAGTTATTTCAAATAAAAAAAAATTGACGGTACTTTAGAGGAAGATATTGATTAGCTCATTATAAAAAATGTTGAATCGAATTTCATAATTTAATTAAGTTTTTAACAAATTTCACCAATCCAGATAAACAAACCGTATTATGGCGAAGTCAGATATGTTTGATGTATTTCTTTTCAATTTAAGTAAATGTGAAACGTTAAAACATATTACATTTTTATATTTATTTATCTATTCGAAATGATAAAAAGTAAGCTTATCTGAAATTATTAAGATTCTTTTGTCAAACAGTATTAAAAAGTTTAAATAAAAAATAAAATGCATATCTTCCCAATTTATTTGAAACAACTTTATTTTTTTTTAATTTCAGTTTTAACTGGTAAGGAGGATTGGGTACAAGATATTTAAAGGATAAAGTTTAAATTCCTTAAGTTATTTAAAGGATAAAGTCCTTAATACCAGTAATGTGGCTGAGAGAGATGCGCTGGGATCTCCTAGAGTCTCCCTTTCCTTCCATGACTGATGGGAAAGACTTGGCTTGGATATTTTGAGTGAATGAATTTTGTAAATAATTAGTTATGTTATTTTTCGTTTTCTTTAAGTTATATATACATTTTCTTTTACTATTATTACGAGTTTGAATCTCGGTGCCGGAGAAATGTAACTCAGGGTTTGTAACGAGGGTAAAAATACCTCGTCCTCTACCCTGACCCCCCCAAAAAAAGGAGAGGTAGGGGGAAAATGAAAAAGTAAATAGAAGAGCTCAGACTAATTTACTATAGTTATTAATTATATCCTATAATATTAAGTTTAAGAAAAATATCACTATAAATTCTAAAATGATATACGAAGAGGTTTGATTCAAATAGTTTTTTTTTTATACATATTTATAAATTCCTTTTAGTCCAAAGTCCTCCGAACAATAGTCGATGTTCCGTTCTATGTAACCAACAAAGCCCTACTTCATGACCTTAATATCCCATTTGTCCTTGACCTTATTCCTGAAAATTTTTCCAAATTACATCAAAACCTTATAAATCATCCAAATCCCCTAGCACAATTCCTATCTTGTTCCACTCATCTATAAAATCCTCGAAGGTTGAAGCGGCAGTGGCCAGAGATCTTTTGTAGTATATATCTTGGAGTTCTGGCAATGGCCACTCAAGACATGAGTGTATGTGGGTAAAACGCTCTCGCTCAAACTCCACTGACTTTAGCACCAGTGACGCGGTTGCGAGAGTATCGCAGGGATCTCTTGGAGTCCTGCTTTTCCTTTTATAATTAGAGAGAGAAGTCTGGTTTGGGGCTCTCTACCTGATTATATATAGGTATTACTGTGTTTTTATATTTTAATTTACTTATCTTCTGGTTATTTTATTTTTTATTGTACATATTTTTTTATTATTATTTTACTTTTGTTAATTTTATATTTTCTGCATATATGGTGTGAATGTGTTCATATATATGTATATATATATATATATATATATATATATATATATATATATATATATATATATATATATATATATATATATATATATATGTATATGTATATATATATATATATGTATATATATATATATATATCATTAGAATTATTGTCCAAGTGACAGATTATTATATTTCAAAATAAAAAAAATAAAAAAGAATTATAAATTAAGTTATGAACCAACTGACTGGACGAGTTTTTATGGTGTGTATAAAAATCTTACAAAGATAACTCCGCATATAATGAAATGCTGAGGACTGCGTCGTTGTTCCCTCTGTTAGTATAATTATGGTGTTCCAGTTATCTAAATTAAATTATAAATTCTCTCTGAAACAATTTTCTTTAAACATTCCCGCTGTATTTCATATGTAGATAAATGCAAATGTGGTCGAGCCAAGTTTAAGTTAGTTCATAACTTGTTAATAACATGACTTAGTAATCAATGTCTGTGACCCACTGCCCTTGTAGTAGCTCCCATGACTCGTTACTTCACTTAGGTTTCATCGTCATGTTGACAAAGGGTTTTGCATGTTACCACATTTGTAAACATCCCTGATTGTTGCCCTATGGGACAAATGAAACTAAGGAAATACGTCACACCTCTAAGATGAGAAAAATAACAAAAATTTAACAGATACACAGCTCGATATATTTTTTATTCTGTCGCAAATTAACGATGATGTAGTAAAATCTAGAATTTACTTAGAATTCATAGTTCTATAAATATCAAATGATAGAAACACAATTGGAAATCTTGGTTTAAAAGCTAATTCGAACAATGAATTTATTTATATTACCTTTTTATTATATTATATTAATAAATATATATGTACTGAGAAATAAGGGAGCACCGACCCAACATTGTGTAACCTAATTAAGGTGGAACAGTTTTGTTACTTAGAATCCATAATTGAAAGTAATGGGAGAACAGAGGAAGAAATACAAAAAAAAAAGGACCACAATTGGTAAGAAAACAGTGGGAATTCTTAATCCGTTACTCTGGAGCAGCAATATTTTACTAAAAACAAAAAATTTAATATACAAATCTTAATGCTGTATGGTTCGTAGACATGGGCCTTCTGTATGACCCTGGGAAAAAAATTCCTTTCAGATGAAATGGATTTTTAAAGGCGATCTGCTAGGATATCAAGGATCGACTATCAAGGAAATATATCAAGGGATTGTCACTAAATATTCCTAAAATAATAAAAGAACAAGATCGTAAAGCATACAATCAATTGAAAAAGTTCGTTAGAAAAATAAAATTAAGGCTTTGATACTTAAAAAATATAATTTCTGTTGAAATAGGATTTTTTCAAAGATCTTAAAGCACAAAAAGAAAAAAAAAATCTAAATAAAGCATATGTTTCAGAACTAATCAATTCCATGTTTACAGCTATAAGAGTGCTTTCGGAACAAGTACTTCTTCATCAGTAATAACTTATAAAGGGGCTTCACCCGTCATGCATCTCTGTTGAATGAGATCCAATTTCGCACGTTCAAATATTTTCTTGCGTCATGGGCTCACAATATGTTCACTTCAGCTTCAGCTTTCCAACTCTGGGACGACTAAAAAGGATTTTGATTAGAATCCTGTTAAATGGAAGGACCATATGATATAATATTTTCATATTACATTTTATCCATTTTTCCCTACATCTAAGCCTGCGTTTTCCCTTCCAAATCATTGAAATGTTAGAGCAATGTGTAGCTTTTTCACAAGCTCATGTAATGTTGTTGTTGTTGTGGTTGTTGTTATTTAGAACTAAGAGGCGTAAAACTCAGAGTTCATCAACGCCTATCTAATATTCATTTCAATTACCTCAATATTAAATTAATTTTGGGAAGAAAAAAATAAAATAAATACTTTTTTATTACATAAACTTTTTTTAATTTCTTAATGATGTTTACAACTGTATTAAATAAATACATTTAGTAAATTTGAACATATGGATATAATGACGTGAAAACACTTGTTGAGAAACTACTTAATTGTAGCACTCTAATGATATGTCTACATTAGAAGATCACGGGGTCATCTTCTTTTCAGACGCTTCGGAGGGTTATCAGGAATTGAAGAGGAAACAAGATTAGAAACGAGAGGGTTGGGATGATTCTGAAGTTTATTATGGAAGGATAGGTATCTGAATTGGGCCAGATCTGAAACATAAGAAACATTAAGATCATTATGGATGGCAATATTTGTAACAAATGATTGGATAACAGAGGAATTCGATGATTTAGTGGAGCCACGTAACTCAACTCCGTAAGTCCAAATAGGGCTTATTATAGTCATGCATATGAGTCTTTTGTAATTGATTGGAAGTTTAGAGCGTTTGTATAGTAAGTGCTGAAGTAATCGGGAACGTCGAGCGGTTTCTTGTCGTTTCTGTCTGGTATGAGTTAATTAAACATAAAATTAAATTTGCGATCTGCAAATTAATTAGCAATGAGCAAATGTTTTTTGCAGTTTCACAGCTCCCCATCACATATCCAGGAAATAGATCAGATAGCAGGTATCTTGGCCATCGCCTACGTAATCGTCGAGGTGGGCTGTACGGATTTCTAGTGCGTTTAAGTTTTCTGTCAGAGGATTTATGTTGTAAGTTAGTCTTTGATTAAAGTTATTGTAGTTTTCTTTTGCAGTGTCTTAAATTGTTGGGATGTTTAAGTCTTTGTGTACTATATCCTCTGCCACATAAAATGGTGAGTCAACTTTACTTTATACAATTACTAAAAAACTACTCAAATTTCAAGTTGTTGGGAATTTCAATAAATTAATAAATAAAAAAGTTTCATAGTCAAATTTGAACCTTCTTTGACAGCAAAAATCGTGCTTCGGGTTGAAATGTTTTTTGCACCTTATTGAATTGGTAACCAAGATAAAATATATTTATTTATAACAAAAAATGTTCTCATTAAAGACACAAAGGACGTGTGACATCATATTTTTTAGAGGGGTTATATTGTGGGCCTGGGGTTATAATGCCATGTGAATGTGAGAGTTAAGTATGCAAAGGCAAACTTGGGGAAGATCTCATTCAATTTGGAATATGACGAGTGGATGCCCTTCAAAGCCGCCTCACCAAATAACCCGCCCTCCCCTCTTTTATGGCTGTCTGTTGCTGACTGCTTCCAATAGGCATTTATTATATCACGGCCAACTGGAGCAGTTCCAGGCCAATTACTTTGGTTCCAGATCATAAGTTTACAACGAAACGGTATTTGGATAAAACCAAAACAGGTACTCCCTAGCAAACTTTATCTACAATATAAAGTTTTTTTCATAACGTTTTACCTGAATAATATATATACCCGAGTTCTATATGGACCGCAGTAAGTAAAATAAAAAAAAATTTAACAAGTAGAAATTTAATTTATTTATTACATAAAAAAGTTAAGGTTGACAAATGATAATGAAATAGGAACATTTTTTGATTTTGGAAGAATATTAATTGAAATTGACTGAATCCCGAAATTTAATACTTTTGAGATGTTCGCCTACAAATATAAATATAATATAAATTTCATCTTTTAGCATTAGATTTTTGTCACCTTCTTCATCTTTGCCAATCTTGGGCTATGCAATTGTCTGTACGCAGCTCTAATGCATTTTTTTTAGTTTGATCTATCCACCTGGTTTCACGTGGACCACGTCCCTTTTCTGATATTGAGGCATTTATTGTTGTGTAGAGGCTTTCAAGTGGATGGATGCTCTAAACTACATGCTCTACCCATCTTAACGTTTTTATCTTAATATTATGAGATATTGATTGACTAGTTTCTATAAGCAGTTCTCGATAGGTAATAATTAGTAGTACAACCTATGTATTCTATATGTACAGTATCTGATCCCAGATCGGTGCAGTAGTCGAGCCGAGGAATTTTTCCTCTGATTTTTATAAACTTCTTTCTTGGATACTGGTTTGTGCTCAGTGCAGCCGTACACCCTGAATTTGAGATTTCTTGAGATTTTTCGGAGATTCAATACCTTGAAAGAGGGAAGAAAGTTCTTTCTGCGTTTGTTATACATTGGTCCTTTTAAGATCAGCTCTTTAGATTAATATTTCATTGATGTTAGTGTAAATCCGAGATATTTTAATTTGTCTCCTTTCGTTAAAGATTTCTCTTCTAAGCAGACACAAAGTTATATTAAAGTTTACATAAATAACAATTTGGATGTTGCTTGACAATTTTTTATAATTCCTCCAATTGTTAGAGAGGAATTTTCGGCTTATTATTATATTTTTTATTTTATCATCATTTATTTGTAGGCCAATTGCAATGCTCCTCTTATCAGAGTTTTTCGATTCACTATTTATCGCTTCCGAGGACAGCTCTATCATTTCCACATCCAAGGATTTAAAATTTATTTTTAGAGTTTTATCCCTAAAATATGGGATAAATGTATATAAATATAACAATGGTTTGAGAACAAATGTTAACTAAGAAAAATATACCAAATAAGAAAAATAATATTTACCATGTTAATGCGGCGATTATAAGTAAGGTTAGTAAATGTGAGCTTTTACTTAACAAGTTGAGAAAGTACGAAGACTAAGAGGAAGTAAGTGCGGGAAGGATTACCTCAGATTAAAACAACAAAACTTTCTATGGAATTGTAAGTAAAACAAGAAGCCACGAATTCTTGAATAGCAACCCTACAAAAGCTTGCATACTTAGGACTACTTTTTAATGTTTATGAATAATGCGTTTTTTTTTTTACTTTATGATTATAATGTATTAAAATAAATAATTAATGAAGGTGATGAGTAATGTTATTTACAGTTCAGAGATAAGTGAGTTCAAAGTTTTGTTCATTTATGTTTTTTGTTTGGATGTTGCTCAGGCGTTTGATAGAGTCTGGCACCAAGGTCTTCTCTTTAAACTTAAGACTATACTACCATACACATACTATCTTATCCTTCAATCTTTCCTCTTCGACAGATTTTTTTCAGTTCAGCAGGGCTTGGAAATGTCTTCAGTTCGTCCAATCTTGGCAGGAGTTCCCCAAGGTTCAATACTAGCCTCTCTACTTTACGTTATATACACTTACGATATACCTATTAACGATGAGATCTTGACAGCTACTTATGCAGACGATACAACAATTCTCACAAAACATCAAGATCCTACACAGGCCTCACTAACTCTACAACATCACTTACTTAAATTACAATATTGGTTCACACTATGGAAAATTCGACTTAATCATGACAAATCCAAACATACAACATTTACTCTTCGAAAAAACACCTGCCCTCCAGTTTATATTGGCAACAATCAAATTCCTCAAACGGACGCGGTACTTTACCTTGGACTCACCTTCGACAAAAGGATGACATGGGGTCCGCATGTTAAAATGAAACGTAAGACACTTAACAAACGACTCAAACTACTTTACTCTCTTTTTTCCAAATCTTCAAAACTAAAACTAAAACAGAAACTGAATACATATACATACTTACTTAAACCCATATGGACGTATTCATCACAAATATACGGTATCGCTAAAAAGACCCACCTACAAAAACTTCAAACGTTCCAATCAAAATTATTGCGACTCATAACAAAAGCACCTTGGTACGTGACTAACAAAACTCTACATACTGACCTCCACTTTCCAACAGTTGACCAACATATAACGTCCCTTTATCAACGATTTTACACAAATTTAAATGGACATAATAACAGACTTATAAGAGACATGGCCACAGCTGACATACCTCAGAACATGAGGAGGAGGCTAAAAAGGCGTTGGATGAGAGATCTCCTTCCTTAGACAACCTAAGTAATTGGAACAAGTTAGGGAAGAGGTACTGCTGAGTACTTTCCTTCCACATGCCTGTCATGTCATTATATCATGCATCGCCATCACATTTGCTGATTGTTAACAATAAGTTGACAGGCGCAAATATATTTTTGATAGACAAAAAAAAAATGTTTTTTTTTACCAATCAAATATCTAATTTATATCATCCTATTAAACATCCATTACTTATTCCTACTAAAAACTCAAGAAAGTGCCGTTCTTATTATTATTGCTTCAATTCACCTCATCGTTGCTAATGTCAGGTAATAATTTTAAGAAAAGGAACTGAAATAAATAATAAAATTGCCTTTTAAATCGCCGGCATCCACCTCTAAAGTGAAGGATAATTATCTGAAATATTAAAACGCCCGAGATGCCTGGAAAAGAATCCAACCTGTTTCGGGAGCAATGCTTTTGAGAAATACAAGTCTTCGTTCAAATCACAAAATGGGTATGCCGCTTATTCCATTTGTTGATGGATTTTAGATTGGATATTTGATTTTTTTGTCAAAATTGTCGAAACGGTCTTTAAAAAAGCATCTGCCTAGTAAGATCAGTATAGCTAATAAGATATTTTTTTTAACCTCTAGTAGGAAATCAATGCACGAGTAAGGAAAAAATAGAAGAAACGAAGCTTAATCTGAATTATAAGAATTTATTTTTTGCCTGTGTCTTTGAGGAGTTGATTTATTTCTTGTTTTTTATAATTAATTGAAATGATTACTAAGAAATATTATTTATTCCTTATAAAAAACTCATTTTTGGATTTTAAAGATTTGATTTATATGAATAAATTAAAAAAAGGAAAAAAAAAAACACGGAAAATATGAAAAGAATAGTAAATAAAAAAAAACCTGAACCAGTGCAACCCATGAAGCGTCTTTAAAAACTTCGAGTATTTTAATATTTGAATAAAAACATATATCTTATTTTCAGATTTTAAATTATTTTTTTAATAATAATAAAATTTAAAAAAAATAACGTAAAGCACATGTTTTTGAAACGCTTTTTAAAGAAGTGTTTGTCACTAGTATATCCTGTTGTATTTTCTTTTAATCTATCTCAGAAACGTTTTATTGTCTTTTTGTTTAATCCTTTGTTCTAATCTAATCGTTATTTCTTGGCTGCCATTTACGGTGGTGGGGGTAACCCCCATCTTGAATTATATATCATTACTATAGCATGTATGTTTGTATAATTAGTCTTAACAATCATAACATAAAAAAAATGTTTGTGCTATTTGGCAGGCCCCATCTATTTTTGGTTGCGGAAAGGCTTGCTCGGAACTAAACCAATTCAATGTGAATAACAATATGACCTTTAGATTTTTTTATTATTAAATTAAATTAGCAGAGATTATGTATTGATCATGGTAATTTGGTGTAAGTCAAATATTACCCATTGATCTCCAAGGATGTGATTTTTTATTGCTTCATGTTTCAATTGGTGTGGATTGTAATGATGGTTGTCAACAATAAATGGTTATATTGAACATAGTGAATATGAACAAAAATATAACTTGTGCACTTAATACGATTTTGATAGTTCCAGGAATGAAGATAAAATTTCTGATAAAAGAGAAAAAAAAAATTACAATTTTTTAGTTTGGCATTGTAAGGTTGAAATTGAAGTAATTTAAGTGTTCATTAAAATGGCGGTGAAGCCCAGAACTATATATAAATATTTTCTTCATTTTCTAGTGTTTCAGCGATTGATCCCTAAACAGATAATATATGATTATTAGTAATATACGACAATATATTTTGCTAAGATTAATTCTTCCTATGATTATAAACAAATTGTAATCTATGATAGTGTGATG
The DNA here is from genome assembly GCA_928085145.1 of Nezara viridula. Taxonomy (NCBI): domain Eukaryota; kingdom Metazoa; phylum Arthropoda; class Insecta; order Hemiptera; family Pentatomidae; genus Nezara; species Nezara viridula. The sequence goes on along the minus strand of OV725080.1, from coordinate 82,652,867 downwards.
GTGAGCTATAATACGAATAGGAGTGGTGGAACTGAAGACTTATAGAGGAAGATATAAAGGGGCTCTGCCGGATCTGACTGTTTTATTACCGGTATAAAACTTTACGCCTCACAAGAAGGCTGTTATATGAAAACGGTCAGCGATGTGTCGTCAGCTGTGATTGGTCCAAGTCCAATTTATCGAGAGTCTTCGCCTGCGGTTGGCGGTGAGCTTCCAGTATCCACCAATAAAGGTCGCATGTTTCCTACAGTATATTGCCTGTCAGTGATTTTGGCAGTTCGGTCGGGCTTAGTTTCAACTTAGCTGAGATTATGCTGTTACGATCCGACACATGAAGAGAAACTGTTCGAAATCGACTCACATCATCTATTTAAAAATTTCGAGACGTAATTTCGGTTTCGTGCATCAGATTTTATTTCGTCAAGTGTGTTCCATAGGTACGTGGTATGTTTTTCCGTGTTCAACAAACATATTTTGATATTAAGGGGACTCTTTTCAGTACAAGATGAATCAATAAAAGTAATTGGGAATATCAAACAAAGTATTCCACTACAACTATAAAGGTCTTAGGAATATAATGTTTTAGAAAATCCGTAATTAACTTCTCAGTTTTCCCATATTCTTCTGAAGAATTAAGCATTGACTCTAGCAGAGAAGAGGTTTTTCCATCTCAGAGCCGGCTGAAATCATTGATAATTACTTTTTCTGCCACATATAGAATCGCTCGTCATTTCTCGTCATTTCATGACCTACCAATCGTCATTTCAGTGACTTTATTCCTTAATAAAACATATAATAAAATGTATGAAATAATATGGATCAAAAAGTGAACATGAATTCATGAAATTGTACAGTGTTATTTCAGATTATTTTCATGGCCTCTGGTAGAATAGTATCGGAGCCGAATATAACGAGTTCTTTTTACAGTTATTCGATCTTTTTTGAGGATTCCATATGGGCTACTGTTTGAAATAAAAACCAGTGGCTTTGTTTTACTAGCATTAACACAACATTGAATGGAGTCAGATAAAAAAAGCGTTGTAGGAAAAAACCGGTTTGAACATGAAGTTATAAGCAAAATTTGAACAGCATTGATGGAATACCTGTGAATAAATACCATTTTTTTGTTATTTATTAAATTAATTCCAAATGAGAAAAAAATCCTCCTACAAGACTGAAACGACAAGAAACCGCTCGACTTTTCCGATTACTTCAGCACTTACTAGACAAAGCTCTAAACTTCCAATTAATTACAAAACCTTAATATAATAAGTAAAAAAATTATATAATGACTATGATAAGGCCTATTTGGACTTGAAAAGTTGAGCTTTAGGGCTCCACTAAACCATCGAATTCCTCTCGTATCCAATCCTTGCAATCCAAATTAATTCGTAAAATCCTGACTGCTTCCCTCTTTGTTTGCAAATAAAACCATCCATAATCACCTTAATGTTTCTTATGTTTCAGATCTGGCCCAATTCAGATACCTATCCTTCCATAATAAACTTCAGAACCATCCGAACCCTCTCGTTTCTAACCTTGTTTCCTCATTTCAAACTTTGCTTCCTCTTTATTTCCTGATAACAAGATGGCCCCGTGATCTCCTAATGTTGACATATCATTAGAGTGCTACCATTGGGTAGTTACTCAACAAGTGTTTTCACGTCATTATATCTATATGTTCAAATTTACTAAATGTATTTCTTTAATATATTAAGAAATAATAAAAAAGGGAAGATGTAAAATTAAAAAAAACAACAACTTAATACAGAAATCATATATTAGTTTCTAGAATATGAAAATTATATTATTTTTTAAGAACGATATTGCAAAATTTTCAAGAGTTTTAGAGATTCAAACTTAATGAATAAGACATTGCCTTATTAATTAATACAATTTGATTTTATTTATTCATTTGTAAGTAATGGCATCTCAAAATATTTATATTTCTCAATAGAAAAGAGCTTAATGGATATTACCTCGAAATATTTCCCATTTATTTTTATCGCTTCTGTGCTTTATATCAGGATCGACTGTAATTTCAAAGAAACTTTGCATATCAATACTATTCTATCTAAAAATAACGTAAGACTAAAATAACATAGCTGCAGATATGCTAACGAAAAAAACACAATAAAGTAAGGTAGTTTTAGCCTCACTAGCCTTTTGCTTAGTTTTAATTTTCTTATTTTTATTTTATTTATTGTATATACTTTTTGATTGTTATTTATTGTTGTTGCTTCTACTTATCTTATATATTTTTGTACATATAGTGTGAATGTTATCTTACCTCACTATAACTAATGTCCAAGTGACAGATTGATGTAGTACTCAATAGAAAAAAATCAATAAACAAAAATCACTAGCAGCTGGTTCTAGAATATAAATTTCTTTTAAATGTGATATTAGCTTGAGGAGCATTTTACTTTTTTAAATAGTAGTAGCCACCATCTTTTTATCTTTTTACACGACTTTAAATCAGAGAAAAATTCCATTCAATGGCTTCATATTGCTTTTTTGGCCGAAAAAACAATTTTAGAATTTTAAAAACAACCCCAATTCCAGCTAACAACAAATAAAACAAGGTGCTACGTAAAAAAAAGTGTTAAAATTACTTCTTTTTTTTTATTTATAAAAATCACTATTTCTCTAAAATATTATGTTACATGTTTATACACGTAGCAAATCATTTTGTTAATAAACCATTCACTATTCTTACGATTTGAAACCAAACAGTAAACTAATATGGCCCGATTAGAACGAAAGTGAGACAATCGGGGTTCGTTTTTTGATGATAAATCAGGATTTCAATTATGAACTAAATTTTATTTACCTTCCCATCGCAGGATTATTTTTATAACCCTCGAATGGAATAAACTCAGGACAACACTGAAATTGCTACTGAAGTGCACTTTGATATGGTAATAACTCTAGCCCATCTTGGATAGTAAAATAAAGTTGAAGTGTAAAAGAGATTTCTTTTATTTTCATGAAAATTTATTTATACACATACCCAGATTAAAGTTTTAACTTTATAACATTTCATCATCCCAAGTCTTTTAATGCATAATAACAAATTCTCATATAATCCCATGTATGAAATACATGAATTCGAATGTATTCGTATTTTCCATACGAATCCGTGAGTGTAAATTTCCAAAAAAAAAATAAATCAGAATCCTAAATTATATTTTTTTCGTATTACGTTTGCTCTACAAAGTCTTTGAATTAGTGTATTTTTTCGATGTACTAAATTTTTGTTATAAGCTTATTTATTGAAAAATATTACTATCTTACAATGAGCATTTATATTAGTATTCAAAGATCACATTCACTCTCTATGTACAATAAATAAAATAAACTATTAAGAAAAATAATATATATACAATAAATAAGAATAAAATAACCTAAATAGAAAAGAACACATACCTATAAACACTGTTTACAATCATGCGAGAGAACTCCGAGGCAGACTTGTCTCTCCAACAGTGGAGGAAAAAGCATGACTCCAGGAGATCCCTGCACTTCTCTCTCAACCGCGTCACTCAGGCTAAACCCAATCGAGATTGAGCGAGAAAGATTTAGCCAAATACACCCATGTCGTGAGTGGAGAATCTGGCCATTGCCAGGACTCCAATATTTACAAACTATAAAAGGTCACGAGGCCACTGCCATTTTAACCTTCTTGGAGGATTATAGGGATGGGATGTGCTGGATATAGATTGTGCAAAGGGGTTAGGATGATAGGTAAGGCTCTGGTGAAATTTGGAGAATTTTGTTGAGATAAGGTCTAGGACAAATGGGATATGGTCATTGTGTAGGGTTTTGTTGGTTACATAGAAAGGAGCATCGACTATCGGCTGGAAGGATTGGATGCGTTTGATGTTAGAAAATTTTGTTGTTATCCACAGTTCAAGTCCGTAAGTGCATGAAGGTTTCAGTATTGTCTTGTAGATAAGTATTTTATTTTCAATATACAGTTTAGATTTTCTATTTAGTAGTCTGTATAGATGGCCGTATCGTCGCTCAAGTTCATGCCTTTTAAGCCTAGTATGATGTTTCCACGTAAGTCGTTTGTCTAAGAGAAAGCCAAGATACCGGATTGTGTCTGAGGAAGGAAGCTGGATGGAATTAAAGTGAACTGGTGGACAGGAACTGCGTCGGAGTGTGAAGGTAATGTGTTGACATTTGGATTCGTTTACTTTAATACGCCATTTATTATACCAGTGCTCAATCAGGGAGGGGTGTCTTTGAAGTTTTAAGAATGCTATTACAGGATCTGAGTCGGATGATAGAATGGCAGTGTCATCAGAAAATGTTGCCAGGAAGGTATTGGGATGGACAGTGAGTTGTATGTCTGTCAGTTACTTCATATGGTTTTAATTTCGATTGTTTGAATGTAGTTGTAAAAAACAAAAACTTTTATTTTATTTAATAATTATACCGTTTATTTATATGTAGGTTTTATTTCGGATGTTTTACTTGTACCGCCTCCCCGGACCATCTCCTTCCTTTATAAGATTATCTAACTGTAGCTGGATTCCAGACAACGCCCCTGCTGAAGTAGACGGAAATGACGAGCGTTTTTTTGTCGTTTCAGTCTGGTATAAGGATTTCAAATTAGGTATAGAAATGTTTCAAGGTGGAGTCTTAGGTATTTGATTTTCTCAACCAGGATAAGTGGGGCATTGTTACAGGATAGTGTAGGACAGGAAGTCCTACTATGACTATTGGTTTACGAAGAAGGGTAAAGCTAATTTGACGGGATTTGTTTTTATTCTCCTGTTTTGACATCATTCTTCAAGGTCTATGATGTGTGCTTGAAAAGTTTGTAATGCAATTGATGGGTCGCTATTAACTGATAGGGTATATGTTTCATTAGCATCGGTGATGATAAAAGAGTTAGGATGGGTTAGGATGTCAGTTGTATAAACTCTGAAAAGGATTGAACAAAAATACATTTTTTTTTTGTTAATTTTTAAATTTTTGTTAAAAATTTTTTACACCTATAAAAATATTTCATAGTTTTATATTAAAGATAAAAATACTTAATTGTATATTATAAAGCAGCTTTAATGCAGCATTTAAGCCTCGGCAGCTATCGTTGACAAGACAATAAACCCTGAGACTGATTGAGGTTGTTGAGGATGAAGTGGTAGTCCTGGAGATGATCTATGAGGCCGACTAATTAGTGGAAAGTCAAGTTCGACCCCCTCGGACCTAATGGCTGGGCGGCCTATCAGGTGGCGCACATGTGCTCCCGCCATGCGCTCTTATCTCCCGCATTAATTTATGCTAAGGAGCTCATTACTGTTATCAATGGAGCGAGCCTGAATAAACTTCGTGTATCAGTAGTATGGTGTATCAGTACTGTATCACTTCATTTGCCTTTCTCTCTTTGTGAATTATTGGTAGATGACGCTTTGTTTTCTCTTTATCAAACCTGTAAATTTTCCTTGTCTGTATCTTGATGTTATTGTTACATGTATTTCTCCAATTAAGAATTTAATTTAATATGAATGGACACAGACCGAAATGATTTAACGTCAATTTTATTTTTTATTTTTTATAAGTTTCTTTTCTTCATAAATTTAAATATCTTTCAGCCAAATTACACCCTCATTCGGCTTCTCCACTTCTCTTACTTCATCGCATTCTCTTTCTTCAATCCTCGGTCTGTCATACTCTCAACCACAATATCTCTCCACCTGAAAAAAAGCCTTGCTACCCACAGCTTCCCACATTAATGACATTATCGAAAATCGTTCACTATCCATCCTTTTAACATACGATACCATTTCAGTCTTCTTTCTTTCAATACACCTATGCTTGTTTCCATCCTTTCTCTAATAGTAACATTTCTGACTCGCTGTGTCATATAGGGTATAACCAATCTGCTCCAAGAATCCTCTCTACAGCCAGAAACGTTTTACCTTGTGATTTTTCGAGTGACCAAGTTTCACATTTTAGAGCATTATGCTTTCTATATACCAAGCTTGACCAATATACGAAATCCACGGTAGACGGTTTAGTGAACGGTGTTCTGTAAAAAGCTGATGCCAATTGTCAATAAAACCTTAGATATTGACCTTCCTTTTTCTCATTCATCATCACAGCTCACGTTAAGCCAGGATTGCTGTCTCTTACATTGCACCATAGTATTATAATTATAATTTCTGATTAAGTAATAATTTCGTGTTTTTTTTTTACTTAAAAAAATTGGTATTAAACAGGATTTAAAGAATTTAAAAAATCTATGAATGGTAAATTTACCACAAATATAAAAATAATTAAATACTTATACGTAAATATTTGTTTTTATTCATTTATTTTTTCTTACTCCTCTTGACTTCTGCCATAAGTCTACTGGTAGCTACGGGCTTGTTATAGATAACAGTTGATCGTTTAGTTCTCTGTACGATATCTAGAGAGCACGTGGTTTACAATAGCCGGATGTGATCACATTCACACCCTCATCAGGACAATTCCTGAAGGATGTGTGGCAATTTTTGTAACAACATTCATCCCGTTTTTATGGAATAAGGGATTATTAGCCCTCTGCTCAAACTCCAACTTGGAGGACCAGGGCTACAGTTAATTATTATCATTTCTACATTACTGATTATAGTAGTTAAATTTAACTTACATGCCTGACAATATTTATTTCCGAGTAATTATTTGTTTTTTTAGAAAGTCACGTATTTCTGAAGTGATTAATTTATTTGATACACTATGCATAGTACACCTTTATATTCGTACACTATGATAGTGCTATTTATAAATGAATAGCGTGCTACAAGTGGGTAGTTTCTCAACAAACATTTTAATATAATTATATTCCTGTGTGCACATTTACTAGATGTATTTTTTTTAATAGTAAATTTTTTATTATTCATGAATTATAAAAGTATTATGAAGTATTTTTTTTTATTCATGAATAATAATAAAAAGACAATATTAATTGGGGATTTTTAATGGTGTAGATATGGTTTACCGTACTCATAATTTTGAGAAGGAGTTGATCAGGGGTGAGGTCAGTTATATCATATAATAGTAGTTTTTATTGTTGTAGACCTACTTTATGCTATTGCTATTTTATGATATTATATTACATAATGTACCCCTGACTAGCTTCTCATAATTAGGGTTTTGTTTGAGAAAGAAGATCCAGCCATAGAAAATAAAATAAATGAATTATAAGTAGACATTAAATAAGAAATAGTTGTCTGATAAAGATATAATAAGATGATATCAGAGATATGGTGGGTGACAGTGTAGTTAAAATAACAAGTATTATATATATAGAAGATACAAACAAAATACAAAATATGTTTGAATAAAAATAGAAAACAAAGGAGAATATAGCGTGTAAGTTAAAAGTAAAAAAAAATTGTGATAAAAGACAAGAATAGACTTTTTATAATATTTTCTATTTTGTTTGTATCTTCTATATATATATAATACTTGATATTTTAACTACACTGTCACCCACTATATCACTGATGGCATCTTATTATTTCTTTATCAGACAACTGTTTCTCATTTAATGTCTACTTATAATTCATTTATTTTATTTTCACCATGCACCTTTTATATTTTATATCTTTTGTAGCCCTGATGAAGGCCTACAAGATGGGTCGAAACGTCGGCGTAATAATTAAAAGTTCCATTTTTTTTTAATTTAGTATTTATTCGACCAACTCCATCTCACAGGTATATTTTCATAATAAGTAAATGAATAAATAAAAAAAATGTTGATATATATGTGCCATTTAAAACAAATGGCAAAAATATATAAGAAAATGGCCCACAAAAAAAAAAATACTATAAAACAATCTAAAAAAATATCACTATAAATTAATCGAATGAATTAAAAAATACAAATAAAATAAATAATTTGATATTTGTTGTTAATTTAACTAATGAAAATAGACAAAATTGGTTTTTAAATAACGCAGTATAACCGTATCAAGATTTTGTTTAACTCGATTTATGGGAATTGTTTTCAAGAGTTAAAGCAAGAAAATTACGTGCTATATATGTATTTATATTTTTATTTTTCTCATATTTATTTTATTATTAGGAAGAACTAGAATTGATTGAATATCAAGGGACACTGCGTGTACACCTGAAGACGCCGTCTAACCATCTTTATAGAGACACTTGGCTGGGTTTGCATATTACTGCTTGCACATCAAATTCCAAATTCAGCGTATGGCCCGTTAGCTGAGGATGGCACCGCCATGTTTAATTTCCCCTAGGAGACCGTGTACTTATAAGAGGTAATAAAAGGGAGCGGTCTGCTACGAGGACTGCAAACAATAAAAATGCAGATGGCAGGGTCTTCCATACATAATTAATGCAATGGCTCGTTGTAAATTGTTAAAGTCTTCCTTAGGAGCTTCCAATGGAGGTCTTTTGTCATCTTAAGTGTACTCCTCCAGTATAATACCGGGCCAATGGTCTCCCATGTCGAAGTTGCCGCCTTCAACTTCCGAGTCCTCCCTCCCGGTTTACCATCCCGATGGGATCATCTTCTAAAGTTACCTGTTCTATTACACTAATATATATCTCGTTCACAATGAGTGAAAATTACTTTTAGAAATAGGATAATAAAAAAAGAAATATATAAATTCAAAAAATGACGAGAGAAGAGAAAAGTTAAAATTAATCAAAGAAATGACATATAGATAGAATTATACAAATAGGATTACATAAAAGATGGTACATACATATGAAATAACGGTAATATAGACATAACAATTAGCCGAGAAAATGTTTTAATACATTAATACAAAAAATAAGAATATACAAAAATAAAAAAAATAAATTAACCCAATATTAAGTACAAAAAAAATTAAATATGAGGTATGTAAAAAACAACAGTGATAAAAATAATTGAGGTGAGTTATTGAATTAAAATAAAAACATAGATCAAAACAGTAAATGCTACACGGAACGATTTAGTAACAAAAAGAAAGTGGAACAAAAAATGTACAAAAATAAACAGTAACGAATTTAAAAAATAAATAAATAAACAAAATTAATTGTACCGCAACTATAAGTATGATTCGAACAAAAGTTTTTTTCAGCAATAGTTTCTTAGAAATTTCTTATTTGTGCTTACTATGTGAAACAAGATTCAATGTTTTTCCTCAAAGAAATTTTTTTTAATCTTTGTTATGAACAAATAAAGCATTACTTGTCAAAATATACGCAAACAAGATTCAAAGGTTATATTAATTTCCAACAGTAATAATATACGTACAAAAAGAATCATCTAAAAAAACATAAAATATAAATTGATTCTTAAGTCAAAACTATTATTCATTATTAGTTAATATTTTATTTGTAAATTAAAATTTCTTGAGTGAGGGTAGTCTTTTTGGAAAGTGAGAAGGTAATGGAAAAAGAGGGATTTGAATAAAGAAAGCAGTGAGGCTAGGAAGAAAGGAATGTTCGAAGGTTTTAGTTCTATGGGAAGTGAAAGAGGTCAGAATGACTTTTAGGGCTATGGTGAATAACTTAATTAGTTACAGTAAAAAAACTATAAACCTATAATAATGTAAGTAAAGATTAAAAATGAAAATTATTAATGGTGATTGAACATATAATTGTTAACATATCATCGGCGATCTTACAAAAATGCTAATTTAACAAAGTGGATAATTTCAGATTTTCTCCTTTTTAGATCTATGACATCAAAAAATAAAAATCTCATTTTTATCATCATTTAACTCCTATACCTTGCAGTTTTCAAAATACCAAATTCTAAAATATGCTTTTCTGAAAATTGAAAAGTCGGAGTCGCTCTTTTTACAGAACGCATCCAATATATATATATATATATATATATATATATAATATATATATATATATATATATATATATATATATATATATATATATATATATATATATATATATATATGTATATATATTATAAATATGTTTTTTTTTATTTTAATATTTATAGCACAATACAACCAATGGGTGATTTTTAAGTGCCAATTATAAATCATAAGAATCTATATCAAATTATTTACTTTCAGTTTGTACATTCAATGCCGTTAGATCACATGTATTGGGAACAAGATTAATTCCATTTCTTTAAAATTAATTGCATTTACATAGCTCCATATTATATTGACACTTGGTTCACTCACTAATAAAATATGTGCTCAAGTAAAATTGTGTGTTCAAATAAATCATTTGAACGGACAAACTACTATAATAAAATATTTTAGCACATTGTTTTAACATACATTTTTTATCAATGTCAGTATAAACATTTATAAATATATATTTGTTACAGGTAGGCAGACAAACCAGCATTCGTGCTCACAATTTGATCCGGAATTTCGCCTGCATTGTGTGAGTAAATAACTGGTTCATAACTTTTATAAACCTTTTTGCTGCTATAAACGTACATGGGTGCTATAAACGTACTTTTTTAAACAATTTATTTTTATACTTATCCTATAACTGTCTAGCAAACGTCATGTGGATGAATTGTGGAAATTGGTTTATACAAAAAACGAAATTCTTACTGACGTAAGTTATATCTAAAAGTATTAAAACATTTTACAGGATAAATAATGCAACTAATTAGGTATAATTAATTGTGAAATATTAAAAAAAAATTGAATAAATACACATTTAACTCCGACGGTGATAAAACAGCCCCTAGCGGTATGTCGTAATATTTCTAGTGGCCCTCTGGGACGAAATGTCAGAGCTTTTAAGTTCAGTCTTAAAACTTTAGTAGGCTTAATTCGACAGCGAAGGCAGTAAAACTTTTGTGAAAATGTTCAGCTCTAGGTAGTTTTTATGTTTCTTTCCTACTAATTGGTATAATTAATTCGTAGTTATTAATTAGATGTTTACAATGATTAATTCCTAAGTTAATATCGAATGAGAAAACGCCAGTATTGTTATCTTTTGTTATAATTTTTTTTAAGCTTTAAGTAGAATAATACAAATGTCAATATAAAGAAACAGCATTAAAATAGATTAATGGTTGTATTCTTATGAATGATCAACCAATTAGAATTTCCATTATGCAATTTTTCCAATAAGGAAAAGTTGAAAGGGGCATTTATGCAAATTATCAAGTTGATAGATTTATTAACGAATATTTATCTTGAAATGTACTTCTAAATAAAAATGGCTTTAAGTGCTGAGAAATAATTGTTGTTCAGAAATAAATATAATAAACAGAGTTTGAATTAAAAAAATCTGGTGCACGCATCACCCGAATGTCACTTACCACTTTACTTTGAATATAATTATTTTCTGGCAATGTCGAGCTATTATAGAATTTTTGAAATGCATTTCTAAAGGAGCTAAAACTTACAACCTTACAACTATGAACTAATTAATATCATTAAAATAATACAGACTCTATTTATTATATCTATCTTAGTCAATGCAAATCTCGTAAGTACATTTATTTTTGTAAAACACATAACTCCAGATTCTGCGATATATGTTTACTAAGATGAAGTTAAGAAATTCTCATTGCCTTCTATCGATTGGACAAAAGTTGTTACTCTAATTGTAAGTGGATTTCACAGAAGTAAAAATTCATGAATTAGTCACTAATTTAATTTTCTAAAATGTTACATGATGAACTTTCGGAATAAACTGACCAGAGATCACTAATTACTTAAATATAATATTGGATCAAGATTGATTAAAATGTAGTGATAGGCATATGTCTTACAAATCCATTTAATATGTCTATATTTCTCTTCTTTCACACAATTACAATGAAATAGTTTTTTAACAATACCATTGCTTTTATCCGGTGGATTTTATATACCATTTTACAAATTTGAACATTTTTAAAAGTTTTCATTTCGTTAGACTATTTCATTTACTTTTCTTGGAAACATGTAGTTTCCGTTAAGTAGTTTTAGTTTTCAAACATTATTATTTATAATTTTTTCGCCTTTCTGTATTAGATATTTTTTGTTTTTTTCTAAAATTCTCTGCTTTCCAACGATATATTTATTATACGTATAATTTCTGACCATTATTTTCGAAGATTCATTACCTGAACTAGAATTTCTTTTTTTCCCTTTTATTCAATTATTACATTCTTTCAAAGGTTATATTTAGCCATTTTACATTACTGTAATGAACTAAATTAAAGGTACTTAGGAGGAAGAAATATCGAACATTGGGCGTTTAACCGACAATGTTTAAACTATTAAGCGACATCAATATGGATAAGACCTAAATGATATTAAAGACCACTTAATTATACATTGATACATCGAGTTTAATCAAAACCGTTAGAGCCGTTTTTGAAAAAAAAAAACGTAAAATTGTATAAGATCGGAGATATCAAGTGGCACTTACGGTTAGCCGATTTTAAAGAAAATATCCCATGCATATACCTTTCGTACGACTTTTGGTTTTTTGAGCTAGACTGTTAACATATATTGAGGGGACCTCAAAACGTGTATTTCTGAAGACTCGAACTCAGATTCGAAAATTTTCAAGATTGCAATACATTTCCTTACTATATATTACATATGTAGGAAAGCGAAAGTTAAAATAACTGCTACTAAATTAAATGTTTTACTAAAGAGGGAGTAATTGTTTCTCGTTATGGTATCTGTCAAGTCAAATTCCTATAGAATATATAAGTAATTCAGGTTATCTTTATTACTCACTGTTATTGCTAACGATAGAAGAAAAATATAGAAAGTTCGCAAAAGATTTGGCGGTCTTTTTTATAGACAGGAAGGGAATCGAAGGGAATAGATCAAACATTGATAGAAAAATTATAAGTTTTTGTTTAGACAATTAATCCCATTATTTCTCCTAATTAATTACTTATATATTTTTCATAAAAGGCTGATATTACCAGGGCCTAATAGCTCACATGAAAAAAAATGTAATTTAATAATAGAGGAAACAGAAAATTTATTTGCCGTCAAATTACCCATAACTCATAGGATACATAAGGCAATTAGATTTTGACGATTTGAATTTAAATTTAACTGTGAAAACCAATTGACTATTTAGATAAAAATAAATCCAAGCTGAAATTTTCTAGTTCACACCGATGTTGGATTATTACAAATTTCACACTAAAATTTCTCATTATCATAAAAATTTAAGAGAAATACCACATTATAAAAAAAACACTTTAAACTATATTATGATGAAACTATTAGTGTTAAAGTATATAAACAACAAACAACATATTACAAGAAGCTTAACAGAACCCCCATACCAGACTGAAACGACTAGAAACCGCCCGACGTTTTCGACTACTGCAGCACTTACTAGACAAACGCTCTAAACTTTCAATCAATTACAAACGACTCATATATATGACAATAATAAGACCTATTTGGACTTACGGAATTGAGCTTTGGGGCTCCACTAAACCATCGAATTCCTCTCGTATCCAACCCTTACAATCCAAAATCCTTCGTAAAATCCTCAACGCTCCTTACTTTGTCACAAATAAAATCATCCATAAAGACCTTAATGTTCCATATGTTTCCGATTTGGCCCAATCCAGATACCTATCCTTCCATAACAAACTGCAGAACCATCCGAACCCTCTCGTTTCAAATCTTGCTTTCTCCTCGATCCCTGATAACCCTCCGAGGCGTCTGAAAAGAAGATATATAGAACTTTAATTTGAGTTCTACCAATGGATAGTTTCTCTTCATGTTGTACATGACATATTACCAATGTCACATTTACTTGTTGTATTTTTCATGTAATACAGTTGGTAAATTTCACTAAAAAAGAAAAAATCTTAACAGACTGTAAGTTAAGATTAATAAACGTTATTCGCAAAATAAGAGGGATAAAAACGGACAAGAGATACAATGAATCTTTATTGTATACATCTAAAATATACTAGAGGAGCCATCAATAGCAGAGCGGTGGGTGCAGGGGCATGATGAAAGATGGTCGCCCAACGAGTGGGTAGATGAATCCAGATTCAGATTGATGGCGATGGCTATTGTTCGTATAGTTGTTCGGCTTGTTGATAAAACATACTTTCCTTCCCATTCCCGTCACATATATTCTTCCCAATATTCCTTTCCTCGGAGCGCTCGCCGGGTTGGAACAGGATCATTCCATTAATGATAGCGGTACAGACCATATTGTTAAAACCCGAGGTCTTGTGTTATAATTGACTAGAATAAAAAAATAAATAGGAAAGAGATGGTCCTAAAATGGCGCCTATCAAAAGACTAAAATAGTAAAAAAATGAATCTATTTGAAGACCCGACTTTGCTGTTCTTCTTCATAACTATAACGAACAAGATACAAAATGATATTGAAAAACGTGGAAAAGATACATGTAAATTTAAATAAACATCTGGTGTGTCCACTCACACAACTTATTTCAGAAAAGTTTTTATATCTTTACATATGTTCATGAAGAAACCAAAAAAAAAAAAAAATAACTAGTTTTATTTCCCTGAAAATTGATCAAAGAAAAGATTTGAATACAATTTATTTGATAAATTAAAGCAATGTAAACCGACTTAAGGTAGATCAGTGTAAAAGTTTCAATACTCTTTAATATTGCTGATCAAAAACTTTTTGCCATTGCAGCTTGTGTGATGCGGACACAAATTTCCTTACTTTCACTTAGTCGTCTTTTTTCTCACATTCATCCCTTTCTAACACCAAGATATGAATCCGTAATCTTACATTGGAAATTCAATAGCTGTAACTTCTTTATTAGTTGTCAATATGAACGATTTTTATATAGTTTTGTAGGTAATTTCATTACCTTTCAAAAAACCAGCGTTTTTTTCGGTTCAGTAGTTCCCGAGAAAATCTTTGCATAGACAGACATACAAACCAATGGCTAAAAATGTGTTTTTCGGACTCAGGGGGCTCTGAAACGTATAGATCCGTCGAAAACCACATATCGGAAATTTTACCCGATTGCAATACTTTCCTTACCTAGTATAGGTAAGAAAGTAAGAAGTTAAAAACTGTGTAAAAAATAGAATACGCTGTATCATCCCTATTACTGGTTCGATTCCGATGAATTTTTTTTAATTTTGTTGGTGATTTAATTACCTTTCAAAAGTGTTATTATGAATATTACCGTATAATATATACTTAGGGAGTTAGGCCCCATAACATTTTTCTTTTCTTTATAACTTTTTTTCCTGTATTTTCTCTTGAATTTAGTCCATATACGAAAATTGAAAGAAAAATTATTAGAACATTATAGTAAAGTTTCATAAAAATCGTTGTTTTCATTTATTGCGCGCAAGCTGTTGCCCACGGAGCACCGAATTTCTCTCATAGGCATCAGTAGTCAAAACCCTACAAAATAAAAAAAAACCAACAAAATCGGTTGAGTAGTTCTCGAGGAAATCTTGACACAGATAGACCAATGGTTAAAAATGTGTTTTTCGGATTCAGAGGTCTCTGAAACGTATAGATCCGTCATATCAGAAATGTGATCCGATTGCAATATTTTCCTTACCTAGTATAGGTGAGAAAGTAAAAATTACAATCAATCTGAATAAACTTGTTAAAATTATAAACAGTGTTAATAGAAAGTAAATAGAAATATTAGGAACAATAAATTATATAATTTATTGTTCTTAATATTTCTATGTTCTTTATATTAATTATATTTTTAAGCATCTTATATTTTGTACCTGTGTATGCGTTATAATACAAAAATTAAATTTAAAAACAATCTTCTGTATCTTTGACCCCTTAGGTCAGATTACTCATAAAAACCAATCAATGAAAAAAAAAATATTTGTCTATTTTTTTTTTTTTTGAGGTGGGGGAAGAGAGGAGGAGGTATTCAGCATGAAAATCCTTCTCTCCCTCCCTCGTAGATCCAGCAGTCAATGACCCTCAGGATAACTTTTAAAGCTTTTCCATCATTAATTCAATTATAAAAGGAGCTTCATCGATGAAAAGCAATAAAACATTGTAATAAATCCCTTGGGGTTAAAGGGGGTCCATTGATTGGTTAACAGATCGAACGAACGTTTCATGATTGCAATTTAATTGAACTTCATTAGAGAGTATGCATGATTTTAATGGAACCAATCACTATGTTAGTAATGTATACTCCTTCATTGATAGATATCCTGATGAACATTCCTCTACCTCCTCTACCTCTCTTTCAGTTTATCCGAAAGAGTTTTTCAAAATTCGTTTTTCATCATCCATTATCTGGAATATTTACAGACAAAAGTATATTTTTTATATCATTAGACAACACCTAAACATATGTTATTTAAAAAAATTCGAATGTCTAAAGTATCTATGAAAATAATTTAAGGATAAATATGTAAAAAAATTAATATATCATAAAGTATTTAAAATTAAAATTGCACTATTTTATTTCTAGTTGCCTTAAACAGAATCAGATCGAGAGGAGTCGTAAAAAGAGTGGTTTGGTGAAAACTTATAAATCTTAATCTTACATATCATTTATAAATTTCTTCTTCAAAGACAAAATTCATTTGTTTTATTTTATTTTATTGAAATTAACAACTGTAAATACATGGAAAATACAATAAGTAAATGTGACATAGGTAACATGACATGTATAACTTGAAGAATAACTACCCATTGGTAGGACTCGAATTAATGTTCTATATTAGAAGGTCCCAAGGCTATCTTCTTTTCAGATGCCTCGGAGGATTATCAGGGATCGAAGAGGAAGCAAGATTTGAAACGAGAGGATTCGGATGGTTTTGCAGTTTGTTATGGAAGGATAGGTATCTGGATTGGGCCAAATCGGAAACATATGGAACATTAAGGTCTTTATGGATGATTTTATTTGTGACAAAGTAAGGAGCGTTGAGGATTTTACGAAGGATTTTGGATTGTAAGGATTGGATACGAGAGGAATTCGATGGTTTAGTGGAGCCCCAAAGCTCAATTCCGTAAGTCCAAATAGGTCTTATTATTGTCATATATATGAGTAGTTTGTAATTGATTGTGAGTTTAGAGCGTTTGTCTAGTAAGTTCTGCAGTAGTCGAAAACGTCGGACGGTTTCTAGTCGTTTCAGTCTGGTATGGGGGTTCCAAGTGAGTCGTTTGTCAAGGTGGAGTCTTAAGTATAGGATTCGTTCGACAGGAATAAGAGGGCTATTGTTGAAGGATACTGTAGGATAGGAAGTCATAGGTTTACGTAGAGTATTACGTAGAGTACAAATTACGAAGAGTGAAGGTAATTTGATGGGATTTATTGGAATTTATTTTAATCCTCCAGTTTTGACACCATTTTTCAAGACTTGTGATGTGTGATTGAAGTGTTTGTGATGCAATAGATTGATCGTTATTAACTGATAGGATACACGTGTCATCGGCATAGGTGGCGGTGACAGTGTTGGATTGGGTTGGGATGTCAGCTGTATAAAGTGTAAAGGATAGGACCTAGGATACTACCTTGACGAATAAGACAAAAGTTAAATTATTTGTAATATTTCCCTTAACTAACCTTAATAATAATAATAATAATTCCCTTAATAATAATAAAAAGAAATAATAATAATCTTTTATTTATTCTGGGACGAACCCCTTATATATATATATGTATTCGTGGGCGGGGTGGCCGAATGGGCTAAAGAGTGTGCACTGCACCGCCGTTGCCTGGCAACCTGATCTATGATTCAAAGATATAAAAATAGTCACGAGTTCGCGTCCCAGTATTTTAAATCCCCGCCCACACCCCCTGGCCCGGGAAAATCCCGTATAGTCTTAACGGCGAGGAAGGGAAGGACCAAAAAAAAATAAATATATATGTATTTAGAAAGTTAACTAATAGATATAATAGAGAATAAAGAAAAAAAGTTATCTTCTAGATTAAATCGATTAAGAAAAAAATAAATAAATGAAAGAACAATGAGATGAAAATAATTGAAAATAAACTAATAATATACCTACATATTTACAGAAATTTCTATTTACAATTTTAGAGGGACTGGATGGAAAGAAAGTGATTGAATAGGCGGGATTTTAAAGTAGGGAGAGTGACGGATATCGGGAGGGATGGAGTTCCATAGGGATGAGGATCGAATAATAAAAGATTTATCGAAAGCAGCGGTTCGGTGGGCCATTATATATAAATCTGAAGACCGGGAACGGGTATTGCGGGAGTGGACAGAGGATTTAAATTGAAGGAGCTCAGAGATGTATGAAGGGCGGCGGTAGTGAATGACTTGGAAGAGGAAGGATGCCAGGAAATACTTACGGCGGTAGGAAGGGTAAAGCCATTTCAATTCTTCATTAATAGCTTCGTAGGTAACTATAATGTTATTAGGTTGACATTAAAGTGATCGACTGCTACACAAATTAACTATCTCCTAAGCTCTGAAGAACCTAAAACTGTTAGAGGGTACCTCCACATCTCCGAATCAACTGAAATCTTTCAGTGAAGTAAAGAAAATGACTATGTTTCAAAGAAGAAGCATTTCAGTAACTAGTACGGCATACTGACTATTAAGGTCCATTTTGAAAATTTAGGTCTATCACACAACAGGGTCATTCATATATTATTTGACCATTTAGCATTTCTGAATCTAACAATTCGAGTTCACAGTTCTGCGCATGCGTTAACCCTACACATACACTCTTTATTTCGTCTCTTATAAAGTGACTTTATTATCAGTGAAATAATTCATGTTATTTGTGAAAAAGTAGTGTGAACTGTTAAGTTAACAATTAAGTTGAAACTGGACATAAATAAGGTGAGTAATCACTTATTTATAACGGCATTGTGAACAATGTAAATAGACCTGAGGATAGTGATAGATAACAAGCCGGCCATATACATTCGCTAATCCGACCAGTGGGCTGCTGCCCTTCGGCGGAAGCACATCTACGTTTCTCAGAATTCCACAAATTCGCGTAATATATACGTAATTGATAAAGGACTTTTTTTTTACAAATTATTACATTTACCTCTAATTAATTAACATGAGATGCGATATTTTCACATGGTAATGTCGAGCAAAGGTAACAATCGAACTTTAAGATCTAGGAGTCTCGATACCACAAAGAGTTCACCCATCAAGAAAAGGGCTAGACGCTCTAAAAAAAATACCCCGCCAGCTACACCAGAGAGCTCAGTTGACGAAGTTGAAAATCAACCTGGCACATCATCACAAAATATGTCAACACAAGCTATATCAATACAAGGTACGTTAGAAGAATCGCCCTTTTTTACAGCTAATCCATTCCAAGTGCTGTCAAACACACAGAATGAACAAATGGAAGCAGTACCCATCCCTAGTGAACCTAAACCCCCACCAATATTCGTTAGAAACATTAAAAATTTTCAATTAATGTGTCTACAATTAAATAATATAGTGGGCTCAGGTAAATACTTATGCCAAAGCCGCATTAATGACACGAAATTAATGCCTGACACCCCAGATACGTACAGAAAAATTGTCAAGTATTTATCTGACACTAAGGCGGATTATCACACATATCAACTGCGCCAAGAGAGAGCGCTCAGGGTGGTGATCAGGAGATTACACCCATCAACACCGCTGGATGCCATTAAAGAAGAACTAACTGAGATGGGGTTCCGTGTTCGCCAAATAGTGAATATATTCAAGGAAGATAGAGAACAGCCTGGCTCAAAAAATAAAATACCGCTCCCACTATTCTTCGTTGACCTTGACCGAACGCCCCAGGTCGAAGACATCTACAAGGTCACACGCCTTTATTACACTAGCGTTGTTGTAGAAAAGCCCTACACTAAGCGCGACATTGTACAATGCCATAACTGCCAGGCTTATGGTCATACGAAACGCTATTGCCACCACATTCCTAGATGTGTCCGGTGCGGTGATCAACATAAAACAGAGGACTGCCAGAAGTCCAGAAGAACACCAGCTGTATGCGCTTTATGCCATCAAGGGCACCCAGCGAACTACAAGGGTTGCCAAACATATAAGGAACTGAAAGCAAGAATTTATGCAGCTCCAAGAGAAGAACGGCCATCCAGGCCACCAAGACAACCCTCTAGAACTGTAAATACAAGAGTGTCCTATGCTCAGATGTTCAAAGGAGACACTGCACCCACACAAACTCAGGCCCTGCCACAAGAACCTCAACCTCGAGTATTCACATCTCAACCTCAAGACCCTTATCCCATCTCTGAACCTAGGCCTAATAACCAGGCATTCATTCCTCCTCCTCCCAATGCCACTGACCTCACAAGCCTATTGACTTCTTTCCTCTCTGAATTCAGGTCACTCATCACTCCTCTCATTTCCTTACTTACCAATGTTGTATCCAACCTCATCCCACTGCCGAGAAATCCTTAAATGTCCCCAATCAAATCCCTCTCCGTTCTCCTTTGGAATGCGAATGGTATTCGAAATCACATCAACGAACTAACAATCTTATTACAGGACAAAAACATTGATATAGCATTAATAACTGAAACTCGACTTACCAACAAACGACCACTTAACATCCCCAACTATCATATCTATCGAACCGACCATCCTGATGGAACAGCACATGCTGGCACTGCCATAATTATCCATCAATCCCTTTCCCATCATCTATTCCCTTTGCTGACCCATAATTTCCTACAATCCACTGCCGTGATAATCCAAACTTCTCTTTACCCAATAGCAGTAGTCGCAGCATACTCCCCGCCTAAAATACCCATCTCAGAATCCCAATTAACTTCCTTCCTTAACTCCTTAGGACACCACTTCCTTCTAGGTGCAGACTTAAATGCTAAACACCAGCAATGGGGAGCCAGAACCACAAATTCCAGAGGACGAACATTGCTATCTGCACTTAATTCCCATCACAGCAACATCCTCTCACCCAATTCTCCCACATACTGGCCAACAGATCCTAACCGCAATCCCGATCTCCTAGATTTTTTCATCCACAAAGGTCTAGGGTCCCTTCATTATTGCATCTCAAGACTTGATGATCTTTCCTCAGACCATAGTCCCCTAATCCTAACGGTCTCCACATCACCAATTCCCAAACCACCTCCACCTTCATTTATCAGGGGGCCAGTTAATTGGAACCTCTTCCGTCAAATACTGGATGATAATATTGACCTCAGAGTTTCCTTAAAAACACCTGCAGACCTAGATGAAGCAGTATATTCCATGACTACCTTGATCCAACAAGCAGTTTGGACTGCATCTTCACCTTATCCTTCTAAAAAATACCGCAAAATAAATCCTCTACCCCAAGACCTACTGGACCTTATTAATAGAAAACGATGCTCTAGGACCATCTGGCAAAGAACCAGGCATCCTGATGATCGGAAATCATATAACTATTATTCCAAGCAGGTAAAACAAAAACTGGCTACGTTTAGATCCCAATCCTATAATTCCTATCTTTCCTCACTATCTGCAAGTGATAACTCCCTCTGGAATGTAACTAAAAAAATCCTTAAATTCCAATCCATTTCCCACCCCCTCCGCCGTGATGATGGTTCCTGGGCTTCGTCAGATGAGAATAGAGCAGAAGAGTTTGCTAAACATCTATCGTACACATTCACTCCTCATCCTGAACTCCATCCCTCCCATACTGCTGAAGTTAAAGAATTCCTCTCTTCACCGATTCCTCTCTCCTTACCTCCTACAGCCGTCAACCCCTCTGAGGTCAAATTCCTTTTAAAGAACCTAAAACCTCGCAAATCTCCAGGACACGATCTCCTTACTTCCCAGATCCTCAGACAACTTCCCAAAAAAGCAATTATATTCCTTACATACCTATTCAACTGTATCCTCCGCACAACCCACTTTCCTCTGGTGTGGAAACACTCCATAATTATCCTCTTTCCTAAACCAGGTAAACCTGTTAATTATACATCATCCTATAGACCGATAAGCTTACTTCCGATCCTTTCCAAAATCTTTGAGAAAATCCTTCTCAAACGCATCCTACCCATACTCGAATCCCACAATATCCCTTCCCATCAGTTTGGATTCCGCTCAAGACACTCCACTGTCCAACAAGGCCTTCGCGTTGTGGACCACATATCCTCTGCACTTGAAAACAAGCAATATTGCACTGGTGCCTTTCTGGACGTAGCTCAAGCTTTCGACCGGGTGTGGCACGATGGCTTGCTTTTCAAGCTCAAAACCCATTTACCTCAACCCTTGTACCTAGTCCTCAAATCCTACCTTTCAAATCGCTCCTTTCAAGTCCGCTGCGGCACTGAACTCTCCAAACATTATCCAATTGAGGCTGGTGTCCCACAAGGCAGTGTCTTGGGCCCAGTTCTCTACATCCTTTTTACCGCTGACATCCCTTCAAGTCCTGATACCTTCCTAGCAACATTTGCTGATGATACTGCCATCCTATCCTCCCACTCGGATCCTCTAATAGCGTCCCAGAACCTGCAAAGACACCTTTCCTTCATTGAGCAGTGGTGCAACAACTGGCGCATCAAAATTAATGAATCAAAATGCAAGTATGTAACTTTCACTCTTCGACGCAGATCCTGTCCGCCAATCCTTTTTAATTCAATTCCTCTTCCCTACTCAGACACAGTCCGATACCTTGGCTTCCTTCTGGACAAAAGACTGACTTGGAACCCACATACGAGACTTAAAAGACAAGAGCTTAACCGACGATTTGGTCAGCTATATAGACTACTAAACAGAAGATCTCATCTCTCAACAGAAAACAAATTATTAATCTACAAGACCATACTGAAACCTATCTGGACCTACGGACTTGAACTGTGGGGGACAACTAAATCATCGAATATCAAACGCATCCAATCCTTCCAGTCCAAAGTCCTTCGAACAATAGTCAATGCTCCATATTATGTCACGAACAACACCCTACACCATGACCTCAACATCCCATATGTCCATGACATCATCCCATCCAGATTCTCCAACTTTCACCAGAACCTCATTCATCATCCCAATCCTCTAGCGCAATCCTTATCCAGCTCCGAGCATCCATACCATCCCCCTCGAAGGTTGAAACGGCAGTGGCCTCGAGATCTTTTGTAAATATGCCTTTGGAGTCCTGGCAATGGCCAGCTTCTCCACTCATGTCCTGAGCGTCTGTGGCTGTATTGCCCTCTTTCAGTCTCCACTGGCTTCTAATACTAGTGATGCGACTGGAAAAGTGGCACTGGGATCTTCCGGAGTCTTGCTTTGCCTTCCGCGTGTGGAGGTAAAAGCCTGGCTTGGAGATTCTTGGGCAAATGTATATATTGTATATAGTTATGATTGTGTTTAGAAGTTTTTATTTTATTTATTTATTTTTTTTTTATTTATTTACCTTCTTCATCAGTATTATTTATTTACTTCTTATATTTATATTTATTTCTTTATTATTTGTATATATTGTATGAATGAGAACTTTTAGCCCTAATGCTTATAGCCCTCCAGCAGTGGCTGATTGTATTATTATTCAATAAATAGATTTAAAAAAAAAAAAAAAAAAAAAAAAAACAATTCGAGTTAAAAAAAATATCAACTTTTTGAAAAAAAAATTGATCTCAAATATTAGTATAGATGTCCTAGACAACAAACTTGAGCTTCCATAGGCAGTATTTTTTTTTTTTTTTTCATATCCCCTTTTTATTTATTTTTCACTTGGAACCTTTTCATTGTTTTCATAGTAGTTCTTTTACTGCTTAAAAGCATTGTAAGGTGTATTTTTTGATTTTTTGTCGTTTATGAGTACTTTGTTCTTCATCTGTAATATAACAGGGGCTCACCTAAGGCTTGAGTTAGTATTTTTTTAAACCATTACTTAATTAATATGGACCTAAATCTTATTAAACGAGAATGTTTTTTTTTTCAAACAGTTTCAATAAACAAACTTTATTATTATATTGGAAAGATATAATAGCTATGAATATAATAAAGATAAAAGTAAACCATATATATTTCAAGTCAACATGAGATAAACTATTAAAAAAAAAAAGAAGATGATTTTCGTTTCTTTATATATATATATAATAATATATATAATATCCTATATTCTATAATATTTATAATATAATATATATATATATATATTATATATAATATATATATATATATATATATATATATATATATATATAAATTAAACAACATGTATTTTTGACAACTAAAAATGGTATTTATATTTCAAAATACCATCATACAACATGAAAATTACCCATGGTCAGAAATTATTGAATACAGTGAATACAGATTATGTATTATCAAGGCATGACGAACTGTGGATCCTCACCTTGTGGACAGCAACATTCGTTACATTTTTTTTTTTTTTTTTTACTTTCACATTAAGATATTTCTTCTTATTATTGATGTAGATTTATTTTAATGTCACTATTTCATTTTTTTAGAATCAATACAAAAATTTTTTTTACATTTCTTTCAACTTGACAGACATTCTTTTCAACAAAAACGACTGTAAAGCCCGGGGACATTAAACGGTCAAATAATATTAGAATGACACATACTCGCTTTGAAAACCACCGTTTGGTCATAATTTTCAATGCCAATTGAAGTGTTGAACAAATATTTATTAATCTGTCCAGCAGAAACACCGAGCGACCTTTGATATCTGTTTTAATTTCCTTAAAATATTATTAAATTAGGAAGACAAGAATCATGAAACTCAACTTAGATCTTAAAAACAGCAATCGGTAAATTGAAAGGTATCTTTGACCTAACCTAACTCTCTTGTACTTACAAACAGTACCAAGTATTTCATTTCGTATGAAAGTATCTTATTACGCATCAAAATAACTGATCAATTAATCTGATAAAACTATTATGAAAAATTTAAAAAATCTTATGTACACCGTTGATTTCCGATATTACAATCACTGGAAATTGTAATAATATGTTAATATTTATACAATATGCTAACGTTTCTTTATGAGCGAATGTCTGTTGGAATAAATAGAGAAATAATAGCAAATTTCAGTCATTTATTTCTGTTTCTACATCAATGTTCCTTTTTGCTCAAAGGAATATCGTAGCAGAGGAGGATAAAGGAGGCCATAATTATAATTAAAGCAGATCATAACAATAATTATACTCTCATAATGCCCATATTAAATTTAATTTATGCACATTGAGAGGTTTAAAGTTTTCAAACCGATAATTCTAAAACAAGAATTTCATCAAGCGGGTATTAAGATATTCTGTGTGCTTGGTAAAATCGGTACTTAAAAGTTTTAGATACTCACTAATGGAACAGCTATTAGCAGTAAATTACCTGGGAGCTTAAATTAGACGCACTTATGCCTTTATAATGAATTATGCAGAGTAATAATTTGTCTGGCTTGAGGGAGGAACGGATTGATGTCGCTGTAATCTTTATTTCGCCTCTCCTCCCTCCATATCTTCATTCACATCAGTCACAGATGTGAGCGTCAATCAAGAAACGTGTTAGTGATTTGGGACTTCATTTCAGTCAGGAGGAAACTAGATCTCTCACCTAACTTCTTTCCAGTCACCCCCATTGTGTTGGTATAATTTATTTTGAAACAGGGAGTGAACATTATGTATGTGTTGATCAATAGTTGATTATCTTAAGTCGATCTGTAATGCTTTGTTGTTTTCGGTATAAGTCAGTTGTGAACCATATATTTTTTGAGGGGTGTGTCCATATGGGGTTAATTAGGTATCTATAAAGTTATATTTAGAAGAGATATTTATTGAATGATGAATGGTGGATGATGAAAATATATTTATAAAAGTACTCCATTTATATTCCCTTCCACCATCACTTCCTATCTCATTCCGTTAACAGGTCGAATTATATGGAATTATTCAAAACTGGCAATTACTCAAGTCTTCCTCAATAACCTGTTTTATTACACCCGGCAATGTTGTATATTGATGTTGTTTATTGTCAATGAATAATGAAGTTACCGATCTGTATGAAAAAAAAAAGATTCCAAAACATATAGTCTTAAAAATTTTGCCCTGTTTATCGCATTAATTATCCATGCAAGACACATATTTATATGGAATGCGTATCTTATTTTATTGTATTAATTACATACTTTATTTATATAGACTATTTATCACTATTCGTTATTTTACCACTTACTAAGTTTTACTGTGTTTTATTATTATTATAGAATTATATTATATTTCATTGTTTATACTTAGGCATACAAGCAGGTGCTTTGTTGTTATTAGGAGAGGATTTTTTCATTGCAACCCAATGAATTATTTTTTCATTTGTTGTAAAAATTGTTATATTAATTTATTATGATTATTGTTTAATGTTGTGGCCAACTCTATTTGTATCGTGCATTCTCCAAAAACAAATAAAAATATTAATTTATTCAACTTCGGAGAATTAATGAACTTTTTCCTACTTTTTCCCGTCACTTATTCTTTTATAATGATTTTATATAAGGCGGTATTCCTGTTCATGAAACGCCTGTATTTTAAAAGTAGAAAACAATATATATATATATATATTTTTCCTGATAAATGGATTAAGAAAATAAAAAAGAAATCAATTTAAGAAATAACTTGCCGTCAAATCTTATATCGATTTATTCACCAAAAATCTTTAAATTAAATAATAGTTCTCACTGAATTACATTAAATTCATGGTTATAAGATAAGATAAACAAAAATAAATACTGAAAAACTGATTTTAAATACGATTGAATTAACCAGGATAATTATTGAGGAAAAAATACAATTGAAAAAATTCTCATTCCACTAAAATACTCTTATTTTTGAATAATATTTCTCACATTACTACATACATTGCAAAGTATATTAATCTTACGAATATTGAATTGAACATACAATTAAATATATACATTTTTTTTTATTATTGTATTTTTTCCATCTTTTGAAGTTTGAGATACCATTTACAGTAATCTTTGATAACTTCTGTGTTCAATCAATAGTTTCTTTATTCACTCTTTATTTTCACGTCTTAAATTGGAGTGGAAAATTCATTCAATAACCGTACTTGTACTTTTAGAATACAATTGTTAATGCAAATTCATAAAACCGATAAATAAACATAATTTGATAACATCTAATTGTCAAAAAAGCAGTATATATTTTTATCATGCCATTCATAATAATTTTTAAAAATTTATAATAAAAAAAATAATGAGTCTTTATAATATTTCAATAGTAATATTTTTTTTTTATTTCCCTCTTTCATAATCTAACTTAGTACGAAAGCAGTGTATTTAATTAAATATTAAAATAAATATTTCTTATAAAAGTTAATAATAGCTTCTATTGAACGCATTTAATATTTTTTGTAAATTCGTAACTCTTCACTAATCTCAATAATTTTTTCGAATCTTAGACCGCATCACATGTGTCACGTTTCGGTTTTGGGATTCGTGTGATGAATATTTATGGGCACTCAAGCATATAGGTAATCTCAATAAAGAAAAAAAAACATTACGTAAAAATAAAATAGAATCTAGAACTGTCCCTTTTTACGGTGGGCATAAATCTGAAGGGCCCCCTTGCGGCCGTAGCCTTGGAGTACAAAGGGACGCAGGTCCTAAACGTGACTGGAAACAGTCCCTATTTGCGGCTCAGCGAAGGGAAAGTCATTAAAAGTTTGTCCCTACTTCCGATTATTAATTACTATCACAAACTTGCGCTAACTATAGTTTACTGTCGGAACCGGCGTCTTTATTAAACTAACTGCCTTATTTACGAATAGATATATATGCTAAAGTAAATTATTTTTTTTTAATTGTAATTTAATGAAAGTTAAGAATAATAAAATACTGACAATAACCGAACATTTTAAAGCGTTAAGCCTCGAGTCTATTTAGAAGGACTAGATCTCTTGGCCATTTTTTTTTCTACTCTAACAGTTAGCCTACTATTGTTTCCTTAAATTCAGGTATAATCAGAACTATAAAAAAAATCATATAAAAAAAAGAAAAGAAAAAAAAGGAAAGAGAAATATATATACTAGAAACTACTTTCTAAACCTTCCAAATACATACTGAAAGGAAAGGGGCGTTGTATAAACGCATAAGATGAAGGTTAACAGAAACAGCATATTAGAAGAAAAAAAATACGGTTACCAAAAACTTAAAAATATAATGATTTAAAAATGAGGTAAATAAAAAATTCTAATTGAAGAGAAGAATGGTTGGGGTGATTTGAAGAGCTGCTATGTAGTGTTGCCCAAAATCGGTCTGCACTTTGCAAGACCAAGACCAAGGCCGTCCAACTGTTGCAAGACCAAGACCAGGACTGGTAAAAAAAATCGATTTTTTGAATAAAAATTGAGACAAAATACTTGTTAATACTTGACAATTTTAGTTACTATATGTAAAGAATTGGTGTAACCAATATAATTATACATTTAACTCTACTAATTTTTCTTTCAGACTTAGTTAGGTTTCTCATATCTAAAAAAAATACAGCAAGATTGTTACGAAAGTCTTGCGCAAGACCAAGACCTAGACCAAGATTGAGTTTGCAAGACCAAGACTCGTCTCGGTCTCGCATTATGGCAACACTACTGCTATGGATGTCTTAAAAAATTCAGAATTTGGGAATAGCCAAAGGACGAGTTTTGTTTGTTTGTAATTTTTATTACAAATAATAATTGCTTGGTATTTTCTTATTAGTATGTCAAGTCCGATGGGTTAAAATTATTTCCCAATTTGTAGCTTTATGTGGTTAAATTTTTTTTCCAGATTTTGAGAATACGGGAATATTTTAGAAAGTGCCTCATCACTTTATAGTCAGATGTAGTCTTAGTTACGTAATAGTAATTTTAATTTTCTGGCCCTGAGCGTCTGTGGCTCTAGTGCCCTCTTTCAGTCTCTACTGGCTTCTAATACTAGTGATGCGGCTGGAAAAGTGGCACTGGGATCTCCTGGAGTCATGCTTTGCCTTCCACATGTGGGGGAAAAAGCCTGGCTCGGAGATTCCTGTGCGAATGTATATATTGTATATAGGTATGATTGTGTTTTGAAGTTTCTATTTTATGTTATTTGTTTACTTTTTTTTTCTTTTATTTACTTTATTCATCGGTATTATTTATTTACTTTTTATATTTATATTTATTTCTCTATTATGTGTATATATTGTATGAATGAGAACTCTTAGCCCTAATACTTATAGCCCTCCCGCAGTGGCTGATTGTATTATTATTCAATAAATAGATTTAAAAAAAAAAAAATTTCTGGTGAACCAATGATCTAAATCTTAAAGTTTATACTGAGTAAAAAATAAATAATTAAGGCTACTCCAGATAGTCAATAACAGACGGTTAGATGAAATAAACAAAATGTGCTGTTCAATTTCATGTAGCAAACTGAAAAGCATAATTGTAGGTAGGCAGAGATGGAGAAGATCTAAAATTTTTGTAAAGCCAAGAGGAAAAAACAATTTATTAAATTTATTATCAATTTACACTTTCAAAATATAGAAATTACATTAAAATTTATTTAAAAATGCCATTGACACACAGTAGTGAGTGTAAATACAAAACATAAGATGGAAATTCTTCATCGTCAATTTTCATTTAAAATAGTAATTTACTATACTCATTAGTAATATATAAACTGTCAGGCACGTAGGAAATCTTTGGTAAAATAAAATGAAAATATACCTGTCTTTTAATCCGTATCCCGGTTAGACTCATATGTTATGACGAATCTAGAAAAAGACCAGTAGTCATCCTGAAACGAGGGATCGTTACATTTTGTAGGGGATAGTGAGCTGTACTAGTGGAAGAACTGTCTGCTGCAGAAGCCGTATTTCGGGCTCTTAACAACAGTTTAACTGTAGTTTAATCCTAGCTGGGGGCGGCCTTTCAGGCTCAGTTATTTACCGTGTCCTCCTTCCACATATTTAGTGTCCTCATTAAGTGACCCTATCTCAACTTTATTATGTACGTTGCTAAGTTATAGGATCCGGTTTAATTGGTTCGATTTTTTTATTTATCTTTTTTTGTAAATTGACAATATAATAGGAGCGTTTAGCCCCAGTGAAGTGGTTTAGAGAGAAGTTCCGGCATCTCCTGGAGTCATGCTTTTCCCTCCACAGTTGGATGGACAAGTCTGGCTCGGTGTTCTCTCGCCTGATTGTAAATAGTGTATATAGGTATGTATGTGTTCTTTTTTATATATAGGTTATTTTGTACTTATTTGTTGTATATATATTTTTTTCGGTATAATTTATTTTTTATTGTACATAGAGTGTGAATGTGATTTCTGACCACTATTATAAATGTCCTTTGAAACAGATTGTAATATTTTTAATTAAAAAAATAGAAGTAATGATTCTTTATGTTAGATTATTACATAGTCCGTGGTACAGACCCATTTTTATCGAATTATTAACATCTGCCTGAAACTTCGTAAATAATTTCATCTCATCATAACCTACAACTATTTTATTTACGAAAACTCTTGGAATTGGGGAGTTTTCAATCTGAAGGTTGGCAAACATTGTCTATTTAATTAGATACTAAACACTCGTAAATACCCATTTGCTTTAATCTTACTCGGATTGTAAGATAAATTCATCACAAAATCGATAAAAAAGGTGGCCTATAAAAATATTGGGCCGTATGCCCAATATAACCTCGTTATTTTGAAAATTTCGGGTGTAGGTCACGCCTCGGCTCAATATTTTTGAAGGGCATATTTTTTCTCGAATTTGTGATAAAATTATCTTACGATCCAAGTAGAAAGGAAATGTGTATTTACGAGATTTTAGTTCCTAATTAAATAGACAAAGTTTGCCCTCCTCTTGATTGAAAACGCCCCAATTCCAAGAGTTTTCGTAAATAAAATAGTTGTAGGCTATGATGAGATAAATATATTTACGAAGTTTCAGGCAGATGTTAATAGTTCGATAAAAAATGGTCAATACCACGGACTAATAGTTTAACAAGAAAATAAAACTATCTAATTTTTTTATTTATTTTAATATTCTACGTCATTTCCCACATGCGAGGTAGCGCATCTAGTAAATCTGATGTACTGATTATTCGTTGCAATTTTCCTTGATTTGCTTTAACTTTGTTAATATTAAAGGACAAGATTTCTTGGCCATTTTATTATTTTTTCGAACAAGTAACAGGGAGGAGGAAATTAAAAGAACTTGTGGATTGAAATGATTTTGAGTTGAAATATGGAATGTGATGTATTGTCATGAAAGTACTGTAGAAATTTTACAGTAGGAAAGTTTAAGGCGTTATATGTAGTTCTATACGGTATTTATATCTAGCAAATATGAAAGCAAAATAGAAAATTAGAAAAAAAAAACAGAAGGCAATTGAAGAAATTTATTGCATTAATTGGAAGAAAAAAAATTGTTGAGAGGCGTTCCAAAAATTAAAACTTAGAATTACACAACATAAAAATAATTGTAAAAATATATTTTTTTAAGGAAATTTCTTTATTGAGATATATTACAATCTGTCACATTTAAGAACAATAGTGAAAGTGATAAAGAGTAGCTCATTCATACTTTGCACAATATATAAAAAATAAATGAACAGCAATATAATAATACTAAAAGTAAATGTATATGTATATAATAAAAGATACTAAACTAAACAAAACTAAGTAAAAAATATTAAACAGCAGCTTTGTCTGAAAATAGAAGAAAAATAACCCGTTTTATTTTTGAAAATAGAAAAATGTTGTTTTGCTGAACATTCAAAAAATTAAAAAAAGGTTTGTATTTTACTAGATATATAGAAAAAAAAGTCCTGTTTAAAATACAATAAAATTTTAAAAATCACTATGCACACGTTTAAAAATATATTGGGACATACCTAAAAAAAATATCCTTAACTAAGAAGAAATAAATAAATATATGGGAGAGGACGATGAAATTGCTAAATAAGAATATTACAAAGTTCAATTCCACACGTGGTTATTATTGTAACAATTTTCATATCCTAATAAAGATGTTCAATAAAATGATACGGTGGTGTTTGATGAGAAGGTTTTTCAAATAGGATTGTATTGTTACCAATAACAGAATAAATTGTCCTCGAAGATGGACCAGAAACCCAAAACATTGGCTAAGGGAGAATAAATAAATGATATGGTAACGAAAGAAGTGCCTTATTTTTTAAAAACCCACACCATTTACAACTCTTCCTAGAGGAAATATAACAACATTGCACGGATGCTCAACTATGAGGAGTTGATAAATAACACAGCATACTCATCAATCAATAGATAATAATGCAAACAAATATAAGAGAGAGTTAGGTCGGACCATTGGAATACATACCAGGTATGCCAATAACGATTTATATAATCGAATAAATATAGGAAACAAATAAGTAGAAAAACTAAAATTAAAGGTTCTTGCATAATGTAAATATTACAAAAAAATAATAAGGGATAATTAAATTATTGATAATGAAGAAGGAAGCAAATATCAATCATTACTTTGTATAGAATTAGCTGATTGTCACAGCTACCCTTTCAATGGTGTGAATAAATAATAATAAAGAGTTCTTTATTTATTCCGGAACTCGTTACTTTAAAATAGCTTTAAACTTTTAAAATACAAGGAACGCTAATTGTAAGTGGACTTTAAATGCTTCTATTCGGATAATAAAAAAAATTAGATTTACTAATAGGAACAATTATACTTTTAGGTATACTATTTTCATATTTTTTCTTGTTTCGTCTATATATTTTGTATCTAGAGTACACGAGTTATAATATACATTAAAAATTTAATTTCTTATAAAAAAGAGAACATGTGATTGTTTATGTATTTGCCTCCGATTAACAATAATTGGAAAAATGCCAACCACAAATCCTTATATCTCCAAAATACTGGCAAAGTAAATAACCCGTCAACGTTTTGCCGATTCAGGCATTAGCAGGACAGAAGAGAACAACAAATCGAACACCACACCCTGACACCCCACATAAACAGCTTTAAAATGGCATTTCGCATTCACCTACTTTCGATCGCCAGTTACGAAACGAAGTAAAACAATCGTTAATACGATAAATTCAGTAGAAAGTTATAGGTACTTCCGAAACCGTTTTAATTTAGAATTTTTCCACTATACATATTTGGAAATATTGAAAAACAAATACATGAATGTTATATACGTTTTCTGGATTAATTTGGTAGCAATGGACCATCGGCTAATGGAGTTCTGTATTTTAGCACAATAAATCAGCCTCAACTATTAACGGTGACGCAGCGATAAAGAAGCACTGGGGTCTTTAAGACTTACCATGTGCGGGTAGGTGCGGGCTAAGAAGTTCAGAGGCTGGTTAAAGGATATTGTAAATATTTTTATTATTATTATTTTTTTTAAGATTTGTTTTCGTATAAATAATTTACTTTTTACATAGTTTTTATTGAATTAATTATTTATTTATAGTTGATTTATTTTTCTGGTAAATATAGAATGAATGTGAACATTTAATATGCTAACTCATCATCTTTAAATTTACAAATCGTAGTACAAATAAATAAATGAATGAAAAATGATGAAATAAAATATAAAAATAACAATTGGTGTTATTTTACGCAGGACATGCATTAAGTTGGATGTATTATTCTCTTACAATATTTTATAATGGATTTCATGCGTTCCAATAGTGATAATATAATTAAACATAAATTAACATGATAGAAACCATTCATATTGAAGCAATAAATTTTCTAGTATGATTTATCTTAACATTAAACGGCTAGCATTGCTGACAACATCCTAGCCGCATAATGCAGCTCTTGGGGCTGCTGCAGTGCCGTAATTCTCTTCTAATGAATTTCTTAGCTAACATTAATTAATAAGGAATTAACTTTCAAAAGGATATTAGCCTTACTTTTTGCATGTAGCGTAGTTTTGTAATTACTTTATGTTTTACTTTCAATTAATATAATTACGTTTTATGTTTGCCTATACATGTAAATGTAAATTACTGACAAAGTTTATTTACTTTTTGTCAAAAAAATATATCTTATGTTAAACCCGGGGTTCTTACCACCTAAAAATCATTTTATATAGGTAATTTCTTTTATTTTTTTTTAGTTAGGTGGATAACATTCCTAAAATTTCTTTTTTTTAAATTGATGATTATATATAATTGTTGACTACATTTTTATTTATAAAAAATAAAGAAAAATATATGTCTGTTTTAATTAGTGTGGCACAAAATCGGTCTTGGTCTTGCACTTTGGAATACCAAGATGATACCGCCTATTTGTTGCAAGACCAAGACTAACACTGGTAAAAAAAAAATCGGTTTTTGAATAAAAATTGAGGCAAAATAGTTACTAATACTTGACAATTTTAGTTACTATATGTGAAGAATTGGTGTAACCAATATACTTTTGAATTTATCTCTTCTAATTTTTCATTCAGACTTAGTTAAGTTTCTCATATCTAAAAAATTACAGTAATATTTCCCTAGCTATAAGCTAATAGGTAACTACAAGACTGATACGAGAGTCTTACGCAAGACCAAGACCTAGACCAAGATTGAGTTTACAAGACCAAGATTCCGCCTCGGTCTCGCATTTGGGCAACACTAGTTTTAATACAATATTTTTTGCTAGATACAGTGTACGTGGCAGTAATCAGAACCTCTGAAGATGACAAAATAGTATAATATTTGTTGGTAGTTGTTAAATTTAGGCACTAGTTCCTAGATTATAATTAGTATTGCCCTCTGTTATTCAAGCCATTATTCAAAATTGTATCTTAACGCAACACCATGTTAGAGAATAGGAGAGAGAAAAATGATAGTGTCGAAAACCAAATAATAAGGAGTTTATGCTAATATATAGTACCAATGCTAATGTCATTACAACAATAAATTTTATTTTGACAACATTATTAACAATATATAAAAAATTAGAAGAGAAATAATATAAATGATAAGAATAGCAGAAATTCTTAAGCATAATGGAAAATATACAATAATAAAACATTACATAACCTTCCAACTTGAGATTTCCACATAAATATTATACAGTCGTTGGATACAAAATAAACTAGTAAATATCATTAATTTAAATAAGTAAATTATACATTAAGGGCATTTTTAGATTAACCTTGCTTTTATGTCTTTATTTTATGCAATAGCACTTTGTTATTAACTTTGAAAATTTCTTATTAAACGAAATTAAACTAATTAATTCTAACTACAATACACCTAGAATACATAGATTAGTAAAGTAATATAAAATTGGCGCTCCACTAGTCGTATCATCAGTAATATCAGTGAGGAAATAGCAGAAATTCTTAGGCATAATGGAAAATATACAATAATATAACATTACATAAAAACAGATAGTAACAATGATGTACGAAACTCGATGGAGATGGATCAAACGCTTGAAGGAATAAATAAAATAGACATTATCTAAATATCGTTTGGTCTGTTTTGATGTAGACAATTTATTTACCAATATAAACTGGAAAGAGGTAATAAAAATAATTGAAAAATACTGGGATACAATGGAACTGCATACCCAAATTAAAGTCTTTTATTGAAGATATGGATTACAATATTTCAGAAGCTAAAAATCGAACCTTCATACTGTATGCGAGGGAAATGTTTAGCATTTGACTCTCTTTATAATGAGCTATTATTAATAATTTATATTCCATATTATTAATCTAGCCTTGTTTTTGATTTCACTTCTATCGTGTAGTCCAAAGCATACATACACTTTAGTTTTTTTTTTACAAAATATTTAGGTTATATTTCAAAGTGATTTTTTAAAATAGATAGGTAATAATAGATTCATTTCAACTAAAATTTACTATTATTTCGGGGTTTTTTTTCTTGTTTATTTACTACTTCTAGGTAGAAGATATAAAACTTTTCTCCAATCAAAAATGGTGTTTAGTTTTGTTGATGTTCATATAAAAATATTTTTTATAAATTATATAACGTATCATGATGATTATAAATATCCCTATTATACATATTCAATACACTCCACAAATTTAACTGGGTTAAATAAAAAAATATATTTTGAATTGATTTTATACATTTTGAGCTGTTCTTCAGTTAGATTAATATATTAAATTAATAAATTAATAAATAAATAATTTAACCTCCATTAAAAGCACTATTAGGTTGTTCATGCCTAAAATATCGGATTTAAGTACAAAATATTCACGAAATATTAGCAGCCTTACTTGCTAGTTCAAAACTTATATTTTCCTGTGCAACACTTGGCGTGTACATCAAATTTCCAGTCCTTTTAAGAATCTAGGTTACCTTAAAGTTTGGAACATTTCCAAAACGTTTGGGCAAGGATGTTAAAACATTTCAAATTGAAAATATTAGTTATTTATATAGTCCATTACTTTCCTGACTGTCTTGCTTATTGGGTTTCACATTAGCCTTTAATAAATTTTAAATGGATTCAGTCTTCACCATTTAAAACACTTTTTTACATATCTTTAAAGGAGAGTTCTAGTCCATTTAATTTTTAATTTATCAATTCATCAGTTGTACTTAACGTTTTAAATTTTTCTGTAAATTTGTAAAAATGAGAGAAGTTCCTGCCCACCATTTACTACTATTAATTTAAATTTTAGTTTGACGACTAATTCATTATCAGCCTTATCCAAGGATTTTTGTAAGTTTCTTTCTTGGTCCATATACTCACATATGCGAATCAATTTATTGTTATAATGTTTTTACTGATTTTATTTTTATATTTTCCAAAGGCACCTATGTTATATGCAATAATAAAATATCGTAAATCATAAGGCTTTTTTCAGTTGGTCCTAATTACTCCAGTAAATGTTGCAATACTTCAAATCAACCACCTTATTGAAACAAAATAGCTGTTTTATTCTTAATGTTATTACATAATTGTGGTCGCTTGCTAATTTAGATTTATAATCATTAAAAACATTTATTGAAATATTTTCGCACCATGGTTCTTTTTCCAATCTTTTCCACAGAATTTTGAAAAAAAAAAAAAAAAAAACGTGAGAGACCTATGGAATTCGTTATTTTATTCTGGTTTTGGATTTTACATATCATCCGCGGTAAAATAAAAAATTTTGAGTGCATTTTTCGTGGTAGATAACAAACGTTAAGTTTATAAAATAATAAACCAAAATAAGGAATAGCTTTATGCTTCTTTGAGTAAGATTGACACTGCTTATTATAAAAAAAATGTATTAAAAAAATATAGATCAAAACCAAAATCATTCATATTTTTAATTCACTTTTTTTTGTACTTAAGCGTAATATAAATCATCTAGAACAAAATAAAATAGACTACACCAGCTATAGCAAAAAGATATATTTGGTGGATATCAAGAGATAAGAAAAACGGAATGATGTTCATCTGGGTCCATTCACACTGTAGGATCATCGGAATGAATGTATGAAAGAATGAAAGTAGATAAAGCTATATTTGGTGAGAATGCATGGAACAACACCGGTTGTAATAATTAATAAAGTCCCAGTAGAAGATTTTTCAGAAAAGAGGAAAGAGTGAAAAAAAGTGGTAGAACAGATTGCAACTAAAACAATCCAAATTTAAAGAAAAATCACGGTTCCATATGATAAACTTCTTACTAACTATCCAAGAAAGAAGGATTAAGGAATGAGAATTGGGAGTTCTCACATCTACTAAGAGGATTGGATCCTCCAAACTGGGATAGTTGTAGTGTCGAAACAACAGTAAAACACATTATTCAAGACTGACCTAGATTCAATACTGTAAGAAAAAAATAGGTACGCTAAGAAAACATGAATGGTTAATAAATTTAAATTCTTAACAGTAGTTGTATTAAAATTTTAAACTGTTAAACTGTATAACAGAGTAAAATTTTTTCCCATGTAGAGATAAAAATAAAACAAAAACATAATATAATATTTTTAAACGTTATTTTAATCTTAGTGGATTTCTAGAATAAATAATTTAACCTCCATTAAAAGCAGTATTAGGTCTTAGGATTTTTTTTTCAGTTACGAATTAATTTTCAAGATGCTTTAAATACTTTGCCATGAAGTTTAAGCATCGCATATTGATTTTGTTAAGACTCTTTCGCCAGAGAGTACTCGAGAAACTCTTATTCTGTATACTCAAAAACTTCATCAATTTATTTTTTTTTCAAGACTGTTTTTTTGTGCTTTAATGGACTATTGATTGGTATTGTTTAATTAATAAACTTTTCCTTTGTGAGAGAGGAACGGGGAAGCTGGCTACATCTACTCACTTGCTAAACTTTCTCGTTAAAAAGTAATTAATTAATTTTTTTTAGGTATTTACGTTGGAATTATATAGAGATAATGAGAGTAATGATATTTACGTGGTCAAAAGGTGATCGGTTCGCTATGGAAAAAAAAAAGTTAATATAGTACATTTAACTACCAATACATTCTTTACAGCGTGTTAAAAAAAATGTTATTGTTAAAAATTGTTGTGTTAAAATTAATTAAGGTTAAATGACCACAATACCGGTCATTTAACCCTAATTAATTTTTTATTAAATAGATATTTTTTATCCATATGTGCTAGTCTTAGGTGAACATTTTCTAATATTATAAAATAAAGTTCTGTTTTTACCATATTTATTTTTATTTTAATAGCTACGTTTCGGCCGGTAAGCCATCTTCAAGCCATTTTGTCCAACCATGCTTTTTGCATGTAGTCCAAAGTCTAATTGAATTCGACTACACCAGGACTCTGGTGACACCAGCTCTTAAAGCAGAATTATTATGACAATATCCCTGACAGCCTTGGAAGGGATTGGCATAGTAAAGTAAACAAATATTGTTAATCAGTTTGATGTTACTTTGAATGAATTAAAAAGTAATTTTATTCTGGGACTACAATCCCCTAAGAATAATAAAAGAGATAAATAATCATGAGCTTTTGTCTGGCTTGTGTATTAACTGTAAATTGTGTT
This sequence comes from Nezara viridula, assembly GCA_928085145.1. NCBI lineage: Eukaryota > Metazoa > Arthropoda > Insecta > Hemiptera > Pentatomidae > Nezara > Nezara viridula. The sequence goes on along the minus strand of OV725080.1, from coordinate 82,614,011 downwards.
GATAGAATTATACAGTTTACATATACAAGTAAATTTAACATGTTTTGGGTAGTTTGAATATGGAGTGGTGGAACAAAAGTTGTTTGAAAGAATTTGTGAGGATTGACGTAAGAAGGTAGGGAGAGAGTTCCAAAATGATAGCAGGTATGACGAAGGATTTGCTGAAGGAAGTAATTTTATGGAATATATATATATCTATAGGTAGTGAACTGGCATTGAGAGAGTGGATAGAGAAACGTAGAGGAAGGAGTTTTAGGATGTAGGAGGATTTTTTGTTCTGAGGACTTGAAAAAAATAATACAAGAAGGAATTGCCGTCGGAAAGTAGGATAGAGCCACTTCGACTCGGTGTATAATCAGGGAACATTGGAACGCATGGGGATCCCAAAGATGATTCTCTTCAGTCTCTCCTCCAGTCTTGTGGACAGACCTCCATACACTAAGTAACCGTAGTCGAAGTAGGGGAAAACAAGGGATGTTAGAAGAAGCTGGCTGGTATTTTTTGGAATGGATTCACGGAATCATAGGAATCCTTTAAAAATAGTTATGGATTTTCGGGTAATGTGGAAAATGTCGTTATTCCGAGAGAGTTTCTTAGAAAAGGAAAATACTAAGAAAGAATTGGAGTCAGGAAGGAGGATAAAGCTACTTAAACTTGGTGTATCAGCCGGAAACATGAGAACGCTTGGCAAAAAATTTATCTTTGCTGAAGTTTAATAAGGAAACGGAAATAAAAAGAATGTATTTGTTTATCATTAGTTGTTTATTGCAATCTTTTGTACAGTTTTGTTTACGTGCCAAGAAATTTCTGCTGTGTGTATTAAAATTTTGGATTCATAAGAATGTTTTTGAGTGTATTTTTTTTTAATCAGTCAGGCATGTAGTCGAGATGGGTATTAAAAAAGAAAATGAAAAGAAAATTGAATTAGCAATTCCGCTTCACCTACCCTTAGGCATTAATAGATTTTAAATAAAATGATAACCTTTATTTCCTTATAATTGATATAAAACTTAGAGGTCATGAATAAAAGCTAATAGCAGTTAATGCTATATTTAGAAAACAAAATATATTTATAGATGTCTCAACCAAATATATTAAACTAAAAATATGTTATTTGCTACAAATAGAAAATAATACATTAATGAAAGAAACAAAAATACCCTTTAAATCAAATTTACAAATGATATAAAATAAATCAAAACAAATTCAAGCCACTGACAAAAATAAATTTAAGATATTAAAAACTATATGATTTCAGCAATGAATTTCTTATAATTGAAATAATATGAAAAAATCTTTAATGTATTAAAATTGCCTTATTTATTATTTATGTATTCAAAGTGCCAAATTTACAACGCGCTGTCCGTTTGAGGGATTCGGTTGTTGTAAAGAACTGATGGACACGTGTGTCTTATTGTCAAGACCTATGAAAGGTGTGGATATAAATATGAAGGGAGAAAAAAAAATTCTTTATTGTTGTCTGCTCACGTACTTAATGTGATTTATCATATTTATCTCATCAGATTTGCGTAAGCTTGTTATAGGGGTTTGTAATAAAAGGTTTTTGATTGGATAGGATTATGAACTCAATGCCCAATCCCAAATCTCTTGGGCTGGGGGTGATCAAAAAACCAGATCGCTCACCTCCATACTTGTATGACGTTAAGGGCTTGTAGACTTAAAATTTAAATTTACATAATATTATTTTCTAAGAATTAAATCATTTTCATTTATCTTCGATGAGCTCCTTCACATATTTAAAATAATTAAAATACTTAATACTTAAATATTTTTTTAATTGTACTGGTTTAATATTTTTTTTTTTGTTTTAACATAAACACTCTTAGTGATCTCTAACTATATGTTCTCTGACTAGGCACAATTAATTTACCAAATCATAACAATTTTTCTTTTTAATATTTTAATTTTAATCGAAATTATTTTTAAATTTAATTTAATTTGTTCATTTTGACTAGTGGTGATGTTAACAATAACAAAAAGAAAGTAAGCTTTGTAATTGAAAACAACGATGTATAAATTATAAACAAAATATTTGTTTTTCCTGAACAAGTGCGAGCAACAAGAAAATAAAAATTTTTATTTTCATTTCATAAAATTGTCTATTTTAAATTATTAATAATACGAATTTTCTCTCTGCATTGAGGTTTTTATTTTCAGTAAAGTCTAGGAAGTGAGATTCTTAACAAGTCTAGGTAGAGAATGACATTTTAAGAAATTGAAATTTAATGATATTGATTCTTCTACCTTCTATAAAACAAATCTGTTTAAATAACTAGGCATTTGCCATTTTAAGTGGTAAGGTCAAGGAAATGAGGTTGAATAAAAATACTCCATAGTCAATAAAATTTGCAAAGCCTTTATAATAGGAATGGTCGATCCTGTAGATATCGGCATTTTAAGGTTGAGATGTTCTTGTCACTTTGACAGGTAACTGGACTGCTAGAAATATCCTTTTTTAATTTTAATTGTATTGGATCAAAAAGTTTGTCTAGGAAAAGCGGAAAATATGAGTGACTGAAATAGTTCAGTGCAGATTGTTAACAAATTGACATTTAAACTCTCTGTGTACGAGATGAAGAGGTACTCTTGCTTTGAGTAATGGTTTGATAGAATTGAAAATGCTGATTTTACTTGCCATAAAATTCCCAGAAATGTATAACACACAGTTATAACATATCGAGAGAGAGAGAGAAAGGCGATAACTAATTAATTATATTTAGTATATTAATTATTTTATGGACCTCATATAAATATGTCGTATAGATACATCGCACTAGAGAAAATGAGATTTCCTAGCACTAAGGATTTGCTTTCAAATGGAGTGTAACAAAGAACACTCAATAATCCTTACCCAACTAAGGGCAAAGCTACACTAAGGAGTATATTTTTTGATCGTCTGATAAAACATAAATAACGATATATCTAAAATTATTTGGTGAGATCTGGCCGATTAAAGACATGTAGCAACTAATGAATGAATAACTGCACTAACTTTCAAGTTAAATGGATAAGTGAGATTTCATGAATGTTTTTTTTTAATTTATTTGTATACCACCTTTTCTGGATTAGTGGGCAATATGGGCGTTTGCTGAAGTGGGATGTAATGCATGACTGTATAACAACACACTACTGCAAGTGAAGTAGTTTAAAATATTTTATCTTCGGTGACTTCTGATCAAGGGTGTCCATCTTTCAGCGGTCTTCTTGGTTATGGTCCTCTTCTCCGTGCTCCAATGCTGAAGTGGGCCGGACACACTGCCTCCTCTCATTCATAAATAAATTTCTTGAACGGCGGAAAGTTCTTCTCACTTATCAACTGAGGAAATTCATTCTCGGTTAGGTCGTAAATTCCCGCGGAATCATTTTTGTCCTTATTCCTTTGAATGTAGTGAAGAACGTGACTGGGTGCTCTCATGAATGTTTTGAAACAGTTTTAGCCAAAATAAATATTTTAGGTACTCTCAGATATGTATTCCTCTCCAACCGTTACTTCACTTTCTCGCCTTTTAGACTATACGGAGTTTTTCCCGGGCTGGGGAAAGTGCAGGGTAATTATCTCAAAGTTAAAAGCCTCCCCTCCCCCCGGAACTTGGATTTGAACTCTGTTTATCAGGTTGACCGGGAATGCTTGGCCACCATACTTCTATTGAAATTTGTATACTTAACATCACATCATGGGTAAGGTATTGATCATATGTGTTGTATATAGATTACTTACTTGAAAAACTAAAAAAAAAATAAAAATAAAAATCTAACTTGGAAAAAAAATACCGAATACAAAAATAGGGAAATCCTATCCATTCTGAGATAATATTCTTTTCTTGCACGCCTAATTCAACAACTTGCTAGATTGTAAGGAAAATTTAGATCTATGAATATTCAACCTTGGCATTTTGTAGGGTGCTTACCACACGCAGAATCTTTTAAACATTGACCGGTACATGTGACGAAACCTACCTGCTAGGAACAATGAAGTGTTGTAGACTCCTACAATATATATATATATATATATATATATATATATATATATATATATATATATATATATATATATATATATATATATATATATATATATATATATATTGTAGGAGTCAACAACACTTCATTGTTGTTTAAATATTTATTCATTGTTCATAAATATTCATTGTTGATTAAATATTTATATATTTAATGACCCGTTTAAATTCTACATCTTGAAATTCTAATAACCTACTTTATATTATTATATCCAAGTTGAATACGATGATTTCAATAATGATTTAATAGTGAGCAATTGGACAAACGGCTCATGGCTATTGGTCCAAGGATGAGAGAGCTGGCTGAGGGGATAAGTAAGCAGCTATGATTGGTCGGCTGTTTGAGAAAGGTGTGGCCGACAGCGCCCCGCTAACCAATCATATCTCGCGGCCCATCTTATTTGTTTTCTCATCTCTTCAAAACTTCCCCTGACAGGGTGGAACCGAATCATTTAGGAGAGTCGACTTTTCGGAGAAGGTTACTTTTACCGAATCAATACGATTAACTTTCAGGGAAAAGTGGACGGAGTTTTTATTTTCTCGATAGTACTTACTGTCACAACTGCCAGCTAAATGTCAAGATTCTTAAAAATGCCGTAAAATAATACTTCCATTATGACTGTCAGAGAGTTTATTCGTTTCTGTATGTAGAAGAAGTAATTTTATTTTAATTTACTTAAATCACTCATCAAATAAAATGCATAATTGTATTTTTACCACCTGTTGGCTTACTTCGTTTTGATTTATAAACAGATTAATAAAGTGAAAGAGAATATAATGTTGTAAATGATGTACATTATACATTTGTGCAAAACTACAATGTTACGTTATTGTAATTCCATGTACTTTATTAATTTGTTTAAAAATCTAAATTAAGTCAGCTAACTGGCTGTAGAAAATTAGAAATTTCTTTTTTTTTTAATGATCCCTTTAATACTCCAGTAGTCGCACATCTAAATGCAACATAAATATGTAAACGCATGTCATCTGTGAGATGCTTTTTTCATTTTGTCCAATTATACTCACAATATTTTTTTAATATCCTAAATGCTAGGTAAAATGATTGAGGTATTTAAACTTCTAATTACTGGCATTTAATAAAGAATGTGTGAAAAATATGAATAAATTAAACAATAAGGGGAAAAAATTAATGTAAAATATAGAACAGACAGACCACTGTAAATATTTTATAGAAAAAAAAAATGAGGTTAAATAATTCTGGAAAAACTAAATTCCTAATGTCCAAACATCTGGCAGAAAAACTGGCAAAAGCCAAGGTGGGTTTGAATTTGATTTGGCACCAGTTTATCGAAAACAAAGACATAGCTCTATCCAAAAAATTACAAGTATTTAATTCCGTTAGTAGGGCAGTGATGTGCTATGGAGCACAAATCTGGGGCGGGGTAAGTTATGAAGCCGTGGATAGACTACTAAGATTCTTTCTTAAAAAATTATTTAAATTACCAAAGTATACTCCAACACACTTTATTCACTTTGAGACTAAAATAGATCCGTTATTTATCTTCACAATTAAACTCCATTTTGATTATATTGTAAAAATTTTGAATCTTCCACCACATAGATATCCAAAAATATTAGCACTACAGATAATTAAAAAAGAAATCGCATGGTTTAGGAACTTATTTAATCTGATAGAACTGCATGGATTAAATTTCAACTTAGATCGATCTAACTGTGATGATGTTAAACTATGGAGAGCTAATTTATATTTACTAAGAACTCAAATTCAGAAAGACATATATAATCAATATGTAATTAAAGTTCAGAATTCTAAAACTTTCACTTTTTATCCTCATTTAACTTCAGTAAATTATATTGACGACAAAAGCTCATTGAAGGTGATCAGATGGGTAATTCAAATTATAGCTGATGTTTTGGACTTAAATTATAAACACTTCCAGCAAACAAATAATAAATTGTAGCATGTGTAATACAAACGAAACAGAAGATCTCTATCACTTCCTGGCTGCTTGTCCGATACTCTCTGAATTTAGAGTTAAATGGTTAAAGTCTAGAAATCTATCTGGGGATCAAGTAATTGATTTATTAAATGGAAACGATTGGATAGCATTGGTAAATTACTGCAAGTCTGCTTTCTCCTATAGAATAATGCTCACCAGAGAATTAATAACAATTAATAAATTGGAGAATTTTGGTACCACTGTTTTTGTAATTAAAATATTTGTATAACTTTTACGTTGTAAATAAAATTGTTCTTATTTTCATATTAAGTGTTTGTATATAAAATAGACTGAAATATAATTTAGTTATGAAACACAGACTCCTCTGACGGTCAACAGACCATGTAGCACGTCTGATTTTCGGTTTTAAATCCAAAAATATTATTTTGTTTGGTTTTTTAATTTATATTTTGTAATTTTGATAAATAAAAAGACTTTTTCTTCTTCTTCTTCTTCTAATGCGTATCTTAAAAGAGCAAACAACAAAGATAATTATCACTTTAAAAATATTTTTAAAAAATTGTACTAAATGCTTACAATAGTAGTCGGGTAGGATCTTAGAGATGATTCAGCTAATAACTTAATAAAACTTGACAAGAAAAAATACTGGCATGTGGTTCTCACTAGGCTGTAAGAATAGTTGGGAGGAGGGGCTTGTAGGTTTGAACAGGCACTTGCCACACTTACAAATGTTTCTCTGGAATCTCTTAGGTGCCATTATTAGAGTGTTAAATGCTACATTTTGAATTTTTTATAACCTACTTTTATATTATGATAATCAAAATGTAACGATTTCAATAAAGATTCAATAGTGAATAATTGGACAAACGGGTCGTGGCTAATTAAATGCGAAAATCATTTAATAGATAGAAAAAATTGTGATATTACTACAATTGCTGTACTCGTATGTTTACTCTTCACGGTGCGTTTCCGACTGCGTCTTAATACCCAATGCGTTATTTTATTTTTTATTTCTAACCCTTTTAAGTATAGAAAGATAGGTGTTTGACTGCAGTGAATAATTGAAGAGAAGATTGGTTGGGATTATCATTAAAAAAAAACTTAAAAATAAATAAGTATATTTATTTGACGTTTCAGCCCAAAGTTCAGCCCTTCATCGGGGTTAAGAAACGACCAGATAACAATATTTATGAAAAACTATTAACATTAAAAAAACGAAAATAAAAAAATAATATGTAAGTATAAAGATAAAATAATATGAAAGGTATAGTCTAAAAAATGTAGGTAGAATAAACTTAAAGAAAATATGAAATAACGATAGCAAAGATAGGGGTTGAAAGTAGTGGAACCAAAGTTATTTAAATAATTGTGCGAATCTTCAATAACCTATATCAAATTATTGAAGATTATATGTATTTAAGGCGAAGGAACTTATCTTTTTTTTTTGTGTGTTGATTTTAAAAACTAAAATCATAGATAAAATTTTCGAACAGCTTTTGCCATCGTTGAGATGGTCTCGAAGGTATAAGTTGATTGAATAAGGGATTCATTACAGTTTTTTTACTCATTCGTTAAATTTGGTTTTTTTTTTCGGTTATAAAAGCCTTAACATTTGGTATTTTTAATTATTCGTAGTTTCTTGACGTTTTAATTCTTTTTTTTTTTTTTCTTTATGACATTTACAACTGTATTACATAAATACATCAAGTAAATTAATTCTTGAAATAGTTTTTTTAACTATTTTTTGCAATATTCATTTTTTTTTATCTGTATTGAAATTCACTAGATAACAGAGACTGTAAAATGATTTAACTAGCGGATGATGGGTAATTATTCACGAAAAACAGAAATGCAAGGTTATAATTTTCAAGTCATCCTCGTAAAGCGGATTTACATAAGAGTTTACTAATATGTATATATATATATATATATATATATATATATGTGTATGTAGATCTAAAAAATAAAATAAAGTAATATATGTATGTAACTTAAGATAGTAATTATAGTTGAACATTAAACTTTTTATTCGGAGGAAAAAGTTTTGTCACCTATTATCCGGCTATAATAACTATCATAAGTTATAATATATGAAGGCCAAAAATATTGTAATAATTTTTATTTATATATTATTTTTTCAGTGAAAACCAATGTATATAACTCGTAGATTTATTAACCAATAAGTTAAAAAAAAAATGTTCAAATACACTATTTTAGCGTTAAGGACTCACTGAAGAAGATTTTTATTTAAAAATATGAAGTGGCCTCCTTGGTGTCTATATTTTTTTATTTCTTATTTTGCCTAAATTCTCTTCAGCTCGATGGCTTGAGGGGTGCCATGTGGGTAAAGCAATTTAGCCATAAATTGGCTTGCTATGGACCCACCTCCATCGAATACAAATCACCCAAGTAACTACTTAATCTGTTCCACCATCTACTAATTATTGATCGCACCTAAAGTGCCATATTAAGGCTTAACTCTGAGCTCAAATTTACTTTTATATTTATGAGATAAGCATCTGCACTTTTTACATGACCATTAATGCAAATGAGATTCATGTTCGTGAATAAACAAAACGCTTTTGAGTAATTAAGGCGTGCCGAACAGTTCTCTCAGGTTTATTATTAAAGTTATGCATTAAAACCTCGACCAAATATGACGGATAACGCCAATGATAGTTTCGGGGTATCTCATTTATTAATATTATCCTTTTTGTATTATAATTCAGAAGCTCTTCACTTATATTTAACATAGTTAAATCCGCTTCTAACTATCAATAATTTAGAATAGTTCTTATCCAGTCATAAAATTGATTGTGTTATATTAATTAATACGAAATTATAGAAACGGATGTAAAGTTAATCGGAATAAATTATTTTAGTCATAATCAAAGCGGTTATTTAAGACGGACGTATGAACTCATATTTCGCACATCTATTAAAAATAAATATAAATTTAAATCTAAGGAATGAATATTTATTTTGTGAAAATGATTCTAAATTACTAATAGTCCGTGGTACAGAACCCTTTTTATCGAACTAATAAAACTCGTCTAAAACTTTGTGAATGGTTTAATTTTATGGTAAGCTACAACTTTTTTATTTATAGAAATTCTAGGAAATGAGGCCATTTCAATCCAGAGAACGTTAAAGTTTATCATTCGAAGAAGGTTCTAAAAGCGCATAAACACCCACTTGCTTCCTATTAAATCTTAAGGCAATTAAATAAAAGAATTGAGAAAAAAAAATGGCCTACAAAAATATGAGAGAAATCGGGCCTTACAACCTCGTTATTTTGACATGTAGAGGTCAAACCAAACGATCCAATATTTTTGTAAGACACAATATCCAATATTTCTCGATTTTCAGATAATATTATCATACGATTTAGTTGAAAGCGAATTAGTATTCATGGTATTTCGGTACTTTATTAGATTAACTTATTTTATTCATCAGCAGTTTTAAAACTCTCCATTTCTAAAAATTTTTTAAAATAAAAATATTATAGGTTAATACAAAATTATTGGTTATGTAATCATCTTGCCTTACTAAGTTCATTGAATAGAGCATCTAAAATCTTAAATCACCTATTTATGTTTCTAAAATAAGAAAAATAAAATGAAATAACAATAACTACAAAATTATAATCATAAAAAAAAAATAGTGGAATAACTCGATAATTCTGATTGTTTCGTATTTAAAGGTGTAATATTACTAGATATGTATTGATGTTTCCTGGACGATACTGTATTTTTTTTTCTACGTGAGTAGTACCAAAATATAATCTGATGATTTCGCATCACAAATATATTATGAAAAAATAATTCAATTATTTCCACATGAAAATAAATTAAGCTTAAGACATAAAAAAAAAAATTGGGAGTGATTAAAAGCTTATTACTGGTTTTTAGAATTTTTTTTTTTTTTTTTATACGATTTAAACCAGGGGTCTAAAATATAAGTTAACTTTAGTTAAACTTATTTTTTTTTTATCTTACTTAAAGTTTTTATTGAGCTTGAAGTTTTCCACCATGATAAGTTTTTGATGAAGTTATTGTAAAACTTTTATCCAAATGACTTTTTTAATAGTTGTAAACAGTAATTCTGAAACGTATTCATAAAATGTTTTTGAAAAAGAAAAAAAAAATCAGAAGTATATTATCTATGATGAAACAAAAAAAGGTAATTTGAGAAATAACAAAATTGAAAACTCATTGTTGTCATCATCTTTCCAAAATCATCAAAATAAACACCAGTACATTCACTTTTATAATCCCAACCAAAAAAAAAAACTCATACTTTTATTTCAGCTGTTTGTGTGAATCTTTAACTTATTGATGTCATATTTTTATCACAAAGATATTTGAATAACTTTTAGTGTGCCAACTTTTTTTCAATAAATTTGCTAAACACTTTCAAAATAATACTTATTTTAAAAGGTTTATGATTCTTTCGACCTTTAATTTAAAAAAAAAAATGTTTGTATATAAAATTTATTGTCAACTCCAATTTTTTATAAATTAAATTATTCTTCGTAGACTTATTGATCCGATCTATTGTGGATAAAATACCACTACCCATCGTATGCTTTCACCAGTCCCTCACTACTCAATCACTCTTGACAGATGAACCAACTTCCGCCCGACTTATTTTCCTTCCCTATTAAAGCCCATGTTGAGCTTCCTCAGTTCCTATTCATTGAAACCGTCTCTCTCTCTCTCTCCCTCCCTCCGATCTATCATTTGAATACAGCAGCTAGTAATGGTGTTATTCCGCCTGGGAATGTATGAATAATATGGTTATTCATAGCAGTGGCTTTGCATGAACTAGAGTTGCAATATAGATAAAACGTGTCAGCTGTGGAAACTAGGTGCCTTTGGTGGGTGATAGTGCGGTAGAACTTGCCCGCTGCTCTCGACATTGATAAGCACTTAAGTCTTGTCAACCTGCTACAGAGGGATCTTAAGGGCAAAGTTACTTGTAGCTCGCCTCTGCGGCATCTCATAATGCAAGTTCTCAGTTGACAGATTCCTTCATGGTGCCGAAAGCTTGGTGCAGGTAGCGAGGATGATAGCTTTTCCATCTAACTTAATAATACAATATAGTTGTATAATGTTAACCGATTTTTTTTTTATTAAATACTTCATATGTAATGAGGTAATATATATATATATATATATATATGTATATATATATATATATATATATATATATATATATATATATATATATATATATATATATATATATATATATTTAAACTTCACTATTTAATTGGGAATAAGGTCACTTAATTATTATTTAATAAACTAATGAATGTTCATTTCTTCTGTTTATTGACGTTTCGATCCCGGTATTTTCTTTTTATTAGTCAACCATGGGATCCTCTTCAAAGCTAGAACTACAAATAGCTCAATCGGTACACAATATTTCTTCCATATGACTTTAATAACAATTATTTCAAAATGTTTAACATACTTTTAAAAAACAGAGCTTCGATCAGGCCTGGGACACACCGACAGTCTCAGCACCGTCCACTAGTATATATCTTAAGCTACTTTTTTGATCAATTTTCTCCGAAAGTTCTACAAGAATGTTATCTATTTTATATTTGATAAATTTCAGAGTCGAACAAATTTCTTTTACTTCTAGGTTTAAAATTGAACTCTGTGTTCTCAATATAATATTCTCTAGCGGTTTTGTGAACTTTGAATTGTCAGGAATAAGCATATAAATGTTCTTGGTGCTATCTACAATGTGTGGTGGAAACATATTGTATTTTCTACATTTTAGAAGAAATACCCTCTGTGGTTCACAGCTTTTTTATACATATACATACATACATATATATATATATATGTATGTATATATAAAATGTATGTATATATATATATATATATACATACATTTTACGCCTCCTAAGAGTAATGGGTATTACTCATGACTAAGATATCAAACGAAACGAAATTTCATGAAAAAAGTAAAGAATTCAAATTTCGATCGTTAACTTCAGGGGTTGAAATAGTAATGTTTTTTAACTTTAGTTGTTGGAAAAAAAATAATCAGTGTGAAATTAAAGTTTTTTTTCAATTCTTTTTTCAATTATTGAGAACAAAGGTGCCCAGAAGGGGGTTTCATGACTCATGTTGTGCCATCAAAATTTTTGAGGAGGCACATTTTAATGAGGTTTGGAATTGTTTTCGAAATGAAAAGTTTCAAATCAAAAGAAGATTGAAAGCATCGGACAGACTGTTTAATTGTATATAATCTACGATTTTTTAAATTGTACTTTTGTTTTCATTGTTTTTGAAAAGAAGAAGGCAATAAAATATGGAGTGGTGGAAGATTTATACGTCATCGACCTTAGGGTGTCATACGCATAGATGGGTACCCCTCATTGAGAAATTTATAATCTGTCGCACCTAAGGACAATAATAATAGTGATAGAAGAATAACTCATTTGCATTCTATATACAATAAATAAACAGCGGAATAATAAGACTAAAAGTAAATGTATATAAGCTGAAAGAAATTAAACTAAACAAAGAGAAACTAAACTAATCAGAATAACTACATACATATTGTATACAATATTTAAAAAATTCATTCAGTCAAAATCTCTCATCCAAACTTTTCCCCCAATCTTGGAATGAAAGGACTCTAGGAGATCCCAGCGCCTCTCACTCAGCCGGATTACTGGTATTAAACACCAGTGGAGGCTGAGCAGAGGCGCTATAACCAGACGTACATGCCTTGAGTGGAGAATCTGGACAATGCCAGAAGAACTCTAATTTACGCTCACTGTAAATTAAATTTTCTAGCTATATTTCATTAAAAAAGTACTTTATCCCTCTATTTGAATGAAAACTTGTAAGTAAAAAAAAAAAAAATATATAATTGAGTTCATAATTATTACATTGCTCTAGTACTCAGAGTGAAAATAATAAATTCCGATGATCCTTGAAAATTTTTCAATGTTAACTATGTAGAACATTATACGATTCAAAGTTTTATTTATTTAACAGAATCGTTTTATTAGAAAAGTAAAAGTTTTATTTTTTTTTAAATTAACATAATACACACTACCTTGTTCCATACCTTGTAAGTATTTGTTATGTCAAATGCATTGAAAAATTATTACAATGTCTATTAGCCATGTACATATGCTGAAGATTATATTTTCTGTTAATAAAAACGTAAAAGCATATTACTTTTTTCATGAGAAACTATTCAAATAAAAGGTTTCATAAAACTATTATATACAACTTTTTTTAATTAGGTGGTTCGAAATGAGATGTATCGATAACAGTAAAAAATCAACAAAACTTTTATACTTCTGTATGCGTCATCATCATCATTATCATAATCCATCCTCTTGAACCACATTAAGCAGTGTGAGGAGGAAGTTTATAGAGCCTTCTCCAGCTCTGCCGGTCTTCCACAAGACGCCTTCTATCATTCCATCGAAGACCTCTTCTCTGGAAGTCGCTCTTCACCTCATCTTCCCATTTCCTTCTAGACCGTCCTCTTCTACTCTTGCCCTCTGCCTTAGCTCGATAGACTTCGCTAGCTATCCTGTTCGGTTCCATTCGCAGATGATGTCTTCTATCACATCATTAGCCGGCTTAATATTCAGGTTCGACCTGATGGTGGTGTTGCTTACTCTGACTCTTCTTGTTTTCCCCTTAATCTTTCGGAGGAGTCTCATTTCCGACGCTTGTATCCTTGATTTATGTTTTGTTTGTCAGCGTTCATGATTCTGAAGAGTACCTTAAAATGGGAAGAAATGTCGATCTGAAATCAGCCACCTTTGTTTTCTTTTCCGTGTGTGTGTAAGTAAAAGTTAAATTTTTACTTTAGATAATAGAAGTTATTATAAGAGAGTTAACGTTATTAGAGACTTAGAATTATTATAAGATAATTACTAATTAAGAGTTACTATAAAAGAGTTTGAGTTATTATAAGAATTAACTGTTTCATCGACCCCTGCTTGAATTCCTTTAAAAAAACAATAACGTTAGGTCTGATTGTTTAAATTAATATATATTGTACGGTCTATAGATTTTATTTTCTACTGTTATACACACTACAAAGTTATCTGAAGCTTGAACCGCATCAGATCTTCTTTTGGTTTATTAAAAAAAATACTCGTTATTTATTTAACATCAGTTTTTAAGATGACAGAGGTAGATAATAATATAATACTTGTCACCTAAATAATAATTATTAATAACATAATATTTTCTTGAAGTTTAATGTAGAAAATTCTGCTTGACCTGTAACCAGCGTGAGTCCCGAAACCTTCAGGCAAATACAAACACAGGGAGCATACCAAGTTTATTTATGAACTGGAGCATTAATAACAAATGAAACTTTGTGAGGTAGACCACCATCATGTGTTTATTGTGGAGGTTTGTACTGTCTGTGTCTTCACAAAGCTGCTTGGTTTCAATTCCAAAATAACTTAATTCTAATATATACTTATTTTTAATTTTATTATATTACATCTTAATAGTTGTAGATTCTATTATTTCAAATATTTGCAGTCAATATATAAAACAAAAGTGGGAGTATGTTCAGTCTTCCAGAATTAGATGTCACAACGGTATGTATGGTGCTTACGAATTATGAAATAATAAATATCTTCGCATTTGATTATGATCCGTTGGCGTTCAGTTGTCTTTTTGTGGATAACAATACTTTGGTCGTAATTTTCAGTGGAGGATACTTTTTGAAAGTAGGATCCTAGTTCATTTGCTATCTCCACATTTTCTGTTACTATGCCATTATGGGTTTTAAACCAGATATTGTGGACATTTTTTTGTATCCCTTAATTGTTCTAATTTTGGACCATACTTTTTGAGATGTAGTCGAACTGTTTACTGAAGACACGTATTCTCTCCAACATTCTTTTTTCCTTTGTTTTATAATTTTATTAGCGTAGGCTCTCCGTTCCTTAAATTCTAGAAGATCACAAAATAGTCTGATTTTTTTGTGTCTATTTAAAGCTCTCTTTTTTGCCTTGACTGCTTTACTGCACTCAGTATTCCGCCGTGGGACTCGGACACGAGAATATTCTTTGTTTATCTTAGGGATACTATGAGATGCTGCTTCGAGTACTGTCTGGTTAAAAACGTTTAGCTGTTCATTGATATTTAGATATTCAAGTGTGTCTAAAGAGCTTTCGTTTTGATTTATGTTTGCGATTATGTATTCCTTATACATTTCCCAGTCAGCTGAAGAATACTGAAGAATTTCTAGGAGAATCGGAAAGTGATCACTGCCAAATAATTCATCTAGCACTCTCCAGTTCGTTGTTTGTAAGAGATGGTGTTAACAGAGGCTGAGATCTGGAGTTGTGAGTGTATTGGTACGTACATTAAGATGGGTTTTAGAGCCGTCGTTCAATAATGCTGTGCTTTTTAATTCGATTACATCTAAAGCCGCTAATGACCCGATCGGGTAGATGCGGCATGTAACAATAAATAAATAAATAAATAAAATAATAAGTACACCATTGAACAATTAACATTGCACAAATGATTATATAGTAAGATGGGGTAACTTTGGAAAACCGAGTAAAATTTAGTTTGTGATGATTTCGTGGCGAATACTCCGTATTGGTTCAGTCTGCAAAACTATCCTATGTTTTGACATGTACAGCGATACACTACCTTGCGGCACACTACTCTTGAGGTACAGGTGAAAATTCAATAAAAACAACTCTGAATAAAACACTCAAATGTACTCAAACTGCATCAAGGCAGTAGCGTAGTACATGTCTACACAAACCACGATTTTGTAGACTGAACCAACACAGCGTATCCACTACGGAATCACCACAATAAAATCATTCTTAGCTTTCGTTTCTATAATGGCTTTTTACGAGTTTTAAATAATTTTGCCGGAAAATTGTTTTTTTCATTATAAATAAAATTAATTATTTATTTAAATTAGCATCGTTTATGCGCCGTTACTTTTGTTCAATAGTCATTTTTCATTTATTTAATAAAATATATAAGATATGCCTAACATAAGGTATAAATATATAAATGTGTTGTTGTCACGTATTTTTTTTTTATTTGTCTGAATAAGAATATTAGGTTACTTTAAAAGTTAAGCACATATAAATATTTGTAGTATAATACCTGTTACCTGGAAAAGAAAGACCAATAATGAAATTCCTACAGAAACTGGTCAATCAATATCTCATGATGTGTAGGTAAGTAGTTTAAGATGTGTTGGGAATGTAGCTAGGAGCAATTCATCTGGAAGCCTCTTTACATCAATGGATGCGTCAATAGTAGGCAAAAGATCACGTGGAAGACAAAAAAACCAGATGGATAGATCGAACCGACAAAGATGCAACAGAGCTACAGCAGATAACTAGAAACAAATAGCCCAAGACAGGCAGAGATTTAGTAATATAGGCTTGTGAAGGCGGCGAAAAATCTTCAAAGTCTTTTTTGCCAACAGAAAAAAAAACAATAATAATAATATATTGTAATTCCCAATTTACTTTCTCCAGTTTTCATTTCTTTTTTAAATTTTACTCCTTACCCCTTTCGAAAAAGCTTCACGTCAAATGTCAAGAAATTCCATCAATAGTCAATGGAGTTAAAGATCAGAATATTGAGAAATAGTTCAAGAGGAAATTGGGAATGATAAAAACCTTCGATATTGAATCGAGAGCAACGTTATTATAATGAAATGATTCAATAAAAGTTACATTGACTTAGATAATGAACTTGCGAGTGGCCTAGTTCCTAAAAATCAAACGGTGCCTTCTCATTCATATAAAATGACAATTTACAGGCTTATATTCTTTTTGATTTAACTACTAATAAAATCTGGTATGTCCACTCACACGACTTTCCTACCTATTTCAGGAAAAGCTTTTATATCTTTAAATATGTCCATTCAGAAACAAAAAAGAATTACGATTAAGAGTACGGTTTCTTCGATAAACTGAAGCAATATGAACCCGCTTGTGGAAGATCATTGTAAAAAATTGAATACACTCTAATATTTCTAATAAAAAAAACGTTTTGCCATAGCCCAATTTTGTGAGACAATAATTTCTGTTAAAAGCAGAAGAAATAGTGAAACTTGTGCGATGGATTTTTTTTACTTTCGTCTACTTTTCTTTTTTCCCTCTCCCCTTTTAATACCGGAATTTGAACTCATAATCATGCATGAGAAATCAAACAGCTGTATCTTCGTTAATAGTTGTCCGAGATGAACGATTTTTATAGGGAATTTCCTCACCTTTCAAAAAACATACACAGACAGACCAATGGCTGAAAAGGTATTTTATAAAAATGTAAAAACGTGAAAGCTTTGCTGACATACATACAGGATTGATCATTAAATGAAATGGAATAATGATATTTCAGAAAACTTTTCAATGAAAAATAAAAAAATTCAACAACCATCCAGAGATAAAACCTTATACGAACTAAGTTTAGATTGTCTCAATTCAAATTAAATGAAGACTACTCCAGTTTAATCAGAATCTACCTCATATTGTTTGAATAGTTAGTTCCTTCTTATTTCTCTTGCTCTGTTTCAAGAACTTGCAGTGTTCCACTCACAACATTTCCTAATTTTATCCGGTTTTCTTTATCTTATTCTTCTTCGCTTGCTTGATCTTCATTAATTTTTCATTCCTACCTAATAATTTTTTATGTTCTAGCATTATTTGCTGGGTATTTAAATATTTATCTGCCTAATATTGCCAGAATAGCTTCCTCACCGTTTTCCTTACTTACAAGTAATTTAAAATTATAGGATGAATAAATAAAAGTATACTGTAAGACGGGTGCCAGGAAAAATAATGTATAATTACAACTGAGCTTCTTCGAGTATATTATGTTGTTCAACATGCATGGAACTATATATCAATAAGCCAAATTATTTACGAAGTTAATAAATATAATCTTCTAAAATACTATTTACAAAAAATGTATTAACAACCTAATTATGTAATTATGTAATTTATGTATTAACATAAATAAAACATAAATAACAACATTCGCATGCTTGATATATTTCTATATAATGATAATTAGTAGGACGCTCGAGAAATAAATATGGTAAAATAATAACACAGGCAATAAATATTCCAACTCCCAACCAGACGTCAACCTCCAGAAGATATCGCATTCTTTGATGTCCTAGCAAGATATCCCCACTGAAAAGAAACAACTATATAATTTCTCTGTGTTAATCGATTCATAAGGTTGATAGGAAATCGATAATGAGAATGTCCCCTCATTACTGAACTACACAAGGTAGTTTAGTTTGCATGCGAAATGTATCAGTAAATGTGTTACCTGCTCGTGGGGATTTATCCTAAAGGTGTATTCTTCTGTTGGCTTCTATTTAACAGATTGTAGTGTTAACATGGGAGACAAAGTTCCATTTTTTGGAACCTTCCTACTGTTTCCTTAACTTAGTGTAGCCACCGATGATAGTTCGCAGCTCCAATCCTCGAATATAGCACCCCTCCCTCTTCACATATACTTTGTCTATTTAGATGTATAGTCAAAACAATATCACAGAGAAAATGGGTAAAAATGTATATCGCTACAGTTAGTGCAAACAATTTTCTATGTTAATTCTGTTTGTGCTAAAAGTGACATTTTGTTGTTTGCAACTGCAATAAATAGTCTGATACTATCAAAAATAGTGTAAGAAAATAAAATATGAAATTATACTAATAAATCATAAATAAATAACCAGTTTTGATGAAGAATTCAATTTTTACATTCGACTTCTTGCACTAACAGTGCCTGTTCGATGTGCCTGAAATGCATTCGAAGTTATAACTTAATTAAATAATAAAATATTGTTATTCTTAACGGAGACTCAGAAGAACCAATAATATCATTCCAGTCAAAACTATGTTTTAGGTATCATGATATCAAGTGAAGCTTGCGAAATTGTACCCTAATAAAACTAGTTTATTTTATTTATTGCACATAGAGTGTGAATGTGATCTCGAAACACTAATATAAATGTCCTTGAGACGGATTGTAATATTTTTCAATAAATAAGTTAAAAAAAAAAATAAAACTAGAACATAAATTTAACCTCCTTTTCGTAAACTGCCAACCATATTTTACATCCACGATATTGTTATCGATTAGTTACATTATTTTTGATTGATATATATATCATCATATATGATTCGCTAAAATTTACGCTAGATCATTTTTATACTATTTTCTTCAACTTAGTTAGCTTATTTGAGTTTTTTGTATTTCTTCGATTTCAGGGTCGATGTATATGTTTTCGGAGCCAGAGTTTTGAAAATGGTCTCCAATTTAGGTTTACACCACTGAGTTGTGGTTTATTTGAGTTTTTGTATTTATTTAATATGAGTGTAGATTCATATGTTATATTTGTAATACTCTGGACAGACGAATACAAATTTCAGCTAAATTCACCGGATTTTGTTTCATCGCACTCAATCGTAAAAAAAATATTCCTTAGTCCATAATTTCAATTATAAAGCATAGATGAGGCACGTATCTTTGTATATAGATGTTTTAGAATATATTAATAAGTTATGGGAACGTATGCCACATTACATAATAAAAGTTTGTTATTTTGCTTGTTAAGACTTCAAGGCGTAAAACTCTAGGGTCATCAACGCCTATGAGTCGGTTATATACATAAACATCTTAGAAGAGAAAAACAACAACAATGCATAATCAGAAATTAATAATAGAAGCATAGAATAATAAATTATAAAGTTATTTTTAAAAACATAGACAAAATGAAATATATACGTTATAGACGTTTTTGAAGAACTACGCATTGCTTCGGTTTATTGCAAAAAAATCATTAAGTAATATTTGAATGAATTTGAAGTTTCTGTTTCTTTAAAAAAAATACTAAAATAGCAATTTAATCATTTTATCGTTTGTTATTTGTGATTCTAAATACGTATTCTGTTTTTGACAGAGTTATCCTTACCTTACTGAGTTAATTTTATTGTCCCTTGGCTAAGTGTAAACATTGTAATTTGGTATGAATGTTTTTCTATTTTTATCTATTTATTTGTTTTACTTATAATTTATTTAATTTGCTAAGAATTTCTGTATTTTTTTTTATTTGATTTCTAGTTACATTTCTTTGATTTTATAGTTTTTGCCTTTATTATATATATATATTTTTTGTTTTATTGTATATATAATATGAATGCCTTATTCAGCTTTAGTTCTCATAGTCCTTAAGTGCACCAAAATGTATTGTTTCTAAATTAAAAAAAAAGTTAATTTTATTAACCATCTGACAAAATAATTCTGTGAAAGAAGACATTAGGTACCATATAGTGACGTTTTGCTTCTGTTTTCGACAACTAAAATATTTAATGTATACAAAACAATAAAAAAAAAAAAGAAAAAATGAAACCATGACGTTTGTAATGACTTTTTGTAAACAATTATAGTTAAACAAAATACTAACTTACTTTTATAACCTTGCAAGTAAATAGAATGTGAGTTATACCTCGCTTAGTTAATTTTATTGTCCCTTGGCTTATTGTAAATATTGTAATTAAGTATAATAACAAAGACAAAAAAAGTATAATAAAAACATATATATATATATATATATATATATATATATATATATATATTCCATAATTTTTAATAAATGTTAAAAGAATAATGTTTTTTATTTTTTCATACAACTTTATTAAAATGGCAAGATAGAATAGAATAGAATTCAATAGATGTTTAATAATATACAAAAATTATATCGTACAATGTATACTGTATTTTATATAATTTTTTTTTTAAATGAATAAATATTCATGATACAATTATTTCTTATTTTATGGTCTTCAATAGTTTTAACATATATGTCTATATAATATTTTTATAACCATTAAAAAATATATATATTCTTTTAAATAAGGAATTTCAGGATTATTTTATTTTATAATGGTGTTAACCGAGATTTAAATTTGTTTCCTTTAATGTAATTTCACTGAGATTCATCAACAAATTTTGATGATTACACTTCTATATCATCTTCAACGAAATTCAATTAACAATTCTCAGTAGTCGATTTTTTCATCAAACTATATATATATATATAATATTATATATATTATATATATATATATTATATATATTTTGCTTGTGTTGTAAAGACCGTCAGGGGAATAATTAGTTTAAAGGTTATAAAACAAATAAACATTAAGATTTAGGTTATACTAAATATAAACATATTTAGGTATATACCCAAATATGGCGGTTGGGGTCCTCTGACTGAAGGTAACCATTAGGAAAACCTTTTGTGAGTGGTATAAAAACCCTTAAGGAACCACCGACAAAGTCGACAACTAAGTGTTTAAAAAGGATTCTTACCAAAAAGACCTTTCACACCTTCCACCAGAAATATGGAAATCTGTACCTGCTGCTTTACTTGGCCTGGGGGTGGGGGTGTGGGTTCATCCCTTCTGTTTCATAAAATTGAACCAATGGGAAACAATTTGTGCCCCTACCAAAGAGAGGGGATGAAAAAAGGTGGAAGATATAGAAACTTGGACGGAGACACTTCTTTTTGGAACTCGGAGGAGAGTGGACTTCTTCTGGGAATCAAGCGGGGGTTCGAGGGAGAAGATGAAGACGGAGCCGGAGAGAGCAGATGGGACGGAAGACGACTGAAGGAGAGCAGAGTTTCAGGGATCCAGATATGACAGCTAGAAACACTATGAAGGACCAGCTAAATGGTAACTAGCATTTAGTTATATGATTTGTAAATTTGTGTTGGAAACATACCTCATTAATTAGTATAATCAAATAACACATGTAACTTGAATCAAACATTAAGCATTCTCCTCCAGTATGATCTTAACTATTATCTTCATGTATATTGGTTAGTTATTATTTTGTATATAGATGGTTTTTGGTTTTACTTGAAGCTTGTAATAATAATAGTTAGTAAACTAGTAGTACTTTTACATTCACTTGCATAGCAACCCAATAGTAATTAGAAACAATTAGTACATTTATAAACTGATACCTGTAGAAAGGAAATCCAATAAAGGTGTATATAGTTCAATCTATGGTTACTACAGTAGGGGTCTGTGGTTATCTAACATTTAAATACATCATTAAAATTTTTAAGTTGATCGGTTCCCTTCTGGGACCGTTAAAGTACATATTAATACCATTAAAATGACGATTCTGGAACCCCCTACTCGCCGTAGAAACGCGTAGGCCAGGAACATGCAATATATATATTGTATATATATTATATTATGATATTTATATATATATATATTTATTTATTTTATTTTATTGTATACATAATATCAATGTACCTCATTCATCTTTTGTACTTAGGGTCCTTAATTGTATCAAAATGTATTGTTTCTAAATAAAAAAAAAATTAATTTTATTAACCATCTGATCAAATAATCGAGTGAAAGAAGTCATTAGGTACCATATAGTGACGTTTTGCTCTGTAAAGTTAGAACATCATGCACATAGTAAAACTATTTTTTACGCATTATTTTAATGAACTAAATGAGTTATTATATGGATAAATAAGATCGAAATTAATAACTTGGACTCATGTAAAAATCCACCGAAAGTGTACGTAGTGACTTTTTTCAATAAAGCGACGATTTCTTTGTTAACCTGTTTTAATTAATAAGTTAGTATCCAAACTATTCATATTAATATTTTAGAGTATATTTACAGGTAAAATACGATGGCGGTGTTTTGAATAACATTATCTGGACCAGTACAAACGCCCGTACTCGATTCGGTCGAGCTCCTTTAGAAATGCTTGATAATAAGGCCCGGTTTGGTAAAAATTTGTTGATAAAACCCCAATAGCTTGAATAAAAAAAAAAGCCTTAGGGAGCTTTAGAAAAGTTCTTGGGATAACAAGCGATTTGAGAAGGCGAACCAATTATAATAACGTTATGAGTGGTTAAGCAATCTTGGAAATCACAAGAGGATTTTCAAGGAAAAAAAACAAACTAATTTATTTATTCATCTATTTTGCAGTAGCCCTCTAAAATTGCACTATTTTATATTGTTTGTCGTACATTTATTGTGTTAGAGTTTTATTTGAAAATAGTCTTAGTTTTTTTTTAATTTGAATTTTTTCCAAAAATTGAGGTACTCCTTAATTTTTGAACATCATTGTTTGTATACTCTGTCCCACTTTTCTTAGCAATCTTGAGTAAATTTTAAAATTACATGGTTATGATAAACTTCATAATTTTCTTCATTTACTTATTATGATTACTAGGATTATGATTAAGATTATAAGTATATTATAGAAGATACTTATATTTAGTTTAAATTAAAATGAACTATGTTTAACACATAAAATATTCAATGTGGTTTTCTTAATTATTGCCACTTTTAATGTCCATGATTTCTAAATATATTTCTTACATTATATAATATATAGCTTAATTCATTAACTAACTTCTGCTAAATATAAAATGTAAAAAAATAAAAACTAAGGTGTGTGCTTTAGACCACACGGCAGTAGTGAAAATATCTACAAGTCGAGAATAATGAAATGAAATATGAATTATAAAGAATAGCTCATTACAAAGAGAATGAAATGCCGTACTTTTCCCTCACTGACATTAAGCAGGTTCTGAGATATTTTTATCCATATGCAAAACACTTTAATTAATCGACTCCAGCCCACCTTACCCTAGCGTTACGCATCAGAAGTTGACGGTTCAATCTAATTCACTTTCCTAAAAAAAAGTAAAAAACGCGCCCAAAGAAATTTTCAGTTCTAAAATATATTATTATAGCAGTTGTCTGTTCTTATATTAGTAACGTAACCAGAAAAATTTCTAACACTACATCAGGAAGAGCTATTTAAAATTATTTTATTTAGTTTATTTTAAACAAAATAAAATGCTAGAAATAGTTAAAAATAATTGATCGTATTTGTTGATCTCAAATATATTTATATTTTTGGTTTATTTATTTTAATAATGAACCATTGTGATCGACTAACAAATTCAAAAACTTAACCCCTCTCAAAATATGAGGTTTCACGTTTCAGGATCCGTAGAAAAAACGGATAAATTTTTTTTGTTCTTCCTCCATCCGCGCATTTTCTCCGAAACTGCATATTTTTTTTTCAAATTTGAATATAAAATCAGAGGTCACCCGATTATGATTGACATTACTATCCGCCTTTTAATTTCAAAATGGCGGCTGAAAAACCTAAGTTGCTATAGATTGTAGGGCCTAAACGAATGTACCGATTCAATGAAACTTCACTAAAGTCATTTTCTTGACACCCTTTAAATTTATTTATATAACATACTTCAACGAAAAGAACCTGGAAAAAAAGGTACGAGGGGTGGTAAAATTAAATTCCAAATAACTCAAAAAGTATACACCTTTTTGTCGACATTGTATTTATAAGTTATTGTTTTTTAATTTTTTTTTTTAAATCGTCGTAATCGGACAATTAGGAGCAAAGATATGGTCTCTAGTTTTTTTTTATTTTTTATGTTTCTACTGCAATGGTTATATTCTATGTTTTGGTCTGACGTAATGCTAATTTTTTTTAAGCATATTACTAATGATTAAAAAAAAAGTTTAGTCCAATAATTGGAATCACCTTTTATTTATTTTTCTTTGTAACTAGGAAGGTAATGTTACTTTAGATGTATAATTGTTTGGACATAATAAACCATTGTTAAATAATTTGCAGCGTTTTTTTTTTTCTTTCATCATAAAATATTCCATACCGACAAAGAATAATATGATGCATCTATTAGCCACATTGTAGTTATGCGCCATTTGCTGAAGAGGGAGGGGGGAATGACAAATTGAAGAGTAGGACCATTTTTAATATTTCTTGCATCGGCCGCTTAGGGTCGGGATGGGAACGTTTGGGCTTTTCCGACGAGCTTTTGATTTGCGGAGGAATCTCCATTTTTTACACCTTATACAGGAGCCAAATCCCCTTCATTCCTACCTATAATTCGTATTAGATGGCCCCTTCGAAAAAATATTGCTGAATCTGAATTTGATAAGCTTATCCTCATCCCACATACCACCTTTTTTTTTAAATTATTTTCTTTTGGAGCTTACGCGCTTAGCGTGATTTAAAATAAAAATGAAAGTAAGTAGCTAGTAATTAAATTTGCATTATAAATATTAGGGTGTCTCATAGGCTCTTTTTTTTTTTTTGGTTTGAGATTGATTTACTTTTTTATATAAACCGTTCTGCTCTATTAGTGAAGTATGTGGTGCATGCAACTGCCTTGTATACCAACTATATTATCTCATACATTACGAATCGGTTCCTCGAGCAGTTAAGTGGTATAATGAATTATATAGATAGATAGATAGATAGATAGAAAATAACTTTATTCTGGCACACAGTCCCTTGAGAATAACAAAATAGAACAAAATTAAAAGATTACATCTGGCCAAAATAAAATCAATCGAAAAAAAGAAATAATGTAAAGAAAATATAAGGTAAAAATTCTATATACAAAATAAACGAAACTATATACAAAACAATTAACACTATGACAGACACTTAAGCTATTTGCACTGATAGACAGTATACACTTTTAAGAAAATAATAAAGAATTAAAAAATAAAAATATATCAAATTCTTTATTAAAATCAGCTTTGTGTTTCTGTTGAGAAAACAGAAAGCTGAATCTGACAATATAACGTTCCTGAATAATATATAAATACGTTATCATTTAGCATTGATATTTGACAATGAATGGCATGAAATAAATTTATGTTGTTGAATGGTTAGCAACTATCTGACTGTTTTTGGGATAGGAATTGGAATAGAGAGGTTTTGAATGTTGATATGGATATAAACAAATATTTATGCATATTTATATTGCCATTTGTTTAATACCTAAGGAATATTTTTTTTAATTTACTATTGAAAAAAAATTGTTATATATATATATATGTATATCGTTTACTAATCTGTTATTAGTCATATTAAATACTGTGAACGTTGTTAATATTATTTTTGAGTACTACCAGAATCTACACAGTACTAGACTTAAGATCTAACATTGTTAATAATATCTTTATATTTATTTGTACAGAAATTTCTTTAGACAAATAAAATAAATTATTATATTATACTCCGCTCTGCTATATAAACCCTTCTTATAACCTTTTTCTAAAATTGTTGAGGGTTACTTGCAAAATAATCATCGTGATGCGCTTTTATTTGGATTTCGGATTTGTGACATTTGCTCTCGGAACATTTTTCTGTTTTTTATGCCGCATGCTGCGTTAGCCATAACAGAAACTCTTAGTGTTTGATTGGGACGTTCTATGACTATCATCCTCTCCCATCTGCCCCATACGATTATTACTTCTTTCCTAATGTATATAGTAGAAGCTTGTATAGTCCTCTGAAAGTGTAGGAGTGGGTTGTTATGTAACACTAACATCCCGCTGCTACAAATACCCGTATTGCCTTCAGGCAGGGGAGGGTTGAATATAAATAAATAAATTAAGTATAGTGTCTAAATTGAAGTTAGCTGTAACGTGTAGTAACGTGAGAAAATTTTAATTTGAAATGATCAAAGATTAATCCAATTCTGTATGAAAGAAAAGCAGCTCACTAAAAATTATTCCCATATTTTTAATAAACATTGCATTTTTTTAATTAATTCTTGTTTTTACTTCTGTAGATCAATTTAAAATGTTTAATAAAATGTGCGTAATTTTGTTACTTATATCAAACAATACTGGCTTATTGTCAATAGTTATAGGTGGGAATGGGGCTTTCCCAAGAGAGAAGCTTCCGTGGTTGGATTAGCTGCCATTTATTTTTATTTTCCTTTTTTCGTCTAACTTTTCAAGATCGCAGACGTGGCTTTGACCATGAAAAGTTTTCCGAAAAATGTATCCTTGAAACTGAAAATTAAAAGTACTTTCAGTTCCTTAATGAATTCCTCTATACTGGGAAGGTTGAGGTAGCCCTAACTCGGGACCGCTCATATAATAAACTTACAAGGGAAATCCCTGGATGCTAAGCCTCCTCATCATACATCGGCTCCCCGGTAAGCCCCGTACTTAGAGGCGGTGACCATGGGACCGGGCCATCCGTCAGCCCGGATAAGAGAGGCTGGAAGTAATTATAGCCTCCTTTCAGGGCCCAGGTGTGTGCGGCTAACAGGTTTAGGACTCCCAGCTCTGTCATGATTGAAACCGGTAACGTCCTTAGCTCCTCAGTCTTCTCTTGATTACTCATTATGTCCTGGCTGAACTAGTCTCTGGGGAGGATTTTTACAAAATGAGTTTCCTGAAGATCTGGTTTCTAAGAGACTTTTGTTATTCAAAATCCTTTATCCGTTAAGCGTCTTTTAATACTTTCACATTGATCAAAGTCTACAAGGCTCTCTAACATGGGGAGGATACGTCTTTATTTCGGCTTCAATAATACTTTTTATATGCAATAATACTTTTATATATGTGTATATATATATATACACAATAAAGCTATAAACGCAGCTGGATCTCATTAAAAACTATTGAAGCCGAAATAAAGACGTATCCTCCCCTTGTTAGAGAACCCCGTAGACTTTGATCAATTTATATATATATATATATATAAATTTGGGAATAGCTCAGTTGATAATGTACTGTATAGGAATAAATGCCTTCAATTTTTTTTTTTTTAAATTTCTTTATTGAGTATTATAACAATCTGTCTGTTGGACATTGGTTATAGTGAGGTAGGATGACATTCACACCATATGTACAAAAAAATAAAATAAATAGAACAAAATAATAATCAAAAGTATATACAATAGACAATAAAATAAAATAACCTAAAAAATAAGAAAATTAAAACTAAGGAAAAAAAAAAATAAAAAAATAACATGCATACCTATATACAATCAGGCGAGGGAACTCCTTAATGGTCGGGCATTCAAAGCCTTTTATGATAATCATATTAGACTTTATAAAAGAAAAATAAACTATAATTTAAATTATATTTTGATTTTCTACATAATGAGGAAGGGGAGAACCAAAATTAATATAATTATTATTAAGTGTTAGGTTAAATTTCTTGATGGGTTAGTTAAATTTTGATTTTGAATGCATGCAGTTGAAAACGGATGATGAAATACATATCGTATCATGTGGTGACGATGGTGAATAGAAAGTAACCAAACGTTTGCACTTACTCTTGCACTTGTTTGAGAAAAACGAAAAGTTCTGATAAATAAAGAAATAAAATTATGGTCCCCTTTTCTCCGACAAAACTCGTCCAATGCTCATGCAACGACAACATACTGCCCGTGAATTTCGGGAACTGACGTCCAAATCTCAAGGTCTTGGATTGGAATCCAGTTGATTTCAGGTAATTATTTATTCTGTTTTATCAGCCATTACCCGATCCTGCTGTCGAAAGATTCTCCTGGGACACACTAAGCCTCTAAAAAGTCAGTTCGCTAAATTAAATAGTGAATTAAGGAGAAAAACCTGGCTAGTAAGCATGATTTCGACACTATCGCCTTCGTTTACAATCTTGAAAGGGCACTTCCTTACAAAGCAATGACTCAATGATCCTTCAGGGTACAAGTTACATATTAATTAATTTATCGAAATTTGCAAAGGTACTTGGAATAAAATATAACTGTTATGATCAGAAAATTCTTAATAAAAGAATACATATGAAAGTAATAGGTATAGCACTACACTTTCTCATTTAACTCTTCCAACTTTTCATTCAGGCTTAATTAAGATTCCTCTATTTGAAAAATTGCAGTTTTATCTCTGTAGTAAGAGGCTAATAGGTAACTGCAAGACTCTTGCGCAAGACCAAGACTCGTGTTGGTAGCGGATTTGCCCAATACTAATCCGGAATACCATCTTCTATTCTAGCGTTAGAAGGATTATCAGAAATCGAGGTGGAAGTAAGATGAGAAGCAAGTAGGTTCGGATAGACCAGAAGTTTTTCATCAGGATCAGGCTAAATTAGCAAAATAAAGAAAATTAAAGACTTTATGATGCTTGTAAGAATTGTATACGAGATTAATTCGGTGGTTTTATTAGGGATGGGCAACTCTCGTAATTCCATAAGAGCATTTATAACTAATTGAAACCCCTAAATCGTTTTCTAGTAACTGTTAAAGCGGCAGGGAAGGCGGAGCTGTTTCTTGTTTCACTTTTGTAGGGGATACTCGGTGAGATCCTGAGAGCCTTGGTAGATGTCTAGAATCGGATCTATTCAACCGCAAAAAAATATTATTAAAGGATAATGTAGAGCAGAAAGTCATAGGTTTAAAGCTGATTTGATGGACTTTATGAGAATGTATATTAGAACTGTTGTTTTGTTTGTTTCGATGTCAAGGCACGAAACATCCAGGTCATCAGCGCCCGATCAACTAAATAACATTATTTTTGTACTGTTCAGGTGGTTGTTAAAAAAAATAAAAATGAAAAAAAGAATAAACAAATTAATAAAAGGATTGATAGAATAAATAAAATAGACATAGATAATAAGATAGAATTGATAAATAAATAAAATTTAAAGAAATAGCAATTATTATTAAAAAAAAAACACTTTATTCAGAAATATTACAATTTGTCACAGTTAAGGACACTTATAATAGAGTTCAGAGATTGCATTCATACCGTATATACAAAAATATAAATAAATAAAGTAATAACAAAAGAATAAGAAGAAAGAACAAAAGAGTAAAGAAAAAAAATAATATATATACACATAAGTAAATAAAAATAGAAATAAAAGTAAAACAAACACCTTATATAAAACATACATTATTTACGATTTGCCAGGTGATCTCCGAACCAATCCTGTCCCCTCCACATGTGGAGGAAAAAGGGAGGCTTAGGAGATCCCTACGCTTCTCCCTCAGCCACTTCACTGGTATTTTAAACCAGCGGAGGATGAGTAAGAGCGCTACAGCCACAGACACTCATGACTTGAGTGGAGAATCTGGCCATTGCTAGAACTCCAAAATATCCATATTTACAAAAGGTCTCGTGGCCACTGCCGCTTTAACCTACGAAGGGGATTGTGGGGATGGGTGGTGCTTGATAGGGATTGTACAACGGGATTTGGGTGATGAGAAAGGTTCTGGTGAAATTTGGAAAATTTGGCTGGGATAAGATCAAGAATAGATGGGATATTAAGGTCATGATGTAGGGTTTTATTGGTTACATAGAAGGGAGCATTGACTATTGTACGGAGGACTTTAGACTGAAAGGATTGAATGCGTTTGATGTTAGAAAATTTGGCTGTTCCCCATAGTTCTAGTCCGTAAGTCCAGATGGGTTTCAGTATTGTCTTGTAGATCAGTAATTTGTTTTCACCAGAAAGTTTAGATTTTCTATTCAGTAGTCTATATAGCTGGCCATATCGTCTGTTAAGTTCCTGTCTTTTAAGTCGAGTATGTGGATTCCATGTTAGTCGTCTGTCTAAGAGAAAGCCAAGATACCGGACTGTATCTGAGAAAGGAAGCTGGATGGAGTTAAAATAAACTGGTGGGCAGGTATTACGCCGAAGGGTGAAGGTAATGTGTTTACATTTAGATTCGTTTACCTTAATGCGCCATTTCTTACACCAGTGTTCAATCAGGAAGAGGTGCCTTTGTAAGTTTGCGGACGCTGTTTCAGGATCTGAGTTGGAAGAAAGGATAGCAGTGTCATCAGCGAAAGTTGCCAGGAGGGTATCGGGATGGACAGGAATATCAGCGGTAAAGAGAATGTAAAGGATGGGGCCCAAGAGGCTGCCTTGAGGAACGCCAGCCTCAATTGAGTAACAGTCGGAGAATTCGGTGCCACAGCGAACTCGGAAGGAGCGGTCGGAAAGATAGGATCGGAGTACTAGGTATAAGGACTGTGGTAGATGGATTTTAAGCTTGAAGAGTAATCCGGCGTGCCATACCCGGTCAAAAGCTTGCGCTATGTCCAGAAATGCACCCGAGCAATACTGCTTGCTTTCTAGGGTTGAGGATATTTGGTCAACAACTCGGAGTCCTTGCTGGACAGTGGAATGTTGGGAACGAAATCCGAATTGATGAGTAGGAAGGTTATAGGATTCAATTATAGGTAGGATTCGTTTCAGTAGGATCTTTTCAAAAATTTTTGAGAGGATTGGGAGTAGGCTAATTGGTCTATAGGATGCTGTATTGTTGGAAGGTTTGCCTGGTTTCAAGAAGAGGACGATGGTGGAATGATTCCATAAAAGAGGGAAGTGGGTAGTTAGTAGGATGCAATTGTATACATATGTAAGAAATATGATGGCTTTAGATGGAAGTTGTCGAAGGATCTGTGGGGTTAGAAGGTCATATCCAGGAGATTTGCGAGGTGTGATTTTCCGTAAAAGGTATTTGACCTCAGAGGGATTAACAGCTTTAGGTGGTAAGGAGAGTGGGATAGGTATTGAGAGGGATTCTTCTACTTTTACTGTGTGGCTGGGATGGGATTCTGGATGAGGAGCGAAAGTATAGGAAAGGTGTTTGGCAAATTCCTCGGCTTTATCTTCATCAGATGCTGCCCAGGAGCCATCATCTCGTCGAAGAGGGTGGGAAATATGATGGGATTTGAGGATTTTTCTGGTGATATTCCAAAGGGAATTATCATGAGCAGAGAGTGTGGTGAGGTAGGAATTGAATGATTGGGATCTGAAGGTATCTAATAAAGAAATAGCAATAAAATCAATAAGTGAATTGAAATTAATAAATAAATGAACTTTTAAAAGAAAAAAAATAAGTGAAATAAAGTAAATAAATAAAAAATATTAATAAATCTGCAAAGGATAATTAATTATAAATTTGTCATATATGTTGTGTAAGGCTTTCATTATCTAGGAACGTGATAACTTTGATAACGATTTCTTCTTGATTTCCCAGGGATGCTGATATTTTGAGGTGTTTTGAGGTCCGGAAATGAATATATATACTTTATCTCTAAAAATAATATTAATTTGTATATAACTATGTTTAACATGTGCAATGTCTACACATACATGCATTATTCTATTCTTCGGGCAACACATAATTTGACAGTGCATTTGATTTGACATACATCCGGTAGAGAAAAAAAATAATTATTGGGCATATAGCTATTACATGTGCACATTATTGAAAATTTAATTTTCCTCTAGACCTATAAGGATAACCACTAATATTTGGATTCTCCATATATAGGATTATGATTTTTTTTCTCAATACATGTTATGTTTATTCAAAAAAGAGGTAAGGGATCGAACTTCAAAGCATAAAGCACTGCTCTATCTCACAAAGGCCGCATGGCGCGGTCGAAAAAGTAGAATATACGGCAGTGAAAAAAAAAGAAAGAAGAAAGGATCTATAACGCCTAGAGTTTGTTTTTGAAGGTGACAAAGTAGTTTGGGTGAATATCGGTTGGTGAAGGTAGTAAATAGGAGATATAGGTTCATCGGTTTGATTACGGTCGACCAATCTCCCTCAAAACCCGTCGCCCGTCAGGTCTTTTTCATCCTTTTTTTTCACCACTTCTTTTTTAGCCCGGTCCTGTCGTTGATAGAACAACTGATTTTCGCTTGTTGACGTCTTTTGCATATGCATACATAAAATATACTGACTGTTGTATTGGCTTTTCCGGGTCATAACATGGGTAAGTCGATCATTTCTATTAAATAAATACCATCTTTTAAGAATACCGCACAGTATCATTTACAAATGGGCTTATGGGCTGATGCAAATGTATACGCGTTCTCATTCGTCGTGATTATATGATTTTATGTATATATACATGTGTTACTGTGATTACTTTTTTTTACTTTCCTACCTATACCAAGTAAGGAAAGTATTGCGATCAGGTTCAATTTCCGATATGCGGTTTTCGACGGTCTATACGTTTCAGAGCCTCCTGTGTTCGAAAAACACCCTTTTAGTCTTCGGCCAAGATTTTCTCGGGAACTAATGAACCGATTTTTTTGCTTCTTTTTTTATTTTTTAGAATTTTGACTACTGACGCTTGTGACACAAATTGGTTTTTCCTGCCTTAAAGGATATTTTTCTAAAGACTGTCGCTCGAAAACGGCTCTAACGATATTGATGAAACTTTCCTATAATGTTCTAATAATTGTTCTTTCAATTTTCATACATGGACTGAATTCCCGAAAAAGAATCAGGAAAACAAGTTACAAGGAAAAGATAAATGTTTAGGGCCTAACTCGCCCCATAGTATATTCTATGGTAAAATTTATAATAAAACTTTTGAAAGGTAATTAAATTCCCAACAAAACCAAAAAACATCATTGGAATCGAACCAGTATTAGCGATGATACAGCGTATTCTATTTTCTACACGTTTTAATTTATTACTTTCCTTCAAATAGTAACTAGGTAAGGAAAGTATTGCGTCAAATTTCCGATACTTGGTTTTCGACGGATCTATAAGTTTCAGAGCCCCTCTCAGTTTATTGCTTTCGCTTATAAAATAAATCGTACTCAAATCTTTCATTTGATCAACTTTTAAGAATACAAATCTTATTCAATTTTTTTTGTTTCTTTATGGGCATATGTTAAGATATAAAAACTTTTCTGAATTAGGTAGGAAAGTCATGTGAGTAGAAACACCAGATTTTTTAAATTAACAAAACTGAACTCAAAAACTAAATACACTCAATTTCTTAGTTAAATACTTTAATCAATAAGAAAATGCTCCTCACAGATTCATGGTTATGCATAAAAGAGGCAAATAAAAAAATTACAATATTTTTAATCCAAAGTTTTATGGCTAATTGGTGACGCTTATAGGTAAAAAATAATAAAACTCTACATACCGCCCAACAAATAGCTATCGTAAGTACTTTTAATCCGAAGATAATAAACTTAATCAACATAAAGGTGCATTTCCATCTGCTGTCGGTTTGTTAGTTTAAAGTAGTAAAATCCCTAAATAATCAACGCATGCAATTTATTTCAACTATAAATATAAAAGAAATATAAAAGAAAAGAAAAAAAAAACTATACACAAATTTTATAAAATTGCTGACTGAAATGAAGTTACAAGTAAAAATGGTAGGTTTTTAATTAATAATACAATAAAAGTCATCTGCTTTCGGTATCAATAGAAATAAATAAATAATTTGGTTTAGCAATATTGTTGCTATTAGTTAAGTTAGATAACTATTTTCCCATAGTTTGTAATGCATTTACCAAGAGACTTATTATCGAAATGGCTGAATTTCCATTAGAATCCGCCCAAAAAAGAGCTGGATGCAAGACATCTTTTCGTGAATTAGAACCATGAAAAGACGATCGGTACTATCCTTCCACATTACTGAAATATCAAGTGTATAATTTTTCAGCTAATCCTCACTTTCTTCTGACTTGGAAAAGAAAACTGATGAAAAAGTTACAGTGTGTACCGCATGTAAAGAAAAACATTTTCTCAATATCAGTTAACACGAATAATACCTTTTTAATAATTTATGGTTGTTATTTTTGGTGCAAATGTTTAGAAAACAGGTATAAAATATCAAATTACTCACATAACTTTTTTACAAAACTGGAGGTGAATCCTGATTTAATCCAATATCAACTAAACTGATAGACTTAAACCTTATACAAGTTTTTCTTTTTAAGTGCGGTATATTTGCGTCTGTTGTTAAAGTGCCTTTGTGCAGTCTCCACTGGTCCTTAATACTAGTAATGCGGTTGAGTGAGAGGTACTGGGATCTCCTGGAGTACTGTCTTTTCTTCCACGGGTGGAGAGAAGGGCTTGGCTCGGAATTCAATTGATAAAACGAATTTTGTAATTATTGTAAAATTATGCTTGTATTACAGTTGTTATGATTAGTTTAGTTTCTTTTGTTTATATACTTTAACTTTTTGCATTATTATTTTTCTGTTTAATTTATTTGTATTTGTTGTACATAGAGTGTGAATGTGATCTCAGAACTCTAATATAAATATCCTTAATTGAGATATACTTCTCAACAAAAAAGATACGAAAAAAAGTTCTAGGATGATAAAAAACATAAAAAAAACAAAACATGAATAATATATCTTATGCATGAAAGAACGTGGCTTAATTTAATCGCTTTAAATTGCTTTGACAAAAACAAACTCCTTGTATTTAAAGGAAATTTTAGTTAAATAATTTACTATGAAGTAATTCTTAATTACCTAAATTAAATGTTTCTTCCTTAATTATTCTAGGAAAATCGTGGCTTGTTCTAAAAAACACAAAACTGACATTTCTTGCTTTTCTAGAGAATCTGTAAAAAATCAGAACATAGTTTATATAAACCTTTTTGTAAATCTTGAGATCTTAGTCCGTGGTACAGACCCCTTTTTATCGAATTATTAACATCCGCCTGAAACTTCGTAAATAGTTTTATCTCATCATAATGCACACCTATATTATTTACGAGAATTCTCGGAATTGGGGCATTTTCAACCAGGAGGAGAGCAAATTTTGTCTATTTAGTTAGATACTAAAAACTCGTAAATATATATTTGGTTTCTACTTGGATCGTAAGATAATTTCATCACAAAGTCGAGAAAAAAGTTGACCTTAAAAAATATTGAGCCGTTTGGCGTCACCTAAACCCCCAAAATTTCAAAATAACGAGGGTATACAGGACAAACGGCCCAATATTTTTGTAGGCCACCTTTTTATCGATTTCGTGATCAATTTATCTTACGATCCAAGCAGAAAGCAAAATTTTCCTAGTTGTTATTGCCTAATTACATAGACAAAGTTTGCCCCTCTCCAAGTTGAAAACGCCCCAATTCCAAACGTTTTCGTAAATTAAATAGTTGGAGATTACGATGAGATGAAACTATTTACGAAGTTTCAGGCGAATATTAATAATTCGATAAAAGAGGGTCTGTACCACGGACTATCTACTATTACCTCTTTAAATAATTTCTTCTACTTACGGTACAATCCGTACGTAAATTACTTTTTAATTGATTACTTTTTTTTAAAGTACCTATACCATGCTTAATAGGGATTCCGTTCTCACTGTTATCTTTTTAGTACTATTTCAGTGTGTGGTTGGAAGATAAATGCCAGCGATTCTTACAGAACAGTATCTCGAACCTGGATATAAAGCTAAGTGCTTGGACTACTTTGGTTACAGCACACCGTTAGCATTGAGTACTAATAGCATCGATGAATCTACTCCTAGCCCTCATCAAAATGCATGAGTAAGCGATTGTTTTATGCCCCCTAGAGATGACTTCTCATTACAAGCACCTCGTGGCTAAGTTGAACTGACTTATAAAAGTATACCAGTTTAATAACTTTCAGAAACAACATTAAGGTACTTTACCAACAAAGCCCCTATCAACTCTAATAGCTGTTTTTATCACTTCCAACACCGGCCAACCGCGGCCCTCTGGAAACCTCCAAAACGTATTGTCTTTTCTTTTTTTCCCTTTTTTTTATTATTTTTACTGTGTCACCTTTATATATCCAATTTACGATCAATTTTATATTCATATTTTATGGGCTATAATATTTCGCTTACAGTGTCGCTTTTTTTATAGCTTTAAACACGGATTTATCAGCCAACTTTTAATCTGTTTTACTTCATTATTTTAAACTTCGTAATAAAATTACTTGTAGGAACATTTCTTAAAATTCAGTAACAAAATGGGTTAAGAGTTGTTAGATTAAATTTATTCCGATAATGCGCTTTTGTCGTGTCTTTAAAATTAACTTCATCACCGTCTCACGTCTGACGATTTTAGTCTTTTAAATATGTCTATAAAGAATTATTGATATAATTTAAATCACTAGTTTCGCTTCCGTGGAACAAAATAATTTTAGGATGGTTAAGTTGGAATTGTTTTATTGCTTATTTAATACCTTCCCCGTTCAATGAAAGTCACAAGGCCTTCTGCCACATATGTAACACTTAGATATCTCCAATCCTTAAAATGCCCTCGGGCAGTGGAAGGAATTTGTTACATGTATATATTGTATTATTATGTATACTATATATGTAAATTGTTTCAATAAACATTTAGGAGAGTAAGAAAAAAAAAATTAAGTAAAAGCTTATTTAATTGATGACTTAATAGAACTATACTTTCTTGGGCAAACTCTAATTTACTTACATTCGTTTTATTAACTTTTTTTTAATACATATATGAATATTTTTTCTTTTTTTCCTAATACAAGTTTACAATTGATGTGGGTCTGTATCCGTGTACCATAAATTTTTAAATATATATACCATATGTTACAAATAAAATATATTACATTTTTTGTTAAAAAATTAACAAAATGGAAAAAAGACATTACTATTAATAATAAAATAATATATAGACTATTTTAGAGCAGAATATGTTCCGTTCTCTTATTATATTGATTATATTTGGGTGTTGATGTTTTTGTATAATTTTCTATTTCAGCTATTAAGTGATATTGAGATCGAAAGAAGACAAGAGTTGTTTTTAAATGTAATCTTGTATGTAGGGCATATCTCTTTCTGAGTATAACTTAGTCATTTCGTTATAATAGGGATCAACCGACAATTCTCTAAGGCACTTGTTTTATACAAATCGCAGTTTATTCTATGTTAATTTTATTATTAAAGCACCACATGGAGAAAGCTCATGTTAAAATTTGCCTTATTAGAGATTTATTTAAAATTAATTTGTTTTTGGGTGAATGTTTTGATTTTTTATTGAAATATATAAACATTTTATACGTTATTTTTCGGGCGTTTTCTAATTTTGAATTGATGTGCTAATGAAATAGGAGTTTAGTATCGATTGTTACACCTAAGTATTTAATAGACTTGGCAAGCAAAATTGTAGAGCCATTTAAGATTATGTTCCCCGGGATTATAGGACGCCGGTTCGTAAATGCAATGGCTTCAGTTTTGTCTATGGTGAGTTTTAATCTCCATTGTTTAAGTTATTTAGGTGTTTTATCAAAAGAATTAGTTAGTCTATTGATAATGTTATCTAAACAGTACGAGGACAATGCTTTATCATCGGTAAATAGCGCCGATAGAGTGAACTAAGGGAAGATCCTTGAGTTGGGCCAGTAATAATATTGTAAAAAGGAAAAAAAATATTGACTGGCAAGAAATATTACTGAAAAGAAAGATCTATTAAATAAATATTACTTTATCTATAATATCAGATTTATTAACATTTACAACTAGCCAAATATTGACGCCATTTCTCATTAATCTATATATGAATAATAATATTGTATATATTGTAAATATGAAGGGGGGTAGCTCGGTAGGTTAGCGCTGACTTCCAGAGCTTAAGGTCCCAGGTTCGAATCCGGCTGTTGAATAGTATTTTTTCATCAGCCGTGGGTCGACCCTGGGGTCTGGAGACCCTCCTAGGCAAATCCAGCCTCTGTAAAGTGGGCACTCTTAATTAAATAATTAATTAAGGGAAAAACTTGGCGGTAGAGCATGATATTGGCCCGTCACCTCCCTTCACAACCGTTGGTCTTGTAACAATACTTCCTCACATTGTACTAAACCCATAACCCTTGTACTAAGCCCATGGGTTGTTAGTGATACAGGTTATATATTACAATATATAATCTAAGATGTTTATTCTGTTTATTCTAAAGTAATTTTTTTTTTTAATATATCTATAAACATATATTCCTCTTATGCTGTTTTATTTTGTTGTATTTTTATATGCTGTACTGTTATTATTTTATTTATTTATGCTTTTGTAATTACGGTGTGAATGTGCTCTCTAAACTCTATTATTAATTATCTAGATTGAGACAGATTATAATATTTTTCAATAACCAATTTTTTTTTTGTCAATAAAATATGTATTTGCGCCTGTCAACAATGAGTTAACAATCAGCAAATGTGTTGACGATAATGATATAATAACATGACAGTCATGGGGAAGGAAAGTACTCAGCAGTACCTCTTCCCTAACATGTTCCAATTACTTAGGTTGCCTAAGGAAGGAGATCCCTCATCCAACGCCTTTTTAGTCTCCTCATTTTCTGAGGTATGTCAGCTGTGGCCATGTCTCTTATAAGTCTGTTATTATGTCCATTTAAATTTGTGTAAAATCTTTGATATAGGGTCGTTATATGTTGGTCAACTGTTGGGAAAAGGAGGTCAGTATGTAGAGTTTTGTTAGTCACGTACCAAGGTGCTTTTGTTATGAGTCGCAATAATTTTGATTGGAACGTTTGAAGTTTTTGTAGATGGGTCTTTTTAGCGATGCCGTATGTATGTCCATATGGGCTTAAGTAACTATGTATATGTATTCAGTTTATGTTTTAGTTTTAGTTTTGCAGATTTGGCAAAAAGTGAGTAAAGTAGTTGGAGTCGTTTGTTAAGTATCATACGTTTCATTTTAACATGTGTGCCCCATGTCATCCTTCTGTCCAAGGTGAG
This sequence comes from Nezara viridula, assembly GCA_928085145.1. Taxonomy (NCBI): domain Eukaryota; kingdom Metazoa; phylum Arthropoda; class Insecta; order Hemiptera; family Pentatomidae; genus Nezara; species Nezara viridula. Next base: position 82,574,639 of record OV725080.1, on the reverse strand, counting down.
TCCAAGGTAAAGTACCATGTCCGTTTGATTGTTGTCAATATAGACTGGAGGGTAGGTGTTTTTTCGAAGAGTAAATGTTATATGTTTGGATTTTTCATGACTAAGTCGAATTTTCCATAGTATGAACCAATCTTGTAGTTTAAGCAAGTGATGTTGTAGAGTTAGTGAGGTCTGTGTAGGGTCTTGATGTTTTGTGAGGATTGTTGTATCGTCTGCATATATAGCTGTCAAGATCTCATCATCAATAGGTATATCGTAAGTGTATATAACGTAAAGTAGAGGGGCTAGTATTGAACCTTGAGGAAACCCTGCCAAGATTGGACGGACTGAAGACACTTCCGAGCCCTGCCGAACTGAAAAAAATCTGTCGAAGAGGAAAGATTGAAGGATAAGATAGTACGTGTATGGAAGTATAGTCTTAAGTTTAAAGAGAAGACCCTGGTGCAAGACTATCAAACACCTGAGCAACCTCCAAAAATACTCCAGTCGCATATAATTTTTGTTCTAAAGCTCCAGCAATGTAGTCTGGAACTGTGTGCAATTGATGTGTCGTCGAATGGAATGTGCGAAAGCCGAACTGGTGGTCAGGTATTACCTGATGGTCAGTCAATATGTTTTGACCAAGTTTTGAATTTAAAAATCGTATGAACACCAAACACGAATTGTAAATATACTTCCTAGAATATTATGTGGTTCGACAACCTATGGTTTTGTCCATCCTCCCTTCTCCGTGTAAGAAATTTATAAATTTGGTTGTGCCTACCACAGAACCTTATTGTGGTGCTATTATGTTCTCAAATTGTTGATAAAAGAGAATTAAATAATTTTAACGTTAATAAAAAAAGTTTTAAAAGCATTGCGATGTTCGAAACATTGACGGGAATCACAGAATGTTAATACTGCACCAACATTGCAGATAATTCAGGATGTCAATTTTCCGCTTCGGCTACATCAGAGTAATTAAAAATGGGTTATGAAGTTAATTCGATTCAATTATAAAGGCTAGAAATTTATCAATTTCCTATTCGTTATAACTGACCTGAATATTCAGCGGTTTTAGAAGCAGTTTCAGGCCATAATTATCGCTGAATAAGAATATTATGGTGACATCAGATTGTGGAAGATTTTAATTAAATCAAAACGCATATTTTTTTACATAAAAATATTCTCAATATATTTACCTAATTTTTTTGTTTATCTATTTTTTTATATTTAGTACATGTCATGCTAAGGAACAATTATGTCATGTAAGCATAAAAAAATGAAAAGATCTATTTATGTGGTTTATTAAAATTCTTTCAACAGCATGGCTAAAATCATTTTAAACACCCCATCCCCTTGAAACGATAATTTAAATTTTTTTTAATTATATACTTAATCTGAATGATTTTATATTTAATAACTTCTTAACGGTAAAATTCACTTAATTTATCTCCTTGCTTTAGTTTCAGAATAAATTCGTTCAATGATTAAATGTTTTTCATACTGCGAAGATAAAGATCATGACATCTTACCGCAAATCGGTTGCATGCATTAAATCAGCTTCATTATTTTCAGTCTTGTCATGAAGATGACTGGTTAAAATCATCAGTAATAAACAAAGGAATAAAAGAGAAGTTTTTAAATGTTGTATTTTAATTTAACTCACAGAGGTTTATTCCCGACTAATAAGTTATTCTCGTCCAAGTATTACACAATAAAATATCACCATTAGAATATCTGGGATATGTTTGATTAGAATTACAAATATTGTTGATTGTTTTTATTATTTGAAACTACTACGACTGGTTATTGTAGTTGAATGAATAATAATATTCTCTCTCCGATTATTCGTATATGTATATGCTAAATTCCCATGGATCAGCAACTATACCATTTTATCCTCATTGTACCTCTCTTTCTGTGTAGGAGTTCAGGTTGTACACGTCAGTGAAACTCACAAGGCTTGAAAAGGAACCGAGTACAATATCCTATGCACCATTCTCACTTCTGCTACAATGAACGCCCATCAAATGAAGTTCTGAGGAGCAACAGAAGAAAGAAGAGAAGCAATCTTGACTAGAGTCAAGTTTGATTGTGCTCAACTGTAGAAGAAGCTCATTGTATAAAGTCCTCAGAAGAAGAAGAAGTTGTGTAATTAGCTGTTTGGAGCCACCCTTCCACAATTAGGGGCCCTTGGCATCGAACCAGCGGACCTGGATGCCGATTCACGAATTAATGATGAGTCCTCTGCTACGGCTGTCTCGGAGTTCTTCCTCTCTCTTCAATTACCGAACAGCTCTGACTTTTATTTTTTTTTGTACTCACTGTAACATGGCGACTGCTTATTCGGATCCATCCATACGGATACATCCATTGATTGCTTTGAATGCAATACCTCCTAGAGATTTTAGGCCTCTAAACTTAATAGAGAGGGTTCCTATCAGTTTCAATCAAATATTGGATTTTTAATACTTCTTTAGTTTAATATTCTATGCCATTTGCACCTGCCACATAGAGCTTTGCTAATAAGTTTGATTTATTGTTTATTTGCTGCGAATTTGCTTGATTTACATTAATTTTGATATTTATTGAAGGAGTAGGTCTCTAGGCCAATTTCTTTTAAATCTCCGTCGATCAGGTGACAAGGAGCAGGAATCAACCAATGAATGAGATATTATTTATTTGATAAATATTAAGCATCGGAGTCCATTATTATTTTTTCCGCTAAATCAATTAAAGTCCCGCGGGCCATGGCTCTTGATGACAAAATATCGATATATCAATGTTCAAAACCATTGAAAGTCAAACATCCATGTTACGTATAGAATAATAATTATTTTTTTCAGGTACTGTAATAGTAATTTTGGATTTTTTTGTAATTATTTTTAGAAATCTAAACTTTGACATTTCTTTTATTTATTCAGCAATCTTATAACTGAAAAAAATACACAAAATTTCAGGTTTTATATTATGACTTTTGTTTAAAAGTCTCTAAAATCACTACTTTTCTAGAGATATATCTAAAAAGGACACTCGTTTTGAATTTATTTATTTATTATCTGAATTTTCCTCTACCCGATAGGATCATTGGCAATTCTTTCTTCACTCTCCTATATTCTATTGTAGAATCCCGTTTTTTTTTTCAAAAAGCCCATCTGAAATTCTACATCTTTCTCAGTATCTTGTAATACTTCCTGAAGAGTACTGTGTTGGTTGAAGTTTTTTCTTGTGGCTGCATAATATTCACAATTCACGAATATGTGGTTCATGGTTCTAGTGGAACCACATCTGACGCAGGTAGACCGTGGAGTAAGTTACCTTGTGAAAATTCGCAGTGTCCAATTCGGAGGCGGATCCTCTTTTCTTAATTTCCTGTTACTAGTGCACCATTTAGCACTGTTTGTTTTTATTTGGACAAGTTTGGAGGGGTTTCTTCTCCAGGTCTCATTCCATTGAGCTATTATCTGGGATTTTGCTTGGCTCAACCAGTCTTCTCGAGGAACATAATTAATAGATTTTACCTCATTATTGACTTTACTTCGGGCTATTCGGGATGCGACGTCTGACTTTTCGTTGCCCTGTATACCACAATAAGACCGAGCCCAAATAATTTTATTTTATGCTCTTTTACCGATCCAAATCAGTTCCAAAATTTCAAATCACTTGTTTCGATATTTGGTTCATAATTGCCAGAAGTGCACTCATTGAATCAGTTATAATCACGGTCTTTTGGTGGTTGCTTGCTTGTCTATGTTGAATTTAAATTACACAATTATATGCTTTTTCAAGTTAAATAAACCTTGCCTACTATTCCAAAGCCTTATAATTAAAAAAATATGTATTAGGCCACGTAATCGAGGATCTAAACGAAAGTAATATTACAAAAATTATTCTCTGAGTTTACGTTAATTTAACTTGTAACTGTTGGCAGCTCAAAAAACTGGTTTATTGGAAATTTAATGTTTTAAGAAATGTGCCATCATTAGAATAGAAAAAGACTAAATCGCCAATGTAAATGCTGTTGAGATGAGATATGGGTACTTGCAGCTACAGGCAGAAGTAATTAGCAAATACCTAAATTCATCTCTGAGAACAACGATGGCATCGGAAGTCCATCAGACTGCTACGAAACTTAGTACTAAAAACTATCAATAAAATTTAGGGCATTCCTTTATTCATCGATTCATGTTTTGTAAATCAACGATTCAGTAAGTGTTACAATGTTTTAATATTTCTTCATGTGTCCTGTAATCTTCCTGGAGTGTGAAGCGTTGGAATCCAGCAGATCGTTCCTAAACTCAACATAAATCGATGCCCATCAACGCTGAATTGATTTGATAAATAGATAATATCAATGGAATTATAAAATATGACGCTACGGTCTTGCAAGAATCTGGGCCTCACTTATGATCTTCCTCCACTCTCCTTTATCTGAGGCGAGCATTCGCCATCTTCGGATTCCTATCCTTTTCAGGATATTCTTCACCTCCTCCAGCCATCTAGGCGTGGGTTCTTGCACGTTTCCCACCAGTTCAATCCTCGAGCAAGCGTTTGGAAACCGCGTCTCTGGCCATACCCAACCATCTGATCTGGTTACCCCTCATAATTTAAACCACATTCGGCCTTGCATACATCTTATGCAGTTTTTTATTGTTGCGAATTTTCCATTGTTTATGTTAACACACCGGACCGTAGATCCTGCGGAGAACCCTTCTCTCCTATGCGAGTAGCTTTTTTTCTGAAGTTTTAGAGGTCACCTAAATATCAGAACCGTAGGTGATGACGGGTCTGATGGCTTTTTCATACACCGTGATCGTTGTTCTATGAGAAAGGGATCTATAATTAAGTATTTTTTGCATAGAAAGCACCTAACTGAAGTAACCGCTAATTACATAAGCGCTACTTGCCCAATAAGTATTCTCGGAGTTTTCCGTTACCAAAAAATTATGTATGCATGAGCTTTTTAACAATAAACGTACGATGCCAGTGCTGAGATTCTATTAATCCTATGAAACGACGATTATTGTATTACTATCATTTAAAAACTCTATTTGTTTCTTCTTTCAGATTTCAGTAAATGGAATATGTGATCCGAAGTTGTTTTAGATGTACAGTGAATTCTTATATTCATTTTTTGCTAGTGCAATTTCAAAATCCCGATATTCCAGAAGACAGAATATATTCAAAAAGCCTCCACAATCAGACGCACTAAGAACCTAAGCAGTATGAGCCAGGTCATTAGGAGCAGATGTTGATGAGGAAGGTAATGATCCATTAGGATTTAATGATGTAAATAATCCGGCGGTAATGCAATGACAATGAAAATGACTTGGCAGGCTCCCACCTGCTCCATGGACCCGGGTCCTAATTGACCTCTTGTCTGTATCTCTGTCAATATCCTTCCCAGGTAATAATTGATCAGCTCTACAAAAAGGACTTTAAGGATCTGATGGTTAGATAATACTGTTAGCACATATTAGTAACAAATGTATATGGCCAAAAGCAATAGTGAAATACAAACATTCCGCAAAGCTTGTGATATGTTTCAAGTTCTGATCCTATGTTGTCTAGAGCTACAAGCAAATTTTTTTCGGGTTCGTTTACAAAAAAAAATATTCATACATAGTAATCTAAGGAAAAGTTGGTTGGGGTACAATCAACACACATTTCTGTCGGAGTGCAGCTACACCATTGGTTATCTAAATCTATCAATAATTTCCTCAAACACATTATCCTATCTAAAACACTCAATCCAAAATTATCATACTGTCCTTTAAAATTATAAAAATCCCTCCTTAAGTAGAAAATTCTCGAAATGATACAGTATATCCATTACCTCAATCAATACATTTTCTCTCTTAAACAACTCCCATGTTTACTCTACCATCTTTACTACCGTTAAATCTTAAAAAAAAAAAAAAAAGACTGCTCATTACCAAAGTAACTAACCGTACTAACAAATGTTTAAATTGATGTAATAGTTTAAATAAAACAGGTTATAAAAAAACAGGTTTTAGTTGTTAAAATTAGTTAAAGTGAATCCATTTAAATTATTGTATATATATGTTTTTAAATTTTGGATGATTTATTAGATTTTAAATGTTATTTTATTTTCAATTTAAATAAAGTTTGTTTTTAAATAAAGTGGCGATTGTCTATTCGACAAGGTAAAATAGACAAAAACAAATTTAAATTATTGTTCAATAAAAAGTCATGTTAATTCAAAAGCAAGTAATTGTTATGGTTTAAAAACAATTTTATGAAAAATAGAGATTTTATGTACAAAGTTATAATTTAGGCCAAGTGTAAGTATATAAAAACCAGTTTTTTTTTCAGATATGCTGAAGATGGCCAATGGTCGAAACGTACATGTGAATTAAAATAATAGTGTAAAGGAGATTTTGAGGGACAGATCAAAAAAAGTTTTTTAGTTATTAACATTACCAACAAATATTGTCTATTGACCGCATCCCCGACGAAATTTTACTTAAATTAGAATTACGGACTATTTCCATACATATACAAATATACAGCAGTCTGATAGACTTCCGATGCCATCGGTGTTCTCAGAGAACGACTTGTATCTCCAAACAGTTTTAACTTAAACCACACTTTGGTCAGTTGATGTTAATGACTAGGTCTAGGTAGAGAACCATTTTATCATTAGAGGCCGCAGTAAGGTTTAACAGGCACCCTTGTCAACAATATTTTGACTATTATTTATGAATACAACTCTACTTTTTTATTTTAGCACCTTTAATATAACTCCATCTGTTCCATTAATTTAATAATATTTATATACTTAAAACTACCAGAAGAAAATTACTTATAAAGAAGAACTTATATCGCTGCAATTATAAGACGAGAGTAATAATCCTGCGATTTATCGTCCTAAGTCCCCTATTCTATCTGCAGTTATAAGCCTAGTTAAAATTAATTGATTTATTTGAAATCCAGAAACAGGAACTTTTTTTATAAATTAATAGGAAAATAATCTAAAAAAAAAACAACACAAGTTTCTCAAACATTAATTTAAATATCGATTATATACCTGCCTATTGTTTGCCATGATTAGATTGTTTGACATATTTAATTTGTATATTTCATTTCTAACCTTCTCAATCAATTCGTTTATAGATATTTGTAATTCTTTATTTTTCTATAATTGTTGTTTCAACTCATTATACTTTCCTAGCCCTCGTACCCATTCGATCCTAGCCTCTTTGTAGTCACTCACTGAAATTCTATTAGAATGTCAATTTTCATTTTAGTTCTTTGTGAGAAAATAGTTTCCGAAATTTCATTGTTGTTGTGAGTGGTGGTGGTAGATCAGAAGATCTAAAAGATAACGCTGTAATCTGTACGAGCGACGGTATCCACAGATGCTCCGAGGGCACCCTCAGATAAATAGATGTTTTAAACTGGCATGAAAATGGTAAGCTGTTTTTGTACAATTCGTATAACCTACCAATTCATTAAAATACAATCCGCTGTATAAAAGTAGAATGTTGTCCATAATTTAAATGTTGCCTATTAAGAACTCATGAGAGTTATTCGCCTTACCTTAATTTGAAATTTGAAAAGTTACCTGAACAATATTTTTTTCGTTTGTTTCCTCCATAGCACTTTAGGTTCACTTATTCACCTTAGGTAGATGTACCGGTAATAGACACTTTAAGAAAATTTGTCTATATTAATGTGAATCACAACTTTAGTTCTGAAGTTGCATCTTTGCAAATAGGTTTAATTGACATCAAATTTAGTCTATTACCAGTTACGTTTTTTCTATACAGTCAATTATTTTATTATTCATGAAAAACGCAGGAAATTCTGACAGCATATTTTGTGCTAGAAACAGACATTCGGGTTTTGTGGTTGACATATTTTTTTTATATAATTAAAAAAATACAAAATAAATTCTCCCCAGTTGTAAACAAGTAAATGTCAAATTAAAGGGGAATAAATCAAAAAATCCTAAAGAAGAGTGAGCAAAGCTCCCTGAAAAAAATACACAGCCTTGATCCATTGAAAAATCAACTTTAAAGAATTGGCTATTGTAGCATGATATCTGAGGTTCAGGCATCACCTTTTGAGTCCAAATGTTCTAGCTTTAAATCTAATAAAGCTTATTACATTTAAAAAAAAATTAAAACTGTCTATTACTGGTATATGTACCCCACTTGTTCCATCATCCATTTTTCAAAACAAACATAGATGTATCAAATGCGGAGTTTCATTATTAGAAAAAAATATTCCTTTTTTTTATTTTATATTTCAAATGGAATTATTTCACAGTATTTATTATAATGGGGAGCCTCCAATGCTAGTCTTTCCAGGTTCAAATCCCGGCTGATGGCAGAAAATTATTTATTCTGTTTCATTGGCCGTCGGACGACCCTATGTAGGTAGACCCTCCTGGGGTACACCCAGCCTCTATAAAGTGGGTACCCTTAATTAAAATAATTAATTGAGGGGAAAATCTGGTGATTGAGAGTGATATATGTCAAATCATCTCGTTGCACAACCATAGACTTAGAAACAGTGCTTCTCCTAATTAGTACTGAACCCAAGACTCTTCATGGGCTGAAGTGGTATAAGTTTTTTTTTTTTTTATTACAATGACTCCTTTAAATTTAATTTTAGTCATGAAGTTTTGTATTGATTATAAAATATTTGAGTAAAGATGAACTATTTGTGAAATATTTCAACTATCTTTCTACCTATAAGGATATGAGATGAAGAAGTTGAAGAAGCTCGGTGATGGATCCGCAGTGGGAAGGGGACTGGCCTCCTCCCCCCCCCCTTCCCCCAGCTGGTGAAAGAAGGAGCTAACTATTGTGGAGCGCAGTGCGGCTACCGTCAACCTAATGACCTCCTGGAGATTGATCTCCCGCCATATTGACAAACCTCCAATTCACCTCAACTTTTTTCATAAGGCAGGCGGATCCTCGCTCTGGAACCGCTCCAGATGCTGATATTGAGATATGATGATACTTCATTCCAGGAGGGGGGTGGGGAGGGAAGAGGAGAGAAGGAAGGTAATTTATGAAAGGAATCCTTCTATTCCCTTTGGAGTAACATTGTCTCAAAATCTACACTAAAAATTATAGTAAATTAATGGTGTTTTTCAATTAAATATTTATAATAAAAAAAATCTATTTAAATAACCTAATCTATAAGTGGGGAATCCTAGATGAATCATACGGCCTCCGTTAGTTTTTGAGCGAAATTCGTTGATCTATCAATATTTAATTATTTTGAAAAAGTTACGAACATTTCAAAATTAATAGAATTACGTTGAATTAAGTTGTAATTAGTATTTACTTATAAATAAAAATACCAACAGTAAATTTTATTATTCCAATTAATGATTAATAACATATTTTATAAAGCATCCTCAAATCGATTTTGTAGGGAATATTTCATAACATCATATTAATTGGTACACTTAGGTACGTGAGAGGGAAGTCCTGACAGTCCAGACATACAGTATCAAATATCTCAAGTTGAGGCAGATTTTTTCAGGTGAAAAATATAGAAACTAAAGTAAAAATATTTAATACTGTTTTTTGTGTATAAAAATGTATTTGCGCATGTCAACTTATTGTTGACAATCAGCAAATGTGATGGCTATACATGAAATAATGACATGTTGACATGGCAGTCATGGGGATGGACTCAGCAGTACCTCTTCCCTAACTTGTTCCAATTACTTAGGTGATTTAAGGAAGGAGATCCGACGCCATTTTTGTATCCTCTCCATTTTCTGAGGTATGTAAGCTGTGATCATGTCTCAAATTAGTCCGTTATTATGCCGGTTTAATAAATTAAAATATAGAAATACTAATAAAGAAACGTAAATAAATAAAAATTATTATTATAAAATATATAGAATTAAAAATAAATCAACTTTATGTTATGCACATGTTACTTACGCAAAGATACAATATTTTTAACGATTTCCTTCCGGTAAATCATTTTAGAAAATTTCGGTTATGATGATGGAAATTTTCGTCATTCGTAATTACCTTAACAGCGCCCTCTAGCCAACCGTTGGACTAATTGGCAACCCTAAATTTACTTAATAATCGTCATCCTTCTGACAAGATGACAATTACCACAAATTAGATGGGCATCCTTCCGTAACCATTGTCAAAGTTTATTCTCGGAAATAGCGCTCAATATTTTTGATTGAAAACCTATTGACCTATATAACAAGACATATCTAAAAATTATATTTGCCATTGCTTTCTGTAATTAACCTCATTACTTTAATGTCCTATTGTTTAGACAGGTTTTTACAAACGAAAAAAAATTAAAAGCCATATAGCGATGATAAATTATTCGGTATATGATAATAATGATTATTTATTATTTGATTGATTATTTGATATTAATATAAATTAGTAACAAATTAATTAAGAGAAACATTAGGTTATACTTTTTAAAAAATTCAAACCACATAGCCTTATGTCTCTAAGCCAACGTTTCGCTAATTCAGGCATCATCGGGACAGAAAAGAACAACTAATCGAACATCACTCGATGACACCCTATCGCATACTGGAAGGAAGGGAATATGCACTACAGCTAGGGAATGTTACAATTGCTATGTATTGTAAAGACCGCCGGTGGTATTCATTTAATTATTTTAAAGGTATAAATAAATAAATATCATAAGTGCCCACATCTGGCGCGACCTGAACGAGGGTAACGACCCACAAGCCCAACCTTTTGTAAGTGGTAATAAAAACCTTTAAGAACCACCGACCAAGACCGACAACTGAGTGTTTGAACAGGATCCCGAAAGACCTTTTCACACCTTCCACCAGAAATACGTAAATCTGTACCTGCTGCTTTACCTTGGCCTGGGGGAGAGAGCGTGGTCATCCCTTAGGCTAGGAATATTCAGCCAATCAGAAAAAAGACTACCAAAAGAGAGAGGGATGAAGAAAGGTGGGAAATAGAGAATTGGGACTAAGGACTTCTTTTTGGGACTCGGCTGAGGAGACTTCAAGCGAGGGAGTCGAGAGAGGAAGACGAAGACAGCCGGAGAGAGCAGATGGACGGACTAGACGCTGAAGGAGAGCAGATGGACGGACTAGACGCTGAAGGAGAGCAGAGACAGGGAATCCAGATATGACGGCTAGATACACCTAGAAACACTATGAAGGACCAGCTAAGTGGTAACAAGCATTTAGTTATACTAATGTAAATTTGTGTTGGCAACCATAAAGCCTTAATTAATAAAATCAATAGAACACATGTAACTCTAATCAAGCATTCTCCTCTAGTATGATTCTCAACTATTATTATGTATATAGGTTTAGTTCATTATCTTGTATATATTTTTTGGTTATTTAAATTGTAAATATAATAGTTAGTAAACCATCTTGATGATTTTACATTCTACCTTGCATGCCACCAATTAGATATAGAACAAATAGTAAATTTAAAAACATGATACCTTTAGAAAAGAAATCCAATAAAAATTATATGGTTCAATCTAGGATACTACAGTATGGTATCTAAAATTTCAATACAAATATAAGTATTAAATACAAATAAATGCGGTTCCTGGAACCCCCTACTCGCCTTAGAAACGCGAGGGCAGGAACATAGCACAATCAAACAACTGATCAGTGATACGAAAATTTAACCAAAAATTAGAAACATGCAACATAAAAAAAGAAGATATATAAAAAAAAATTATTTTAATATAAGTAAGAAATCCATCAAAAAAGGTTATCATAAAAAACAGCTGACTACGCAAATGAAGGCAAAATACGATAACAAATAACATTTTTTTAGACTTATCATGCTTAACGTCTCCGAATAAAAGTTTTTCAAGTTTCCACTGCCAGTCCTTTGATTCACAACATTATCCAGCTTATGTGCAATCCAGCTTTACTACATATAGCCTCTCTGTTTAATATTCTTCTCTTTCTGCAGCACTCGGATATTACCAAAATCAAATTCATGTTTTGACATTTTAGAGTGTTAGGCTCTTTTCTGTTAATATTCATGCAGTCGTATTGATGCTTGATACACTCTTTTATGCACAGTTTAGGAATTTTCACCAATATATACCTTCTAACAATGCACGCACGCAATTCGATTGGTGCAGAAAGAGAAAATAGTTTTATGAGAAAGATATTTAAGGCTATGCGTATTGCACAGAATCTGGATAATGCTGTAATTACAGGACTCACAGTAGAAACTTTGAGCACCTTGGATAAGTTAAAAAAATCAAGTATATTTTAATTTAATCATATTTTGTCTTCATTTGCGTAGTCAGCTGTTTTTGATGATAACTTTTTTTGATGTGCTTTTTTTACGTATGTATAATTATTTTTATTTATTATTTATTTATTAGTTCTCATTACTATATTTTCACTTTTTTTTGTTTTTTAATATTTATTTTTATATTTCTTCTTTCTGTCAAGTTACATATTTATTATTTTTTGTTAGATATAGCATATTTTTTATCAGTCATTCGATTGATTATAATTTAATTTTATAACTTATAATTGATAATATCCTGCGTAGTCTTTGTTTGCGTAGTCAGCTGTTTTTGATAATAACCTTTTTCGATGTGTTTTTACTTTTACTTACATAAATATGTAATATATAGTAAGGGTAAGTATTGCGATCGTGAAAATTTTGGAATCTCAATTTTCAACGGAAATACATGTTTTGAGGTCCCCTGAGTTCAAATAACCAATTGTCTCAAAATGGTCTCTGTGTGTGTATGTGTGTGTGAGTAGTTTGTCTGTCTGTGTGTGTGTGTGTGTTAACAGTCTAGCTCATAAAAAAAAAGTAGTACGAAACCGATATTAAGTATTTAAGGTTTGTATATGGGCCGGATGTGACAGCAACTTTTTCGTTAAAATCGACTAACCGGAAGTGCCACTTTATATGAACGCTGAAACACATTTTTACAATTTTCTCAAAAACGACTCTAACGATTTTGATCAAACTCGGTGTATCATTGTATAATTAAGTGGTCTCTAATATCATTTAAGTCTTATCCCCGTTGATGTCACTTTACAGGGCTTAAATGCCCAATGTTCATATATGTCTTCCTCTAAAGTACCTTTAATAAGGTTTATTTTAAAAAGTTAACCATTTCGCATTATTCAGAGTTACGAAAAAATGCTACATATAACTTTTGAAAGAATTCGATAAATTATTAAAGGAGAAAAAAATAAAAATGCAGAAAAACCTGCGTTCCTACAGACTGTAGCGCCTAAACGTATGTACCGATTTCAATGAAACTTCGCTAAAGTCATTTTCTCGATATCCTTTAAATTTATCTATATAACATACTTCAACGAAAAGAATCTGGAAAAAAAGTTATGGTTTTTTTAAAGTTTATGGAATTTCCTAAAAATCCAAAAAAAAAAAAACTAAAATAGCTGTCACTAAAGTATCTCTACGCACTCTCATAGGTATAGTTAAAAAGTTCAATAATTTTACAATATTACTGCGAGGTTCTAAGAATATCTTATTGTCAAAGCAGCTCTATTGAATCAGGAAATAATGGATGGATGGTTAGAGGACTCGGTCCTAGGCTGAGCCAAAAGCAAATTGAATCGGAGACCATTAGGAGACGCCAGTTTCCTACGAAATTTAAAATCAAGGATGCGGGGAGCTATAGAGAAAGTAGAGTGGTGTCCTGGTGATTTGTTAGCAACGGCCTGGGCTAACTTTCTTTATAAATCTCACCCCTTCAAAATAAGATTTATTCTTTTAGGCTCTTGACCCAGTTCAAAAAGAATAAAACTCTTTTTTTGTGATTTTTTCTGCCTTCTTTTTTTTCTAGATGAAAAGTAAATTTAGGCCGTCGGAGAACCGTATATACGAGTGTATTGAGTTCTATTTTCTGCATCACGAGAGTTATAAATTAAGTCAAGACCCTCATAAAAATGTATATATACATTTTTTATTTTTATGTTTGCAGCTGAAGTAAAGCAGTT